>CM068580.1:54909982-56109982 GCA_035048485.1 Pteria penguin | reverse complement strand
CACAGTACCATTAAACTATCCCCCTTTCCTTACATTAATCCATACACTTGACACTCTACCTATCATTCTCTTATCCCTGCTTGTTGTTCTTTCCTTACTACCTCTTTTCTCTACTAGCTTTGCTTCCTACTCTTAATCCCGACATTAATCGCCTTCTTTATTGTCTTCCTGGATGTCTATTTTTAACCCGTTGTGGCTCAAGGGTTTGCATGCTGATAAATCGGGAACCAGTTGTTCGAAACTTAATTATTAGCAAAGCCAACCAATTCTTCAACCTGTTTCGTTTACCCACTATATCATTGAAATGGTATAAGTTTTAATTATGTTATTGAAACTGATTTGTTTTATATGCAATCAGTGAAAAAATAGTAAGCAAATTCATATAAATTTATACAGAGTGACTTTAAAATACCTACGACTTATAACTTGTTAAATTTCAGCCTGTAGTGAACTGAACCAATTTTGAGCAACTGACTCCAGGAGACCTTGAGGCCCAAATTTCATTGTCAGGTTTGTGTCCTATGCAAGGTCACATTAAGTTTCATCTTTATTAAGCGTCAATAGGTTTTTGTGGTAGTTAAAAAAGTTTTAATTTATTCGAGGAGGGTATGAACTGTAATAATCAATTTCTTGTTATGGTGAGGATAGTTTATTGTTTCTGGGGGTTTTCAATCAAATTATAATGTTAATAAACTGCATACTTTGTATCATTTACTGTACTTTAATAACTCGAAGGTTGGATAGATTTTGAATATTTTGAAAGACCTTTGGATGACCATAATTAGGATGTTAAGCGCTATGTCAAACTTTAAAGGTTATATTGATAATGCCACCTGGCAAGGGGACGGACGCCTTGACCAGTCCACGATATTAATGAAAATGGGAAAAGAAGATACAGATACAAAACCTATTATTAACTTTAAATCTTTGGGGTTTTTTTCTCTCTGACATAGTATGTCTTCCGTTATAAACAAAATTTTCGACATCTTCGTTAGAACTGCTGAAGGTATTTTGATGAAACTTGCATGGTAGGATAGAAGTACTCAAACTTATCTGCTAGTCTGTTTTCCTTTTTAGATCTGTCAAGGGATGGATCAAGGAATGACCATCATCAACTTCTTCAAAGGAGTCGGTGTAACGAAGTGTATGAAGTACTAGTATTCGTCTCATGACCTAGAGGTCATTGTTTGACTCCCTCTGTGGGCATACCTTTGTCCTGCCTTTCGGATGAGATAGTGAAACCGAGGTCCTTTTTCACGGTAGGCGTGGGACATTAACGATCCCTCATTGCTTCGGGTGGGTCTGTTGCATAGGTCTAAATTTCTATGCCATGCATCAGGCAGATGCCGTCACCATATACACCCCCCCCCCCCCCCCCCCCCCCCCCCTAATCGTACAGTGACGTAAAAGAGTAATCAGTTACTACTCTACACAAATCGAATGCATTAGACTGATCAAGAATGGCATCTCAAAAATTGTTGTTGTTTTGGTTTTTCACCGAAATGATTTTTTCCCGCATTCTTTGGACGCTATACTTGATTAATTCTGCACATTTTATGTGACAAATTTGACTTTCTCGTTGTCGAGTGCTTGAAAAGCACGAAGTTCGTGTATTGTATATAAGTTTAATAAAAACTACCATTGTAAAGAATTGGGTATTAAAAAAGAGTTCCTGTTAAGATTTGAAAAGAAAAGACATGATACTGCATATTGTAGGATTTTGATCAAACTTGGCAAAAATGAAAATATTTATGGTCACCGTAAGTTGATACTTTGGCTAGTTCCGCCCCATAATGGATGAAGGGGAGAATAATGTAGGATGAGGAGGGTACTATATTTTATGAAACTTAAAATTTTGTCAGGACTTCAGGTGAAATATACAATGCATTTTTATACCTCGTGTTTATAATTTTACATTCCCTCTGACCCAGTACCGATTTCTTTTTCAAAGCAAATCTTCATAACCCTCACCAACTCTTTACCATTCCTTCCCCAATCCAAGTTCTGCTTACTTTCTATCTCGATTGCTCTTATCTTATCATGTACTTTAAATCCTTTCTGTACGCATCCTTCTTTTCGCCTATCAGAATTCCGTATCTCCTCCTCCCCGTTTTTATTTCTTTGTTTATGTCCTCACTTTTGATTCTTTCGTATTGATCATGATTGTCACATTTACTCCCTTTGTAGTGAGCAGCTCGTTAAAGTTTCCCACGGAGGGTTGGACTAAATATTGCTATACTCGTTCTGATGTGAAGGCTGTGACAGTTTCTGTACAGCTTTATATACCACTTTCATATATTCAGCGTTGAAAATGCTGTCTTCTGAATGTTTTGGGCATTCATGGGGGGTGGGGGTAGCCAAGCAGTAGATACTTGTTCCTTCTGGAGTCAGGGACGGAGTTTGTGTGGTGGTTAAGCGCTTTGGTTTGCGGTGTAGGGGATCCGGGTTCGATTCCCAGATTGTTCCACTCTGTTTAATAGCTTCGTGATCTCCTGTTTCCATGTCACGATACGACTGAAAAATTTATTAAAGTGACATAAACGCCAATCAACTAACCAACCCTCAGGATTTCTGGCCCCAACTAATTTTTCAAGGACCAAGTAATGTCCATCTTATGTTATGAAATATTACAAACCTCAAATACAATACAAAAAATACATAATGAAATATTGATTTTCAAATCATTCTCATCAGTACAGGTATATTTTTATTTAAATAAAACAGTGTGTGATTAGTTGCCCAAACCCACTAACTACAAATTATTAGAAGTTGTATTTCTTACATTCGCTATATTCATATTGCTTTTAATGGTTGAACATCCTTGAAAGCTTGTTATCGCTCGTTCTTTATGGTACACCACATTTAATAACAACGTCTAATTGCTTCAACGGGTAGGCTACAAAGAGCGTCTTCTGTCTTGTAGGTTTTCAATAGTTATAGCATTCTGTCGACATTGAGGTTTGTTAAGTGCGGACAGGTTGCAGATCAGAATATAGACAATCTGCAACATTCCATTGGATTGCCTCGCAATACTAACGCCTTGTGTCGCTAAGTACGTACAAACTTTTTCAGAAATATACTAAGACAGATTTTGGGAGAGTAACCATGGATTAAGGTCATAATAAGGTCAAGGACAACAATACTCTGTAGTTGTATATGTTTGTTTATTATCAGAAGAGTAGTAAGACCCCCAGTCACACTTTGCCGACTTGGGTCCCCGACTTGCTACAGTTTTAAAAAGACTATCAGAAGTAGGGGAGATCGGTGTTGGATGGTGTTAACTTATCTTAGGTAAGTCTTTACAGTGTCATAGCTACATCTGTCCTATATCTACGTTATATCTAAACTACGACAAATCTACGCCTACACTACGACTACCTTACGTTCAGACTACGACTAACCTACCTCTAGATTACTACTAACCTACGTCTAGACTACGAACAACATATGTTTAGACTACGACTATCATACGCCCAGACTACGACTAACCTACGTCTAGACTACGACTATCCTATCTCTAGACTATGACTAATCTACGTCTAGACTATGACTGACTTTCATCCAGACTACGACTGACCTATGTCCAGACTGCAACTAACCTACGTCCAGACTACGACTAACCTACGCCTTGGCTGCTACTAACCTACGTCCAGACTACGACGAGCCTACGTCCAAACAACGACTAACCTACGTCCAGGCTTTGACTAACCTATGTCAAGATTATGACTAACGTCCATCCAGGTTACGACTAACCTTCGTCTAGACTACGACTAACCAACGTCCAGACTACGACTAGCCTACGTCCAGATTACGACTAACATACGTCTAGACTACGACTAACCAACGTCCAGACCACGACTAGCCTACGTCCAGATTACGACTAACCATCGTCTAGACTACGAATAATCTACGTCTAAACTAAGACTGACTTTCATTCAGACTACGACTCACCTACGTCCAGACTACTACTAACCTACGTCCAGACTACTACTAACCTACGTCCAGACTACGACTCACCTACGTCCAGACTATGACTAACTTACGTCTAGACTACGACTAACCTACGTCCAGACTACGACTAGCCTACGTCCAGATTACGACTAACATACGTCTAGACTACGACTAACCTTCATCTAGACTACGAATAATCTACGTCTAGACTACGACTGACTTTCATCCAGACTACGACTTACCTACGTCCAGACTACTACTAACCTACGTCCAGACTACGAGTAGTCTACGTCCATACTACGACTGACCTACATCCAGATTACGTCACCTACGTCTAGAATACGACTAACCTACGTCTAGACTATGATTAACCTACATCCATACTACGGCTAATCTACATCTAGACTACGACTGACCTACATCCAGACTACGACTAATCTACGTCTAGACTACGACTGACCTACATCCAGACTACGACTAATCTACGTCTAGAATACGACTGACCTTCATCCAGACTGCAACTGACCTATGTCTAGACTGAAAATGACTGAAAATTTTTTTATTACAAGTTCGACAAAGCTGCGTTCAGACTATGACTAAGTTAGTCTAGATTACGACTAAGCTATATCTTAACTATGTCTTTGCCATGTCTACACTATGACAAACCTACGTTCAGTCTACGACTAACCAACGTCTAGACTACGACTAAGCAACGACTTAACAGTTTTCTTAAGCTATGACGCTTCTGTGATATGTTCCGATTAACCCAAACTGTTCTTCGACTGACCGAAATAAACAATGGCAAGGCTTTTATGCTATTGATATCACATGGCTTTTACATACAAAAGAGAAAAAGGAAAAGGCAAAAGAAACCCCCAAGCATCATTGGCAGTCAGGCAACAATATTCTCCAGAAATTTAGAATCACCATTGCTGCTGTAGATTTCAAGAGAGTCCAAGCTAAAAGACTTTTGTTGTGTTTTAAAAATCTTTGATTTAATAAAATCTATGTTATGCCATAATGTGTAATGACAGAAAGAGAACTATAGTAACGAAATCGTTATCAAGTTGACCCGATATCTTCGTAAGTTGGACTAGGGCCGTAGAAAGCATTTTTTCAAAAATGAAGAATGGAACCTGGAATATGTTCCGTTTCGTAACGTGATGAAAAATCGGTCCATGATCGTCCAAAAAAGTTGGGTGGGTGTTGGGCTTCCGGTACTTAAGGGCCTGCGGATTGAATTAGTGAATGAAATGTGGTCAAGTCATCGTAAAAGTCATGAAGCGTCGTAGCATGATTGTAATGACACCTAGCAAAGTTTAGGTAAAAATCTATTTCGATTTTTCACGACATCGCTACGGTTAATTAAGACTGCAACACTACGACTGCGTCATCGTCCCAGCTACGTCATCGTCACGTCTTCAGTAAGTCGTGGCTGGACCACAACTCGCCACGATCATTTTACAGAGTTTAAAACAACATTTTTGTGACTTCCAAACCATTCCGGTCATCCTCATGAATCGCTGCGATCACCTCTCCAACCGACCTCGATTTCCACTCCCAGAGTGTCCGGAGTTCGAGTCCAGCATGTTATTACTAAATCCACCATGGCGTTGACATTGAAAGTTTTAGATTAGATCACGCGGTACTAGTAATATGTCTGCAAATTTAAACTTCCATTTACGCACGCATTTGCAGTTGAAACATTTTACAAGGTGTTAACTTAAAATCATGTGGTATGCTGAAAAGAATATTCTATTGAAGTACACCTTGGCTTTGATGGTCTGACCCAGTGTCAAAGTCATGATACGTGGCCTTGTTTAAAGAATATTTGTACCAAATTTGAACTTGCTCCAGTCTAGTATAAAGAAAAATACATGTAATCAGACTGGACAAAATTTACGGACGAACAGACATTATGGTACCATTATACATCCCGTCAATTTTTTTTATGTGCGCTTAAACTGAATGGTATTTTAAGAAATATTTCTAAATTTGTATATTCCGTATTTGCATATTGTACTGTATCAGGTTTTAAGTAAGTTCAATGTGTTGCTTGTTCGTCCTTAAACTTTTCGACTTCATATCAACCGCCTATGCTGGTAGAAATAAAACTCCTTTAGTTCTCTTACACATTGTTTTTTACCTTATCCGTCAAGGGGGTATATCGATAAACAGGGATCAAAGAATATCTTCCAGTCAATTACACATAGAAGTGGAAGAATATCTGAAAGAAACCTTGACGCTTTTCTCACTTTTTGGCAGAGTTTTATCTCTAAAGAATTGATGTACACGCGAGTTTTTTTGGGTTAATTTAACTGATGAATATAAGGTGTTTCCTGTTGAAATAAATAAGCAATATTTCCTCAAGTGAACGAATAATTTCCTTACTTGATAAAAAATAAAACAAATAATGGAATGCTTTTACACTGTAAATTAATATGAAATGTTTTCGATTAATTACAACTGATAAAAAAATGAATGGAATTTTAGTCTATTCTTTATAAAGAGACAGTTGTGATGGAAAATAATTGTATCAAATATTCCAGGTATCAGAAAATGTCGGTGTATTTTCCGCGTATATAAAAGCTAGAAATGGCTATAAAATTTGTAATAAATCATTGTAAATGGGTATAAGCCGTGCTCTATAATTGAAAAAACAGTATCTATGTCCGATGTGACTCTAAAATAGTACGGTAAGAACATCGTATGATTTGTTGGGTGTACGCCCAGTGATGTGGATATAAAGTTGGAACTCGTAAGCAGAAATATGTGGTACTGTTCATAATAAGGGCACGGGTCATCAGTTTCGAGCATCTGTGATTATGCTATTCCCCCATTTTACAGGAGGAAATGTCTAATTGACAGAAATGTAAAACAATATGCAATTCATTTCAAACTATCTTCTCTCATTGTCCAGTATGACCTTGCGAAAAGGATATCAGTAAATCACATTTTATTCGCGGGAACTTTAATTTTGCGTAACTTCGCAAGTACGACTCAATGTGAAGTTTCGCTCTTGACTATGGGAATGTAGAATTGTTTGCAGTATGTCGTGCTGTCAAGAAAATCATACGTCTTGAATAAATAACATTGATATTTTCGCGAAAATAATCAGACGAGAAATTTTAAATGTAACTTTCAAGTTGTTTGATTTGTTTAAACGTATGGGCCTCTTGTTCTTTGTAAACATTAACCGATATCTAGATTCTGTAATTTCGAACAATATATCACAATGTATTGACATAATATCTCGTCTGCTTCTCATCGTCGTTTGCCCATTACTCGGTAACAATGTTATCGTTGTTAGCAAGAAAACACACTACAAGTATTTACTCAGCTTGTTTGCAAATAATATGTTTTTATTTTTGGGAAAGTGATGGTCTTCCTACAAGAACTGATTTAATATATGAAGGAATTTATCCGACTCGTAAAAAACACAAGTAACAATCTGTTGTTGTTTTAGTTTTTGTCTCTTTTGGCGAAAACATCCAGTTTTATGGCGACTTCAAATTGAATTATGCTCGCTTTAATCACCAATCTTTCGACGAAAACTACAAGTTTTTGATCGAGTTTAGAAGACATTGTGTCCGCCTTAGCTACAAGTTCAAATCACCTATACTCTAACAGGTTTTTATGCAATTATCTTTTAAAAGTACATCGCGATAACCCGGTCTACACGTGTTCCTCATTATGCAATAGAAACACCAGCCCATGGTTGAGCCGCGTTCCCATTATCTGTTTTATATGAAATGATGATAGGTCTTCAGCAATTATAAAGATTCCAAACTTTACACGTAACACGTATATATGTAAGCGTGGGGGTTAAAAACGTTCTCAGATTTTTGAGTATCATATCATTTTAGCGAATTCATCAGTTATCGAATGATTCTGTCATTGATTTTCTTGGGGAGGTGTTTATTAAGTAAACAGATAAATATAATGAATTTTGAAATTCATAAACGGCAGTTTGTGATCTCTATGTTACATGTATGTTACTCCCCCATTTATTATACCCCCGCAAACAAAGTTTGGGGTGGGGGGGGGGTATAAAGGAATCAACCTGTCTCTCTGTCCGTCTGTCCACCAAACCTTGTCCTGGCCATAACTTCTCACTCTGTGCACGGATTTCAATAATATTTCACTGAATTGTTGCTAAGGATCCAATGCTGTGTCATTACCTTGAACCAAGGTCAAAGGTCAAGGTCATGATAGACACAATAAGTAAAACTTTGTCCGGGCCATAACTTCTTCCCCTGTGCATGGATTTCAGTAATATTTCACAGAATGTTTGCTTAGAATCCAAGGATGTGACATGACCTTAAAGCAAGGTCATAGGTCAAGGTCAAAATAGACACAATAAGTAAAACATTGTCCGGGCCATAACTTCTTCCCCTGTGCACAGATTTCAATAATATTTCACAGAATTGTTGATTAAGATCCAAAGATGTGTCAAGACCTTGAACCAAGGTCAGAGGTCAAGGTCATAATAGACACAATAATTAAAACTTTGTCCGGGCCATAACTTTTCACCCTGTGCACAGATTTCAATAATATTTCACGGAATTGTTGATTAAGATCCAAGGGTGTGTCATGACCTTGAACCAAGGTCATAGGTAAGATGTCAAGGTCATAATAGACACAATAAGTAAAACTTTGTTCGGGCCATAACTTCTCACCCTGTGCACAGATTACAATAATATTTCACAGAATGTTTGCTTAGGATTCAAGAATGTGTCATGACCTTGAAATAGTCATAGGTCAGAGGTCAAGGTCACAATAGACACAATTGGTGTAACCTTGTCCGGACCATAACCTCTTCCCATGTGCAAGGATTTCAATATTATTTCACAGAATTGTTACTTAGGATCCAAGGGTGTATCATGACTTCGAACCAAGGTCATGGGTCAAAGGTCAAGGTTACAATAGACACCGTTGGAAAAAAGGTTGTTTTCATTTATCATACCTCCAAATGCGCTTGTAAGTGGGACATCCACTTATACCAGTGATGTATCTTGGGATGAATTATTGCATGTTTCAACTTTGTTGCCGCGGGGGGTATTTGTCCCTTTAGGACAGCACTAGTTATATCTGTTTTAACTTTTTTACGCAGGCAACATGTGTTGTATTTATCGGTCCCGGTAATGTAAAATAAAAAAGTGAACATTAAGAAGTTACATCCACCAAAAGAAAAAAATGAAAATAGAATAAAGAAAAAAATAAAAGAAAAAAACATAACAAAGTAATAAAACAAAACAAACGAAAAATTGCCAAACAAAAAAGAAAGCAACCCCCCTCCCTTCCAGCCTTCTAAATACAAAACTACAACAGCCCACAAACCAACCCGAACTCAAATATTTTGGGTCACAAGTTTTGTTGTCAGCAAATTTATTATCTGCGAGTCTGTGTGTTATCATTTGATTTCTTTCTAATCCCAGACAAATGAATTCAGCAAACAATATGATAGATTGTAAATTGACATATATGAAAATTCTTGATTTATTTGTTACCTAGCAATACAAGATTGCAGTTCAGTGACTGAGATGGTATGATCAGGGGAACTTTTCAGAAAGTCACTCTCTGATTTGATGTGACTGTACGGATATTTAGATGATCGCACTGCTTTCACCTCTTACTCTGATGTATTTTGTTGTTCCCCACTATCTGTACAATTTAACAATTCAAAACATATTCTGATGATAAACCCAAACCTTAAGAATATAACTCTCTGCTTAACGTCAGGTGTGTTCAATAAACAAACCTTCCTGACGGGAAAGCAAAAACAAACTTCCAAAAGACGTATACACAGTAAAAGACGCAAAATGTAATGGAAATTGAATGAATATTTCAACATATGTGAGTAGAGCATAACAATCAGTGTGAAATATACGGAACAAATGTAAGATTGAATACAACCACCACTCCCCCAAGGAAACACACACTCACACTCACACAAACCAAAAACCACCATCACCACCACCACCAACAACAACAACCCCCCCCCCCAAAAAAAGCAAAAAACAAAACCAAAACAAAAAACCAGGGATTGAAACAGATAGTATCGAAAGATTTTGGAAAACACGAAACTATTAATTAACACTAGGGTTATTTGACTTTCATAGGATAGACTTGACAATGTAACTTACTTCCATCCAACAAGTACACTGAAAGATCCTCTCGCTTTGGTGTTAACCGTCGTACTAACTTACCTTGAAAACAGTACCATCCGATGGGCACACATTTAAGAAGTGTTTATATACTTTTTGATAAAACAAAAGTTCAATGCAGTAACCATCGATGAGAGGTAATTAATATACGCACATTTATTGCAGAACACGAATCTGTAAGGACATTACTATAGACATTGTACTATTTTGTGGCAAAATTGGCTGAATTTTGATTATCTGGTAACATACACTAGTTATTATAAAATATTTCGAACTGAATTCAGTTACCAAGAAACATTTCGGAATAAGCTTTAGCTTTGTTTTTATGTTTCCTTTAATATAAAGGAATTTAATGGAGATTAATAAAAATTGCGAATTATGCACGAGTTCTCCCCTGATATATAGGATAAATACTTTGGCGATATGTTTCTTTCACTTCCTTGGATTTCATATCACATAATGGTATGTAATGTTATCATTTGGCTTCAATTTAAAATAGAAATCAGAAGCCAGTTTCTTCATTTTTAGAGCTATTTTAAGCATGGAAGCGCCTGGCTTAGACTGTGGTTAATGTGTCGGGTTAGCTATCGTAAAGATAACTGGTTCGACCCTCATCGCGGCCTCATCGCGTCCTTTATGTGCATTGTTATTTTGCGATAGGTATTCGGCTCAGGAGTAATTCGACTAAACTCCATTATTTCAATGTTTTCCCAAAACTTTACGAAAGATATTACCAATGGAGAAAAGATGACCACTGAGGAGAGGTGTCCTCTTACCGCAAGTTAATTTTGTATGATATAAAAGGGTTCAAGACTGCCTTTTGAAATCCATTATGATTTTACTTTGACCGTGAGGAAGAGGAAACGTTGATTCTGATTGATCAGCTTTCAAAATCTTTGTGCAGATCTGATGAAATACATGCAGATGGTTCTGCTCAGAAGCAATTCTGTTAAATACATTAAAACTGTAGAACAAATCTTCAGAACAAACGACCCTCATTCAGTTCAACAAATTGACACAAATTTACATTGAAATTATATAAAATCACATTTATATTCTCTAAAGCTACTTTGCTAATTCAGACCAAACTATGCAAGAATAATGTACAGAACGATACACTCTGATCAGTGGGAATATATAGCTGCCGAAGGCATTATCTGGGTTTGGCCACTCTTCAAGGGAAGATACCAAGAAACCAGCCAATGAAATAGATTTATTTGCAATGCAAGGTTTCTCTGGAGTTGCCAGGATTCAAACAAGATATATGTCATACGTTATATGTTAACTTAGTACATTCTAAATCTTATTTATTGATTTGTCAGACACAGTCAAGATTGGAAAATACCCAACTTTAATTCATGTCAATTATTTTATTAATATGACTGAAGCAGAGGGTCCAATTGAGAAAAAAATCATGAATTATTTTTTTCAATACATGGGTATTTCTCAATGTCCATATATAGTGTTTAATAAAGATGGAAAGCAAGCTCTCTCTCTCTCTCTCTCTCTCTCTCTCTCTCTTATCCATTAAAGACATCAGTAATATTGCTGGTAGTAAGACCCATCACATGTCACTATTCATTGTATATGTTTATTTGCATCTCCAAGTATGCACATTGCTTTATCTTACAAATTAATGAAGCATTTAATATAAAGAAAATATACCAATATGGTACAAACGTGGTTCAAATTTCTCTTCATACGCGTACGGTTACGCCTCTGAAAATCTTTTCGCCAATTTGACTTTATTACTTGGCGTCATTCCTCAAAAGATCATTCAAAGGCCTCTAAGTGAATAATATAAATGGAAATATGCAGTGGCGGATTTAGAGGAGGGGATGCCCCCCCCCCCCTTTTTTTGTCACATTTACAAATAAAACTCCAGATCTGGCACCCAAAATGGCTGAGTAGTTTAGCAAATACTTGACTTTCACATGTGCCCCCCTATTTTGGGAAATCCTGGATCCGCCACTGATATAATATTGTGTGTATGAGTGAGTGAAAAGTGCAACCTTTTCTAATTATTATGGTTTGGTAAAGCTTTTCAGGGACTGTCTATCGATGAAATTCGATAACAGCACATCCTATAACGATTTGAAAAGAAAATCTTGAAACTGTCTATTCACCTTCCTGTGTGTAGCGATTTAGATAAAAATTAACAGGAACAATATATAACTAACATTATTACATGCAGATTAAAAAAAACAGGAAAAAA
Source organism: Pteria penguin (assembly GCA_035048485.1). Lineage (NCBI taxonomy): Eukaryota > Metazoa > Mollusca > Bivalvia > Pterioida > Pteriidae > Pteria > Pteria penguin. The sequence continues at coordinate 56,097,649 of CM068580.1, read as the reverse complement.
ATGTTGGGAAGAAATACATCCTTTCCAGGTCTACACGAGTTTGTGATTATCTCAAGTTTGGTTGTGGAAAATCAGTCTGGTGTAACATTATTCTTGTGCATCAAATCTGAGACTACATGTATATTGAAAATTTTGTTGAACTTATATAGGAACGATTTTCTTTGAAAAATATAAAAGAATCTTTGTTGCTAATTCTATCGATTACTTACTTTTACACTAAGGAAACTATGAATGTTGATATTTTTATATACAAAACAAGATGTTCACAAAAGATTCTGCAATAAAGTGCAGACGTTGTTAAGTATGTATCAACTGCATTTAACAAAAGACGTTTTCTCGATAGTTTGAAACGTGTACCTCGGCTCAAATTCTCTTCATTATAACACGTATGTATAATTGTATTCTGTGTGGCAGACGATCTCTTTAAACATACAGACAGCAGTTTGATGTATTGTAAATGTGACACGTAATTCACCAGAGAGAGAGAGAGAGAGAGAGAGAGGAGTTAAAATGAATTACAAAGCTGGCCCCGTATCTATCGTCCTTCGTCTGTACCTTGTTCACATTGATCTTGTCTCCTTTTCGCCTGTGAAGCATAGCGGCACATAGGAATCACTTTGTCCGGCGTCCTTCTGTCCAGTAGTCACACTTTCACATTATTGGCTGTATCTTTATTATTTATTATGGTAAATTGACAAAACTTGCAAGGATCAACGAACAATCAAAGACCTTTTTGGTGGCACCAACATTTTTGACCTTATGACCTTGACCTTGGAGTTTGACCTACTTTTTAAAAAAAATTAACATTGGCCATAACTTTTGAATGGCATGTGCATTTCTTCATATTCATATTTCACATGAGTATGTCTTATGACAATACATTTCTGTCGACACAAATGTTTTTATGCCCCCGGATCGATAGATCGGGGGCATATTGTTTTTGTCCTGTTTGTTTGACTCTAAACTTTAACCTTGGTTATAACTTTTGAACCGTGAGGGATAGAGACTTCATATTTGACATGCGTACTTAACTAATGAAGCCCTTTCAAATGACACCAAGTTCGATGACCTTTTGATCTTGACAATGACCTTCAGGCTAATAATAACTTTTTGAACTTTGGTGCCGCTGGGGGCATGAGTGTTTCACAAAAACAGCTTGTTTACCTTGTGACCTTGAACTTGGAATTTGACATACTTTAAAAAAGATTAACCTTGGCCATAATGTTTGAATGGCAAGGCTTTGATATTTCATATGTATATTCCTATAAGGACTTATGACTTTGACCTCGAAGATTGACCTACTTTAGTATTGTCCAGTAGTCACACTTTTTTACATTAACATATTGCATTTTAATCCTTTAGTCCATGCTGATGCTTAGTTATGATGAAGTTATTTATGTCAAGCGTTTTTTTTTATAAGTCTATCCTTATGATGTCAATAGAAAGTCAATTCAAATGAAACTAGGTCAATGACCTCGTGCAGTGTGCGAAATTAACGGTGGACCGATCAACAATGTCTATAGTAAATCCTGTCGGTCCATTGCGATCAAAAGAGCGGTAGACCGCCTGTTCTGTAGGAAATCTGACCAGGTCATATGACTTTTTTCTTATATAATTTCAATTAATGAAAACACCTGTGAAACATCAATTTGATTCTGTTCATGTACCCCTCTTAGAAAAAGAATGTTCCCAACATCCAATGATTAAAGGTAAAATCGGAATCTTCTATTTTAACAATAAGAAAGATTTCGGTCTCAATCGAACCACTAGTTTTAGTTCTTTTTCACCAGCGTCCTATGTAACCTGGCCAAATGTCTTTCTTCAGCTGGATGAAATATGTAAAGGGTGTACACTCAGGTATACAGTGAGAAAAAGTGCCAACCATGCTTCTGTAGCAAGATTTGTAAAAACTATGACCCCCCCCCTCCCCCGAAAACGGAGTTTTCAAGATCACTGGAAAATTGATCAAAACAGGTTGATTTTTGCCAAGGATGAAGGTAAAATACATTGTTCTTGCTGCTGTGATTAATGGGCGATAAATTAAAATCCTTGGACGATGGACATAATTTCAAGATTGATTCTTTGAAGATGTACGAAGTACTAAATCCCACATGGATAGTTGCAGAATTACCAGAGCAATCTGATCAAATTTAAAGAAAAGTGGTTATTTTTGCATTAAAATGAAGTTTGCATGTAGATTTTACTGCCTTTTCATTTCGGTTCATACAAAATTATTGCGGTCTATAGGAAATAGAATCACTGTGGACCGAAGGTCTAAAGATTTTTAATTTTGTTTCGTACACTGCTTGTGACCTTGTCTGTGAACTTTTTGCTATGAGTAGCTGTTTTGGACTGTGTTGCGGAAGTAAAAAACACCCCACTTGCGACACATTTGTTCACTTGAACACCTATTCTAGTTATGTCACCGGAAAATGAGGATTTGCCGCCGAAAAGTGCATCATGTTACTGTTATGTCATTTTTCAAGCATTGACATAAAATAAAATCAGGGTAAAAAGTAGTCTGTGTCGCACAAGTCCCCAATATTATATGTACCTCTCTATACCGACTCGTTGCTATTTTGGCGGTCTTAGTTGTCGGGTTTAGTCTACAAGACCACCCTATTCAACTCTGCAGCGCAGAGCGAACACCATTCACGTTCAGCTTTAAATTTTCAAAATTTCTTTCTTTGCGTCAAGACGAGGCGAAGCCGAACCTGGTATGAAGTTTAATGACCCTGTGTCATCCCGTACAAACCCACTGGGGGACTTTGTAACGAATGTACACCATCTTTAGTCTTTAAGAGTTTATCAAAACTTCAATTTGTGAATGCTTTTTGATAAGACATGAGGTTATGAAAGATCGCGCTTAGATTACGATTTCACAACGTAAAACTCCGAAGCATTTCCAAATGACTAATACTGGGTCCCAGTGTAGTAATGCATAGTAATCACGTGACATGCACAATCCAATCATAACAGTTGGTTTCGTGACAATTTAACTAAAGATAGTGTGTTATAAAATACGAAGTACTTAATGCTGTCACTGACATTCCCAGGAACGTATCAGGATGGTCATTCATCCAAATAAGAGTTGAGACTGATTAAATTCCATGGAGAGGGATTGAGACTGGATTTTCTGGAGGGGGATTGAAACTGGATTCCTTGGATGGGGGTTAAGACTGGATTTCCAGGAGGAGATTGAGACTGGATTCCTTGGAGGGGAATTGAAACCGGATTCCCTGGAGGGGGATTGAGACCGGAATTTCTGGAGGGGGATTGAGACTGAATTCTCTGGAGGGGATTGAGAATGGATTCCCTGAAGAAGGTTGAGACTAGATTCGTTTGAGGGGGAAGGTTGGCGTCTCCTGTTTTGAATTCCCCATTTTCCATGAATGCCTACAACAAACTGACAACATAATGCTTTCCAGTCATGTATACATGTCGATGAAAAAAGTGAGAAAATCATAGTTGAAGGAACTAAAGTATGTGACATTTTAAATTAATTTTTAAGGCAGCAAACTATTTTCACTCCGTCTGCCGAAGTGAATCGGGTCTTTTAATGAGTCGGATGATATCGGCCCATCTTGGCCTTTGGTTTTCAAAGCAGTGAATAATGAAGAACTTTAGAAGTTTCCCAGCACATAATCATCTTAAAATTGTACATAGAGTATTCAGTAGAATCAAGAGAAAGGAATACATGCTCATCATACGATCACCTCGCTGCGACTTCTTTGATATCTAGCCCTGCTCTGTATACTGGAAGTTAAGTATAGCCTTAAACTTGAATAAAGAAGTGCACAAAGAAATACACAAACTTTGAAAATAACTTAAATGATTGAAAGTTACTTGTCACGATATGCATTGTCTATGGGATATCCAAACATTTCACATCCTGTTTCATTTCAATACAAACAAAATTTATAGATTTCATGACAGTTTTATATGCCTTTTAATATTGCTGGTTTGTGACCCATTGCCGTACGTCATACATACCCTATTTCCCGTGTAGCTCTGTCATTGCTTACATGATTTTAATGTATTTATTTATTCAGTACACATTTGTTTGGTTTATCGGAGTTTTCCACTTTTTTTAAATGATATTGTGACATGAAAGCAGGAGGTAACCGGAAGTTTGTACTTTATGGTTCAATCCAATAATCGTACCCGGATCTCCGGCTCTCCAAGACAAGCTCAACTCTAACACCAAGTCTGCCTTATTCAGTACAAACGAATCATGTGATGTGAAGAATCTCTATTTACAATCTGTCTTATTCTCCCATTCATCTGGTGTATTTGCACTTTTGACACAGCTCTGCATATGGTTATGTTTTTGTTAAAATAAATCACTACTTCTCATAAAGTTTCCTGCTTCCAAGTGGCGCTATGACTCCAAAAAATGTAGAAAATGACGTCAACATTTATTAGCCAATCATTTCACAGAGGATGATCATTAAAAGCGATGTATCATTACCTTTCCCAATGGCTTACATGTAATGTAAAAGTCACTATCTAATTTTTATACTTCATGACCATGGCATCTTTTAAGAAAAAAGTTCTAAATTTTATTGATTATTTAAGTTTATACCATGACCTTAAGTTTCTGTCTATAATGTTAGATTAATGCGGCTTATATCAATGAAATTCCTGCCGTGTTATATCAATCACCTACTTTCGATATTTTGACTTGGAAGTTTATGTTATAAAATTAACCCTCAATTTGCAAAAAAGAAGAAAGGAGAACTGTTGTGGTTGTATAGCCATTGAGTCTGACTATTCGATTTCATGAACCCAGGAATCCTTTGTCTGGATTACTAATAGGTGGACATCATTAGCAGATTTTGATCATGTCAATATTAATTTCTGATACAGATATGAATTGGATGGAGTTTCCCCAGACTGTCCTTCGTATTAATGAAACAATTAAAGCGAAGGAACAATCCAAGAATTATAACTCTTGCAAATGCATGTTATTTCCCTACCAAATGTACTCTACGAGTTATCTCTCTTACATCAAACGATTTATTTTTACTTTCAGGGTGGTTTTATCATGATTTAATTGACGTGGACGCCGATGGGAGTTTACCATGGCTGCTGAGGTCAAAATAGACGGTAAAAGGTCAAGGTCAATGTCTCCTGAAGAGTTGGAACCAGGGGAGGTAAGACAAGCAATTAAAACAGTTAACCATAATTATGTTTAATAGATATATGTATGGGATTATCGCAGGTCAAATGGTGGGTGTTGTCGGTGAGAAAGTACATTTCTTTACATCTTTATCACAAAAATCGTGCTATTTGGGGGCGTAAGAAATCTTGCTGTCCTAATATACAATCCAGTGAGGAAATAAGGTATCAACGCTTTTGCCGTTCTGACACAAAGCTGTGAAATTGAAAGGCAATTTACGCCGCGATAACGCTAAAATTGCCTGACTTATGACCGTAAAATTATGATAAAATGAAGATTACAGGAATTACCAGGAATAAATGACTTCAGCGAAAATAGTTCATAAACCTGAGTCAGGGATAGGTACTCCAAATGCACACGTTCTATTGTCCTGTATCTATATATCAGGGGCGGTGTCAGGAGTTGCGGAAGTTGCGACGAAGGGACAGGGATGGTATCAAGGGAAGCAGGAGTCAGAGTCAAAACGGGGCTAAATTTGGAATACAATATTAGAATACGAAAGATATCATTAATCTACACAGGACTTATTTTTGTATATCTATCATTTGCAGTAAATTAAAGTAAAGAACTGTCCAGTTTTTAATTGCAAATCTTTGAATAAATATCATGACAGTCTCTCCTTGTTTTCCCTAAGGATCGATCACTGATTCTGGTCGTGTGTATGGAATGGTCATTAACATCTTAATGATTAAACGATCACAGAGATTGGAAAGTTGATTAGATTCATCACAGCTTCATTATCTCTCGTTTCTCTATCATTAAAGGTGATTAGCTGTAAGATCTTTATTTAATTTTCTGTGTGTTGGTCACTGCAGTATATAGAGCTAGATAAAAAGGGGGTATATATTTCGCTTACATGGCACAATGTGTAACTGCATAAATCATATGAATTTGTTGGTAGTGAAACCAAACCATAATACCGTAATGAAGTTCAACTGTACGTATAGTGGATAAATCTTTATTCTATAAATTTGGTTGGTTGGTTGATTGGTGTTTTACGTCGCTTTCAACAGTTTTTCAGTTATATCACGACATGGAAGCAGGAGGTAACCAACCTCTTAAAAATAGTGGCTCAATTCGGGAATCGAACCCGGATCGTCGGCGCCGCAAGCCAAACGCTTAACCACTACACCAAGTCTGCCCTTTTATTCTACAAAAGCAAACCTTATACAATGCATAGCCAACATAGAACAGTAAGATATGCTTTTTCAAAATTTGCAATACAAACTTAATAGTCTCATGAAACATTAAGAGGCTGTCGGATACCTAAGCAAACAAAATATTTTCTTGGCAATAGTGATGCAGCTTAATCATTTTACGGCCACCCCCTTTACAAATACACACATAGAAATTTGGTTTTATTTATACTTGTATTTTATTAAATGTGTGCTATTTATGTTATTATGTAAAAAAAAAAACTCTACTTAAGATTAAAGACATCATATTTCAAGTTATATTTAAGGTACTGAGCTGAAAGTTTAAAACACTGAACGTGCCGTCTCCTTAGATACATGTACTAGTAACCTAAATAGGTAGACTAGCACCCTCCCTCCCCCCCCCCTCACTTTTCCAGTCTTAAGTGATAAAAGTGAGATGTGATGTAATCATGGCTAACATGTGACGTAAATACTGATAAAGCTGTTACACCACTTGTACTATTAGTTACGAAGCCATGTTGGTGTTTAGTACGAGAGGACCATTCCCGGTATGGAATTAGTGACCAAAGGTCAACCCCTACCATATCTATAAATGACCTGGTAATGAATTTATCCATGAATTCTAGGAAATAAAACACCAGTAATCCCCCCCCCCCCTTTTGTTTTGACTCTCTTTACTCAATGGCGTGAATTCGTGAAATGAAAAGACAAATATTTCACGAATTCACGCCATTGAATAAAGAGAGTCAGAAAAAAGGAGGAGGGGTTATTATTATTCTGTTTGCAGGGACCTGTGGTTTTTATTGAAACTGGCATATCACAATGCATCATACCTACGAAATTGTTGCAGACCATATCAAATGCATATTAATTGATTTCTCTGTCCGAGGTCGATAGATTGGGGTCATATTGTTTTTACCTGTCTGTCTGTTTTTTTTTTCTCTGTTGTCAACGTTAACTTTTGCCATAACTTTTTCATCCGTGAGAGATTGGGACTTCTCATTTGACATGCATACTCCACTAATACAATCCTTTCAGATTTCAGCAAGGTCATTGACCTTGTGACATTGACCGTGACTTTTGAACTGCATTTCCTAATAAGCCTTATTTGGTCTCCAGGGGCACTCGTGTTTCAGAAACACATCTTGTTACAACTGAATTCATCACACCACACCATACCATATAAAATCGTTTTCAAATCTACATAAGATATCTTAAATTGTTACGATAGATATTCGTGCAAAAGGGTTAATAATTATGTTAGATCATTTTAACAACAACAACAATGACATTTTTGCATTAATTTCCGGTTTGAAGTACGAGTGCAGCATGAGCTAATTGACCAAAGATCATCATCTACCATTCTCCTAAATATGACATGGTAACGACTTATATATTACCTACCCATGACCGCTAACAGAAATGGCCAAGAGACCTGACCAGTGCAGCGTCTCGCCAGATTAACTTTAAAACATAGAATTGGTATTATTAGCAAATCGGAGAACGAGTTACTATTACAAAGCGTGTCAGATTCCCATAGTTATAATACATTTTGAAAAAAGAAATAAAACATATGTCGTATTTTAGCCGAAATTAAAACAAAAGTCATAAGCAGCTAGGTAGCATCCACAATGTAAATAGCGCCCATTAACCAGATAGCGTCCATAAACCAGATAGCGTCCATGATCCTTAGCGCGCTAGTGCATATCTCCGCATAAATACGCACCATCGTGCACACAAAGATTTGTTTGTTTCATTATTGTTTTACGCTATTCCAAGATTATTACTCATGTATGATGGCGGCACCTTCCTGGCGCATTGCGTCAGAATTCTGGCCTATGCTACGGAACCACATGAAACAATAAAGAATATTTTACATGCCAACGGTTTGTACGGTCTCATTCTAAAGGACATATAGAGAGACTGAAGATAGTAAATCACCTTAAAAAGATCCGGGCCGAGAACCTGAATCGAACCCTGGTCCTTTGATTTTGAAATCCACTGCGATGCCAGCGGACCAACCTACTACTTGCATACATAGAATATCATCAACAGTGTATAATGTCTAAAACCGTAACGTATAAACGTTATGCATTGTCTTTGATTGAAGGAAACTATTGGATATTTCACTTAGGGAGTGGTGTCAAGGGTTAGGGACCTTGAGAGAATTGCAGTATCTTGCTTCAATGTTGCGACATTGTAATGTCGACACATCTCGTTGCAGAATGGATTATTATTTGTAAAACATTATTGCTTCAATTGTTTTGTCAGAGTTTTCTTACATTAAAGAAAAGCGGGTTTGTCCCTTTTAACGGATTTTCTTTCCATGTCAAACATATCCGCCATGCAGGATCCACAGGGAATCATAAAATCGAGCATTTGTCTATTCTAAACTTAAAACTTTAGTCAAATTCGAAATTCATTATGAACCTTGCCTCGTGGCACGAAGACACTTCCTATATTTATTGAAAGTTATTTATAGTACGTTTCTCTGACATGTGTTCGGATCGGAAGTAGCTCAGTCGGTAAGGTGCTTGGCTCGTGGCCGAGAGGTCCCGGGTTCGAGCCCTGTTGGTAGGAAGTCGGCGCCCTGTCTTCCGGATGTGACCCGAAGTTCCGTATCGTGGTAGACATGGCATGTAAAATGTCCTTCAATATCATGGATCCGTTGAAAAGGTACAAATTTCTGTAAATAACGTCAGGCAGGTTCCGTTCCCATGTCAGCAAAATAATATTACTTTACCTCCAATATGTCAACAGTAGGCAACACCGCAAGATACAGTCTTTTCTACAGCTTGCTTCAAATTTGCCGGTTTGTTTTAGATACTGTCTGAGTCATCCACACGTTTGATTCTGCCCACGAGATGCAATTACACAAACGTATGGATGCTTCAGACTACATGTAAATGAACTGGCAAATTTGACACAGGTTGGGGATTGATTGATTGATTGATTTTTGTTTTACGTCACACCACGAATATTTCACGTATATGGTTACGGCATCTGCCTGATGTGGGGCATACAAATTTTGACCTCTGCAACGGACCCACCCGAAGCAGTGAGGGATCTATAACGTGCCATGCATACCACGATTTTTACTGTCTCATCCGAAAGACAGGACACCGGCATGACCAGAGCGGGACTCGAACCCCGGCCTCCCGATCAGGAGTCCGGCGCGATACCACTAGGCCATGCCGGCTTCACAGGTTGGGGAAAAATGTGTGTATAGCCTTTATAAGACAGATCGAGGGTAAGTTTTTATTGCCTATCGTTTGTTTAATGTTTATATATGTTAAATGTTTGCTCCATTTGATGCCGAAGTGCGTGGAATCGTGCCAGCAATTCCGTTATCAAAATTGCAAGTTTACGCAACATAAAGAACTGTGGCCCTATCATCCAAAAAGGGACCACGTCTTGCGACTAGGTGTGGCCCAATTCAGTGCGCGCAGTCTACTATGGAAAACTTGGCCCAATTCGGTGAGCGCTATCGAAAGTGCCAGTCCTGAGCGGAGAACCAAGAAACTCAGTGAGCGCTATCAGTATGCCGGGCTTAATGTAATTCGACCTGACTCAAGGACTAACTAATTTAGAAAAAAAAATCCTAAAGGACATTAGAATTTCTCTTCATTTGAATGACTAAATGATAATTACACAGAATAGAAAACCTTTCTAATACATCTTAATTAATTAAATTACCTAGCAATGAACGCACCCTGGTAAAACTATCCACCGTGTATATTGATTTGAGTTGAATTCCTTAAGAAAAATCTAAAATCACAAAAAATGCTCTTCATTATCTATTCCATTGTTATTTGAAATAAAATCGTTTTCTAAATATATAATTGAAACTATATATGATTCACCACAACCAATCCATACAATGGCTTCTCGTAGGAAGTACAATGTATTATTTATTCCATATTCTTTTTATTTTAGATTTAATTTCTAATTTCAAATATACTCGATAGCTGATTTGAATTTCGTGCATGTTGTGAGCAAATAACAGTAACTGTAATAAAATTAAACCAATCAATGGCAACAGAGTTTTTAAACATAAGATATCTGACAATGTACTAATTGTTGTTCATATATCTGACCCGGAGCTTAACCAACACTATTAGTGTTCTCTGGTGTGCTAAACCTTCCACCAGTGTTCTCTGGTATGTTAAATCTACCATCAGTGTTTTGGTGTGCCAACCGTACCATCAGTCTTTTCTCGTGTGTCTGCGGCGCCGACGATTCCGGTTCGATTCCCGGGTTGCGCCACTATGTTTAAGAGGTTGATTACCTCCTGCTTCCATGTCGCAATATAGCTGAAAAATTGTTGAAAGCGACGTAAAACACCAATCAACCAACCAACCAACCAACCATCTCTCGTGTGTCAAACTCACCAACAATGTTTTTGATGTGCCAAACCTACCATCAGAGTTCTGTGGTGTGCCAAACTTACCAACAGTGGTTTTTGGTATGCCAAACTTACCATCAGTGTTCTCTGGTGTGCCAAACCTAATCCAAATCATAACCAAGGCATTGAGTCCTTTCTCACTTGTAATATCTTATCTGACAGACCTGGCCATCGGTGTTCTCTTGTGTGCCAAACCTAATCCAAAACATAACCAAGGCAATGAGTCCTTTTCCACTTGTAAGATCTGACCGGACAGACCTGACCAAGACAGTATGTTCCTTTACACATGCCAGACCCTACATAGTCAAGGCAGTGAGTGTTCTGTGATATGCCAGATCTGATACAAAACCTAGCGACCACATTGAGTGATTCCCAATGTGTCAGATCTGATCAGAGATATAACGAATATGGTAAATGCTCTCCACTATGTCAGATCTTAATCAAGATCGAACAAAAACAGTGAGTATACTCTCCAGTGTGTCAGATCTGACCCAAGATCTAGCGAATACATTTAGTTCTCGTCAATATGCCAGATCTGACCCAACATATTAGCGAATACTGTTAGTGCTCCCTAATATGCCAGATCTGACCCAAGATCTAGCGAATACATTTAGTCTCGTCAATATGCCAGATCTGACCCAACATATTAGCGAATACAGTTAGTTCTCGCCAATATGCCTTATCTGACCTAAGATCTAGCGAATACATTTAGTTCTCATCAATATGCCAGATCTGACCCAACATATTAGCGAATGCAGTTAGTTCTCGCTAATATGCCAGATCTGACCCAAGATCCAGCGAATACAACTAGTTTTCGCCAATATGTCAGATCTGACCCAAGATTTAACGAATACAGTTAGTTCTCGCCAATATGCCAGATCTGACCTAAGATCTAGCGAATACAGTAAGTTCTCACCAATATATCAGATCTGACCCAAGATTTAACGAATACAGTAAGTTCTCGCCAATATGCCAGATCTGACCTAAGATCTAACGAATACAGTTAGTTTTCACCAATATGTCAGATCTGACCCAAGATTTAACGAATACAGTTAGTTCTCGCCAATATGCCAGATCTGGCCTAAGATCTAGCGAATACAGTTAGTTCTTCTCAATGTGTCAGACGTAATGTCTTCGGTTTGATGCCAGATCTAGCGCAGATCTGATCTGAGAAATACAGTGAGTGTTTTCCAGTGTGTCAGATCTGACCTGAGATTTAACTAATACAACGAGTGCTCTCCACTTTACCAGATCTGACCAGAACAAGCGAATATATTGAATACTATCAGATTACCAAATCTGACCCGCGACCTGCCTATTGCAGTGCGCTCTCAATAATGTACCGATACTTATCCCGAGGTTCAGTCCGTAAGTCCAAAATGTCTGATTAAACTGTATTTCATTACACATAACTTCATCAAACCAACCATCCTTTATGTTGATTTTAAGTAAATTAACAGACCAAAAAACCTAAAATTACTATTATATTAAATGCTTCGTTGTCATTTGAAATCAGGTGGTCTCCAAAATATATAATTGCTTTCTCCAAAACCTGCGACAATTCAGACAATGGCTTCTCCTATGGCACATAATCTATTCCGGCATCTTGTCTATTTCAGAATTAATTTCTAATTTCAAATTAAATCCATGGCAGATTTGGATCTCGCACAGGTAACGAGAAACTAACTGTAGCTTTTACAATATGCAAATGATGTTGATTACGTCATCGGTTGTCACTTTAAATTCGAAATGCGCAACAGCAGAAAAACCGGTATAATGTATTATAGCAAATAAATCAAGCCGTCTGTCGAGAGTGCAGGAAAGAAATAGATTTATACTGGATTTTGCAGCTTGATCCAATGTATATCCACCTGTTTGTGACAAGAAAATGGCAAAGCAAATAAAATGGCGCGATTTTACAGGATTATTCTCGAATTTCAAACCCCCAAAAATTAAATTCTTTGAACATGTTGAAGGCATATGTTCGTATACACCGAACAGATGGAGAGAGAATGAAAAAAGAAGTTTTATATTTGTTTTGCTAAACGGATTTATTGCTAGTCGAATTGGCGGCGTGTAAGAGCAAGGTGCATCAGTGGATGGTTTTTGTAATATCTGTTAATTTTGATTTTAATATATTTATTGTTGTACACTATAGCAGATAAGCTGGATTTATTAATGTAATATTTCATAGATGGATATTTTACTGACCATGATAATCGGTAGAGGCAATCTTGGTACCCTTTGTAGGGTTTGAAACTAACTTGAAACTTTTGGTAGCCATGTGGTCTACTGAACCATGCATTTCTGGGGCCCACATCAAAATTTATTCACCCAAAAAAGAGTATTATTACCTTTTATTAAAAAGACGTAAAAGCTTAACAGTTAAGTGCTTTTAAAAGTTAATTATGAAGCGATTTACAGATTAAGAACTTTTTCAAAGGAAAAACTTAACGGCCGGACAAAATTGGAAAACAAATATTTTATTCTCGTAAATTTTTCTTATCGCCATGTGGGCTGTGGGCAAATTGAACCGTAATTTTAGGTCGCACGGTCGGAAATTTCGTCTTGATATATATATATATATATATATATATATATATATATATATATATATATATATATATATATATATATATATATATGTGTGTGTGTGTGTGTGTGTGTGTGTGTGTGTCATGTTGTGTACAGAATTCTTTTCTGATACTATTGGAGCCGTCGTTGCTCAATCTGTAAGGTGTTTGACTCTTACCGAGAGATTCCGAGATCGAGTTTACTCTTACCGAGAGGTTCCAGGTTCGAGTTGACTCTATCTAGAGGTCCTGGGTTTGAGTTGACTCTAACCGAGAGGTCCTGGGTCCGAATTGACTCTTACCGAAAGGTCCTTTGTCCGAGTTGACTCTTACCGAAAGGTCCTTGGTTCGATTTGACTCTTACCGAAAAGTCCGGAGTTCGAGTTCCCTCATAGCTTGTCAGTGCCCAGTCTCATTCGGAACAACCTCGCCCTTTACTTGTACCTACGTAAAAAGACTCGGACGTCACTCGGCGGAGTGACTTACATCGATTCCATGCATCATTCGGTTTCCGGCATTGTACTCAGTAATATATCAGCGATGTAAAATGTAATCCAGTACACAATCTATGTCATCTACGTCAAGGAAAATAATTAAAGCTGCAACAGTTCGGGATTTACGTTTAAGTTAAGTCCGTTGAATTGTGAAATCTTCTGACGTCTTTATTACACGCCAAACACTGACCTTTTTGTCTGGTATACATGCGAGCGTCTATAGCTACAGGAACTATTTTTAAATAATGGCTACGAGTGACGTCCGAGCTTTTTTACGCAGGAAAAGGTCGAGGATGTCCGAATGTGCCCAGTCTTTCAGATTAGATTGTAAAAACCGAGGCCCCATGCTAAGTTAGACATGACACGCTTGTGATCCCTCGTTGTTTTTGGAAGGTCCATTGAAAAGGGGTTTTTTGTTAATGTTTTTGTTTTTGTTTTTTGTTTTTTGTTTTGTTTTGGTTTTTTTTTTGGGGGGGGGGGGGGGGGGGGGGGGGGGTTGGGTTTCAATTTCATCGCAATTAATGCAACAGTCAGAATGTTGTCATCATGTGAGTGAGAAACATGGATGTGATGCAAAACAATGTCACTGACAAACAAATTCAGAATGATTTCTTTCAAGTCCGTATCAAGTTTCATTTATATTTACTTGTTAATAAAACAAAACATCTAGAGTTATTACCTTTCTAGGTAGTAACACTTTTTAATAAAGTGGTCGCTTGAAGTTCTAATAGGATCATCAAGGAATTTTTATATTTCGCGAACAAAACCCGGACGTGAAAACTCTTCATCTTGTCACGGAATCGGTTCTTAATACTACTTTGCCATAGCTTTATTAATAAATGTCAGAACATAAATACATGTCTAAATTTAGTGCACCATATACAAATATTGATAACTTATGTCTCCTCAGTGACGCTGAAGGCCAAAACTGTGGAAATCCGAAGTATGATATTTTAAGAGCAAACTAATAACGAAATTTGCCTAAAAAGTAAGACCCCGAGAACCAATCACAGGACATAGTCGTGATTGAGGGAAATACTCCTTAATCTAAGAATAATTTACAAACTTTCTGGCAGTAAATCGGAAGTATATGTTTCGAGTCTGTAGAGAAGCACTGAAAAATAATTATATCGATTGTTTACAATATGATGCACATGATAATCTTGATCCAAGAACATCGTGAAATATTCATCGTTCATTATGATTTATTATGTATCATATTATACTGTACTTTTAATACGAAAAAAAACCCAAACCCGATTTATTTTTAGCCCGTTTTGCTGCCTCCGCGGAAAATAATGCTAATTTACGTGTATTACTACATTCACTTCGGAGTATGTGGTATGATTAATCAGAGCGAACCCGGCTCAGTGTTTCAGATGGCCGTAGTTCTTTGTGCACTAGGGATTATCTTGCAGTCCCTATACATTAGTGTTCTAATAAGCTGTTTTTGCAAATGCAAGATCACCTAATATCATTACCAACGTAAACTGTATATTCTTAAAAGTTCTCAAACATCAAATAAAACAAAATTAATGTCTTCACGCGTAGTACATGGTAAATCGAGAATATATGATTTGTAAATCTTTCATTGTAATTGACAATTTTTCCCTGTCAATTATTCCATCGTTATTTTTTATGTTATTCCTATATTATGAAATGTGTGCATAAAGCTTTAATGAATAGCAAAACCGATTTTGACAAATTCTGATTTTGTTCACCAGTGATGTAGGGTGAATGTAGAGGTCTGTTGACCGAATGATGCCTCTTCTCTCTAAAATGGTCATTTTCCTCATATCCCCTGTGGTCAAAGTATGGTCAAATCGGCGGTACACGACACATGACCGCCAGTACAGGATCACACATTTGGGAACTTTTGAACCCATTACAGTCTCATTGATTCTATAAATCCATAATACAGTAACAAAATTGTATAAATAAAAGAGTACACACTATAAATTTAATGGATTTTTTGGGGTAAAATTTCGGGTTCGGTCTAGATATTGTTAAAAAACCATCTTTTGAACTTTGTATAAACAAGAAGCACGCAGGTGTTGTGAATCCCGGACATTTACGGACATTTCCAGTCCCTGGTTATCATCAGGAGTTGATTAGATTTCTGGTAGAACACCAGGAATCGCCATAACAGCTCAATCACAACCATTACTTTATGCTTGTCATAAAATTATTTCTTTCACAACTACGAGCTTTTTATTGCATTTTAACACGTGAGGGAGGTAGAAAAGATATAAGCATTGGGGAGCAGATGTGCCTAACAAGTGATATTGTAGAAATATTTTTTTACGCAAATTATGACTTTTTCTTACTTCTTGACCTCGGCTTTAAATTGGTGATTTACATAGGACATATACTATATTTGATTTATTTCATTCACATGGCATCTCAACGAAAAAAATTTATGTACACCTGTTACCTTCATCTTCAAAAGAAACGGTCATTGGGTAAAATATGAAAATATGAAAAGACGGACCAGTGCAAACAGCTTTTGTATCATTCCGTATCTTAGAACAGGAATATCTTATTGCACATAAGTTATAGGGTAAAAAAATGAGATAGGCCCGAGGATGATTCGCATTTTCACTATAAAAGGTAGATGTATTTTAATTCTATAGTCTGTTATGACATAATGCATCTGCTATTTTCTAAGTGTATATATATCTTAAAAAGTGAGAGATTACGTGCAGTGTATAATGATTATACTTATTGGACTGGCGGGTCCAGAGGAAGTTACTAGGGGTTGAACCCCGATCTCGATGGACAATTTAACCAAAAAGGGTAATTTCTACTTTCATTTGAAAGAGCAACCCCTTTATGCCGTCAGCACACTATGCCGTTAACACATTATGACGTCAGCACATTATGCCGTCATTACATTATGCCGTCAGCACATTATTGCAATAATCTTGTGTGACGCGAAACAAAAAATTTAAAAACCTCCTAAGTTTGAAAGCAAGATTTGAAAGCCTCTGCATTACTGCATGTAGAGTATGGTCATAATTTACTGCTTTCCGATAAGAGAACGCAGACAAACCATCATGTCTACACGAATCCATTCGAGTGTAATAAACCAAGATGTAGACGCGAATCCAATGTAATAAACAAAGATGTATACGCGATATATACGCGAATCCAATGTAATAATCCAAGATATATACGCGAATCCAATGTAATAATCCAAGATATATACGCGAATCCAATGTAATAAACCAAGATCTATACGCGAATCCAATGTAATAATCCAAGATATATACGCGAATCCAATGTAATAAACAAAGATATATAAGCGAACCCAATGTAATAAACTAAGATGTATACGCGAATCCAATGTAATAAACCTAGATATATACGCGAATCCATTGTAATAAACCAAGATGGGTACATGTTCGCGAATCCATTGTAATAAACCAAGACACACGGACGGTAATCCAATGAAATAAACCGAGATGTATACGGAAATTCATTGTAACAAACCAAGATGCGTACGCGAATCCATTTCAAACACAACAACATGCATGAGTGACTGTGGATACATATAAGAAACATGTTGCATTGTTGTTCTATTTATATTCATTATTAAAGATAAGAAATAAGGGTGAAGAAGGAATTTGTGTCGCAATATAAAGAAGAGATGAAGAAGATTTATAAATATAGTCTCGTCGCCTATATGTCTGGACGCTAGGCCTGGTCTAGGATTTGGACAGTTTGTATCTTTATGACCAAGTAGTTTTTATTCGACTGAGTGTGTCGTACGTTAGTTTTCAGAGTTTGTTTGCTTCATCTTATCCCGTCTTCAAACAAGCTTTCACCTGACCATGGGGTCATATATACTGAACACCTTCATGCTCGCTAGAAAATTTGTATTTACCGTCTAGAATTTATCAACATAATTTAACAGGATGACTTCCAGAAGTTAAATATTGAACAGCACTGTCACACACTTTGTGCCGATTCTTATGAAATTAAGTTTACTTAGCCATCGTCGACTTCAAGTTATCAAATATTGACAATTTTTGTGAATGTGTGTATGATTTTCTTAACAGAGGGAATTGTTGAATAAAGAGATTAATGAAAAGTCTCGTAGAACTTGAAAGGGACGAATCACCTGACGGTCATCACACTTGCTCAATTAACCTGCGGTAAGGCCAAGAAAAATACTTGTTTGTTCAAGATACAAGTAACTCGACTGCCCCTATACACTGGTGTTAGCCCTGAATGTTACTGCCTTACTTTTTATCTGTGTAGTTTTATGAAATGAAAAAAAAATCAGGTTTTACCGAAACCTTTTTTTTTTGTTTTGTTTTGCCTATCTTACATTAAACAAACAAATACTTTTTTCGCCTGAAAGCTTCATTTAACATTGGATGGTCACTTGCGATACTAAAAGGGTTCATTGTGTTGATATAGATAATGTATATATAATGTAAAATTTAATGTGAAGTACCCAATCCAGAATATCTTTGTCAACAAACAGTACACTGACCTATAAATGTGCAACTTTGATTTAGAATCAGTTTCAATTAGTTCAAAGTAAAGAGGTGGGGCAGAAAAGGGGTAGGTCAGATATGTAGAAAAAAAATGTTTATATTGTGTCGCCAGTTGACCTTGGAAAACATATACCTTACTACTGATATCAAGGAAACTTTGTGTACTCTGTGTCGTTCTGTGCTTCAAGCATGCTAACAATTAACAGAAGTTGATCTATCTTTGAATCATTAGATACAATGTATCATATGTCCTCACTAAGAAGGAGTAAGTCGTATTTCATGAAATTTAGTTTTTTATAGATTTTCATAACTTTGAAACATTTGATTCCAACATGTAGTCGGTGTGGCTCAGTAAATGAGGTGAGCGGCTCTTAACCGAAAAGTCCCGGGTTCGACATCCGCCATGGGCACATTGTTGCCTTGTCCTTCGGTTGAGACTGGTAGGCTTGACACACACATAAAAAAAGATCTCTCACTGCTTCTGGCGGATCCGTTGCAAAGGTATAAATTTCTGAGCAATGCATCAGGCAGATGCCATCGTCATATACATGTACATGAAATAATTGTAGAATGACGTAAAACAATAATCAATCAATCAATCAATTGATCTCAGATTATCGTTCCGTGGTCCGCATTGTCCAAATTTGTTTGTTTTGTTGTATGATAATACACAAGACATATCCCAGATGTATAATTTGACCAGTGTATGTTATGAAAACCTAGTGTCTGATGTTCACATATTTTTATGCCTTCGGATCGATAGATCGGGGGCATATTGTTTTTTCCTGTCAGTTTGTCTGTTTGTTTGTTTGTCTGTCTGTTGTCAACTTTAACCTTGGCTATAACTTTTGAATCGTGAGGGATAGAGACTTCACATTTTACTCAACTTATGAAGCCCTTTCAAATGACACCAAGGTCGATGAACTTTTGACCTTGACAATAACCTTCACGCTAAAAATGATTTTTTGGACTTTGGTGCCGCCGAGGGCATAAGTGTTTCACAAACACAGCTTGTTACTACTTTTTCTGATTTATAAAATTTGAGTAGTCATGTGTTTACTTTAAAACTGATCAAAATTTGAGAAAAGACACTATTCTGATCATAAATACACATGTTTCAAATTCGTGAACATGTATTTACCAACGAAATTCCCCTTATTATCTTTATCTAGTATTCCATTGCTAATAATGAACTAAAGCAATTAGGATTGTATTTGCTTTGTGTTTGAATGGGACATTAGTTCGATAGCAATATTTAGCAATACCGTTTCCATATAACAGTACTATACTTTGCGTCCTATAGATTCATAAACAAGAAACTTAATGTAACGTTTGACATAATGGAATATCTTGTCTGGAGTGGTGATTTATCAATCTTTTTTAACCTCCATCCTTAGAGAGTCTTCCTGTTGTAATTTGGATGTTCGGAATGAAATTTCCATCGTGCGGACCTGCTGGATGGATTGGAGGGACATTTGCATATTGTGTTTTACTTCTGTTATTCCAGATGCCCTGTCCACAGAGACTTTGTGTAGATATGGAAAGCTGACTTGATTTAATCAACAGATATATACAAGTGCAATATTTGTTTGATAAATAACCAGAATAATGCTCTATTGGATACATGACATGTGTAACAAGGTTGCTTCACTTAGTCATGTCTGCTGGATGAAAGGTCAAGGTTAATTGGTAGTCTCGAATACTATTAGTTCGTTTCGTTGATGGATTTGATTTTTGTTATCATTTGCTAATTTGTAGCTCGCTACTATCCACTACATTAAGTTTAAACTCTTTACAGACCAGTAGGAACCTGGGCGTGGCGACCCACCCCGCTGTTTTGGCCGATCATTGACCGATTTTGTCACATTACGAAACGAAACGAAATTCAGAAGTTGTCCTCCCCCTTCTTCCCCTTCCCTTCGATACACACTTTTGAAATGTTTCCTACGGTCCTGCTTTATTAGGCATGCCTCGTCATGATGAAAGTAATTATGGGTTTACGTAGCTTACAGGGGAGTGAAAATATTGCACATGCCTCGTCACTTCGAAGGGAATTCTGGGTATTCACGTTTACGTCTCTTTCAGCGAGATTGTCCAACGGTCAAGCGGTAAAAGTATTCCAAAAAGGGAAGAACTCTGCTTTGCGTCGTATCGCAATAGTCTTTAAAAAGTTTACAGAATTTTTAGAAAAAAAATGTTATGAATGATATCAAATATCTATTTGATCTTTTAAAAGCTGAGCTCGTAACAAAGACAATTGAGGGATCGCCAGATCCAATTCTAACCACGCCCATTACGTAGTTCCATTGTGACGTCATAATCAAATTCATGTTTGAGGGGCCATTTATTTATGACGTCATAATGAACAAGTGTGCCAAAATATGTGATTACTGGCATTTGACGATCACTCAATTTAGTGGTTGAGTGTTTGTATAGGAAAGCATGCGACCTGAGTTCGATGTTTGGGATGTGCCACTTTGTTGGAATGGTCAGTAACTTCCTGTTTCATTTCTGAAATATATACCGAAAAGATTATTAGAAACAGTCATAAAAAGTATATAAAACCCAAAACCGATAACGAAATCTACTGAATGTTTTAATGATAAGATATGACATATTTGATAAAGGAACAAGCCTAGGGTTCGAAATGTATATCACGATGAGAGAACCACAGTGAGGACAGAAGTCACGATATGGAGGCATAGCGAAAGAAGGGCATGTGACAATACTAGCGCGCTTGGCGACGAAGGTATCAATCCCTCTGTTGACACATAACACGTGACTGAATATGGGCATATATCGAAAGAGAATCGTGATTGTTCATTGTAAATTTGGCGATACTTAAACAAATCCACGTGTATCGTGAGGTTTTTGGCGATTCTTATACAAATCCACGTGTTTCGTGAGGTTTTTGGCGATACTGATACAGATCCACGTGTATCATGAGGTTTTTGGTGATACTTATAGAGATCCACGAGTATCGTGAGGTTTTTGGCGATACTTATACAGATCCACGAGTATCGTGAGGTTTTTGGCCATACTGATACAGATCCACGTGTATCGTGAGGTTTTTGGCCATACTGATACAGATCCACGTGTATCGTGAGGTTTTTGGCGATACTTCTACAGATCCACGTGTATCGTGAGGTTTTTGGCCATACTGATACAGATCCACGTGTATCGAGAGGTTCGAACACTTAAACCGTTGAGGACCACTTACAACAGTATCGGTTTTACCTTCATACTCCTCTTGTATGATTCAATTTATCCTAAAATTTTGACACATGATGAATCTGGTGTTTGATTTTTAATCCGCTTCTGAAATCTTTTTATATCAAATCTTTTTTTTTCGGTATAAGAAAAATGGGTTGAGATCACCGAAATTATCTTCTAAGATCAAGACTTAAATCGACGAGGGAGGAAATTCCTAAATACTTCAGCGAATGTTTTACAATGGGAAGAAAAACACAAATGGCTAAAATCTAATATTTCTAATATTTTCCCCGCATGCAGTATCCAACAAAAATATCATAGCATGACATATTTTGACATCGCTAAGCAAGCGGCCGCGCATATTTTCATATGTCAGCCATCTTGAAAACTCGTCATCTTTCACTGTTACGATTCTAGTATATGAGAAAAACTAAAAATATTTTGTAAGATAAAGGACAAATTAGAAGGTGACTGAGATACGCGCTTGATCTATCCAGCATACAGAATTGACATGTGGTATTTCGTGTTTTCGACGCAGGTTTCCGTGTAATAACGTGTATAACAGTCTCTCTCAGAAATGCTCATATGGTTTTATTATATCTCGCAGAAGCTTAAAAAACAAACTGTACAAAGTCATTATTGTTATCCGCGATGCTGTTTTACTTGATCTCGTTAAGTCGTTTTTACAGTGGCTGAGATTGATAGGGACAGATTTAGATTTGAATAGGAATCGGTAAAATATTCTCAGTTTGACTTTCTTCCAGTATTTTTTAAACACAAAGACGAAAAAAAAAATCTCATATTTCGGGTTCGATATGATTTTGACAAATTATTTTTAATATTCATGGGTTTCACTTTAGATCTTGAGATACGACTTATCAGGGTATGAATATTTGTGGTTGATAAAGACCGAATTGTAACAGTTCCTTCGAAATAGTGAGGAAAATTACAGAAATTACGTTTTATTGAGAAAATCACCATTTTATGAATATCGGAGTATGGTTGATGCAAAATTAAGATGGGGTAATAGGGTATTTTCTATCACTCGGCCATCTGTCGTGAGACCATCTAGACACTTTAAGTTATAGATATGCAAAATAATGAGTTATGTCATTTACTTGGCTCATTGTTATTCTTTATTCAGTGATTACTTGAAACTGATTTAGAACCGAGCTTTCCAACATATTGAATTTTCTGCTTTCCGCTGCACAAGATTAATGCATCCTTCGGGAATCCCGCTGTTCGGCGCTGTTTTTAGAAGCACTTAACCACCGCGTTGTAATTCACTAATACTTTCATCTAAATGAATTCCGAATTAAAGATATTTCTTAAATTTCACCTCATGCAGATTCGGAAATTCTTTAACTGCCGTGAAATCTCCAGCAGATATGTTTTTAATTTCCTCATCATTGCACACTGTTCTACCGCTAGGCATCGGGGTCTAATGGAAAGTAAAAACGGGGAGGAAAAGGTTGCGAAACTTTGAGTGGCATTTCATTCACCAGCACGTTGCTTTCATATACAAGCTGACACGGGGATTATCTTATGGTCCACTTGGCGATTTCTGTATCATTTTTTACCCCATGTATGATGTGGATAACATTTGCCAAACGACAGAATTCTTTAAATTTGCATTCCAATCATATCTTATTGTCCACGACTCGAAGTGTTGATCAGTATCATATATTTGTCATTTCTGATATTTTTCTGATTCTTTATTTCGTCACTAATCTAAGACGTCATTTCAAGCTAACTGTGTGATATTATATACTATTTAACTTTAACAAATTTCATTTTGTTTTGTATCATTATTGAGGGAAAACTTATTAGGTATTCCGCTATGTTTGAAGCCAATCTTTGTCGGAAAAACACACAATGGAATCGTCTTGAACCATAAAGATTCTAAATGAAAATGTTTTATGTATTGGAATAAATAATATCAGCGCCTATGCTGAATTTCATTTGGCCCTACGGTGTAATTTTATGTTGGACGGATTGTTCTAATTAGTCGTCTGCTATCAACGGACGACAGGCATAATGGCGGGAAGCAGCAGACGACGGTCTGTAACCCATGATTAGGGAGAATGATTAGTTTTGTTACGAGTTGAGTTAGTCTAAATCCGATGGAAAGGCCCTTCTTGTCAGATACCAATTATTACCGGTACAAAAGATTTTGCAGTCAATTTCCTCTCATACAAACGATTTGTAATGAAAATTGCTACTTTAGGTGATTTTTTAGAAAAAAATGAAAATTAAAGGAAAAACATTCAAAAGGCGGAAGACAAAAAACAAAATCAGATTTGATTTATAAAAACTCGTTGATTGTCACTACGAATATATGCGAGGTTTGTCAAAGGTATTAAACATCATGGTGAATAAATATTTTATCGAAAACATTTCTTACAAAAACAAATGGACATACAGGGTTTAAATGGCTATAATTTTCTCATTCTACATTTTTCATGTGATGAAATCATTGTGAAATATCGTCTGGAATGTAGAACAGAACAGAAGTTAGGAAAAAACTTATTGTCTTTTGTATGTGGTTGTATATCAGTACGAAATGCTTTGTAATGGTTAAAATGTTTGGAAGAAAAAAGACGGGATCAAGTTGGTAACTTAATAAATTAAACAATATTTAACTTCATGTATTTCCTTTCACTATCGCTTCTACTTTTCCAAAAGAGCGTTTCAATTTGAGCTAAAGTTAGAAAGGTTACCAATCGCCCTGACCTGTAGGGATGGGTTACATGGAAATATTCATATCAAATAAAAACGGAGCAAGGGGTTAAATGAAAATAATATTCCATGGGTCGCAAAAAATTATCCATGTGCAAAATTAAGCATGCTTCGTCTTCAAAATAGCGAAGTCTTCAGTGATGTAACATTTAATAAAAATGAAATGCTTTGAAGAAATATGATTTGTGGTGTGAGTCAATAGTTACATGATAGCCTTATTTTGTGGATTGATTTTGTTGATAAGTTAAGATCTCTTGTCAAGATAATTAGAGGAAAATGAAGAATGAACAGTAGCAAGGAGGTGAAGGAAATTTAACATCACTCAAGTGCGGTAAGTTTTATTAAATCCTTTTCAAAACTTAGCAAATCTGGGTTTTTTTTCAAACGGAGTCGAGTTGATGATACAATGTAAAGTCTAAAAAAAATCCCTGAATATACATTGATTCCTCGTGATTTATAACGATTTTATATGATTTATGACGTTGTGCACCAAAGGGTAGAAACTGACAAGATTTCAAAATGTATAATTTTCTAAAGATCTCGTCTCTCGCTGTCATTTATTTCGTTTTAAAACACATACATTTATCAAAAACTTAGAATTCTAACTGAAACGAATATGTTTTCTCTCAACAATCTAAAATATCGTAATTTTCATTCTACTTATCGGAATGATCCGAATGTATGTACGGTTTGGTTCGTTCTTCTTGCTTTCAGAAATTTACGGAAACCGTTTATTGTCGGATACATATATTAGTCTTCACAAACGCATTTGGTATTAAAAGAACATCGTATGTAGTGTATAATCCAATTACTTAAACAACTTCCGATAAAAATATATTTTATCAATTTATCCATTAAATATTTTATTCATTCATTTAGTTCCATGATAAGTTAAGGTCTGTGACAATGCAGTATAACCATCCCTTCATGCCAAGCCACCCTCTAAATATCTGCCATATATCCCCCTCAATCTCCTTTACGAGGTGGGAATAATCATGTCTGCTCCTCATCATAAGGAGACGTGCTGTTTTGTTCTGTCCGCTAGTCTGTCTGTCCGTCATAGTTTGTGAGCATAATTTCTCCTACCGTGTAAATGGGATAGGAAGCGAAATTTTACAAAAAAAAAAATCAGCTCAAAACGTAGTTGTCCAAGACTTGTTTCTTTTCTTTCGGAAAATTTTCAATTCTAATGTTTAGTACGTATATTTCATTGTATTGTGTTGATACATATGGACTTATTGTGAGCGAAGTGTCCTCTACTGTTGAAATCGGTATGAAACTTTACAGAAATTTTGAGTACAGAGTATAGTTATGCAAGAAACACTTGGTTCTATAAGATAAAATAAACTGTTAAATTATTATGTTATTTCATTGTCTTGGCTATCACATGACATGGAAGCAGGCTTGTGAGCCCAGTTTCTTCAACAATTTAAAATCGGATTTACTGTACTTATGCAATGTTAATTTTGAGAGAGAGAGAGAGAGAGAGAGAGAGAGAGAGAGAGAGAGAGTAAATACTTATTCTTACAATATTACATTGTCATGGATATGTGGTTATATTTTTCGGGGCACCTTCTCCTACATTCTTTGTCAGATTTGAATGAAACGTTACACATTTGTTCAGTACTTAGTCAAGCTTTGCAAGACTTAATCTTTACCTGATAAAACTGATTTAAAAAAAATAAAGATTCTAAGTAGTCCTCCAAAGGGAAGTCCGGTACATTAAAAGTAAGAGGGAAAGTTCATTTACTTTTTGATTTTTTTTATTAATTGTATACTACATGCACCGCATGAGCTTTACCATAATAAGATTTTGTGCAGGAAATTGTGTCACATATCTTTTGACTTGGATTAACTTTAATTGTAATAAAAAAAAATACAGAAGACACTTTTTTACCCACCAAATTAAATTATACATCTGTACTAATTTGAACAACAAACATTAGTGTAAATGTGGGAGATTGCGGTTTTACGCATTAGACACAATACCCAATATTCCAATGATGCTATTAAGTTTTCTAAAGGTTTTTTTTTTCGTCTGTAACTCTCAAATACAGATCTTATTCGTATTCATTTCGTTTGTGTATCTCGAACCTGACCATTACTATTTCTGTATGTTATTATATAGTCAAATTTTCGATGAAATTAGTAGAGGTGTAGAAAATCAATTAAACTATGAAATATAGAATTAGAAGAAATTCTCCGAAAGAAAGTGTGAATTTGAAAATAAATAACAAGAATGGCAAAGTCTGTGCTGATTTTACCAGTAGATTAATCTAATTAAAACATATGTCTCGTTATTTCGTAAACTACAAAGAGTACTTTACGAAATGAAGAAATCCATGTTTTAATTAGATTGACCAGCAGACACGGATTTTACATAGAAATTTTGTTATTTTTTGTTTCCAAGTGGCCGAAAATTTGTGGACATTGAGTATTTCTTGATGACACCAGTACGTGGCACAAGTAACTTTCGTATTTCACATTTTTATTTACATGTATCTATATTATATTATTTTATATCATACAAATATATTATATTAAATGTAATGTAAATTTAAATATCTTGTTCTGTTCTTTTCTTATTAAATATGATAAAGTTATTCATTGAATGATAATGATGATAAAGTTAACGATATTTACTTGAAATTATTTTTAGTTTATGTAATGAAATGAATAAGAAACATGCATGTTGAGCCATTGTTATAATGGAAATGGGGTACGTTTTCGGAAGTCGCTGCTCCATTTTGCTCGATGGTCACTTGTCCCCAGTGTGATGGTTATTGGATTCAATCCCGATCGGGCAGTTAGGAAAGGTCCTCACAGATACCCAGCGAAAGCCAGTGGTTAGTGTTCTGGTTCTTTTGTCTGTCCAGTTAGCTGCAAGACGTTACCTTTTTAATATAATAGGGCCACTATTCCTTGCGTTGCGCAAAATTGCAATTTTGGTAAACATATCGGTCTGTAAGTTTTATTTGCAAGTTTCCAGCATCAAATGGAGCAATTATCATAAATACATAAACATTAGGCAGACGGCCGGTAATATCACCTTACTGCGAATGTGTCGCCAACACACAGTCCTCTCTACAGCCTAAGTTAAATTTGCCGCTTTGTTTATATGCAATCTGAATCATCCATACGTTTGATTCTGTCCACGAAATGTGTGGATGATTCAGGCTACATATAAACAAACCAGCGAATTTTGACACACGCTGTGGGAAGGACTGTGTATCGCCATCTAGAGACAGACAGGAGGTAAATTAATATTACTTAATGTGCTAATGTTTATATAAGTATAATATTTGTTCATTTTAATGTTGGATTTCACCGATTCTTGCTGGTAGATCGGTACATGTATGTCAAAATTTCTAGCATAGGAATTGGGTTCCAATAACAAAATATAGCCACATCTTTTGCATAGGCATGACCACCACCCTTAAAGTTTAAATAATCCCAAAGCGGTGTTAAACAACAGAGGTATGTGAGAAGCAAGCACAGCACTTCGGCCACAGATAATCTGACAATGATGACTGACCATAGTGGACAGACGGTCCCTCATGCTATTTTGTCATCGACTGGTCCTATATTGTCTTACGATATTGTATTTCTATAGCTCTACGTATGTCCGATCACCAAGCAAATAAGATTTCTGGTGGTACATTGTTTCCTGCAGCGGCTATCGTAATCATCTATTTGTCACACGTCATTGGTCAGGTAATTGAGGCGAGAAGTCAATGAGATTCATTAAATGTCATTTATTGTGTACACCTGTTGGAAAATCATTGTAGACATGACGAATAGAAATCTGCTCAATGACTTAGTCATTATGTATGACACAGAAATATTCAAAACACCAGTACATTTACTAAATCACAATTAGGACATGTCTGCAGTAACTATCAAGGTATCTTGATGGACCATCTTCCCCTGTATGCAAGGGAAATCACACTATGTGTAAAACGGTATACCCTGAAACTGTGCTGATACTGAATACAACTTGGTCTAACGGTATATCCTGGAACTGTGCTGATACTGAATACAACTGGTCTACTGTTCGCGCCACTCACTTTGTAAACCGAAAAATCTGGATTTTCACTTATTTATCTTTAAAATAGTTTTACAAAATTAATATCAATCGACAGGTCTTGTTTAGTCGTAACTTTTGGTGTATGTTATATGTTTCTACGAAGAAGCATTCGTATTTTATAGGAAAAAATCATTTTAGATAGGGCATTTTCTATGTTAATTTTGACGTGACGTCGCCAATGTTTAACATTGAGTCTATGGAAAACTTGGCGACGTCACGTCAAAATTTAACATGGAAATCGCCCTATCTAAAATTGATTTTTTTCTATAAAATATGAACGTTTCTTCACACAAACATATAGTATACACCAAAAGTTACGACTAAACAAGATCTATCGAATGGTTTTGCATTTTTGAAATTATTCTGAAGATGAAAAACTGAAAATCCAGATTTTCCGGTTTCCAGAGTGGGTGCCGCGGACAGTAACTTCGGACCTTATGGTCTTCATTCTTGAAAATGGTAAAAACAGCACGTGTATTCAGACTCGCGGCAAAATTGGACATAATTGGAATTTCATAATTCTTTATTTATTTATTTTTCTCTCTATGTTTTAAAAATTAAAATACAGGGTCGGTACCTACACATGCATGGGAAGGTTTTAAAAACCCTTCTCCGTCCCCTTTTGTTGGAAATGGATAGTTTACTTCGGGTTTTATATTTCCTTAACTTCTAACAATACTGACTGTTCTGTATAAAAGATGAAATAATTTTAACATATTCACGAAACACATAATTTTCAGTAAAAAGGAATTAAGAGCGAAGTTAATGTTAATTTTGTATTCATTATATTATAAGAATCATTGATATAATCAAACAATTATAGAACAAAATGTTAGAAATAGAATTTTGAGACAAACGTTATAATGTTGACAGTAAAATTTCTAAAACGTGATGTGCAAGCGTAGTCATGAACTAGCACGACTTGTGGTTGTCTTTCTTCGTATCTATGAATATATTTGTATCTGGGTAGACATGAAATAGTGCAAAAGGAACAGGGCTAGCTTCTTCAAAATGTAAATACCGCTTTTAAATACTCGTAAAGTATATTCATTATTTTCTGCTTCAGATTTTACAGATAGGTCTGATAATGCAGAGTATGGTTGAGCAGAAATTTTAGGTTACTGGTTGTTGGGAAGGACTCTCAATGCAGTGTCCTTGTTGAATGTCTATGTTGCGTTGTATGTCGCATAAAACAATAATGTTACGTGTAGTATTTTTCTGAGAGGCATGATGGTCCAGAGTTATCGCACTTAATTTCTTATCTGAAATCCATTGTCCGATCCCGACTATCCGTAGGGATTTTTCAAAAGTCATTTATCATCTTTTTCGTCCCTATCTGTTCATCGGATGAAAAAGTAAAACCTGGGGTTGTTTGTTACGGTATATGAGAGTACGTAAAAGATCCTCTTCACTGTTTCGAATGGGTCCCCAGCATAGAGAAAAATAATGAAATCGTGTACCACATGGGTGCCGCCATAATGTAAGCGAGTGACGTAATGCAATAATAAACGAATGAATAGACAGAAAAGGGTTTTTTTTAAATACACATGCATCAAAATTAAGCAAAATACATCATGCATGTGTACTAGTATATTTATTCAATGTGAAGACACGTCAGCCTAAAAAAGTCGTCTTTCCAAGTCATGACTAGTGTCAGTAATGACTTTCAATGATCATGTAATAATTTATTTACTTTCAAGTACTATAGATTGGAAAAGATATCATTTTAGACGCTATCTTCTCATCAAATTTTTTTCTTTGCTCTTAGACGACATTTCTGTAGTTTCTACTAAATAATATTCATGACGTTGTATAGAATGGATATCAGCTAAATCATTTGAAAGATGAGGTGAATGAACCGGTAGCGGACGTGACAGATGACACCTTTTATAAATAGTCCTACTTTTTTCGTATCTATCTAAACATGTTGTAATTTGAGGTGGACTAATGAGATTATTATACGAGGTTTCCAAACAGTGTTTGTTTCATGTTACTCTAATAATAATACGGGCGGAGAGCGATTAATGCATTTAAGAGATCTTGCAATTTTATTTGAATCTATAAAGATATGTAGTGGTAGGGGTTTTTGTTAACATTGACCTTTAGTATTCTTATCCATGTTTTATCATCCAACCTGTTTTTAAGACCACTTTTATTAAGCTATCACTTGTCTTTAACAACCGCCTTTTACAGTTCCCAACTACTTATTGCCATTGCAAAATTGACCTGTATTAAGAGGTCACCTGCATTAAACGACCACTTTTGCACATTCCCTTTAATCGTCTCTTAAAATGCGGTATCTTATCTTAAATGCGATATGTTTATGATTTACTAGACGTAATTCACAAACGGTACATCGGTAAAAGGACATCCACTGTAAATCATTTCATTCACGAGATTCGAATGTTCGGGTTTTTGAGTTTCATCCGATTTAGTCCTTAACCGGATCTAGCTAAGTCAGATAGAGGAAAATTCTTTTTACGAAAGCAAACAAACTCCGTGTCAAGAGCAAAGAATTTGTTGGTAGCAAACATTGTCACATCATGTCAACAGACAAAAAAT
Source organism: Pteria penguin (assembly GCA_035048485.1). Taxonomy (NCBI): domain Eukaryota; kingdom Metazoa; phylum Mollusca; class Bivalvia; order Pterioida; family Pteriidae; genus Pteria; species Pteria penguin. The sequence continues at coordinate 56,066,732 of CM068580.1, read as the reverse complement.
AGAGCTTAATCACCTCGTGAATGCAAATTATGCATTTGTGAATTTTGAAGATTTCTGTAAATAAAGGGGCTTGCATGAAATCACACCTAAAGTCGCCGTCTCGGATCTGTGTTTAATGAAATAGACCGCCTTGAACATGTTTCCGTGAATTTGTTGTCCCTCTCTACAATCTGACAAAAACTGTATTGGAAGGCAAATATTGATAGAACCATAGAAAAGTCGACGATTTTACACAAAAATAAATCGGATCAATAGAAGGCACGTGTCTTAAATTCAAACACGATTTACAAATTGCCTTTATTTTTAACTTGTATTGAAAATCTTTTTAAATTGTAATCATTTCATGTTTGGAACTGGAAATGAAAACGACATTGTTATCGAATTATTGATCCCCTCCTCTTTGTTTTCAAATGTGTAATGAAGAAAAAAAACCCCCAAACACCCTGTAAAGAAAACATACATACACACACACCTACACTCACACACCCGAACGCTGTTATATCACTCAAGGGAAAAAATCCAGGTTCTTTTAAGTTTGAAAAAGTAAAAATTCGTAGAAAAAAACCCCCATTGTCCTCAAAGTGTCGAAGTCTTTGTTGTTTTCGATATGGTAGGGATAAACCGTACATTTTTATCCGAATTATGCTTCCCTATGAAACAATAAATAAAGAAGACAGATTTCCATGCAAGTAATTCAAATGAATATTGCTATCGATGGAAGTGTTGATCAGGAACGGCAAGTTTGATACGATTCTTTCCGGAGCGCTTGGACTTTGCGGTATGCCCTTTGCTAAACCAGTGTTCGCATTCAAAACTTTAGTAATCTGGTGATGCTATTATAGTGCTTAAAAATTAATTATATACACCTTCGTGACACTTATAAACATATGAGGCGTGGTGCTCTACCTTTGTGTCCTACAACGAATGCTCCTTCTATAGGGTTCCTTTCTACTGTCAAGCTGGTAGAAAATTTATTTCTCCAGTCTCCATAAACTGTGTGCCAGTTTGACTATCTGCTCATACAATATTCAAAATATGTTGCTAGAAGCTCAGGTTTTTCAAACCAATAAGAAATCTCCTGTCGCGAAAATCATTTGTAAAGGCAAAAAAGTTTTATTAATCCTTTGTTGGCCTGGTGCAGACAAGATAGTTTTATTTGCAGGATAACAAAGGTACCGATCTCGCAAGATTACACAGGCTTCATATTCATTTACGGGGCCCTTTTCTCCAGCAAATTCATCATTATCTTATTCAAAATTCAAAACCTCTGTCTTTTTAATGTCATTTAAATTCAAACTCCGCCGGAGGGAAATGTTTATGCTTTCTTATCGCAAACTCCATCTCCGTTTTTTCAGATTAATGACGAGTCTCTCTCATGCTACCCCTAAATTTCCACAGGTAATCTACTCTCTGTTTACGTATCGTGTAGTTGGCTCTTATCTTTTGTGCAGTAATTTTCAATCAATTGACATATCTTTTTCTGTTGTGTTTGGAGAGAATGTATCGGTCTATACTGTTGAAAACTTCAAAGCGTTTTTAGAAATTAATTTTCCTCGCTTATTTCACACTCAGCAATCGCGCATTGAAAATTACTTGTAGGGATTATCTTCCCACTACATCAGAAAGATTTACGGGTTATTAGATTATATTTTAAAATAAGTTTAAAAATATTGTGCTAAGTGAAGAGTCGAATTACTGGCCCTACTTTCAAAGACGATCAATCTCATTCAAAACGTCCTTAAAAAGACAACCGGCCTATCAATTTACTAATTATGACAAAACCAAGCGGCCGTGATGCTGTTACTGCAAATGGTTGCGCAACTAATGTCTACGGTCATGCGTATTACGTTTCGATTGTAATCAATATATTTTATCATTATTTTTTCAGAATTCATTATTTGGTCAGTTACACATGCGCGCTTCTAAGCTTTTACTGATGCATTGCAAAATACACTGGAATATTTCGTTATGCAATATTATTTTACAATTATTTTGTCTGTTTTTTTATTACAGTTATTTAATACATGTATTTGATACATGTTTTATGAATCGTGCGAGTGTTAACTTAGAACAATGAATTTATATTTCAAAATAAAAATGTTCTCTCTCTCTAACACTTATTAATTGTTTCTAATTATTGTTTCTATTTTTATGATATATTTTCCACAAGGACATACTCTGGTAGAACTATATGTATTTATGTAACGAATTTGTTACTCCCAATAAGTGCAGCAATTTTTACCCATGGTATTTTTATATTAGAATGGTTGGTCATATTATATATAATATACACACAATGTTTTAATAAGCTTTCTACCATTACATGTTCTTTGATTTGATATTATAGAAAAATGAGCACAACGAAACTATCTAATTTAGAAAGAAATCCCGTTGAAATTAACATCATAAACTCATTGTCATCATTTATTCGATTCCAAATGCTTCAAGGAAGTATTGGCTAATATTAGCTTGAGTTGTCACACTTGAACCCAATGGTTAAAGCATCCTTTAAGGGTCTTACAAACGTTTTAAGTAATACCGCGAGACATGAACAGTAAATTGCTTCCTAGGAGGGTGTCGTGTTGATACTTCAAGTAGTGTTCCCGGTTTCCGTCCTGGAAATGTGTTTTGTCCAATCAGATTATGCATGATAGAATCGCTTCCTTAATATAGAAGAATTGCCTCGATGCACTTAAAAAATTAGTCATGTATATCTAGCACTTACTTGTTATCAATACAAATGCTTCAAGATATTTGACCTTTTTAGTTATAAGTTCGCTAAATTATTATGGATTCCTTTTGTTTTATCCCCCACTTGTTTTTATAATGGAACCGAATAGGATATAAATGCTTTCATATTTATTTATTTCATTATTTCATCAAATGTACAGGTACAGAGACAAATTTCCTAATAAGGATCTGTTTAAAACATTGTTTTATCAGTTTCTTTACTTTAATAATATTTAGTATGAGGGACTGAAATATGCTTCTTATCTGATGGAAATAACACAATAAAAATATCAAATACAAGAGTGTATATATGACGTCATCAGTAAAAGGATGTCATTTCTGCAAAAAAAGAGACCACTTTGAAAATATTAAAATGATTATTTAGTTTTCAATGTGAATGACAATAGTTCACTAATCAATTTAAGCATAATGTTTTGTTCTATGTATATAGGTATAGATATATGTGTTGTTTGGGCGATCTCAATTATCATCCGATCGCAACAGCGTTGCAGGGGCGATGTAGTGACGGTACCGTTCATGTGTGGGTACGTTGGTGCGTGTGTGCGTGGGTTGATGCGTGCGTGTGTCTGTAACAAAACCTTTCACACACTCTAGCCGTCAGAATTTTGGTCCCATTGGGTTCATACTTCACATGTAGCTTGTGTATAATGAGAGGAAGATCCCTATTGATTTTGGGGTCAAAAGATCAAAGGTCAAATTCGATTTAGTACCATGGAGTTTGCTGCCGTGCGAGCCCTCAGGGGATGCCACGCAAATTATACAAATGTATATGATTACCATCTACCTCTGCTTTCTTCTCATGAATACTAGAATCTATAAAAGAAGATTGTCTAAATGTTCATAGTTCTGTTCGCCTCTCAGAATCAGAGTAAAAATATTTATTTCTCAACACTATTATAACTATAATAAAGTAAACAAAATATAACAAAACATACAAAATAATATAATAGAGCGTCCATGACAATCATGCATTAATTCAATATCATGGTATTTTCCATATAACTTTCAAACATATTCAAAGATGTAACCCCTCCTTCAAAAAACAAAATGTCCATGACAATTGATATATTAATTTCATGGCATGTTGTTTTTACATATAACTTTCAAACACATGTGATTATTAATAACAGTGTCATAGAAGTAACACCCCTCCCACCCCCAACACACAGACAAATAAGGGAGTGTCCATGACAATTTCATATTTTAATTCAATATCATGGTGTATTTGTAAGAACTTTCATACATTTGTGTTTACAAATATCAGTATCAAAGAAGTAACCCCCCTCCTCGAATGTTATATTGTAATGTAGTAATCTAGCACGGAGGACTTACAAATTGATGGATATCTTTAAAATTGTCTAAAACAATATTATTCTAACTTAGATTAGAAACTAATAATGAATTTTTTGTTATCGTAAATTATTCGATCGTGTTGATTTACATATGGATGTTGATACAAGATCCAAGCAAAATTACCATTAGTAAGTGACGTCATCGGACCATCCTCTTTCTAAAGATAACATGCAAAACATTAGAGTAAAGAGAATGACCAATAGCAGCGAAACAATTTGCCCGAACGTACAATGTACTTTGTATGCATCGGAATAAAATATCGGGGACATCTTCTTTTGGTCTGCTAGCCAGTCTGTTTGCCTGTGGCTAAAACATTGGTTAAAACTTCTGAATCGTAAGAGGTAGGGCTTTCATATTACACATGCATATTCCTTGTGACAAGACCTTCCGTTGGTACAATAATTTTTGACCTCGTGACTTTGACTGTGACCTTTGACCTACATTTAAAAAACTTAACATTTGGACTTTGCTGCCGCCGGGGTCATTCGTGTTTCACAAACACATCTTGTTGTAGTAAGTGAACGAATACCGTCGAGAAAAAATCTAGCAAGACAGTATTGTATTTATCGTTAGTAAATTCAAAGCAGTGATAATTGATACACAGAAATCGGTAAAGTGAGTATAAAACCGCGCATGCGGATTGAGAAGCTTATCCTGCTGGCTGGCCATGCTTGTCGACTTCATATCCAAAGTTAAAACTCGGTAATTAATTTTTAAAAAAAGAAGCAAAGAGCACAAATAGTCACAGTAAAAATAATTCAAAATACCTGAAACGAATCCCATGCAACTGAATAAAATTGTTGTTTTTCAAATAAAATTACGTATCATTTTCAAATTTTGGCGTTCTTAAATTAAGATTTTCAGATTTTGGCATTCTTTTACAAATGTATGTGATTCTGCTGAATCTAGACAATTACATTAATTAGAATTGACCTGAGTGAAGTTCTGATGAGCTTTGTGTGAAATTTGAACATGTTGGTATTTCATTGCATAGCCGTATGCATCACGAGATAGTCATCTGCTATATGAAAATTCAGTGGCAAGGAAAATTAATTTTCTCTATCATAGTCAAGTATAGAATAAGATATTTTACACATAGTGCGTTTACTAAATTAATCAATCAACATGTAATTCAATTACAGCTTAACTGTTCCAACATTAGTAAATACTATATGATAGTTTTTCTACATCTAAATATCGTATATCATTTACCAATCATTCAACAGTTAAACCCTACTTTGATTATCAAAAAATGGACTTATCTGGTAAAGTCACTATATGTATACGATACCATGCAATACTATTTTATACTATACCATACTATACTATACCATTCCACATCACACTATACTACATTACACTACACTATATTACACGACACTATATTATATTATAACATCACACCACCCTGCACTACACTTCCCTGTACTATACTACACCATACTATACTCTACTACACCCTACTATACTATTTCTAAACTATACCATACCATACCACACCACACCACACTACTCTACACTACATTGTAAAACACTACACTACAATACACTGCACTGCACTACACTATACATGTACTCTACTTTGCTTTTCATAATAATAATTTTGAATTTCAGAACTGTTTTAGGTGGCGACACCAGCTAGTTCATTTAAGTTTTAGATTGATTTTTCATGTTCGTTGATTATTCATAATGACAGTGACAACAGACCTGAGTGCAGTTGCTAAAATTTCTGTTTATTACTAAATAATGAAATATGATGTTAAATTCCATCCTCAGATAATTCCAATTTCTTAATTTATATTTGTTCATTATGATACAATACAATGATAACAAGCTCCTGTTTTGAATGTGTTCTCGTTTTTAACATTGTATATTTGATAGTGATGTTTCCACCTGAAATGTTTATCTATCAAATAAACTCAAATTAATCCGACTACATTATTTCCATTATTGGTATCGGGTTCAAAATTTTCCCCAACCACTTCACAAAACGTAAAGAAACTGAAACCGTTTTCACCGTTCCCAACATTGGAATGACTGACACATACATCACAAAGGATATTACATGTGAGCATGTTTAGGACTAATTAGTAAGGGAATTAAGACTGACTCTAACCTATAATTATGCCCTTTTGTTTTGTGACACCGAACGATCGTGTCGGCTAAGGAGTCAGTTTCCTTAATACTGATGTTTGATTGGGCCCCTGCTTACTGCTATTCAAACAAGACAGAAATCTCTCTCTCTCGTCAGCAATACCTTTTGTGAAAATCTACAAGTTTCCCCTTGTTTCATGACGAATTAAATTTCAACTCCGCTGCAAACAAGCTTTTATTATAAATTTAGAAAGGATTATTTGAGAGGGTGTACTGTGTCGTTTGGATCACTTTCGGTGTGTTGGAGATTTTTGACGAAATTCAGCCAAGTCATTATGATACGAAGAAAACAAAGTCAGCACACTCCATTTAATTTTGACTAATTGGAATTTATTCAAGTTTTTATGTTCTTTTCATGAAGTTGGATAAAAATTCCTTACAGCCTATGGTTTTATGAATTCCAAGTAAGTACTATAGCGGCATGCAGATGAGATTTATTTCTTGGGGGTTTTTTTTCTTCGTTTATACTGGTATGATTTTTTTTTATTTGACTTTATATTTATCAATAAAAAAGATTTCTTAAAAGGAATATTACATTTGAAGCTTTACATTTATTTAGTACGGAAAACGTGTCGCCAATTGAAGTTACTACTGATTCGTTTAGAATATGAAAGTTCCTGAAATTTCTTACAAGTGGTTGAATTTTTAACATAATTACACATCTCTGTATAAGATTTTTCTTCGTCGTCTTCTCTATCACCCCCCCCCCCCCCCCTTCCCCAGGAAAAAATGCATTTTAAGTGTTTGAATTTAAACATTATTACACACATCAACAAAAGACTTTTTCTTCGCCGTCTTCTTTTTTTCCCATTTAAAGAAAAACAAATTAACGACATGAGAATATTTGCTAATCAATAAATACGTTCAAAGGACCCCCGAAACATGCATCTTAAAGATCATCCATGTCAACAATGCATTCTCAATAATCTTCTTAAACATCAAGTTTTGTTTAAACGAACGTTCTAAAGAAAATCAACAAAGCGAAAAAGAAGGAAAGACAAAGACATTGTGCCATCTTCTTTGTGGACCTTCCCGAGACAAAAGGAAAAAGTCGTATGTTACACAGTTGGCGGAGCTGCCTTTCTCTCTAGGACAAAAGTTTGCATGAGAGAGAAACATTTAGATGGGAGCGTGATCTACATATAGATGGGCAGCGTTCCGCAGATAATCACCGGTAATATGTGAACACGTACAAATACAAGACCAGCGTCGCGCAGTGTCGCCTGCCGATGTCCCCGTGCAGCGTTTGGTTTCTTTCCCTATCCCTGCCCACACTCGGACCTATTTGAAATAGACAGATGGTCATTAATTTTGTTAAATGACGAAGAAAGCATCTTTGTTGAAATATTTTCCAAACAACTTTAGGGATAGGTAAATGTTTAATTTATATTTCGCAAATTTGTTTCGATACATTTCCATAGTAAAAAATACAACAGGAATTCCGCGGGTTTTGAATTAAGTTCACGTACGGTAATATTTGTTTTCGCATGTTAAACAGAATTTGAGAAAATAAAAATGCTACTAAAATATTGAAAGACAAGACAAAAATTGTTGAGTACGACGTGTTGTACACAATAAAGACATCAAACAGTTTATTTTATTTTAACTTCTGTTTATTTCCATTCTCATGAAGATTACAGAAAATTACGTCTGATCTTAACTAAACACTTTTCACACAATATTTCTTTAAAAAAAGTAGAAAACCTCCCAAATTTAAGTTCTGTTTGAAACAAAATTATTTCCGCCAAACTAGTCTTGTCATTGAGGGCTTGCTTTGTGTTTCTAAGGCCGTGATTATGTCTGTAGATTAAAAGGCAATAAAAGAGAAATGCGGGACACTTCTACGCTCCGGGACCCCAAGGGCCTTGATTAGTATTCCGCCCACCTCCCGGCATCTTTCTAACTCCATCGTTTATTTCCATCACACATGGAAACAATTTACATTCATGGGCGAATGTATAGCTATTTTCAATGTAAAAAAAATTAAGCTTGGCAAGTCTGATTTTGAAAGTTGTGAATAGGGAAAGAAATTACCTTAGTTTGACATGTTTGAAATGAAAATAATCATTAATGTTTCGTCGGTGACCCCACACTCATGGTTTGACTGAAGGCAAAAACGAAAATTACACTGTACTAGAATCAATAGAAAATGTCTGATGTTCTTTCCTGAGAATGTTTTTTAAGTTTCTGAACAGATAGGTAAAATATGCAATAACACGCGGATTTAAATGAAATGTAATTTTCTTCATTATTAGATTTGTATGTTTGTTATTTCTAAATTAGGCATTTATTTTGAAGTCATCGGAAGGCTTAAGTGTCTAATTTGTGTTTATTGGATTCGGAATTTTGACGGTACGGTATATGTTCTCAATTAGAATCGTAAATCATCCGCATTTGAATGTCAAGTGCTGAACTATACATGTTTGCATAGATTTGTACATCTTGTATGCCTTGATTTGTATGTTTCATCGAAGATTGAAGGTCTATCTGTCTGTCAATCTGTCTACCTGTCTGTCAGTCAGTCTGTCTAATTATATACTATAGGGGACTCAATACCTTCGATTATTTCAAAATTTGAGGGAAAAAACAACAACAATCTAGAATTATACCGGCAATGATAGACTTTAATTACATTATCTTTGATAAGAATTGATTAAGTCTGAATAAAAATACATTGACATTAAAAGATTTCCAATGATAGAGTTTTATTGTAATTTAAAGGTACATTTTTCATACCTTTAAAACATTTATGTATGTAAGCTATGCCGCTACCAAATTGTTCCTTTAGTTGTCTCATTTGAAGTGATTTCTAGTAAATAGTGGACATTTTCTCACGAGCTCTTCAAACGTAGAAACAACATATCCATCTATGCAAGATGTAGAAAAACGTTAATGATTCACAAACACATGTACTTAGCATGTAGGTAGTTCAGTCTAAGGAACTCTGCCCTTTTAAATAATTAAGATGTTTCAGAAGCACTTTACCCTAGTAAAATCAAACAATTGGAATGCATTGACGACGAAGGGGTATAGATTCCGTGTGTGTAATGTATCAACGAAGAGGCCTTCTAAAGTTTCTGGTCTTCAATACTGAGGTAGTCGATACACCACATATATATGGCAGGATATCAACCCCTGATCTCTATCGTGTCATTTGAACCAGCAGTTCTGTGAACTTCGAAAATTTGATATTACCATAACATCATTTTTTGAATTTGATTAAATTGATTAGAACAATCTTGTCATCTTAATTAATTGGGGCTTTTGTATTAGTGCGACATTTTATCACATTCTTGACGGATTTCGTGTCGTATTTGGCAAGCGTTGACAGACGAAATATGGCCGGATCAGTCAATCATATGGTAAGATATGGCCGGCCATCTACCCAGTAATGCCCAGACTTGACTCACGGTACAGGTGTCCCGTGGAGAATAAACTACTAGTACAAAAAATACTAATAATACGGATTCCGATGTCAGTGACTAATATTGCTTCCCTCTACATTTTGTGTTTTATACTGCATTATCCTCAGTCAGCCTATCGCATTCTGCATTTTATACTTTTAAGTGTCCCTTTGATAAAAAGGGGGGTTACGTATCAAACTCGTTCTCGTGTGTTTTTCTTTCCATCTACAGCGACACCCCTTTGTTAAGAATATGGAGAATCCTGATTTTTCAGTACCATTTTAATGCCTTCATATCGAAGTGGTAAGAAATTGGTAAAAACTTGAAAATAAAACTTTTATTTATATGATTTGATTTTGATAGCAGAAATACCCATATAAAGAATTCATTACCGATAAATGTGCAGTATTTTATGTGACAGTTTTTGGATTTTTTTTCGCAAGTTTTGTGCAAACAGCAAGGACCATCACGTGATTTTTAAGCAAGAATTATAGGTTTATAGAACATTTACTCAAAACAAAGATAAAAGTATTAGGCAATGCTCAGTTTATGGTCAGTTTGTATGTTAAGTGCAAGTGTTTAGCCTACATTTAAGCATAAGCACGTGATTTGATCTTAAAAAGATGCAGCGATCAGTAGACTGTAAAACCATAATTCATGTTACCATACAACAAGGGTATTGGTCTTCCGGCTGGTTCAATACCAGATGGTGGTCTTCGAACCACAATGACATGGTGGTTTTAACAATGGTTCAGACTATAATCTTGCTGTACAAAGGGGTTAGTTCGATATATCGTGACGATTCAAAAAGAGAAACAATAGTACAAATATGATCAAAATCACCGCTTTACAAATATTGGTCTGATATTGTGGTCCAGTAACGAGTATACATCAGAGGAGTATAACCATAGAAGTGCTATTGTATTACACTGCATTGCAAAAATTGATCTAAATTATGGACAAATGCACCATGATGATAGGAAGATAGTGAAATTATACTACCTGAGCCTGTGTAGCAAATCTATACTAAAATATGTCTGCTAATGTATCATCGGGGAATGCTGGGAGCACAACAGACATCTTGGCACTACCTTTGTTAATACTATACTGTTCTGGATAAATTGCTTATTCATTCGCTCATACTGTAACAGGAGGACTGAGGTAAAAGTACTTTAACTTGCCTGTTGTATTTGTAAAATTCAAATAACAGTTGTATGACAGAATAATCCATCCAAAAGTAACCTTTGTGTATAACAGACCAATACCACAAAATAAACAATCCAATAGTAACATATGCGGACAAAAGACCAGTACCACAAAATAAACGATCCAATAGTAACATATGCAGACAAAATGCCAGTACCACAAAATAAAACATCCAATAGTAACATATGCGGACAAAAGACTAGAACCACAAAATAATCCATCCAAAATTAACGTAGGAGGACAACCGACTTCAACCACAAAATACTCCGTCCAAAAGTAACCTATGCGGACAACAGACCAGAGCCACATCCCATCAATTCTTATTACGTTGTCGAACGAAGCCGTTCAAATCGGTAACACTTTTCATCCAATGATAGTGAAGCATCCGAGGAAAGTAAGCATCTTCTGTTTGCGAGCCACATCCGAGGTGTATAAATCCACGGCATATAAGTGTGATGAAATAACTAGGGACAAAATTCAAGAAAATCAGGAATATCATTAAATAAATAAATGATAAAAAGGACAAAATGCGTATTCTGATGAGATATCACGCCACCTATATTAAAAGTTAATGTGAATATAAATTGCTAAATTTATGATGTATGTGTTTTACTCTTGTTTTACGTCATATCAAAATTATTGCATTTATATATGGTGACGGTATGAACGTGATGTATTGCATAGAAATTTAGACTGACCCTTAGAAGTATTTATTATGTGTACCGTGACACAGGAGCATCGGCTTTTATTGTGTGCCGTGACACAAAGACATGGGTTTTTATTGTGTACCGTGACACAGGGACATCTACTTTTATTGTGTACCGTGACACATAGACATGGTGTTTTTTTTGTACACCGTGACACATGAACATCGGCTTTTATTGTGTACCCTGACACAGGGACATCGGCTTTTATTGTGTGCCATGACACAGCGACATCGGCTTTTATTGTGTACCGTGACACAGACATGGGTTTTTATTGTGTACTGTGACACAAAGACATGGGTTTTACTGTGTACCGTGACACAGGGACATCGGCTTTTATTGTGTGCCGTGACACAGACATGGGTTTTTACTGTGTACCGTGACACATGGACATTGGCTTTTATTGTGTGCCGTGACATAGGGACACCGGTACTAATGTATATCCCTCTTTATACAATATACTTTTTGTTCCTTGGCAATACTAAAATTGCTCCAACGCAGTGACGTTTTTTTTCTTCAAATTGGGTCCTTTATAAGGACCCTTCCCAGATGGAAATTTCATCGATTTTTCCCAAACTTTGTCTAAATTTTTCCCTACCGTTGATCTATTAGCATTGTGCAAATGTGATAAAAAATCCCAAATAAAAGGTACAGACACCTTTGAAATTTTTTTTTAAAAAAATACCCCACTGCACTGTTTAGACCAAATAATTATACCACTGCAATACAAACATTGGTCTCTTGTTATGACAAAGTACCTCTCATGCCATTACAGATAAAAGGCTACCGTTCAGACCTAGTACAGTTCTAACGCTGATCTACTGTTTGTGCGTAGTAACCTCTTCGTGATTCAAAAAGCTGTTCTTCCACAACGCATGCAACACTTTAATATGGAAATTAGCATTGCAAATCACCTAATGTCTTGAAATGATCTGAGCATATAAGTACGACCACCGTCTCTGTGGTACAGCAGTACAAATATTGGCTTAGTGTTAAAAGAGTACATCGTGGTAATCTGAAGAAAGCATAGTTGTTTGTACAGCAGCATTATACCATTTGGTATACATTACCAAGTGAAACATACTGTATCGATTTATCATAATCAGCGATGATAGTGAAGGATTCTGTACAATTCCTCAAAGTCTTGAGTGCAGATATTTTATATACTTTTTGGTATTCAAAGTACGTGTTTAAGGAGCGCATTACTGGTTTCGTCATTCATTCGTTGTTTTTGAACATTTAATTTTGTACTTAGAATTGTGTTAGAATATATGCTACTCGGAATAAGCCTGAACGTTTTGTAGGTCGAGTGTATTCTGTAGCGACTTGAAAAAGAAATCTTACTAGACTAATATAGAGCGAAAAATGCACGGGTGTAATGAGGTCATGTTTACAATGCTCTTATTACATCTTTCAAAATTAGAAGACATTTGTTGAAACCGAGTTCTGAGCGTTCCTTTTGTAATTTCCCTAACGGATCTTTGTCCGACCAGCAAGGATTAGGGAAGAGTGTGTTATGTCGAAGCCGAATCTGTACATGTTTGCTCGACATATATTCTCCATCTTGCTATTGCAATAGCACTTTGCTCATCCTGCTTTATTTAAATGAAATGGAATAAAAATGTAAACGTCTTTACGATTGGTGTGTAATTCTTTTGCGCAGTTTCGTTAAAAACTTGCACGGCAAAATATTTGACCAAGACATTTATTACATAATATTTATTTAGCCATGTTTTATATACAGCGCCATATCTCTGAATTTGAAAAATTCAGCGGACAAAGCGTTTTACTCGCTAGCATTTTCAAAATCACATTTCATCCAAAACAGAAAGATTGGACCCCCTGAAAAAACATTCAGAAATTCAAACTTTCATTTCAGTGTTTGCTTAACTTATTCCGAATTTGAATGAAGTCATGCCGCACCATTTCGTCATAACTGGGTATAAAATGTGACGGGTACCTAAATTAAGAGACGAGGTCTTCCTCCATGAAATTATTATTTCAGACTGTTTATGTAACTGGAATAATGGCCGAGTTCGGCATCCTTACATAAGCCCAACAACCAAAGTACCACCTCCCAGAAGGGAATAAACTCACAGCTAACATGTTTGTCATTGGCAATATAAATTGATTGCTTCACACAATATAGATACCACGACGAGACGTTCTGGTGGCCTTCCACATGACAGGTCTCTATAAGGCATTCTAATTAACAGCGCAGTACACCTAAGAGACACTGGGCAGAATTAACTCAAGACAGTGGCAAGGAAATTGGAGCGTCAGTTGTCACTGGGGACGGGATGTCATCAAATGAATACGGGAAATTTTGAGGGAACTCCTGATCAAGGGGCCCAAAATGAATGAGCTTGGATTTGGAAGGAAATGTATGTTGTTTTATATGGTTTACATTTAAAAGTCATTAAAAGTTTGCAGAAATAATAATTGGATGTGAAAATAAGTACAAAGTACGTAGACTTAGGCATGTCCAAGTTTTTGTTCAATACAATACTAGTATATAATTTAACAATCATAACGAAATTTTTCATTTTATGTCAGAGATTTCGTAAAACTTAGTTTTCGAAAGTAAAGTCAATGTTTACCAATAAATCTCTAGTTTTGAGGAAGAGTGTTGACGGTCAGTAGTGGATGCTTACTCCCCCCGTCTCCCATGGCACCTGATACCAACTTCCAGGGGTCGGGTCTGTATTTGTCCCATTCCTCCATTTTTGTCATTGACCATTACTTAATTCCTTTTCGACGACCGTTTGCTATGACGATATTTTCCGTAAGAAATCAGCTTTGAGTAGGGTCCTAGATCTTGGTCGGGTATAAAACTTTCATTTTCATGCTTAACAATTTGTGGTTACTCCGAGTAAGTCCACTGCAGATTACAAAAAGCTCGTGCAAACAGAGCCACATTCTAAACATTGCCATCTGGTTCCAAAACAGTTTTACATATTTGCATATATTCTGTACATTACAATTCTAAGTATTTGTTTGTTTAGGTTTATCGTTTTAACACATTACAATAAATATGTAGTAAAATATGAGAAAAGACAAAAATTAAACTATAAATACGTGTCACCAAATGCTCCCCGAGCAGGTTCTGGCTTAGGCATCATCTCATGTTCTGTGATTAATTTTTATACCGATCCCGTGCAATATTTTCACAAGGGATGTGAATCTTGCAAATAAATATTGTAAGATACTCCGACACTTTAATTATCTTTTCATACCTCCATGGTGAAATAAATGTCTGAACCTTGAATTTGAAATTTTTCGTTGGTTGGTGAAAATGGCATTTCATGGTACGCTGCTCCGGACAAGAAATTCTCCGTATTATGACCACATAATATATTTAGGAATTCATCAGCATTACTTAATGCCATTGCGAAAATGTTTTCTCCGTGGAAATTTTGAAGTTCAATTTACTCTATCATATTTCTAATTTGGGAAAGTGTCTAGGGCACGTTGGTGATGTTTTAATGCTCTATTCGCTAAATGATAAGTCTTACCCAAGTGATTTATTTACTTCAACATATCAAAATAAGGGATTCCGGAATCGCATTTCAAGACGGAATGATATCATCTATATTAATTACTGATTTACTGTTTTCCATAGCTTTCTATACACTTTATTCAATGAGGCAAAGAGTCGCGTCGGATCGAGTTGCATCCCTTGTAAACCATTATGGAGTAAGAATGATGTCCCTTGGTTTGTTGTCAATATATACAATGTCACAATCGTGTCTCCGTGATTGTTGCAAAATCGCCGGTTTTACCAATAATCATTGTAGAACATTTCCTGAAAGAGTATATATACCATATATCAAAGGTAAAGCTATATTTTGCTCAAGATATATATTAATAATTTACATTTTCTTCATAAACCATAGGAAAGTAATAATTACAATATTAATATCTTATGAATTTAATCAAAATTAATGATTGCTGAAGGTCAGCGTGTATTTTTATTTAGGAATTCTTTCCTTAATCAGAAAAAAAAAACGGAGTGGATTCCCTTATTTTGCTGGTTTGTTCGTTCGTTAGTTAGTTTGTTTGTTTATTTATTTATTTATTTATTTATTTTTTTAAACTGTCTTCAATACTATGTAGAAAACGAAAGGGATATTCGATTTTGTGTGGTTTAGGTCATACTTTTTGAAAATAGAATGTGAGTGTGGTAGGCCATCGAGGAATTACACACCCCATATAAAAAGATGTCATTTAAGATTCGAACCTACCTCTTTTTGGTCAACGAGTCCGACTCACTAATTAAACTCACTAGCACCGTTTGCCTTTAATGAATATTTTTTGCTTAAGAAACTCTGCATTAAATTCAATATAAAAACTTTAACAAATTACAGTAACGCCAAATAATGGTAAATCTAATATTATCTTTCAACGAGTACAAATAAGAAATTAATTACAAAATATATTAACGCATTTAATTTAATTACTTTACCAAAATTTCAATTTAGCATAATTGCACAAAGCTTCGCAGATTTGTCCTATTAAATTTTAAGTCTCCAAGGTAAAAAATATATGTATATACTCAATATGTTAATAGACAATGGCTCGGGGTACATACCTGTCTTTGTGCAGAACAATAAGCTTGTTGGGAAGATTTAGGATGGCTCCTCTCTGCCAATCCATCTCTCGACAGTAAACCGGCTTGACCCTGCGACATCTCCCAGAACAGAGGATCCTGAGGCTCCCCTTATCTTCCGAGACATGCGAAGGTTAATTATATATAATGACATTGAAGTTTCCAAAATGGATTTCGCTAATTCCTATTTTCAAAGTTAGCAGGTTGTTTAAATCTTTAAATGTTGAATTATGGCTGTTTAGTTACAAAGGTGTATTATTTTCACCCTGAATGAAATTGGGTATTCAAAGGCAGTTTTATCTCTGGAAATTACCCATAGAGTCAAGTCCACAAAAGATGTTGTTAATCTTCATTCTGAACCTACAAATCCATCAGGAAAAAAATTACAGATATGACGGTGGTGAATAGAATTGATGGACGCTCTATATAATAGTTTATAGGATATGTCATTTTAATTGTTAAATATATAGGGGCGGTGTACTTCGGCTAAACGTCTTCAGAACTTTGGAGACAAAACTACAATTAAAATGATATATTCGTTATTGAAGAATTCAATTCTGGGTGCAATAAAATTTTGAAATGTTATTATAGGATTGTAATAAAAAGACAACGAACTGAACATTTTAGAATTAATCAACGCTTATAATGACTTAAATTCAGAGTCCTTCTCTTATTGATATTATAAGGTGAAGTAATGGCAATAGAGTTTGGGAAATTATTATCATCATCATCATTATTATTGTTATAATAATAATGATAATAATGGAAATAATAATATTAATAATTATTAAATTAATATTATTATTATTATTATTTTAACTATCATTATCATAACTATTATTATTATTATTATTATTATTATTATTATTATTATTATTATTATTATTATTATTATTATTATTATCACATACACAACATGTCATATATCCTACACAACATGGTCCATATTCTTGGGTAAATGCATGTGTTAATGAAGACAGTGGTAAAATCTTTAATAGGTAAATAAATGAGAAATGTTTCAAATAGAAGAAAAAGGATATTCTAGCTGAAAATACTATTATTTTAAGCAATGCATGACGTACTACATACCAAAAATTCAGAAGATCTTTGGTAATAGTGCATATGAGATTTGGAATAAAGTATTAATTGCAAGTACGATTTATATCTTGTTCGGAGGCTGTGTTTTATTAGTTCCCCTCCCCCCTCTTTCCCAAATGAAATGAATAAATAAGAGAAAATAATGAAGGCAGATATACAGTACACTTTATGTATATGTTTTGGTCAGGTCCATAATCAAATAAATTGAGCAAACCTCCGGGTTCCGTATTTACATCACTTTGTTTCCGTGTTGGAACCGGATAATATTTTATCTACACTCACTGTCATTTATAGTTCAGTCTTGTCTCGTAAAACAAATAGGCATCTATACATATATTTCTTATTTCGTTAGCTTTATTACTTCGATTTTGAGAGAGTATTCAGAACAATGCCTCTCTTTCCATATCTTCTTATACAACCCAGTTACAACTTTATACAGATTCTAATGCAGTGAAAATTTCGCTAGATTTTGGTTGGTGATGGTGTCATGGTGCATTTATTTCTAATTACTTGACTGTTGAATTCAGAAGCCTCTAGGCTGGTGAATTTAGGCTACGAACGATTTCCTACCGTAATTTAAGAACCAATGTTCCATTATGATAGGCCTATTGCATTGACCGCCCATTTCATACGCTCGGATGAATGACAGTTGACTATCAATACCGATCAACTACGACGGCAATAGCCAAGTTTCTAAATCGCATAGTTTCAACACGTGTAGCTCCGCCCTAACTTTATTAAACTAAAATATCATTTCAACCAATAATATGTGCAGGATTGTAAAGTGGATTTCTGAATATTAACTAGAGGTGATTAATAAACATTGAAGCCAGTATCTACCTGTATACATCTATACTCGAAGCATCTCCAGTGGGCTGGCTTTAAATTCGAGCGTCGAGTTCCAAGGGATATCTATTGCTTGCTCGTCTCGGATAGAATTCCAGTAAAAAAAGTAGCAACTTGGAATCGTTCGTATAAGCTTACATTGTCGAGTGAAAACAAGACTGAATTGTGATACCCGGACATTATCCAGGTAGGGGCATTTTACGTTTCTCCGTATTAGTCCGACTTTATGGGTTCAAGTCGGGATAACTGGGCTTAAATGTCCATGTTTACAGTGGTTGAGGTTTCGTTCGCAATTGTTTGGCTACGTACAAGACATTGTAAATAGTAGTGGTAGATCAAATTCGGATTTCTTGACCAAATTTCGGGATCGATGGTCATTTGGATTTGTGTATATTTATTTTAGATCTGATGCCTATTTGATAAGCATTTGATTCGAAGAATAAGGTGAGTTACGTACAACTGTATAGTGTGTACTTTTGTTAGTCTATAATGTTATCATATGTATCAAATGTAGAATGAAAGATCCAATTGCATCCAACTGGTTATTTCAAATAAAAAAAACTTAACTTTTTCATTTGAGATGACAGACAGAATTACATATCTATACTAAGGTAACAAGATCATCATCATTTGTTGCCGTGATTGAAGATGTTGATTATTTAATATAGAAAGGTACACCTCGAGGATCTTTCATAATTGAAATGTTATTCAACAAATCATATTTTCACTTTGACTTTTTTTTTCAAAAAGGAACAGTTTATCTTTCTTACATCTAGTTTTATTGTCAAGATTATGTGTACTTTTAGTTGCATTTACATTTAGGGAAACGTATGCTTTTAATTTCTAAAAGACTTTCGCATCATTTGATCGGGTTATAAATGTCTTTAGAGACCAACTCGATGATGGTTATTTATTATAGAAATTAAGTAATATTCTAACATTTATTTCAACCCATTATTACAGTGTTCTCTCCAAGGTCGGAGGAATCTTAATGAATTTATTAATAGTGAAGATAAATGCAGAAGAATTCCCACAAATTGATTCCGAAGTTTGTCGCCAGTAATTTTCTTGAATGCTAATGTGTTTGAACCTCACTCTTACGCCATTTATATCTTATCGTCCAGATCTGCTGTGTAAATTGTACAAAGAATTTCAAATAAAGAAATTTAAACAGTTTGAGAAAATTGTGAAAGGGACCGAGATCGGGTTTCGCCTTGCAGACTACGATAATATCATCCTGCGCCCCCTTGTTTTATAGACTAATGAAGTCCACAACTTATGGAATTTTGAGTCATCTCAATTAACCCTGCAAGTTGTTTTGAAATATTTTTTGTATTTATAAATATATTTTAAAATTACTTTATTTGTGTGTGTTCTAATTAATACAAAGGTAAAACTAATCAAGAAAATGATTGTCAAGATTTTCATTAGAAAATTAATCCCCACAAAAATATTGAAAATTCTAAAATAATTTTTTTGAGGAGGGATATTTTTACAAACATATTTTAAAGAAATGCAATGTCACACAAACAAAATTATTTGTCAGGTTGTTTATAGTACCCACAGGTATCATCTAAATAAGTGAATTCTATTCACCTTGGTCAAATTTCCGAAGTCCGAGCGGAAAGTTAATTACAGTAGATAACTCGTGGTGATTCAATTCATTGTGACGTCCCCTTCCTGTGGCGATTTTATGTAATACGCTATACTGGAACAGGTGAATCAGAGACAATTCGACACAACGGAAATTTAGTGTGAAATTAACACCGGCCACAATGATAAGTTAATTCTACTGGCATACGAACGGGTATTCTTGTTAAAATTATCATAATATGAGTATCGCTATCAGTCAGAATTTTTTCTTTCTGTTTGTACTTTCCTATACATAAAATTTGCTTTACATCTTAAACATGTCATGATTTTATTTTCTTATTTACAAGACATGGTTAGGAAATTTACATATTTAGATTATTTTTTCGATATTATATACAAATAAATACAGAAAGAATGGCAAAGACTTTTGATTTGATTTTGATTACTGATTTTCTACAACCTCTCGTGCGAGGTGCCATTTGCCTTGAAATTGTGATGGTTCATTTTCGATGCTGAGTTTACAGTGTTAATCACCCGGTAAGATAGCCCCAGGGTTATTTAATTAATTTCTAATAACCAGCGCGAAGTTTTGCCCCATGCCACATTTCGTCATTTAGATAAAATCAAGGTCCTAATGAGTGCTTTAATGACAGACCGTCAAAACGTTCAGAGGATTCTGATGACTGCAAACTTGTAGTAATATAATATTGTCATTCGAACATTTTAATAACTTGAGCTCTTGTTGAGATGATGATAATTAGTATTTTTTTTTTTTTGGTACATAATTCAAATAAACTTTTCCTGTATCATTCCGACGGAGCAAATGAAAATAGAAAATAAAACTTGTACATATGAAATAAAAATATTTTTCACGACATACGCCCAGATAAGACGTAAATGAAATTTGCTGCTATTTATATATGCTATAGATAACATAAACGCAGCACCGTCTTTTTTCATATTCGTGATGCGGTAAAGGTGATAACCAAGCCCCCCCCCCCCCCCCCCCCCCCCCCCCCCCCCCTTCCCTTGTTGAGTAGGTCACATGTGATATTTGTGTCGGCATCCCAATCAGCAAATTTTGCTCATGTGAGCACCTAATCTTTTGTTTCGTTATCAGGTTTCACATTTCTAGGTGATGTTATTATTATAATTATTTTTTCTATACTTCTTGTTTTGTTCTTATATTTAGGCTTAAATATATCTTATTTCAAAACACTTAAAAAGGAAACATTATGAGTTAGAATAGGGATGTGATGGTAGTAGATTGGACTATAATGTAAATAGTATTTATTTATATTTAAGCGTTTTAGTTGGCGGTATAGGTTACAAAATCATTAGAAGGTTAAGATGCATATTTAAAAATCTCTTATGTTTAAATTAAAAACTTGATCAAATATCTTATTTACAGTCTTAATAAAACAGGGGGCACCCCATGTAAATAAAAATGGGGCCTGTTTTGCACATTATATCCTCTATTGGATCCATTTTTATCCATATTACAATCTTCGCTATCACCATTGCAATGAGGTATTTTCCTATGGTCTGTAATGCACGACCATCGCTAGAGGCTAAGGGTACCACATGTGGTGAAACTCAGCGGTTGTGACAGGCCGAACATATGTGGTGGAAACTGCGCCCATAATCAGCTGACAAATCTGGAACTGGCACACAAATATACCAACATTCCTCGTCATAATGCACGAGAAAAAGCTCGCTTGCTTTGCTCTGTTTCTCGTTTGCTAAAAACCGTCCCATGGATTCCATCATCACACTTATACCACATGTTTCTGACCTTGTGATTTGAACATGAACTCAGGCCTTGGATGTAAAAAAATGTCGTCGATAATTCAAACTTTGGATATAGATATTTTCCATCGTGTGAATGTCCAATTATGAACACAATGTGTTGTTTTTGTCGTAAGTGAGGGAGCGTTCATTGTTAAATTCTGTTTCAAGGGATAATTAATTGTGGAATATGATCCTGGGGAGCAGCAATCCGTATATATCCTACATTCGGATTTCCCCACCCCCTTCACCAGCGGTAAGTTGACGTGACGCGATAGAGGAGGGCAAGTGACCTAGTGACACAAAACGCGTCCTGCATGTAACCTATAATTATTGTTCAAAACAATTTTCGTGGAGTTTATCCCGAGGTGGCCCCCTTAATTTATCGCTTTTATTCAAATTTCGTCTAACTTAGCAAGATAAAACAATGAGACAATGTTAGATAACATGCGAGGTCCTTGTTGCAATTTCTGAATTAAGTAGATACGAAACACAACAAGGATATGGAGTGTTTAAGAAGTGGAATTAAAAAGGATTTTAATCATCTCTATTTTCAAGTGCTTTAGTGTAAATTGATATTTATCCACACTACTTCCCGATCGGAACAGTTCAGGAATACAACATTTTTCAAGAGTCATATGGTTTATGGTGAATAATCATTCTTATTCTTCTTTTGTTATTATCATTATTATTATTATTATTATTTTAATTTTTTTTTTGCATATTAACTTTCTTTGTAAAAGCTTAAAATTAAGATTTTCACTTCCTCTTTTTAATATTTGTTTTATTGATATTTTTTTTACGTTTAAGGTAAAGCGCATTAGAAAGGGACATCATTTGGATTTGTCAACAGTCAACAAATCACAAGAGAGAGAAAGGTAAGTGTTTGACCAACAGTATGAGAAATTATACGAAATGTCTATTATGACGACAAAGTTGAAATGTGTAAATGTTTGTTTCAAAGGTCCGTTTTAAACACACAAAGTTCGCGAGTGCGAAACAATTGTGGAGTCTTCATATAGAAATGCAGGAGGTCTGTTTTTGTTTAAGTTGAATGAGGACTTTTATATTTTTAGCATGCAGCCATTCGAGTGAAAATTGCTAGACATGCTTGACTTTTATCAATTTTGTAAACAGTTGAAAACCCCCTCTTTTCATGAGATAATGAACATTCTTCTTGTCTATAAGGGTTAGCAGAGACAACGTAAAATGCTTTATGTACAGGCATCCATTGAAGTTGAAGACTCTTTTATGTTTGATTTTTCCCATTTAAAAACAAATAAACACTTGGTGTACTAACACAAAGCCTGTATTTTATCGGTATTTTCCATCTCTCTACTGAGTTAATTACCAATAGGTCTTCTTAAAGTTTTTCATAGATTTAATTTTCAGAGACAATGATAACCCCGGTAGGCTCCTATTGTAAGGTGATCGAGGAAAAAAGAATTTTCGTCAACAACAGTCGAAAATTATTAAATAGAATTAGCTTTGGTTTACTTCTCTCTTTTATCTTTAATCGTATAATGTCATTTCCTCGGAATCCAGCCAAGTGAACCACAATCCTGTATGTACCACCAACTTCTCTCTTTAGTTCTGCTGTTCCTATGACCAACTACCTTGGTGTATTAGAGCCCTTCATGCCTCTGCCTTTTAACTTCTCTGTCCTTCTCGCCCAATATTTGTAAGGACACGACTTAACATTTTTATCGAGTCCGTTTGTGTCTGACCTATTAAATTTTCCAAGATCCGTCTCTTATTTAAAGAGGGCACTGGTCTAAGTTAATTATAGTTACGTTGCCTCCCATGGATTTAATAACAGACGACCGTTTTGACGTTTATTTTTAAAGCTTTTATAGCTCAGATTAAATTAGATTTTTATCGTACCGAATTTTAAGGTAAAAAAAAATGCCTCAAGATTTGTGTTACTCATTTTAAAGTTCAAAACGATTTGAATTTTCAATCGGTGGAATATCCCGCTGTTTACGATGAAAGCAGCAGATATTGGAATGTTACGTGAAAATTCAAAATATGATGCATAGTTTTCTTAATTGGTGAGGTAGAATGTCACTTGTATCACCGACAGCGTTGTCATTGTTAATCTCATCACGTGACAGGATAGTAAAGCTAATTTTGTTTTGGTATGTCACTGTCTTTATGCGTGACCTTTGTAAATCCAGAATAATATCATTCTGTTGTACGTTTTCTTGTTCAGCAAATTAATAAAGCATGTTTTATTCATATGTTTTTTTTCCAATGCGCAACGTATTTCCCCATGAGGATCCATAATAAAAAAAGAAATGAGATCCTTCTTTTCCAAGGTATAGTGTAGTGACTTGCTGAGGAATGGACCCTTGTTTGCCTCTTGCTTAATATGCAACTAAAACAGAATTATACCCTTTTTATCCTTCAGTTATTTGTGATGAAAAAGGTAAGACAAAAAAAACCCTCATTTTTTATCATTGGCATTTGATGAAACTAGACCAGGAAGAGATCCTGCTTATAGTGGGTGGTGACAAAATAAGTTGTACCAGGATGCAACCAAATTAAAAATAAACCGTTTTCCTCCCAGGTGTAGGTTACAGCTTTTATAAAGAAATTATCCTATGTATCAAAGTCTCAGACTGGTACTACCTATATATGAAGAGCATATTCATTTTATCCTATAGAATGTTCCCATATAACCTGGATTTCCTCACATTGTCTAGAGTTATCTCCCTTATTGGAGTACAGCTCTCGGACTTTATCCATCACTGCCCATACAGAAGTGCTTGATTTAACTTAAACTTGTAATATAATCACATGTATATCTATTCTAAGTGTTTTATTGAAAATTTTCAACTGGTTGTTTATATTTACTGAGTAATTGAGACTGAAGTCACGAAATCTGTCCTATAATTAGTGGATTTCCTAAAAATTTAATGAAGTTTACAGGGTAGTAATGGAAAAAAATCCGAGAGTTGTAATCCAACATGGCTGCTAATGCTAGTAGTGTGACATCACATGGGAAAACTCTGTAGACGTTAGATACAACTAATGAGCAGATCTTTCATATCCGAGTGATTGAATATTGTTTTACGTCACTCCACGATGATTTCACGTATATGGCCACATTGGTGAAGGCATCTGCCTGATACATACATACAAATTTAGACCTTTGCAACGGACCCACCCGAAATAGTGAGGGATCTTTTACGTGCTACGCCTACCGTGACACGGGACCTCGGTTTTTACTGTCTCATCCGAAAGACAGAACACCGGTGCGCTCAGGGTGGGAGTCGAACCCGGGACCTCTCGATCACGAGCCGAGCACCTTATCCACTAGGCCACACCGGCTTTCTTTCATATCGGAGTCTTGCTGTAATGGCAAATAAATGAGTAAATGACCCTTTGTATCTTATAACTAAAATGCGACACATGATGCATATGCAGATTTTGTCATTGCCTTTCTTGTAAATCAGAAATATACACTTCCTAACCTAAACAAATCTGAGAATGCTACTTTTAAAAGTTGTTATACTTATTGGCGATGACGTGGAGATGCCGCCCCTTATAGAGGGCGTTCTGACTGCGTCCCTAACTACATATGGTGAACTCGGCAGCAGATCAAGATTGGGAGTTTGACAATTAGTGGCCTCATTGGCGGTGCTGTAACCATCAAGCAAACAAAAACCCATCTGACATCCATACGTCCATACTACATGTATATAAACCCGTACAGCGGCTTGGTAACCATTTACACTTGACTGCTGAAGCATACATACATGTATTATTTTATTTTGAAAAAAAAATGCGCACAAAATATTAATGAATAAATATACCAGTGTAGTTCAGATTTGGACTAATATATTCAGCAGCGGATCCAACGCCCTCTTTGTCGGGATCGGGGCGAATTTTGTCGATTTTGACAGAAAATGACCCAAAATACAGGGTTTTTGGTAAAAGATTGGGTTACTGCCGGGGGCGGGCGACCCCTCCGTTCCCCCTAAATCCGCCACTGATATTTTTTGGCCGAATATTCAAAAATTTCCCCATGCCCCTACCATCTTCTCCAGCACCTATCACGTCTCGAATGAAACCTTCGCCTTCGTTTTACTTTAGCTTACACTTGAGTTACTGGTATACACACGAAACACACCCCGCAACAAGTACGCCACTTTAACGTATGTCTGTTGTATGTCTGTGGAAAGCACACATTGTTTTGTTGATCAGAATTATCTTGATGTTGATTTCATCAGCGTAGGCTTTTACCGTCAAGCAAAACAAGAAAAACCTGGTCTGCTGTGTATTACATGTATATTACCTTTTTATATACATTTAGGTAAAACAATTAATATGACAATGGTAGTCCTTTTGTAAATGTATATACACGAATATATATTTTTGTATGTCGTTTTATTTTAAAATTGTTTTGTTGGTGAGAGTAATTCTATAGTCATTCCATTGCCGTGGTTTAGCTATGATAAGCGTGGCATGTCCTGTATTGTGCTCTGTAATGAATATGTATAATATTATCTATGACATTCATACATGTATAATACGTGAACTTACGAATATGTATGTCCTTTCACTGAAAATGTAAATTGTTTTGTTGATAAGAATAATTTAACGCCGATTTCATTGGTCTGTTATAAATAATGAAGAACAAAGCACCCGCTTTCCTTTTGTCTAGACAAACCTTGGGCGAATGATGCACACCATTTACATAGCTTTTGGCAGCCAACTCTTGCACAAAACGGATGTACCACCACTCAGTTGCACATAAAGCCATTAAAAATTCACATCTAGCAAATAACTGCAATTTGTAAATTATTTATTGTGACTGTCTCTAATTGAAGGTAGTCGGTGCTCTGTCGTTATCGAGTTTCACGATGATGTACACAAGCTGTTTTAAAAATACAATCCCTCTTGCTTTGATCATTTTTCAATATAATCTAATAAATATAATGTTTTACATGTTTAAACGGAGGTGGAAGGAACGAAATGCCGTATATGTTCGAGTTCAAACATTTTTAGTCCCTGTCTGCAAACGGGAGATAAGTATGCATTGAACGGGGTACAATATACACGTACACATTTCTGGGTTTTATGCACACATAAGATAAGTGTAGATAATTGTAAAATAAACACAATCGTATAAACGCTTTTATACTGACATCTGCCATTACAATATACAGAGAGTTAATCCCCTTGGCCACTTCCTGCATGGTATCGACTTCTTTCTGGTACATTGTGATTACGTAATTACCCTTAACCTTATGTGACCAAGATTGGAACGAGTTTTGATAGTTTTTGAAAGTTTCGATAAAAAGTTTCGGAAGTGGGACTTAAGTGTAGCAAAATGAAGATGTACCCGGATGATCATGACTTCTTTTTGAATGATAAACAGGAGTTAGAGAAGTATGGCTTTAGTGGTATAACTACATAATCTGAAATAATGGTAGATGCCTGTAATAAACTTTATGTATATGTCATAAACACACAGGAGGTTGGACTTAAAAATGACCCGAGCAAGTTTGCAGTGTTTACATTCGAGTTAATGAGGTTCATTTTAAATAACGCGATTAAAATCTACATTTAGATGCATAGGCAGTGTTTATATTTGTATGTAGATTGTACTTTATTGTTGAAAGATAAATATCAATGTTCATTATTGGTTTAATCTTCAAAAATATGTGTCGTCATTTTCACCTGTTGGTTTGTTTACAACTGTGTGTGACCTACATTTAGTTTACTGTGAAAACCTAAAAATTTTTAAGTTATTCAATTCCCATGGAGTTGAGGATTAATTCATTGGTGTATTGGTTTTCACATGTTGTTATTGACAAATGTGTTATGGATGTATTTAAAATGTTACGTTGAATATTAAGTAGAAACTATGAATTTGTATAAAGTGCCGAATGGCCTTGTCTTCGTCCCTGTTGAGCATGTAGATCTCTGTTGTTCGATAAAATTTGATTAGTAATCAAGTTTGAGGTAATAATGGATATCGAGATATGTGTATGACACTATTGGACCGAAGAGTTTCATTTTTTCTCTTTCTCTCTCTCTCAAAACGTTTATAATTAGTTGAATTTGATGATATATTTCTTTGTCGTTCGACTTAACATTGTTTAAAATGTTGACAGTCGATATCCTTGCGATGACATGCCTCTAAAGTAATTAAATATATACCGTGTTAGTCATAAATCAAGATATGTAACTTATGAAAATAAACATAAGTCATATACACTTCTCTTTTACACTTCTCGCCCATTGTGTTAGTCAGCGCACTTGCTTGTTGAAAACAATTGTAACTTTCCCACAGTCTTTAAGGAAGAGACTGGGGAAGAACTTTAAGAGTATCAGACGATCGCTTCCCCTACTAAACAAAAACTGCAAGTGTTTTCCCTCTGCCACAACAACTTTCTCTTTCTAGCTACTTCAAATATCTTGAAGCAAGCGTCAGGTCTAGTAGTTTTCGTTTCCATCTATATGACATGAATCAAACGTTCACACTATAGCTGATAATTATATAAAGGAAATTCTAAATACAATCTATAGTAGAGATGGATACTGAAGTACATATGCTTGAATTGTAGGCGTTTAAAGGGCCATGATTTTTGCACAATATAAATAGGGTTTGATAGTCATATTAATGAAGGTTGTATGAATCCGTACCACCCTTTTCTTTGATGGCCACCAAGATAGAATCGCCCATTATTTGAGAATCAATTTTATGTAAATATAGCTTGTATTAGATATTTAGATTTGTCTATAGAGAAATGTTTGGTCATTTTTTGTGCAAACGTATTTGACGCCAGGAGGATTTTAAATATCTTTTTATATAGGACATCTTGTCAGTTTCTATTTTCGATTTACCGATGTTTCCGTCAACTTTTTCTATTGACTAAATTGTTTTGACACTTTCAATACAGGAAAATGGATGACTTTAGTAGAATAGAGCTTTTGTCTTTGATATGAATCGGGGGACGTTTGTATCTAGATATACTATAGTATACGTCCCTGAATGAATGTCAAACTTTTAATCCGACAAAAATGTGTGGTATAAAATAATATTATGTAATATATATATATATATATATATATATATATATATATATATATATATATATGATATAAGATAATAAGTATAATGTATCAGTATTAAAACTTCTATTACGGCATGACTTCCGATTGAAAAAGGTCAGAAAAGCAAGAAGTTAATCATTAATGACTGTTAGAAATGATTATATTAAGTCATTATTTTCTGTTGACTTTGATATTCATGTCGTCTGCTAAAAAATTCCATCTTAATATACATGTATCTCGTCTGCTGAATTTTTCATAATGTTGAAGAAAATGTAATTTCTTAAAAATAGAAGGGTCAATAAAAGACAACATTTGTTAACACGACATGAATTTGCGCCCTGTATTCATTTTGTAAAATATACAATTTCTTTTCAAATACATTCAACGAGGTTTTGAAAACATTTATGTAGCAACAGGGTTAATTTACCACTAAATAATAGACCAATGGCCAGCGGTCATCCTATACGTGGGTCTCACTCTCCGTATAACTTGCCACAAGTTTATAAAACTATTTGTACCAGGCAATAAGTTAACACCCCATTTCACGCCATGTCGATTTCTTATGACAAGAAAATAATGCACACGAATTTATTAGGGAACGGAATTATTTTGAAAGTACGAAATACGTCTAGTGAATGTGTGTATGTATGTTTTAAAACCATCTGGATGACCATACGTCTGTTGAATGTGTGTATGTATGTTTTAAAACCATGTCCATCTGGATGACCATGAACTAAGACTGTAGGAGCTTTATCAAATTAGTTTGAATTAATGTTTTATCTTTAACATTCCAAAAACGGGTGCATTGACTGATAATTCTGGCCTTTAAGGGTTCGTTTGAAGTTTATATCTGAAGCCTGTTTGACCTTACAGAAAAGACAGCAGGACTTTTAACAGGTAGTTGGGGGTTTGAAGTGAATACAGAATACAAACACCATACTGAAGATAAACACACTTGTGGTTAGACTTACATGAAAAGCCTCAAAACGGAATTTCAACGACTTAGATCAAAGATAGATAAGAATCCTTTCTATTATAACAATTATCTAAATTTCAGAAAGAAATTTTTTATTTTTCAAATGACTAATGCATGCTATCATTAAATTAAGATGTAATATTTGTTTTGTAGAGGATCATTCAACAGCACGTCGACATCTGTCTGAAACCCGGATCCTCAAAACCCCATTGCTCTTGATGTATTTTGTGCACGTTCAGGCAATACTTAGCGCGATTAACTACCTATTGTTTCCCGGTATGGAGACTACGCCTTTTATGAGTTTATCTCTTTGAGGCGATTTGCCGCTTTCCCTGTTAATCTACGGATAGATTCTATAGACCTTTATGTTTTACTTGCAATCTCCCGTGCCAGCTCACGCACTGCTAATAAAGTCCTCGTAGATACAGATTATGATTTCCTTTCACAGAGTGATCAATATTTTCCTCATCAAAGCTATTGCTTCATTGCTGACTTGAAAGGGGTCACCCTCGGAGTGGCTTGTTGTGTGCTGCACAGAACGTCATATTGCCGTCAAGACCGTCTCTCAATTGTTTGCAGTGTATGCTCATTTTGATTGTCTCATCTGTACCGTATTTTTCCGCAGATATAATTATTCTTATTTTACACCGAGCCAATTTCTCAAACCTGCTTTGAAACTTTTGTCTTGCTGTAATTTCCAACATGCTATCAGTGTGTAATCTTTATCAGTGGATCTTAGTTTTTTTTCATCAATTATTATAAAAATTTAAACTATACGCATACGATGTTTAATTGCAATGCGTGGTAGAAATTTTCTTTGCGTGCAAAATCACTTTCACAATTTCTACTTTGTTAATTTTACAAATTTAACCTAGATAATCGTTGCTTTTTTGTTGGAGCGTTATTTTATAGGTTTTCAAAGACTTACCAACACTTAGTGTAATAGATGAATGACTCTGTAATAAGGGATTGTGGGACATAATTCATCATAACATATAATAGAAAAAGGATGCTTTCTTCTCCAGAAATCGTTATAGAGACAGTTTAGGAAAGCATGCGTAAAATTCTCAGCGATACCATCTCACCAAAACACCGACTTTGGTCACATGTCATCCACAAGTATTTCTTTTCAAAGCCCTACACATTGCGTGCTTGTATGTTCCGCGCCGCTAGGCCGATTTAGAATTAACTTTTTATCATTTTGTTTATCAAATCTTTGTTCCGTTCGTATTAAACATTTGTTACAACAGATTAAAAAAACTTTCTTGTGCGTACAAAGAATGATACATTCCATATAATGTTAAAGGTTAAGTTGAATCAACCAGATGTTTGTGGCGAGTCTTTATTCTCACCCACTAAGGATGGTCCAATGGGACAAGCCTCAACATTGATTGAGTGAATATTCAATTCCGCTAAAGTACACGCTCAATTTTATAGTATATATTCTATTAAACGTAAAACGTGAAATCTTGATAAGGACATCTGTATTTTATTGTGCTCGCACACGTGTAAAGCACATGTGCGTTATATTTTGACTTCGTGTGGAAGCCATGTACTACTACCCCCTCTTGTCCTTTATAAGTCAAACCTGCTTTAAAGACCACATGTATCAAGCGGTTACCTGTCTTTAACGACCACATCGTAGATTCCTTGCAACTTAAACATTGTATCATGTATTTAGAGGTCGTCTGCCTGTAGACAGTTGACTAAAGTGGCCGTTTTATAACCTTCCTTAAGGTGGTCGTTTAAAAGAGGTTTTACCAGAATTTGAACATTAATCGGCCCTTCCACGGTACGTAAAATCACGAGACAGAGGATTTTCAGTTGTTCTATTTATGAGGTCATAAACCGTTATATGTCGGAGGTTTGTCGGACCTCAGATGACGTCACCACAATGTAATACATGTATTACGTTTAGTGGAAGGATGAATACTGATTAATACTCACTGTTGTACCCAAGATTTCATCAAAATGATTAACATTTCTAGTTAGCAGCATGGACATGTATGACTATGGTATTTGGACATTATAAAATAAACACACGGTACATAGTATGGCTTCGATAAAGTGACATTATATCAAATAGTCCATCTAACAAATGGGGTCATTGTGTACAATCTACCAATACATACTACACGATAAAGTCGTTATTTAAATTTATTGAACTTTAAAAAACTTGTATATATCAACAAAGGATTTGGACGGGGAAGAAACATGGTTAGTCACCCCTCAATTTTCGTTTGAAAATTATCATAAGACAGCAAAATTTACTCATTCACAATAAATCATCATTTTTGTGACTTTACCATTGTACATACACGTATTTATTTATGCCCCCGATATACTAGATCCAGAGTTCTTATCAGTGGTATATCCGTCTGTCACGTGGACACACCCTTCTTCTGTTCCATTGGAAATTCCGGCATACCATGACACTTTCAAAGTAATAGCCTCTCCACATGTTGATTTCTAACGTTTATTGCCAATGATATTTTGAAATGACAAAATTGGGATCTAGGTGAATAACGCTACGAGATTTCTTTTTGAATGGGGGAAAGTGGGGGGGGGGGGGGGCACGCATATGATAACTCTCAAACTCGTCACTTGTTTCTACTTATGTTGTATTCTATATAATATTATAGGTTTATTACAGCTTTGTATTCTTTGTAGTGCTCTAGAGCTTCATGGTTTGGAGGATACTGCGCCATCATTGATAGACACTAATCATCATTCACCCCTCGACCAATCAACATCGCTAGAATCAACCTCATTAGACGCTCATTCACTCAGTGTCACAACCAATGGAAATTCAGATGGTGAGTTCTTTCATTTACTTAAGACACAACCAATAGGAATTCAGATGATGAATATTAGATATATGCTTCCGTCTTAGCTCTTAATTTTGATACATAGTGTTTCTAAAATTCATTTAGGTTTATGTTGAACAAAAAGGGTTTTCAAAGATTTTCCCATACCCCTTAATATCTTTTACATAATGTACTTTTATTTGAAACCACCCCACCCCCCATCATCACCTCCACCTCTTTCTCACTTTAACCATGTTCGGTACTTATGTCAATCATTCATCATGTTTATCTTCATTAAGCTTACACAATATGAAGAAACTTGAACTTTGCATATAATTATTAACATGGAAGAAATGGATTGCTAATCCGGAAGCTATAAATAAGCATTTTGAACATGCATGGTTTCGTTTGTTTTATTTGTTTATTTTTAAGGTGGGATTACAACATCATGTCATTCTAGAAGTTCTTTGTTTGACCTGTATACCAGATGCGTTTAAGAAGCTACATGACAGTTATATCGACATGTTTTTATTCCTGCTTGCACCATTAATCACACCTTTCGAATGATATACGCCACTGTTTATATATACTCCCAGTTCATTGCATTTCTATCACAGCTTTATTACGTTGCTAATTTAACTGGAATGGATTCTGTGAATTTGGTGCCTTTTCAATAGATAACGGCTTATCTCAATCAAAATAAATCTTGCTCATCAAAAGAGGGACGCTGGTTATCTCCGGCGAGTTAAGTGCTCCGAAAAACATCTTCACATCGCTGTATTTGCTCCCGCGCGGAGTTACCACTTTGGGAAGCGAAAAACTTTTTTTCTTGTGTATATTTTTGAAGAATATGTGAAAGTGATCAAAAACACAAAACTTTGACTTATTCTTATTTTTTAAATTAACAGTTTATTTCTCTTTTTCTAAGAATAACAATTATTTGCATGATGTATGATAGAGGTTCATAAAGTTATTATTATCAAGATCGAGTTTAAGAATTTTCGTATCGTGCATTTTGTATCTACTTAACCTGTTTAATTCGAAGTTGACAGTTTGATGTACATCTCGGTCAATTTGAGATACATCTCGATCAATTTGAGATACATTTCGATCAGTTTGGCTTCATCACTAAAATAAGAGATTTCAGTTTGGTTGGTTTCGCCTTTTTTGGGGCCTGGTTACAAAGTATTCCCGGACTGTATATTGATGACGTCTGTCTGTCTGTCCGTTGGCATCCTTCTACAGTATCTGGTTGAAGTATAAAAAAAATAAGAAGGACCATGGACTTGATATTTTGTTTATGACATAGATGAAAATTGGTCGGTTGGATGTACATGTCAAAATTGAGTGATTTTCTTTAAAATGTAAGCTTTACAAAACGGCCATACAGTCTTTAGTGTTACGGTTTCCTATTAGTACTTTTTTATTGAGTTTTGTTTGTTTGGTTTGGGGGGGGGGGTTGTTTTTTCTTCTTTTGTTTGTTTTTGGGTGGGGTTTTTTTGGGGGGGGGGGTGTTATTTCATTGATTTTTTTTTTTAGTTTTAGAAAAGAGTTTCCACAGTACGCTTACACAAATTGAAGTAGAATAAATTTTCATTTATCTCGGGTTGTTTTTTCTCTTTCCCGGCCTCGCCTATCACAATAGTTTTCGGTCCAAAAACTACCTCGTTCCCTTGAGTTTACGATCACAGTATTCGTTCTTGTCGGGCAACAATCATGTTACGTTTTGTGTAACAACTTGATTTATGTAAAGGATGCTTTTGTTACAAAAGCATTACTGCACTTGTCGTAGACAATTCACAAGTTCAAGGCATTGTCTGGTGCCCTTTAATAATTGATTGGGGTAAGTATTATTCCAGAATCCGACTCATCTAGAGGCTTTTTTGGTCACCTTGACGTCTGAAAATGATTGTTCGAAAGAAACGACGGCTGACATTGTTATTGACATGGGTTTAACGTGTCTTTATTTGATGGTTTGTGTTGCTTCGTACAGCTAGAATAATGCATTAGGTTTTATTCTTTCAAAGGTATTAAAGCAAATGTTTCTTTATGTTCGCCAGATAAGGCATGTGACGTCCACACTGAGGGCAACTCAATAGAATTATATGAAGTGAATACGGGGTGGAAAAATGATAAAGTGAAACAATATCGATCGGTTGTAAAGTTTCATTTTGACATAATGATTTCTCTAGACACCATGGTCTATGAAGACGATTACAGAGTCTGTGATGGGTCATTTGTTCTCTATACAATAGAGCAAGAAAAAACCATGCTGTAAATTTTTGAAAACGGAAATTTACAACATCCTGTCAAAGGTGCTGATTAAGAACAGCCATTTTGGAATCTGTATTATGGGTATTTTGGTTGAGATTTGAATCGCTCGATCTTTCCTGTCATGCACAAATAATAGTTTGTCTTGTACACAATGTAAAAAGATGACTATTGATGAACATTGCTACTGTTTTTAATTGATCATCTGGTAAGTTTAGGGTCTGTAATTGCTTAGTCATTCCATCCGTTTCAGGGGCGAACTTCATTGTGATAAAGAGATCTTGGGAGATAAAATAAACGAACCTTTATCAGATGTTTTCATCTTTAAAAAATTTCTTGGTCTCGAACATCATCTTCTCGCATGCATTGTACAAACCCATTTCTGTTTTGACATACATTTAGATTTTCTGTTTATTTACACGTAGATGTTTTTTTGCAATGGAAGCATTGTAATTCGAACCTTTTTTCATTTATCCTGGACTGTCCCCTGCACACATTACTTTTTTTTTTTTTCAAGGGTTTTGACCCATATTCATTGCGACATTGTATTTCACATGAAATGTCGATACGAGATGTAAATATTGAAGCATATGTTGCGAGAGATGAACCAGTTTTGCTGCTATTTGCCGGCTGATGATAATCACTAGTTTTTCCACTTCATGATTAGTCCGTATCATGCAACATTTGACAGTAATTTATTGCCTTAATTCCGCACATCGCCGACTAATTCTTGCACAATCCAGTAATCCTCCCGTATTTCCCAGCAAAAGTTTAATTAATTTCAGACAAATTAGTTTTATGTGAATTGCTCATTGCGGATGACAATTTAATCAATTGTTAGGCAAGGATTGTTTCTCCCTCCTAACATCAAATACGAGCATCAAAAGATTTTATTTTAGATTAGCAATGGAAACAACAATATTTGTTTTTAGAAATATCGATCTAAGATAGCTTTTGATGTTGCAATTGCCTTTAGTATTTTTAAGTATATCTTCGATTATCTCTCTTCAGTTGGACTCAACTCACTCACATCGCCGGGAGATGGCAGCACTTTCACCGTATCTGAATCTTTGTTCATCTCGTCTGTTGGTTCACCAATAAATGGTAAGATTTCAATCATAGTTGGCACATGGGCAACCTGACTGTAAATGTATGAAACTTTCACATCATTGATAAAAAAAAACAATAGTTTAGTATTGTGCAATTACCTTAGTGGGAATTTACACAAAATTCAATCACACTACTTAAACTAAGTAACTAAAAAGCTGCAATTAAAATGCAGCAAACTAGAATTGGTACAACTGCGATGCATCATTAATTTCCATTGGATTTCAATAGCGTCTAGGAGAGATAATACGGTTTAATTGCTGGTGGGACACCGTTTTAAAGTACATTATAATTCATATTTCATAATGTTTCAAAATGTAATATATTGCCATGAACTTTGGGAATTCGTAACATTCAAGAGCAAGGTTTACATTTTTAAACTGTGCAAACAAGTTACAGACTAAAAAACCAACCTTTGGTGGCCATGGTAATTCATATTGTCACCATCATCTGTTGTTAGTTGGATATTTCCAAAGGTTAATTTTGAATGGTCGATACAGCATAGCAGCCTGAATATTTAAATTATTAATGTTACGTTCGTAATTTTGCATATGTTGTATAAAATTAGTAATCGTTTTTTTAAAATCGCATGTGTTATTGTTGAAAGTAAATTGCTCGTTTGATATCTGGAGTAAATGAATAACTTGACAATTTTTGAATTAATTTTGGTCACTGTGATAAATTTTTAAAGACTTTTTTGTCGTTCCACTCGGTAGTGGTGTTGTTTTCGTCTTTATTATAAGTCAGGTTTGTAGTTTCTCTTCCCTGCGCGCCAATTTGTTTGGTTGGGTAAAATACTACAAAGAGACCTCAAAACCAGTTCTCTGATTCATAAAACCTATCCATTCGGATTGCTATGTTGTTTTCTTATTTCTTTTATTAATTATTTCACCAGTTTTGGTATTTATTTCTATTCAGTTAAAACAGAAACATCGGCAGAATCGAGTCCTACGGAAACGTCTTTTACAGTTAGCAGTGTCTCTGATAGCCTGGAAAATCTGACTGGTATGTAAGGCTTGAGACTAAAACTAACGCTCGACTTTCTGTGAAGTGTAGATTTTGTTAACTTCGAAAATTCGGACAAAAAATTCTGTATTTCAAAAAAAAGGAGAAAAACTTCCTGTATTTCGAAAATTAGAAAAAAAGAAAGATTTGTATATCTAAAATGCATAACATTGATTGAACATTGTGATATAAGTTGTTTAAGAAACTGATGTACAGTAGGAATGGATAGGTCGAGAGGAAATGTTCCAGTAAATGGTCTTCAGAGTCGGTAGACCTTTTTCCGGATTTAACATGAGGGGCAGTTTCGCACAAAAAAATTTGATTGCATAGATTTGCATCATAATACTGTGATGATGAAAATTTCAGCAAAAAGCGGTTATCTGATGCTTTGCACCTTATATCATTTAATCAAAATCAGAAAAAAAGGTCTATTCAGAGAGTGTTTATATATATATATATATATATATATATATATATATATATATATATATAACTCAAAAAAGTAAAAGGTTGAATTTAATTATATTACCAACACATTCTGATGTCAGATTTGTTGTACAAAATTGTAAAGTAAACTTGAAAATTATTTGATATTTGACTATATTAAAATATTTGAATTCACTTTAATAATTCATCAGCCATCTAAAATTAGTCTGTTCACAGCCATTTTTACACATTTTAATATAGGGATGATTGTTTGTTTACAGGGGATTTGACCAAGTCATCTTCAGAAATAGATTCCTCTCATCTTTCAAACTTCTTCAACAGGTGAGAAAATACTACTCAGTATTTATCTAATTACTTGTACAAAAAGTTGTTAGCCAAAACCCCTCGTTCATGAAGGTATGCTTAGGGTCATAGACCTTAATACACCTGGAGTAAATCTGATAAGTGGGACCTTACTCATATCCTGAGTGGTGGATCCAGGGAACAGTACATTTAGCTCATTATGAACTTCTCCCTTACAAGTAAAAGTGGCGGATTCAGGATTTCTGAAAAGGGGCCCATATATGAAAGTCAAGTATTAGCCAAAACCTCAGTCATTTTGGGTGCAAAGTCTGCTAAAACTCTTATTATTCGAGTTATTTATATCATCAATATATGTCTTGTGATTTTTTGGTGAAAAAGGGGGAAGGGATGGCCCCCTGAATCCATCAATGAGTAACTTTACAATGATGAGAGTACAGTACATGTATTGTAGCATGTCTTTGATTTGAAATTGAGTTTCTGATGTAGGCAAACTATATTGTGAATACTTACTTACATATATTATCAATATATGGTGTTTGCAGTACAACTGGAGCAAACACAGTGCTCACCAGTGTGCAGACTTCTCAAGATACTGTAGTGACCACCAGTGCCAACATGAGTGCTGCATACCCAGGGTTCCAGAGCCCAGCGGGCTTCAACTATCAACAACAATCCTACATGGGCTATCCAACAGATGGTAAGTTAATTATACAATATTTGTTGAAAGTACTGAGTCAAACCTGCCTTTTTAGACCACCAGTATTTAAGAATCACTTGTCTTGAACGACCTCCTTTCTCTGTTTCTTACTACTAACTCTCTATATAAAACCATTAACCCAACCTCTTTAAAGAGACCACATGTCCCGAGTGAGCAGTTTTCATCTTTCCACTGTCCCTTTTGTGGATGGTTAAAACAGGTTTGATTATATCTCATTAAAGGTTATTAAATGGCATTGTTGCCTGCAAAGCATAGTAGTATCTTTGGACCACTTTGCCTGTCAGCTGCCTATCTGTCAATATACCTTTATATGACGTGCTTTTAGAATATTTTGAATTAGGAGTTGTCTTCATAGTCTTTGATAATGTGTCTTAGAAGATGTCCTTCATTGTAATTCTTAAATGAATATTTTAATTCATGTGAATCCGTCGTCAATATTTTCTATCCTTATCTGTAATTTAGACCCTTTCTTTGTGTTAATCCTTATGAATTTGTGTAGAATATCTCAGTCTTTCGCTTCAGTCTAAAATACCTCAGTCCTTGTAATTTTGTCAGTCCTGGTAAATATCTCTAGCCTTGTAGATATCTCTAGCCTTGTAAATATCTCAGTCCTTGTGAATATCTCAGTCATTGTGAATTTGTCATATATTCTTTATACACTCCTAGCAGTCTGGGACCTTGTGAACGTATAATCATTTTTTATTTCAATGAATCTCATTTCTCGTGAATTTGATTAGAATTGCCTCTTTAAATGTACTTACATCGTAGATATCTGGGAACTTGTGAACGTGATTGATTTATCACAGTTGTGATACTTGTGAATCAATGTAGACTCTTTGTCTGGTTGTGAATTTTGATTTGGAAGTCCTTCATAACACTCCGCCTGGTCTTCTCCTTGCACGAGGGTGTGAACATGGCTTGCACAAATTGCTACAATTTTTGTTGCAGAAGAAAACGCCATTCCCCTCAATTTAACATTGGTGTTTGAGCCTGCAGGTGTTCGACATTTCTTTTTAATGTTGTAGATGATTTATGTGCTTGCTGGGGTTTACTGCCAAGAATCCACCATAAATAACAACGGCCATTAATATTACTTGCATTATTGCTGAATTGATTGGCAGGCATGGGATTTATGACAATTTTATATTTTTTACCATCCCTCAAATTTTTACAGCTTTTTTGTCAATTTTGTGAATCTGCAAATTTT
Source organism: Pteria penguin (assembly GCA_035048485.1). Classification (NCBI taxonomy): domain Eukaryota; kingdom Metazoa; phylum Mollusca; class Bivalvia; order Pterioida; family Pteriidae; genus Pteria; species Pteria penguin. Next base: position 56,027,317 of record CM068580.1, on the reverse strand, counting down.
ATGTGAGTATTGTATTCTGATCTTCACATGTCTTGCTCAAATACAAAGACATTTGAACATCCATTACGGTTCAGTGTCTGTGGTCAAATAAAATATTTTGATTCGAATTAATGGAGTGTTTGACATCCTCCGCAGAACATCAGATTGAAAAATCGAATTAAAGAGTAAATGAAAATGGAATTATTGCGATTGATCACAGATAAAGAAATTAAGGAGAATATCAACCACAAAAGCATGCAAGATTGTAATCTTGTAAATCAGTGTAATGTCGGGCAGCTCGTTGCAGACGAGAGGCGTAGGGAGGCTAGAGGTACAGATGCTAGGTTACGTTCTTTACAGAGAATGAGCGGACATGAAGTAATCTCAGTTTGGATATATTGCCAAAAGCAACATCATTGGTTTATGAATGAACATGAAATGTGTTGCCAAGTACAGTAACTAACCCAGGAAAACTTAGATGGCATGTATAGATAATGAGCAGTGATACGAGATTGTTTGTGATGTTCGTTTCTTTTCTGTTTTCAGTGAAGGGAATGAGCGCCAGTGCCACCTCGAAAGCAGCACCTGCGGTAGCATACGCGCCATATGCTGCAGCGGGACTTAACCATAGTGGTCAATATATATGTAAGTTTCTACTTGACAGCAATTCTACCCCAGTCTGCAGTCAAATAAAACACCCCTTATTATTATAAAATGAAGAGAGCACAGGACTCATCATTTCCCTTTTCCATCCAAAGCTTATCATGCTACTGAAAAATTCTTCTCTATTTTTATGTTAATTTCTCGTGCGCATGCCCAATTTTTTATACCCCCCCCCCCATATATATATATATATATATATATATATATATATATATATATATATATATATATATATATATATATATATATATATATATATATATATATTGTGTGTGTGTGTGTGATTAACTTTTTTGTACGTCTATGTGGTATTCATATGATTTCAGATCCCCAAGTTCCTTTCACAGCAACAAATGCAGCCAGCAGTTGCTCACCATCCTATACGCAACAGGTGAGTGCCAATCGTGTGTTCACCATGCAATGTATTCTTTTCATTCTTTTCATTTCTTTTGATAATATAGTCTGCATTCTTTTTATAATAAATGTGACTTTATTAAAATGTATGTTTTACTTCAGCAACACCCCTCCCTCTCCCCAATTAATAAAACAAGGACAAAAGCCCAGAACAAAAACGAAACGTAAAATAAGAAAAAAAATTTACAAGAAAGAATAATTGAAAAAAAAATAACGAGAAAAGTTTATGTGCATGATGTTGAATCTTTTTCAACGAAAAGAGAAATACCAAAATGGTACACAAAAAGGATGATAAAACAAGAAAATGATAAATGAATCCATTTTCGTAATCTCCCATTAAACATATTGGCTAAACTGAAGCAACAAATTGTGAATTCCATTTTTTTCCAATCCATAATTAAACTTTCTAGCACTATATTTGTAGAAACTTAAGACACGAACAGCAGGCAATGTTCGTTGTTTACATTTGAAGCTTGGAAAAGTGACACTTTAGGTGTCAAGCTACTGTCCAATTTTACCTGCTGTGCGAGAGTGTCATTTTTAAGGACCCATCACAGTATGTTGTCTGCCCTTTCCCTTTGTTATTTACACAGGTTGTGCTTTTCAATTAAACGATTAGATGTCAGAGTAATGAAATTTGATAGTAACTTGCACGGAAATGATAGAAATTACACCATACGTAATTCTTATAGGTAGATCATATATATATATATATATATATATATATATATAATATATATATATATATATATATATATATATATATATATATATATATATATATATATATATATATATATATATATATATATATATATTTATTTATTTATTTATTTATTTACACAGCAAACATTCTGCAATATATATGCATGTAATAATAAATGTTTAGTATACAAAAAAGTTTTCGCATATCCCTTAAAATTGTGAAAAAAATACAAAGGTGAACATTTCATTGCATCTCGGAAATATAAAATAAGAAATGCCTATAGTTTCAGTTCTTGCTAATAGTATATCGGAAGGAAATTTTATGCTGTAAAGAGAGAGATATGTTATATGAAGGCCCTGAAATCCAGCGATGAGACAATCGCTATTATCATCTGCTTACAGCAATATAGAAGTCAATGCTGTCTCTCTAGACCGGCTCGAGATAGACCATAAAAATGCAAATCTGTTTTGCTTCTATTGTTGGCAGATTTTAAGTGTCGGCTTTTATGTGTATTAAATCGAAGTTGATGATCAGGAATAATAGAGAAGAAAGATGTGCATATCAAGACATAATAAATTCTACCCAGAAAACATCCAACTTGTCAAATGCCAACACTCAGGATTAGCATATTTTCAATATTTATGAATTTTATCTTTAAAATCTTCTCCATCCTTCCATTGTTCCACGAGTCTACGTTTTTCCCATTTAAGATTTTCATTGACATTGGCACACTATTAAATCTTGTTTTATGGAGGGACATTAACTGTGTATTTATGTTGTGCCACCCGTCCTATTATTTAACAGTAAATTCAAATTTGCATAATCTAATTTTTATTTCAAAATATATTCAGGTGATAAATGGTTCTTAGGTAAAGCTAAATCATCCAGCAGATGAGTTTTTATACAGTGTAGAATTATTTTCAGAGGATGATTTTGCGAAAAAAGTGTAATTAATTGTATGTATTGTTTTTTGTTTGTAGAGTTTTGAGGGACTATATAACTACCCATACAACTACTATACGGGGGTGTCGCCCGTAAACCCCACTACAGTGAACAATACTCCTACATACCAGCTGATGGATTTACCTCCCACGTCAACAGGTAAACCAATCACTTTCAACAACCAGCTGATTGATTTGCCTTCTTCCACAGGTAATACTTGTTACAGAAAGGCATTTCGTGGCATATTCTAACAGACCTGATCTGGTACAGCAAATGAGTTTGCGTAATTTTATTTTCGCGGTACACTCACTTCGGTGTTATTATGCGTAATTTCATTTTCGCGGTACACTAACTTCAGGTTATTAGCGAGACCATTTTCGCGTAAAACCTTGTATACAGTATGTAGATTTGATACATGAAGTTTTATAGTAAAGTAAAGGGTGACGTATTATTAGCGAGAGTTAGTTTTCGTGTAGAATGAGATTCTCTTGGTAACACGAAATCGCGGATGAAAGTGATTAACTGTGCTCAAAAAGTGAAGAACTGTTAACCAAATTTTATACATATAAAAAAAAATTTGTACGAGAAGAAATTCTTCTTTTTTTCTATGTTTCTGGCAATACCAATGACAGAGCTGTTAAAAATTGCAAACGAAGTTTGAAGTGTTGGTTGAATATTGAGTTTTATTTTCCATATTATATAAATTTTGCATGTTTTAGCACGTAGCTTTTGTCTCTTTTTCAAATAAAGAATTGCAAATATATTTGACATTCATACAGGGATGGATTTCAACACTCCTCACAAGTGTGGTGCAAGATTTGCAGAAAATATATTGAATCATTTTTCCAAGACCTTTTGAATTACTTCTTCATGAATCGAAAAATTATTTAGCATCGTGTGGACCTATTTACTTTAAATGAAATTAAAATATATGAATTTAGCAAATCCGATAGGAGTTTTTATATTGACAAGAGAAAAAAAAAAACTTCGTTGCATAATTTAACACAGTTAATTGTGTCTCAGATGAGATTATTTTTCAATTGAATGGAATTTGTATGCAAACCAAATCAAGATTATAACAAAAACTTTTTTAATGTTTTAAATATAGTATTCAGGAACAAACACAGCACAAAAAGTCTGCAGGAAATGGCCTATGGCACTTTGAATTTGGTCAAGATTTTGCCACTAACAGTGAAAACAGTGGGGGCATTGAAATTTACACACACACAAATTAACTGAACTATGGCCGTGGTTGTAAATTTCTCTTGAGGTCAAATGTTAGGGACAGGTCAGTTGTGGCCGCCGATCGTTACTGGCTGCTGGTCCTGCCATTGTATGTCGTGTTTTACTCATTTGAACTTGGCAACAATTGATACAGTTTTTCAATGGACATTGACCGTCCAATTCATGCTGCTGTTTTGAAACATCATTCAAACGAACAGATATTATTGTGTGAGAATCAGAGCGTTTTGCATTTTGAATTAAATGCATTTTGGTTTTGGTAGACACTTTTTGATTTCACTTCTTTTTGTTTCAAAAGGAAGTAATGAAAATAACTGCACTAGTGTGGAAGATTTTTGCTTATTCATTTCTCTTCTTAAATGAAACTCTCTTTGCATGGAAATAAATTTTCAACTCCAAAACTTCACTGCATCAAAAGCAATTTAAATCAACTAGAAAAATATTATAAAAATTTATATCATTACAATACTTTATGAAAGCGGGTTAAATTTCGAATACAGTGCTCATCGCTGAAGGGATTTTTTTTATTTTAATTCAAATTATCTGTACATACTATCGTTCACTGATATGATTAAGCTAGGTTTTTTGTTTGTTTGTTTGTTTTTTTTTTTTTTGTTTTTTTTTTTTAGAACGCCGACAAGTGTTTCGTATGACTTCACGAAAACACCGACAACAGTGTAACACGGGAGTCTGTACCACTCGGAACCGGCCCCTTCTTGTCACGTTCCATTTGTGAGGTAGATAGGGGTTTAATCTGACTTTATCAGATGTAACAGTGATTATCGAGATCGGCGTTACTGTTAAGGTCGCGCTGCGTAATGCTGCCATTTTTCATTGTCCGGACTTGATTGCAATGTTTATGCGTAAATCGTGATGCTTTCTCCGTTTATACACCTTTCTGAAGGCCAGTTTGACAGATTTATATTAAAAATCATTTAATGATGACTTTATTGAGCCTTTCTAACGGCTACAGGTACGTGAAGGTTCCATCGATTAGACATACAACGATGATTAATAATAAAAGTTTTCAATAATAAGTCTTTTTGCGTATAATTTAAATATCTGAGCGGCAGGTAAATTTGGGCTTACCTTGATGAAGTAGGAGTAATTGTAAAGGAATTGATGAACATTCTGAAAGCTGTGATCGGAATTTGAAAAATGTTTTACTCGCACGGGAGAACGATAGGACAAGTTCGTATACGGAAATAGAAAAAAAATGCATAGAAATGACATCAGATCGTGATTGGGAATTTGTTTATCGGGTAGTTAAAAAAAAACTTGACTTGGGTACAGGAACGATATTGCTGGAAGCTCCCCATTTAGCGTCTGATCTCTAGAAGTCATCTCTGCGGACACGCCCCCTTAATACAATTAACCTCGGACTAACAGCTAGCTGACAATAGCGGCCTTACACGGGGTTGTAGTTTTGTGTCCCCCATTTAGGGTTCATCCCGACACCTCCATTCAGGGGATTTTACTTCTCTTGTCACCAAAATTTGTTCCTTCAATTAAAACTGGACAAAAGATACAGGTGACAGGGTATTTATACAGAGACTGGATGTACTAGTTGTCATGTCTTTTTACCCTTCGCTGTCAAGTTGATAGATGTGTCCCCGAACGTTTGCCACATTTACATTGTTCAAATTGTAAAAATAGAAGATAAGAGGAAACTTGGGCGAAATTGAACTTCTATTTTAATGCTGGTAAGCATCGATATAAGGTCCGATAAGAAATAAATGTGAAGGCAGGTGTGAACGTTTTGATAGATAAATATCTATATTGTGAATATGATGACGTTCATTCTTAATCTTCAATAAAACCACATGTTATGAAAATAGAAAAGGTTTAAATATCCGTGTTAGTATTCTTTACATATTTCACAGATGTGTAATAATTATGATTTGCCATCCATCTGCAGTGTTTATCAGAAGTACAAAACTAATTGTTCTTTTCTCCATTCGACCTCCTTTTACATATTTTTCAGTCGTGTAATCGTCAAAATACAGTGTTTATCAAATACGAAACTAATAGTTCATTACTACACTCGACCTCATTTTAGCCCTGCAGATCGCATATAATCGGCTATGTACGCTCGGTTTAACTTCAATTGTCACTTTATGGCTTTGTGTGCAAAGCGTTGCGCACAGAGTGTAGCCGATTTCCTTCTTTATGATCGACAAAAGCTTTGTTGCTTGTTTCTTAAAACGAATTTCATGCTCATTTCTCGCCGTGGAAAATATCTTTAGTGAATTAACGAGATAGAACCATTTCATATTCAAATAACAGTTCTATAACTGTTTGCCCTTTAGATCTAAAATGTCATTTTTGTGATAGCAATGCTACTTCAGTTGTCTTTCATTAAGTCTAAATTTTCTACTCAACGCAAATTATTTTAGTTTTAACTGCAACGTATTTGGCTGGAAAAATAAACTCGGACTCGACTGTAATTCCTTAGTTGATAAATACAAAATCGAAATAGAATTAGATAATTTGTCATCAGAAAAACAAGCTTTCTTGGAATTTACTGCCTGAAAACGACTTGTTATGTACTAATAAATTTCAAAATTATGCAAATTCTCCCACCTGCATGATAGAGTTAAAAGCTTTTATCTGCTGTGAAACGCTCAAATTACGTCCTAAAACGAGATTCATTCATTCTAAGAGATGTCTTTAATCCTCCTCGTACCACTTTAAAGAGATCATGCTGTATTGATATGAAATTGAGAAATTACACAAGATAAGGACCAAGTGGCGCTAACACTGATTCTGACGGTCTTGTGTGATTTACGCTCAAAGCAAACACAGGGGGAGAAACTCTGAACTGACTTCCCGCTCGAAAATTAGCTTCTAATGTTTAGAGTTGTCGCCTCTTGCTCCTCTTTATGTTTGCATGAGGAATTTTGTTTTAAAGCGTGTGTGTGTGTGTGTGTGAGGGTGTGTGTGTGTGTGTGTGTGTGTGTGTTATTGGGAAAAGGAGGGGTGGTGAGATTAAGTAGTGCTGAAAATAGTAATTTTATATACATTATAATGCACTCACTACAACTTCACATATATTATGTATTGCATTAAGGGATTGGTTTAGAATACGGAGTATTTTATGTCATCGAATTGATAGGTCGGGACATATTGTTTTTAACCTGTCTGTCTGTTGGTCCGTCTGTTTGTTTGTCTGTATCAGAGACAAATATACGTGTCTCTGTCTGTATGTTGTCAATTCTAACCTTCGCTATATAACTTTTGAACCGCGAAAGATGGAGACTTCATATTTGACATGCATACTCTACCGATAAAGTTTTTTTTAAATTGCACAAAGATCATTAATTCATAGTCTTGACCGTGGCCTTTGACCTACATTTCAAAATTTGCCTTATTTGGATTTTGTTGCCGCCGGGGGCATTCGTGTTTCACAAACACATCTTGTTTTATTATGAAATGACATTAAACTATCTTTTATAGATAGAAATAATCATGTCTGAATTTACAGATATAATTTTTGATGAGAAAACTGAATATATTTCCTAATTATTCTGATTCACTTATATTTTGTTGCATAAAACTGTCTTACCGAACTTCATTTGTACAGTTATTTTGGAAGTTTACTTATAAAGATATTAATAACAGATATTCATTCCTGCTTAATTTGATATAGGTATCTGTTATTTCTGTTATTGTACTTCAAGTTATTGTACAGTACTAGACATATTGTTTTTCTTTAGTAGAAAACAATTACAACACCTCACTGAATACCAGTCCATCGCCTCCAATTAGAGACAACTCTGGAAGTTCAAGTGAGTATGAAAGTCAGTATCACACTAATCACATCCTTACTACATAGGTACACAATCTGGGAGATGGGGGGGGGGGTTGAATTGTTAAGTTAGTGTGGCTAATATTGGTAAATACGTGGGAGGGGAGCTGTAGGTGATAAATAACATGGATAAACAGTAAATGGGGAGGATGAGGGTAGCGGGGGGATGACACTGTTCTTTGGGTAAAGTTTTTGTAATATTGATTGATTATTGTTTTACTTCACTCTACGATTATTTCACGTATATGGTAACGGCATCTGCCTGATACATTGCATAGAAATTTAGACCTTTGCAACCTACCCACCCGAAGCAGTGACGGATTTTTTTACTTGCCACGCCTATCGTGACACGGGACCTCGGTTTTCACTGTCTCATCCGAAAGACCGAACACCGGTATGCCCAGGGCGGTAATCGAACCCAGGACCTTTCGGTTTTCGAGCCGAGCACCTCATCCACAAGACCACATCGGCTAAGTTTTTGTAATAAAGTTTATCAGACAGTCATTAAACGAAATAAAGAGGGTGATGCAAAAGGGCAAAATTAGATAACGGATAGGATAGGAATTTTTATGTTAAGGTTTAAAGATTTAGGTGATAAACTCGTCGTTTCTGGAAATCAAAATAAAATCCAAAGAGTGTACTACATGTACTTAGGAAATATCTCAACTAATAGCGGCACACCTATAGTCTGCATACATACTGTATTATATTTTTCATGTAAACTGAATGTTTATGTATATATTTCTCTATTTCAGAGAGAACCAATCGAACACGACCGGGAAGGAATCGTCAAAATCCGTCCCCCGGACCCGAGTCCGACCTGGAAAGAGTTTTTGTGTGGGATTTAGATGAAACTATTATCATTTTTCATTCTCTACTCACAGGGACGTACGCGCAACGATATCAGAAGGTAAGGTATTTGAAAAAAGTCTCATTTTGCATTTAGAGTAAGATCTGTTTCTTTTTCTTGTGTTTCTATTTTCGTACAGTTGTCAGACAACTGCAGATTGTTCAAGATTCAAGGAAGATAACTAAGCCAATTGCTTTGAGCGACCGATCTTATAACCTATCAAAAAACTTTGACACATTTCTTTATACTATTTAAATACATTGACTACCAAAAATAGATTAATGTCTTCCTAACAATAGAGTTCAATATCCATTTTAATTCCTTAATCCTCAAGTACATGCGCTTCATTGATTAATATTTTTTAATTTCCTTCTATGGCAAGTATGATGGTTAAAGTAATGATAGAATAATATTCATTGGCAACACATGTTTAGAAGTGATTGGTATTGTTTACAAAAGACAAAAGACGAGGGCTTGGAAAAACTCGCTTTATCATGGATTTTCTTTTATTTATTGATTATCGAAACCCCGTGTTTACCCGGCAGCACATGGCGAGATGCTTTTATTGACAAAAGACTTCGGTACGAGCATTTTGTATGGGGGTTACTCCCATGGTTACAAGCATGTATCTGTCTGTATGTAATTTGAAATTCAAATTATTACAAGACCATTCTCGAAATGTATCAATCAAATTTCAAACCAGCTAAAATAAAAAAAAAGGTTAATAATAACCGACCTATACATTCTTTGATTATCATCGAAATGGAAACCTTGTTAAAATGTGCATTACCTCACCGGTAAATGAAGGTATTGTCGGTAGACCTCCGATTTATCATCAAATACTGGAATGTGTGATTACAAAAACAATTTCGTTTCCTCATTAATAATGTGGACACTTCTCCCGATAGTAATATAAACTCAGTGGGGAGAGAGAGTCAATCTACATCTTTGAGAAATCGACGCTTTACTTCGAGCATATACGGAAATCGTGCTGCGTGGATATAGATATCAATTCAAGTTACGTATACAACGCACACCACCCAGAAACGTCCTTGTTTGTTATGGCTACAATATAGATTATCTAATCCAGTTATAAAATAATTCCACACACTATGTATAAGTCGTAACATAGTTTCATTTTAAATAATACTTCGTATGTCTTTATTGACGTCGTGTAGTGTAAACTGCAGAGTAAAGCGCTGCTGAAGGATTGATATTCGATGTTTATTTTGTCTGTCTGTCTGTTTTTCACAGTTCGGATATAATAATCTTTTCAACACTACAGTCTAAATCGTTCCTTCCGTTTAACCATATTCTTTGATTTGCTTTGCCGAGAATTGACAGGCTTATGCGATGGGGTTTCACCTCCTCTCTTTTAACAAATTTTATGTATTTATTGTCCTATAGAATTGTGTTTGGTATAAATTAGTGGCAAAAAAACTTTTATGCTTTGTGACCGAAGCATGCAGGATAACTCCCCTATCCCTACTTTTTCTATGATAGTTTGGGTTTACAACTTTTGGAAAATATACAGGATAAACTATTATCTCTGCACCGAGAATTCGAGGGGATATAGAAAGAAAGGCTATGAGTCGAGATGTCCATAGCCCTGTGTAACTAATACCATATGCTAATCTAGAATATCGCAAGATCTTCTGTAAATAAACTGCTCTTTTCTCCCAAGAAAAGATGGTGATTTTATATATGACATGGGGAACCTTCCCAGCTGCTAGTCTCTTGTAAATCCCAAAAATTCTACTAGATTTGACAGATTTTGCAGCATTTTTGTCTCAATTTGAAATTATCAGATCTTGGTTTACATGAGAACATTTGTCACTGTTTTGGTTCAAGAAAATGGAATTTTTTAGCAAACAGCTCACGGTTTGTTTGTTTAACAAAAAGCAGAAGTTTGATAAATATCAAAAAATTAAGAAGCTTTAAGTTATTTAGATTGTATCTTTCCCTCATCCTAAGGAGAGAGCCGGTCTTTAATTTCATGGTAAATAACAATATTTTAATTATCTAATCTGTATTATCACGTGACATTGAAATAGATATTTATCACAATTTTGGGGTTTTATGCATTAACGAATGCAGTTTTTTGTGCTATGTAACGACGGTCTCCGAATTAACTTCAATAAATCATCGCTAGGTTATAGCATAGCACGTCACGCAGATCTCACCTGAGCACGACCGTTGATAAATCAAATATTTGCATGGAAATTGTTTTATCTTTTCTGCTGTCCTTTATTTCTAATTGACGATCTGCTGATAAAATCTTTGCACACATTCTGATGGGATTTTGAATTTATCTTTGTGAAAAGCTTTCAAAGCTTTTATCTGGAATTGGATTAGGATACGAATTCTCGCGCAAGTAATTATTGTTTATGACTACAGTGCCTTCACCAACTGTTGGGCTTTACAAAGTTTGCTACATTCATTAATGTTATTTGTCGGCATTAATTCAATTTTTCCTTCAGAAATGAAATTGCTGATTGTGCCAATGAATAACGAGTTACCACGATATATTTTTGTTATTTTTCATCTAATTAAGGCATACAAATTATTTATTAATTCGAAGGTTTTGCAGACCCAATTATATTGTAAAAAAGCAGAACAATTTAAGCTGCTAATGCATTTTAACGAAAGAAAAGTGATCATAAAGCTGAAATGCTTTTATGTTGCAATGATAGGAAATGGTCAAATTATCCCAACAGTTTAAGGAGGTATTGTAAATGTTTGAATACCCTAAATAAAGAGAGAAATAATCAATCCCGACAATCGCTTTAGATTGTTCGTCACATTTTCCATGGCGCTATCTTACGCTCGATCCATATGATGCAGTTAGGTGCAATAATGCATAAAGAAAATTTGGACAATCGATTTCACGTGCACTTTGCATTTACTTTGATGTTGCGACATAAGAGGATATTATCTGTGTTTACGCACTTGTTATCTTCAGACGAGTTTTGATATAGAAGCAAAATGCGCACGAATTTAAATGAATTGATTTTGTCTGATGCTTTATGACCTTTCTCTTCCTCAGTATCTTTAAGTTGCCGATGTCTTTTTAAGGTGTGAAATGGTAATATTTCCTACGGCAGACTTTAAAGCCGTAAATATACTTATTAAATCTAAGAAAGAAAAAAGGAAATGCGAATTTATTGTAACGAGGAAATCTTCGTACTGTGGCTTGCGTTTAGGCGATTTCTGTAATAGCATTGACTAGGTTTGACAGCTTTTCCCTTGGGCTACCAGAATAATTGGAAACCTTAGTCCATTATAGAATTAACAAGAAAAAGAGGAGGAAAAGGAATTCGCTCCTGCTTTCAATTTACAGAAACGAATTTGAAATTGCTGTCTTCGTTGACAGAAAACATTATTCGTGGTATTTACGGAGATCTTCACGTTATCTGTTTTGTGGTTTATAGTAATTGACCGCTATTCTCTACGGAGCAGACGACATCTTCGTTTTCATCTTTGAACTTGATATTCATATAAGTTGTCATATAAATGTAAATCATAATATAATCTGCACTTTAATTTTCAATTTACATACTACATGTGTGAAATTTTATTCGATTTCTCTTCTATGCAAAGTACATGTACATCAATTCTTTTCGTCACTTAAGTTAACTTCTTTAGTAATCATTTAATGCATTTCATACTATGAAAACTCATCATTCCATATTATAATGTTTTGAAGAATTTTTTCTCTCGTCTTAGAAAATAACATTGACGCCATTCAAGCAGTCATTCTCTCCCCTCTCTAATCACCCAGCATCTTAACAATCGGCTATCCATCTTTTAGTGAACACTGCTCATTTGTCGAGTAATTAAGAGCCGTATTGTCCCCTTGAGAGGTCGCTAGTCTCCGTAATAAGATTATGGCTCCACTGCTATTTTATCGTAGACCGTCGGTTCCCTGTGAATTATACATTTGACAGGACTCCTTCTTCTCTTAAGGTGAATTAATGACTAGATGACAATATTGGAACTCTTTAACAGATGAAGGAGAATAGAGCATGATGTTACGTAATTGCCCTTTAAAAAATAACAGGAATGTGGGTCATTTTGTCTGCGTAATTACCGACAGTCAAAGTGACAGAGTATTAGTGTAAATTTCTTTCTAAGTATCTTGTTTTTAATTTTTCTTTAAAGAAATAGTTTCTTTGTTCGACCACGCTCTCATACTGACTTAGTCGTTTTTTGAATACCGAATGTCGAATTGTTTTTCATCTCCTTTTGGCTACCGTTTCCATGTTAAGAATTACGAAAATTGAAATCAAATTATGCAAGCATTTGTTTTAATTAAAGAGTACTTAGGTGTATCAACCAACACACCCTCTCCCCTCTACTACTACATACGCACTTACAGTTACACACCCTCCCCCCCCCCCCCCCCACACACACACACACACACACACGCACACAGTGAAACGTGCACTTATGTCTTTTAGAGTTTGTCAAGATATTTGATTTAGATTTTGTACATTTCAGGAACCACAGTCGTCAGTACAGTTAGGATTGCGAATGGAGGAAATGATATTCAATCTCGCAGATACTCATTTATTTTTCAATGATTTAGAGGTAAGTGTATGTCATAGAATGACGTCGACGTCGGCGTCATTCTGCATTTTGTCAAAAGAGTACCAGTATGTATCATCAATAGAAGGTATATATCCACAACTTGTTACTGTAAAACATACACAAGAATTTCAAGATTTCGATGAAAATATATAATGGAACATTGATTCGCCTTTGATAACTTATAATAGGACATGGCGGCAGGTGTGCTGTGTTATAAATAACATCTATAGATGACAGACGTACTGAATAATCGACCAACTGAAGAAAGAAGTCCCAATGGTTAGTAAATAAAAGGTCATAGGTTTGAATCTAGCTGGAACATAATGATATCTGTTGTTTGAACGATGTGTGGGACTTGAAGGTGTGGTTCGCTTCAAACATTTAAAGGCACGGCAACTGTAGCTAATATCCCTAGTCATCCAGTGTAAAGGTGCTACTCCATAGGGGAGATTGAAGATACGTAGCGTAGCTCAGTTGTTAGTGTACTTAAGTCGTGGCCGAGAGGTTCCGGGTTCGAGTCACACCAGGGGCTTGTGGTGTGCTGTCTTTGGGATGAGACAGTAAAACCGATGTCCTCTGTCTCTGTGGACATTGGCATGTAAGAGATTCCCTACTGCTTCGGATGGGTCTGTTTCAAGAAAAAATCCCCCCTCTTTAAACAAAAATCCCAGTCAAGAACAACCCCCCACCAGAAAAAAAACCCCAAAACAAGCCAAAAAAGAAAAAAAAACCAAAAAACAAACGAGCAAGCAAACAAACAGAAACAAAGAAAAAAATACCCTAGGTCTTTCCATAACCAGGATGCTCGGTTAATAGGTTAAAATTTAACCATGCATTGGCCTTGCCTCCACAACTTGAGGTAAAATTCTTAAAATGTGTGGAGAAGATTTAAAGGTGAAAAAAAGATACTGTTCTTTAAAAAATCTTCTCCTTTGGGCAGTCTGAAAAAATATGCCCATAGTGTATATCGTGCATCGTTTTATAGCGCAGTAATTCTTTTTGATTTACCGGATTTTGAAGTTCAGAATATTTCTATCCCAGTAATGTTGGATGATGAATGAACTTAATGCTGCATTTTCTCGTGCTTGAATTTACATAGAAAAACTTCCCCCAGGAAGCCTACTAATCTTTATGTTATGATACAAATTATTTCCAGTAAATTGAAACAGTTGACGCTAACCAAACCAGATAAGAACCCTGTCAATTTAATCTATCAATTTATAGCAAGCTCTTCTGTCGGAAGCCCTGCAGCGACCTCTTGTCAAAGACTATACCCAAGGGAAAGAATCCATATACAAATCATAGTGACCTTAGCTGAATTATTTTAATCAAACATTCCTAAGTAGGAGTTGCGGCCCCTTGAGAGTTTCTCAATTTAGTGGATTATTGGTCCGAATGATTTCATAACAAATGCCGTGTCCGTAGAGATCATTGTGCCCAGTGGTCAAGTCGATGGACATTACTATTACATCGTTTGCGTTAATTATGTGTAAACAGTATGAATGATGTAAAGTGATGAATTAGTCGTGTTATCAGAAATAAATGAATCCAGACATTCATATTTAAAAGTAATATCATTCAGTGATTTATCTTAAATGTGTTTGTAATATTTACAAAACGACAGTTGGCATACTTTAATACTGATACGAACTCTCGACTTTAAGCAGTTTAAAAGAATTTTAATTAATTCATAAATCTTTCATAATGAGAAAAGAAAATCATAATTCAAATTTCTGATTTTTCATGATAAAAAAAATTTCAAACACGAAGATAAAGTTTTTGAAAAGTATTCAGACTAAATGACACGAAACGTCTAATTCTTATTGCGATCACCTGTCCAGAAAACGTCATATAGGTCTTTTCATTCGGTCACCTTCTCCACCAGCTACTGGAAGCTTGCTTCCTCAGGCAGCGCGAAGGAATCAATGAGATGTTTTCTTAAGTGTCTTAACTAAACAGAGAAATTGACAGCTAAGCCGGACTTGATTTGAATCTTCCACTTGAATGGCTTGTTTTCTTTAAGGAGTATAATCACCACAGACACTCTATAATATTGGCAACTGCCAAGTTGAGGCACCTTAATATTCAAACAGCTGGTCCATCTTCCGTCGTAATGGACATCGGGGAGTGTTGTAGGCTTTTCTTAGAATATGTTATCATGGTTAATTTCTGGGATTTATTGATGATAAATGCTGTAATCAGTTGACTGATAAAACTCCGTTTTAATTATATTGAATAAATGTGTTAGCATTTCCGTTTACAATTCTGTAATGATTAACACGGTGATTATCTGTTTTCTACTATTGAATTTTCCTCTTAATATAGCCCGGTGTAAGTCTGTGCAAATGGTGTCAGACATGGTGGGGTAGTTTTTCGCAACAATATCGTTTTTCATGCCATTAGAATTGTTTTGTCCTGACTGTCTGGTCCCTTCACTTTACTTCCTCCGACCAGAAGATTTTGTTTTTCAGAATTTCATGTTTTGGTTTTTTTTTTTTGTTTATGTTTTTGGTGGGTGTACTTATTTTTCACTTAATATCCGTCAAAACCGGTCTGTAACCCCTTGTATCGGGGATGCGTATATGGTATACATCTTAAATTTTAAAACTAATTGATAATCTAAATTAGCTTTTATGGTGGACTTTCAGTTCCCGGTGATATCACCAGCGTGGCTTTCAGTGTTCCTGTTCTAACGCGAAATATATTGTACTATGACATATTTGTACTTTTGGAAATTAAAACATGGATGAATGATTATTAATGTTTCAATTTCCCAAATTACAAATATGTCATACGACATTTCACTTCAGACTTTATTTTGACAAAAATGTTTTATTACATGTATTCAAAAATAAAGCAGTATTATCCGAAACTCCGTAAATTTTAGCTGTAACCTTAGATGACGTTTGGTACTTCCTGATATGTAATTTTGGTAATGATTTTGCTCAACAAATATTTTGGACTTGAATGGTTTCGGTCACCACCATCTCTGAAGAGAGATGATACACATTACTGATAAGGGTTACACACCAGAAACACCTGCGAAGTGCAGAAATTTGATGATGCAATAGATGTTATTGATTATTAAAAATTGATGATCTTTTATATTACATAGCAAATAAATACATTTTCTTTTGATGATTCCCCACTACTGTTGTCTGAAAAGTCAAAATTACTTTCTTCCTAGATTATTTATCGGTAATCACAATTTTTGCTCCCTAGTTACATTGAAAACAATACGAATAGTGTAAATTATTGTGGTTTGTATTAATATCTATTTATCAGATTTCTTGCATCTTGCATGATTCATCTAATACATATATACACCGTGTTGTCGTGAAGTGCAATGTATTAATAACACATGCTGTCGTTATATCTATTGTTACATCACTGCCGAGGATTGCATACCCGACGATATCTCTGGGATTTTAATGCAAGTAATTACATACTTCGTCAAACCAATACCAATATTGAAATCAGCACGGATCATGACTTATATGTTAAAAAAGGGTAATAACTCGACTTGAAACCGGCGACAGCCTTAAAGAGATCTAATGAGCGAAGGATTCTTAGTGAAGATTGACCATCGGCAAGATTGGTCCATTAGATTTAATTCAGCCTAACATCAGCGTGCTGCTTTATGGTCCAAACTTGATGGTTCAGAATCAATTGCTGCTTTATGAGGCACGTTGTGTGTAAAAAGGTTGGAGGAGATATTGGGTGCACTGCAGTGAGTGAGGACATACCAGATGTATAGAAACTAGTGGCTCGTTGACAGGTTTAACAGTTATACCGTTTGTTTGGACCAATCATAATTGTCGTTACATAGTCATGTCGTGAGGAATGTAACCCTTTTTCGGGCCAATCAAGTTCTATGACATGAGGGCTAAATACCAAATTATAAACCAATCGAGTTTTATGTTAAATGCGTATACCATACTATGAACCAATCACAGTGGGTTTTACAAAAGCTTATATTTCATTACAGGAATGTGATCAAGTCCACATTGACGATGTTTCGTCGGATGACAATGGCCAGGATCTTGGGTATGGATAAATTCGCTTCAGATCATTTGCATAGTTACGCAGTTTTGCAAAATCCACAGAACAAGTGCACATTTAGTACAGTAATGCATTAATACTTGGTACAGTGATAAAATTACCTGAAAATTAATATAGTCAGATTAAGTTGTATTTTTTACCTTTTTATTAACATTGCAGTAAGTGTGATGTTATTATCTCATTTGTAGAAGTTTAAAAAGCATTATTTAATCTATTATATATACTTTTCACGAGCAGGTGCTCCGTCACTCTTTTAAAAAATCATTACATTATTTCTAAAGCGATACATTTTGAACAGCGGCATTTTTCGAGTGTCATTTTTTTTTTCTGAAAAGACGCTAGGGTTGACGCTTTGACAAGAGTTTATCTTTTCGCAATGAATGCCCTCAAAATCGCAGCTATGACAGACAAAAACGGATAGGGTGATATAAATCATTCTCTCTATTTTATGTTGTACATTGTTCCGATAAAATTAATAGATTTAAAAGATTAGAAATGTTTGTCACTGTTACACGCTTTAAATGGAAAATGCCAGCGTGTGTATAGAATATATTTTGAGGCACTGTCATTTTGATGAATACGTCTTCCCTTAGCGCTGGGACTGTTTCAGCACTTTTAGTGCTCTTTTATGGGAAAATAGTAGAGTAGACGGCAATTTAAAAGTGATATTAATTGCTATAGATTCAATAAGGCTTGGTATACAGATATAGAATCTTTTGTCTATAGCATTATCCACGGGGAGATATGATACATCTTTGGCACTAACCTGTGTGTAGCGGTCATCACTAATGACAGATCATTTGTTTATCTTAGTTTAGAGGGGGTGCCATTGGGGTTTGCCTTTGTAATCTGCATTTTAAATTCGTATGTTTTAATCATTTAGTGGTATTGCTGGTATAAATTATGTATACCTTTACCTTTGTAGTGTAACCATTGTCCGTCTGTCCATCTAACTCCTCATCTTTGTCAGTTTTAAAGATACACGTATTTATATAATATATATATATATATATATATATATATATATATATATATATATATATATATATATATATATATATGTATGTATGTATGTAGGGATACACATTTATACAGCACGAGTTCCAGGCCATGGGCTTCAAATTTTATATAAATGTACAAGTGTACACACTACATACACGCATACACACATATATTGATTTATTATTATTATTATTTATTTATATTTTATTTTTTTTTTTTTGGAAAACTGGTATTTATTAAATCTTCCATTGTCTTCTTTCTTTGAGAAATATTTACATGGAAAGTTTTCCCCACAAATCACGTAAAGTCGGCGTATTACAGGAGGATGTTACAAAGGAATTCCTCAGTATTTTGACGTGACAGCTCAAAATTCGAGTGATGTTTATTACACAGCATGAAGCACTAAATCATCGCACAATTCACACAAAACTCTCTCCTCCAGTAGCTGTGATTAATTTTTGTTTTTGCCTCTCTAATCTTCAAACAGAGGTCATAGCGGGTGATAACCCTGCACTTAAAAAGTTCGGAACAATCACTATATAACTCCTTACCATCGATTACGTTACCGTTTTATGTCTCTCTTTGTGATGTTTTCCTATGGATATACATGTGCATTATCATGCACGTGCATTTTGCCACCTATTGCGAACTTTCTTTGATGGAATTAGTGAGGTCAGATGTGATAGGACGATTATGAGACAAATCATTTCTACTGATACTTGTTTTAAACTCGACATTTTTTTTTCAATACATAAAGGTGTCATTTTAATGCAAGGACCCAGTACCTCCTGTTTTGGCCTTTTGAAAGTTTTCCACTTATTTTTCATTTAAATGCGTTTTAATGCACTTGCATTTTTTTCACTTTTTGCGAACTTTCTTTGATGGAATTCGTGAGGTCAGATGTGAAATAAGACGTTTGCGAGACAAATCATTCCTCCTTTTTGACCTTTGAAAGTTTTCCACTTACTTTTCATTTAAATGTAAAATCAGTCTTAATTATTCTTCTAAAGTTCGATTTTCTGTCCCTCCCCCTTTTATCTCGCACGTAGATCCTCTGGATGATGCATGATTTTGACAAATACGTGCAACTGAGAATTTCCATTGAAATCCCCGATGTTTCTGACTTTATCAAAGTTTTAGATATATGAATTTTTCTGCAATGGATTATAAATTTCCTATTTTAGCATGTACAACTTTACCACTGATGGTTTCAAGGCAGCGACCACCAATGCCAGTTTATGTTTAGCGACGGGTGTTAAGGGTGGGGCTGACTGGATGCGGAAACTGGCTTTCCGTTACCGGCGTATCAAGGAATTGTACAATCGATGTCGTAGCGATGCAGGAGGTAGGCAAACCCGACGTTTTTCACTTATAGTGTGTTTTTTCTCTTCAGCACATACAATTTTGCGGCGGACGGCTTCCAAGCTGCAGCCACCAACCCTAACATTCTAGCGGGCATGAGGGGTGGTGTGGATTGGATGAGAAAATTAGCCTTTAGGTATAGGCGAATAAAGGAAATGTATAATAGCTACCGAAATAATGTAGGAGGTACGAACCATTATTTCCCTCAGTATTATGTAACTTCCATTAGTTCGATTTTTTTCTAATTTATTTCCTTATTTTTTCATTATTTCAGAATGAGCAGTTTTATATGTAGATATATCAAAATATTCTTGGAGGAACTAGAGGGATTTTATGATTTAAAAATACATGTAGAGCATGCATTTGAATTGTTGTGGGAATATGGGGTTCTTTTTAAGCATGAAAACAAGTTCTAGTTTTTATAGTTTGATTTCCTTATTTTACTTGATAGCATGCATTCACACTACCCTCATCCTTGGCTGTTTTTTTTTTTTACATATGTTTTTAATGATACTTTAGTTTGTTACTTTAGAATAAAAGTTTCCAGCAAAAAAGAATTTTGAGTAAAGTGGTGATAAAATACATTCCACATTGCATGTTGATTTTTTGATTGCATGTTTTACTAAGTTGTAACATCCATTCCTTCTTCCATTCATTCATACAATTTCTCTTCCAGGTTTGATTGGACCAGAAAAACGTAACCATTGGTTACAACTTCGTCAGGAAATTGAATCGCTCACAGACAATTGGTTGACGTTGGCCCTGAAGTCATTACAAATTATTAATCAAAGGTAAGAAAATTAAGCCATCAGAAAATACATGAAAAGTAATGAAGTCTAGCTTACTAAATATTCATCATACAGGGTACTGGAATCCCATGGGGATCTATTATTCATGTGTTTCAGTATGTTGAAAAAAAGACGATGGCGTGTGCTTGCACAAACTCCCTATAGCCTCTCACATCTATTTAGGCCAGATTTAATTTCTGGATGGAAAAAAAGGTGAATCCAGAAGATTACTGGTTTCATTTTGTTACTGTCAAGGGGAAAGATCTTGCAGTGTACTTCTGGAAGGGTCGTTCTTTACCTCCGTTTTTGCGTTTTCCTCCTAAACATTTGTACTCTTCGCTTCTGTCATGTATACGAGATACCCTTGGTAAACAATAAGCATATAAATATACCAATGTATGGTAAATATTAAAAGGGCAGGAGAAGGGAATAGTATAAAGAAAAAAGAGTAAGAAGTTCAGATTATCTTAAAAATATTTATCACTACTCAGGTTGTGATTGTGGGAAAAGTATATTCACTAACAGCTATATCATGAAAATTAAGTGTCAAGATATTGTCAAGTGCAAGAATTCTGGTGTGATTTTTTTTAAATCAAATTTTTAAAGATAGACAATTAAAAAACCCCACTTGTTTTATGTTAGTATCTTGTATTTGTTGCAGGTCCAATTGTGTGAATGTCCTAGTCACTACTACCCAGCTGGTGCCAGCTCTGGCCAAAGTCCTGTTATATGGCTTAGGGGGAGTGTTCTCAATAGAAAACATATATAGTGCAACAAAAATAGGTAGGTCATCAAACAGGTTCTATAGAAAGGGATACTGGTGATAGTAATAACCAAGCTATTAGGGAGGGGAACAGGGCTGACTGGAGTCACAAGAGGTGTTCTCTTGAGAGGGACTTTGTCCATGGTCATTTAGGGGTGGAGGGGGGGGGACTCTTGAGATAACATTTCATATAAATTTTCCTTTTTCATGATATTCTTATATCTCAAGATATCCACAGAAATTCTGAATTCATCTACTGTGACCTCGTAACCAAAATATGAATTTGTTAAAAGCAAAAAGCAAAAAAAAAAGTTGTTTTTAGAGTAATAGTTTCCTTACATCATGTCAGATGGATAGAAGGGTTCTTCATACTTCTTACGAAAAAGTACATTTCAGGTTTTTTATGTAAATATTTACACATGTAAAGGACTAGACTGTCACTTTGTATTTATACATCGTAGAAATAAGTCATAGTAGTATACTACATGTATTCACAATATTAGAAATTAGAATTTCGTAGATACAATGTTTGCTCTTGTGTCTATCAAATTTAATTTTTAATTTTAATTTAATACAAGGTAGAAATAAGAAGTAGTATAGTATAAACAATATTAGAAACCAGTATTTCATGATTGTAATATTTTCTCTTGTGTGTATCAAATTTAACAATGATGTTAAAATATGTAGTGGCTAATAGCACACCTGGAATATTTTCAAGTTTCGTTTCAATATCTACATTTTGTTTTTCTATACAGGAAAGGATAGTTGTTTTGATCGTATAGTAGCAAGATTTGGCAGGAAATGTACATATGTGGTTGTAGGTGATGGTAGAGATGAGGAGCAAGCTTCCAAACAGGTATTTATGACCTTATTTTGCATAATTTATTATAATCATTAGGTATCTATATTATGTAGCAAATATAGTCTGGAAAAATTACTTATTCAAAGCCTTGACAGGGTTTTGAAAACTGTTACAAAAGGTTCAGTGGTAACAAGTTAAGCCAGTGGTAAGAGGATTGCTGGTTCGAACCCTGCTTGGCCCATGGTTGAATATAGGAAAACCAAATGCAAAGATGAATCAAAATAAGTGAATTTTTTCTTTAAAAAATGTTGTGAAGTAATAAGCAAGCTAAAGTTTAATGTGAAAAAAAAAAATAGATATGCACACATATATATATATATATATTGTAGTGTTGTTAGAAATAAGTACACATTTCTGGGTAAAGTGTTGCATATTTTTCTGAAAAAAAAACCTATAAAGTAATTTCAGATGATACTGTTTAAATAAGATGGATTGGTTTATTTATAGATGAATTGGCCATTTTGGAGGGTGACGAACCATTCCGACCTAGCTGCCTTACACCATGCACTTGAACTGAACTACCTCTAGTGACGGACTTGCCAGGTTCTCGCATTCTTGTTGTGTTATCTTTGTTACCAAGACAGTGGTTCCAGCTTCATTCGTATATAGAAGATGGGAAATCTTCACCAGAACATTTTCTGTGGAGATTACAGGATGGAACAGGTTCAAAACTTCTAATGCAGAAGCTTAGGTGTGTGAACAGAGCCAACTGAAAGTGAACAAGTTCAGATCAAGTTCAAATATGTTCATATGAATATGAACAAGTTCTGATATACTCATTGTGAAAAAATGTTCTATTGACTATCTTTGATAGCATTGCATTCGAATTTAAAAGAACCTCTGCAAAGCAGAAGACTTTTTGAGTGATGCATGATGGGTATCAATGCCATGAAATGCTTTAAGCTACATATGCATCACCTTTGACTTTGGACCATTGACCTCCTTACTTGTGTGATGACATTTATCATTTTGTGAAGATTTGTAACAAAAACTGATCTTCTAATTTTAGAAGAAAACATTCTATAATATATTGTGTCATTACTGAATGACCATAGCATATTTTTCCATAAATGGAATCACAAGTTCCATGGAGAAGGAATTTGTCATTCGCTCAAGTGCGTTATTTGAGAGAGAATGATAATGAAATGACATGACTGTTCCTTGTTCAGAGAATTTTTTTGATATTTCATTGTGATTAGTTATTATGTCAAATTTGTATTGAATTGCAGTCCCAGATTTGTTTTATATACGATATATTGTACTTGATTGATTATGTTTTACCATATCAATTGTGTTTGTTTTATTACAACAAGTTTTACACATTTATCATGAGGTGTTCCACTAAAACATTTTCACAAAAATGGCCATGTTGCAAAAATGCCTCTAGTTAACTTGATAATGAAATCCCTTTTCTCACCCAGTCAAGAAAATTAATTTTTATGTTAGAAATTTGATTCTTTTCTGCATCCCAAATTGATTTGCTATTTCATAGGAAAGTGACCTCAGGGAATAAAACCAAACAACAAAGAGAAAAAGGAAAAATTCATGCATCATACATTTTGTCTTATTGCTTGTTCTGTCCTACCAAAAAAAAATCAATTTTCATCTTGTAGTATGAATTTGAGTATATATTTTAATCGTTCTTAGCTTGTCCCACTTGTACACCAACAGATCTTCAAAAATATGTGCAATATTTATTATTTTGTAGGGTTAATTGTTTTAATACATCATTCATAGACGACTGGGTGGTAAGAAACTCACAAAGTCCAGAGTATGCAAGTCACATACAAGCTTTAAAGCAATCATTGCTACAAGTTTTATTTGGTGCCAATCTATTTATAGTAGAGTAGAAAGATAAATATAGATTAGAAGGGAACACGATTAGAGCATACTTTTGGTGTAGAAATAATTTAATCAATCATGAGGTATTGGTGCAGCTTTCCAGATTCTAGGAAGACAAAAAGGCAATTTAATTAAAACAATAAAAACATTTCAGAATCAATATAATCTATTACTTCCTTGAAGAATATCAGCAGGCAATCACATTCTTCTGCAAACAAGAGAGCACTTTTTTGCAACAGAGACATATCATTTCATTTAAACCAGATTTTATAATACCTTGTGTGTCATAGTTGATAATCAGTGCTGATGTTGCATTGGACAATCACAATACTCACAAAATGTGTACATTAAATGTAGACAAGACACTTCAGCTTTAATATACAGTATTAAATACTTCCCAATATAATTTGTTCCATTTTTTTGTGGTTTTGCAGCGTAAGTTTTATTTCTGCAAGAGAACAAAATTTTTTTTCAGGCATGTTGTGCACAACACTGCACACAATTGTATGAAATGAAAAAAAAAAAATACACTGAATTCTGTTTTTGCACAGATTTGGTTTTCATTTGATGAATAGTATAAATTTGAATATAATCTAAAAAGTTATTTAAGCATTAGAGGGAACATATTTTTAATTAATAATTTAGTCCATTGATGTTGAAATTTTGATTCAGCTGAATTAATTGAATTATTTTTTTTTATTTTGTGTGTAGATGAAAAAATTTTGGTTTTTGTTTGTGTAAAATTGTAAGAATGTTGTATTATCAAAGTTAAGCTACACCAAAGATTCCTATTGCTGTACACAATCAAGTTATTCCAGATATTGCTTTCAAAACCAGCATTCTTACATCTTTGATGCACTCCCTTGTAAAATTGTCCAAGACAAAGTCACATTTGATCCAGATATTTATGTAAAATGATTCAAATCCTATAAAGCAGATCATGTGACTTTGTTTTGACCAATGATACTGCTGGAAGAATATTGAAAGATTTTCAACATGACCATTTGATAAATGTGTTACAAATCATTATTGCATTGTG
The DNA here is from genome assembly GCA_035048485.1 of Pteria penguin. Lineage (NCBI taxonomy): Eukaryota > Metazoa > Mollusca > Bivalvia > Pterioida > Pteriidae > Pteria > Pteria penguin. The sequence goes on along the minus strand of CM068580.1, from coordinate 56,002,403 downwards.
TGGAAGTTGAATGTTATGTATGATGGGAGAAGAGCAATAAAGACAGATGGAATATAATTTTTTTACCTTTTTTTCTATTCCTCATTTGTATATCCAAACTTGACCGTAGAATCATACTTGATGGGCATGGAGAGTCCGCAGTAGATGCCGACTCAGATGCAGAAATAATCTTATATTCCGATGTTTCTAATTACAGTATCATATTGGAGGTATTCGTGAATGTTGTACATGACGCCGGTTTATTCAATGTCTGAAATTTCCTGGTTTTAGTACGTTTAGCTTGTTTTTTAATCCCACATACCAAAGTTAGCAGCTTGCTAAATTTGTGAATTGTAATATTGCGGGTTCAAGACATCGATTTTTCTTGTTTCCGGTTGAAATTATTATTTAATAAAACTTTAGTATCATTTCAAGACCCGTTTCATATCAGTTTGTTGAATAGTGTAATACTATTTACTAATACGAAGTTCATGGCAGATGTTTGATGATGACTAATGTTGTTTGGGCTACATAAAAATTATTTTGCTTGTTTTTGAAACGTACAATCACCATAAAGTGCCGCAAAAGGGATGTTACTTACCCACGATGCATCATCTCCGTATCCATGTTTTTCTTTTTATTTGTACGGCACAGGTAAAGAAAAATTTTAATTTTAACAAAACCATTCTGAAACTGCGAGAAATGAAGAACAACCTAACCCTTTATTCCGATACAATCAAGACCTCATCTATCGTATCAAAACTACAAATCATAAATCGAATTCGAACCAGGAATTTTGTGTTTTCATGCCGAACGAGTACTCATCGCTCACGAATGATGTTTGTAAATACAGACATTGAGATCGAGATTTGTTGAAAACGATCTGTAGATCACTGAAATGACTGGTATATCTCTCAAGAAAAAGTACATAAAATACATTTTATTGGTGAATATTTTTCTAGCCGTTACGCCAAACAGGTGCCACTACAATATAACAGAAACATTTCAATATTGATTTCAACCACAAACACGCAGACACACACACATAGTGTGATTGTGACACGAAATTTCGATTTTTGCAGCTTTAGGATTGCTACTGCTGCAGTACAGTTTGTCATATGAGAATACGCACTTATACATATTACAAAACAGGCGAGAACAAAGCGGTACAATAAGTCATAAAATTTAAAAGCTCACTCTAAAGGCGTAAATCATATAGAAATGTAACATATGTTAAGCACCAGAAAGGAATACTATAAAAAAAATTATACGATGTCAATATCTCTCCCGGAAATACACAGCCGGCATGTGGGCAATATTTCAGCTTCTCCATACTTCCTTATGAGAGAGAGAGAGGTATTGTGCAATTCTTTTTTGTAACATGCCTATCACATTTTTCATTTTAATTGGGGGAATGTAGATGATAAGCAGTCACTTCCTCGTACACATATTGTGGAAATTAAATCAAATTTCAACTGTGTGAAGCAGACATATTTACACCTTTATAATAAACTCCAAAAAATTCAATGAATAAATATATTTGGCATAATATTCCTTATTATATATTCCTTATGCCCCTTTATAGATTTGCCACTCGAATGAACATCTTTTTTTTTTAAGTACCCCTTTAATAGAGGACAAAACCATTGTTCTGTTGGTTGCTTGATCAGACGAGCGTGACGACATACAGTGGTGTTCGGTCACGTGATCACGTGATTGGTGCGATGTAAGTTCAGTTGATAGGTATAATGACTTTCCAACATCACCTGTTTCCAGTCGGATCTCGAGTGATCCCACGAAATATCCTTTGTGAATGATACATGTCAATGTCTAATGTCTTGTTCATGACGCCATCTAGGTGTTTCCATGTAATATATACAGAGTATTTAAAGAGAAAACAAAGCTACATAAATTCTCATAAACATTTGTGCAAATATCCTGGAAATAGATACATTAAGAAACCCTGCATTGATATAAACATCAAATAGACTGAAGAATCACATAAAATATGGTTTGAAAACACAATGGCTTTCATTTCCATGTAAATGAGAGAAAATTTGACTAAATTTGTCATTGTAGTCAATTTTGGATAGAATTGCGCTGAGAGATCATATTCAGCAGAGGGAATATGTAAATATTCTTAAATTTCAAACACGTACAATAGTTTTATCAAGGTGAAGGGTTGATCACTATCTTTATTAATCTAGAAGCGTATTTTTTCACTTTTTTTCAGGAGTGGAGAACTGATTTAACGGGAAAAGGTCAAGAGTCAGTGATGGATTCAGGGTTTCCGAAAAGGGGGAAAGGGGGAGGGGGAACACATGTGTATTAGCCAAACTACTCAGACATTTTTGGTGCCAAATTTGGATATTTACTTGTAAGTATGTGGCGAAAAGAAGGGGGGGGGCGGCCCCCTCTAAATCCGCCACTGAGAGTTACAGGTCGATTACATGTGTACACAAAGGTAAAGGACACCTTTTTGTTAAGATTAATTAATGATAAAGTAATGAAGTATATTGAAAACCCAATTGACTCCATATCACTGTGATACTCAGCAATTTATCACTACAGACATCCATAGATCCCTGGAAGATAAAGGTAAGACCAGAGTCCGACGCCATAAACTGAGAAAATATCTAAGTCATAATTACACATTCTTCTGTTCAACAATGAATTAATAATTGGGATTTGGATTTTATTGAGTTTTATTCCATCGATAAATAGAATTAAACCATTCTGCATAACAGTTTACTCGAACGTTTCATAATGAAATGAATTAAAATGATATAATTGACTTAAGTATTTTCTCAGTTTATGGCGCCGGACCCAGGTGCCCGAGAAGTATAAGCGTCATCTATTTGGATCGTAATATTCATTCCACATCACTGTAGCACTCACAGCAATATACCACTGTGGACATTCACTGATCCCTGGAAACTAGAGGCAACACCAGGTGCCCGAAGGGAGTAAGCGTCTTCTATCAGTGGAGAGACCAGGTGCCCGGAAGGGGTAAGTGCCTCCTGATAGAGGTAAGTCCAGGTGCCCGGGTGGAGTAAGTGTTTTCTATCAGAGGTAAGACCAGGTGCCCGGGTAGAGTAAGTGTCTTCTATCAGAAGTAAGACCAGGTGCCCGGGTGGAGTAAGTGTCTTCTAATAGAGATGAGACCAGTTGCCAGGAAGGAGAAAGCGTCTCCCATCATAGGTAAGATCAGGTGATCTAAAAGAAAAAAAGCGTCTCCTGTTTGGATCGCCACATTCCCCACATAGCCCGATACGTTCGACATCCCAAAATAGTTCAGCACTACAACTTAAATGAAACTGGACGAATGACAACCTTTGCTTGTTTACTTGTGGATAAGGAAGTAGGAAATATAGTTGGGTTTGATTTTTTTCAATGAAATTAAAGATATATGTACATGTAATTGTACTGACTTGATTCCTTAATTAGCTGGCGATTCATCACAGAAAGTTTAGTTTTTGTCTTTATTTCTGAAATTTTGGCACTAATACACTCTTTTTTCCACGACTATTGATGCATAAAATTTTGAAATTCGTAAAACTAATCGGTGTTCACGTGACGTAGTGACTTGAGTGAAGATGTAACGAAAGCGTTGGCATAGTTAGAAAAGGTTTACGACGGTCTCTGTCAAAGGTTAAGAATACATCATAGGCGCATTCCAGACGTTTAAGAGAGCTTATACACCAGGAGTTGAGGGCAATTAATTCCGAGAACAATTTATGATATTTCAAATCTATTTCAAATTTTACAATGTGCATTTATCAAACATATATTACGATAAGGGGCTCGAATCCACATGTTGTAGCGGTAATAATTCGGGGAGCCCTAATATCTTACTTCAGTATAACATTTCAGAGCTCTTTGATGCCAAAGCATAAACAAAATTTGTAGCTTCCATCGATAAGCGGAATGACTATAAACTAGATAAAGTCAGCTTCACTGAAATGTTTTGACAAGTTTGATAGCGGAACACAGTGTTTTGGCTTTGAAGTGGAAGTTCAGTTTGTTCGTTTTTGTCCTCGGCTCATCGGGATTTATAGGACATGGGTCCAATTGCTGTCACACGTACCAGCTGCAGAGCACGATACGGCTCACTACACCTGGGACGCTGCTGCAGAGAGCAGAATATGCGCTGAAATAGAAAGGTGGGGCTGTCTAATTTATAACAGTAATGACCGAGTACTTAACACTGAATTTTATGGAATTTTTTTGGTAAAAACATCCATTTTAACAGAATTTTTTATGCACCCAAGAGAAATTTAAAGAAATTTGAATAATTTAGAAAAAAATGGAATCCCGAAATTTCACCAGTAACTGGCAAAATTTGAAGTCGACTCATTTGGAGTGAATGTAATTAAATTTGTAAGAAGTCAGAAATTAAATTCGTTGCGTAAAATAAAATTTAGGAGCAAATGAATATTGAAAATTAAAGTGTGTTACGGACATATGTACTAGCTTCATGACAATTGAAAACCTGTAAAAAACAAAACTTGTGGAATATCAAATTTCGTTCTTTTAATCATCGACCGACCACCTTGATCTAGATTTTTCATATCATTGTTTGTTCAGTCTGATTGAAACGAGATGAAAAAAGTCAATTTTTAATACAGTGATTCTAAATTAATCAAAGCAGATCGCGCAATACCTTGATCTGTATACTTGCGCAGAATCCCACAGTTGTAATTTCTTATTTCGAGGGAATGGTCATTTTGGAATGTACATCCAATAAATGACCGTAAAGCCTGAGGTCAAGTCAAGGATGGACTTGACGCATTAAGGTCCATAGCAATCTGATTAAAACCATATCTTTATTCCGCTTCTCTGTCCCATTACGGATAAAGCTGCCCAATAAAGGGGATATCATATATAAACAGCACCATAAATCAACGAATGAAGAATCTAATAAATTTCAGTACATGAATACCAACCAAATCTGAAAAAAATGACGACAGAACATACTGACACAATGTTTCACATATATCCTTGATTTCAAAAGCTGAGAATGCTATGTGTTAAAGCTGCGGCTGCAGTCCATGGTAATCTCATATCGAAGGACAGATGACACGCGAGCACAAAGCACGATATGATACTGGCGGACGTAGTATCAAAACTATACGATTTGATATAGGATGATCCTAAACATCGGACCTACGGTGTGGTTTGATCCTTAAACCGTGTCTGTATAATGGCAAGGCAGAATCTAGGGTTACGGGATGCATTTTTAAGACTTCCATCATACAGGGTCATAAGTTAAAGCCCTTGTGGTTAAAAGTATTTCGTGATTTACCAGGTGTCTGCGATTACAAAATTTACACGATGGTCAAAACGGTAACAAGACGAAATACACGGGCATAGATGGGGTTATTTAGACAAATATGACATTTTATGAATGCTTTTTGTTACGAAATATGGTTTGGTAGTTTGGTTGCGTAGAGTTGTGTACACAATTTGCTATTGATCTGCTGGTTATGAAAAGAGAAATTTGACTTCTCATGAACTTAAGACCTTCAGGGATGACCTCGTAATAAACTTCGTTCGAACAAGCATAATTTCTATTGGACGCAAGTAACGGGTGTTTCTAGAAAGTAGGAGATGCTTTCACAGACCGGGCATTTAATCTCAGTCTCTTTACAGGGTTCGCATATACTCCTTGAATAGAAACCATTGGGTTTGTTTTCCAATTGTTTTTCCTTTTTATCGATACTGTATACCCTTCGGTTTTATTATACAGGATGACCGAGTTACCACTTCTGAAATGGTATATGGTTTTATCCATCATTTTATCAGGAATGGTCTTACCACATAGATAAAAATATTGTAGTTGTCGGATTTATTTAGTATCGAAAAAGATGTACATGTTTTATTGAAAATCCAAATTAAGTTAACGTATATGTAAAACCGCGAGACCCCTGGGTGGCCTATTGTGAAATAAAGATTTATCTTATTAACATTGCTTTCACAAATCTTCTACAATGAAAATGTGAATGAGGGCCTGTGGCAGAGCATCAGTATCTAGAACTTGAAAGGAACCTTACCTATTGGTTAAAGAATAACGAGACGTGTGATTGGCTGATCTGCTGTTTGGAGAGTGAGACTACTACTTCATGTATCAAGGCCCCTGATTGGATGAAATTATTTGATCAATCTATAAATAAAGATTAACTCTGTCGTAAAATCATGAATTTTAATCTCATTATACTAATGTAAAGTTTTGTGACCCAAAAAAATGTTGTTTGCATTTGAAATTTGGCAAACTACGTGGGGTGACCCCTTCCAGCAAGATTTTCTCGAAATTGAGGTGGATGACCTATTGTAAACTGTTAAATTCAGGTAGAGGAGGGTCCGACAAACATTTTGATAGTTGGGTTATATAACGCTACGATTTAGAAACGTGTGTAAATCGACCTGGAAATTTGGTAATTGAACATGAGGCCCTGTGGGAAAAGGAATTACTATGCTTTGACCTATTCCGTTCTAATCTAACGACGGAATATGATAGCAAATTTGATAACTACTCTAGCGGTGAGCTTGGGTTTGATTGCTAGGTAATGTTACACATCACAACAAAATACTATTGTCTACACGGGGGCAACCAATTTTTAATGGTGGTGCCATTGGAAAATCAGAACTAAATAACAACCACAAAGCCTGTTAAATGGACACTCATTAAGTACTCCAAAAACCAACAAGCAGCTTGGTAAATGGACTTTCATATTTTCTTCGTGTCGTGTACTTTGAAAGATCCAGGGAGATTTAAGAATAAAATTAAACATGAAAAATAATATCATAACATTTTCAGTATTCTTCTAAAAATATTGACACAGAAAGCTCGAAAACCGCACCATGTTGATTTCTGGATCAACCATTGATAACGCTTCATCAAAATTATGTTAAGGGCAATTTTGGTGTAAAGCTGATACTGTAGCAAAACTTCTGTTAATAACACAAAGAACAAGGAAATTTGTTGAACATTCTAACAATTTATTTGACAACATTTAGGAATATTTTAGAAAACAAACATTGCATTACATGCTAGTCCGAGACCAGATACGATTTATTGCTTCCGCCTTCGTCGGTGTGCATGTCACTCAACAATGCATATACATGTATATAATAATTTCAAACAATCATCTACATTCAGAGTGTAAAATCAAGTAAAATTAGAGATCTCAAAGAAGTTTCAGATCTACTGGTCAAATCATTCGTTCGTGTATTATCATTTTCATTACTAGAAATTTAACAATTTCATTTCTTGAATTTCGATGTGTATGGAAAAAAATCTGAATCCGTAAATGCAGAAAAATTGCCATACCAGAACGAACTATTCATCACAGCAACTAGATAATTGTTGGTATTGTGAGCAGACCATTCCTATATAAAGGAACGGCACCACAACCCTTTCTGAACCCCACAGTGGTGAACAAAACCCGATTTGCACGTGCTTATGTAAAACCATATCACTGACAAATCGAGATTGTCAATTACTTTCTCTGATAAATGGTCTCAGAGGAAAAGTGCTCACAAATACTTATTTACGACCAGACAGTCGAGGAGGTATCACAAAAAATCAACTGATTTCGACCAGTGAAGATGAGATTTAAAAAAAGTTTCTTACGAAAGCACGATGTAAACCTTGTGTGTATGTAACACTACAATTTACATCAAGACAATATATAGTGTGAACAGCTGGCAGTCAAAAGCAAAACCAGCTTGCTTATTTACATATTTTTTTTCAGATGCATTGATAATAACACTACATCATGTAGAAATAAGATACATAACAAGTATCAATCGAAGTACAAAATATCTCAGTGCAAAACTTGAACAATTACAAATACATTATATTGCACATTAATGGGTTTGAGATATAACCATCTCATTATATACAAATTTGTGGGGGTATTTCTATTGAAGTATAAAAGTAACAAGTCTTAAAGCAAAACACTGACTGTGTGTGTGAAACAATGTCATATATATACATAAAATCATCTCAATTATTTCAGAGGGTCATCACAAACCAAAACCAACTATAGTGAAAGGCATACACTTATCATGTTTTAACTGTAACATATGAATCTCACAAGGGGTATACAAATCATGAGATTCAATGGTGCTTCACATGAGACATTCTATATACAGAACCATTTGAGATAGGCCACTTATGGGACTACATTATCTCGTACAACAAGAATCGAGTTATGATATGATATATGCATGAGTGCATACAAGTCAAAACAGAAATACAGGCATGTAACAAGAGAAAATACTTCGTTTGCAATTTAACTACAGTATTTCATACATATATATGTATATACAGAACAGCATTAACATACAGGTGTACTAAATATCTCAAAGTACACATGTGTCATTTAGTTCGGATATTGATGCCAAAATAACTCAATAAACATATCTCATACGAATACATATTTAAGTGCAGTATAACTTTGCCTGAGACAAAATTATCTCACACAACAAATCACATGGTTATCATACATACATGTACATAAAACTCTAAACAGATGACATATATACAATTTTAAGCGAGACATTTCAAATGAGATTTTGTATCTCATATATTATATGTATATGAGTATAATACAAACCCAAAAAATATCTAAGTCGCAGTATTTTTCAGGAGGGGTCATGTTAACATAATTATGTACAATCTAAACTGAGCTAAATATCCTTTAATAACAAGTTATTTGTTATCACAATGTCAATAATACATCTTGATTGAAAGTACAATATATATATATATATATAAATGTATATATATATATATATATATATATATATATATATATATATATATATATATATATATTACAGTTTGTTACATATACAAAATTCAGTGAGATATTTGTTCAGATCATTGCATGAGACAGAAGCATATGTTTATAATGCATAGGATGCAGTAGTTTGCAGAATTTTTCAATTGTATCCTATAGACGGAGGATAAATTGGGGATGGGATGGGGCGGGGTGATTCGTTCAATTTTGGTTGACCTTTAAGATATTATCAAAAATTAACCTACTTTCTGGTTACCGAAAATAATACAGATACCCCTTACCACGTTTGATTTGCTTTCTACGCTTCTGTGCTATGAAAATCTTTTTCATTGCATTCTCATTTTTGAACAATGATGCATCTATAGATATTGACGTCACGTGATCAAACACTTTCAAAAATTGTGTTCATCGCAAACCAGTGAATAATATTCGTCTCATTGAAAGTTACAGAGCGTGATCGACATATATTTATACATTTTGATTTATGTTAAATTCTGTATCCGATGAAGTGGTAAGATACTATTTTACGAATCGAGTGACCTTGGTTCGACCTTCCGGTGGGCCCTGGTGTGAAAAATCGAAATACGTACTACCATTGTGCTGCAATTCTAATAACAAATTATGAACAAATTCTTCAAGGATTTGACAAAGGCGTTAATCCCCAAGAAGCTGTTAGTACATACAAAACGTTGTTTTAATAATGAGTCCTGCGATGACCAATATCTGGCTAAATATTACCAACCACATAGTTAAAAAAAAAGGAGACACGGGGGTTATAAGGGGATTGTTTGATGAATGATTTTCTGTATAGTACGGGGAAAATTATAAGAAATTTTCAATAGGTAACAAGTACATGTGTTTACTTTTGTGAAGCACGATTTTCTTCTTGCATCACATAGTACATTTTTGTACTTTGGTCATCTCTTTTCAAACATTTTGTCCTCAATTAAAATTGCTTCCCATGAACTTTCAAAGAAATCGTGAACACCATTGAGGGTCAACGATTCAGACTACCTACGATTTTGAAATCATTAATGATCAAAGGCAAGAAATAATCGAACAAAATAATACTGACGTTTATGCATGGTGAATATTATCAAATCACATTAACTCTTCTGTTTACACAATTAGACAACTTTCCGAGATCCTTTTCCTTTCCTCAAGAAATCTCGATATTACCCCGATAGAAAAAAAAATCTCGAAATTTACATTTTAAATCATTACAATATATAATATCATATTATTATGATATATCAATTTCATTTCAATATCAATGGAGTACCATGATAAAAAAAAATTATATTTAGTTGCTACCGATATAACACTTTTCTTATCACTATTCAAAATAATTTTCGAAACCACATGTATTAAATTCGCAATAGAAGGTCGGCATGCCCTTTTTGATCTGTCCAGCTCACGCGACCACAATCTAAGACTGGCCTCTATAATCAATAACGTGTCAATCACTATCGGAAATTTGCTTTTCCTTTCCGTAATTACTTGTCGTCATGGAAATTGGGCATTTTGTGCTGGATGTTGACATTTTGTTCAGGCGCCCATCATTTTCTTGACAGTGTAACCAGGCATGGAATAGAAGAAAAGAACAAGAAGGGCTGTCAGGAGCATTACTACCAGAACTTTGATGATCACCCACTTGTAGTTATGCCAGAGGATATATCGCAATGATTTCAAGGGGTTCAGAAACCAAATAAATGATGAATCTGGTCGGCTGAAATACAAAGAATTGTTAAGAATTCTTACTCCTACAAAGATAAAAACGCACCTACTTTTGTCCAAATATAATATTATGATATCAACTCCAATGTACTGACAAAACTGCGTAGACAAAATTGTTGATTATGGCTTAAACTCTATTTCACAATCTTTTTTATGAATAATTTCCATTATGAAAAAAAAAAAGGTTTTGACTTATGAAACATTCTCAGAAATATATCACAATGTCTGCCTTACTTTGGTTTCTCCAGAGGATCGGGCTCGTTTCTGCCTTGTCCTGCAGGATGTTTTTCCGCTTCCTCCGCCGCCAAAAGGTGCAACTCTGCCTCCACTTTACCCTAATAAAATAGCACGTTCCAGGTAACTTATAATCATCATTCATACCAGGTAGGGTAAAACTGTTGATAATTTACAAAACAGAAAAACACAAATAACTGCCATTTATAACTTCGAAATGACCTTCTTTTTGCAATTTATTCTAATGCTTAACTAACTAGCTATAAAACTGCATCCTTCCTCCCGACTTGTCAAATTAACGACAAATCGGCGGAAAGGTTCAACTTTGCAGCTAATGCTTCGACCTTGATATCGTTAATGAAGACTAACAGGGTTTTCTTAATATTTATGCAGTCTCTCCCACACGCATTTTACATCATCTTTATTCTGCAGCAATTCATGACGCATATAATTTTGTAGGTGTTAATTTGCAGGAGGGAGGTAATTCATATACATATGTAAGAGTGTAAAAACTTGAGTCCCATCCTATTTCTTTAATTGAAATAAAATCTCTCTTATTCAAACAATTAAAATACTCGGATACATTTACAATCTAAACATCTTGTTAAAGAGAATTCAGGGGAAGACCAGGAAACCAGGGCTTGACTGAAGAAGACAGCGGGGTGATCTCAAAACCGGGAATTGGGAAAATAACAGAAGAAAGGTTGGATTCGGAAACCGGTTCTTACAACGATGAGAAAACCTAAATAAAAAGAAGCCCTCGATGATTTATTAACATAAAAAGACCACTGACATTGCCTTCATTGCCGATATGACCAAATGACTAAAAACTCACTGACGTAAATTTTTTTTAAAGAAGGCAATCCTGAAGGAAATTGATTCTGATCACAGTAAATTGATACTGTCGACTTAATACATGTTTTCTATTGAAGCAAAATTATCAAAAGATGATTAGAAAACGAAAAGAGACAGACGATTTCGTTTCCAACTTTAAGACAAATCATTTAAAGCTTGTTGTATCACATTATTAATCTTACAGTCCTTTAATGTACTTTTGGCTGATTAACTCCAAACTTCAGTATAATGAATAAAAATATCATTTATCAATTGGTCCCTTTTCCAAACTAATTATTTTCGTTCTTGCTGTCATTTTCCACTTATTTCTCCATTTTCACACCCACGCTCGCACAACGATGCGAAATTCATTCAAATCGTTTTATTTTGCATAATTGTTGTTCGAAACTTAAGTCATGATAAGACAAGCCAGTTGTACCGTGAGTTCGTATTCGTCCCCGGATTCGCTCTTGACGACGAACGGCCACCATCCCTTGACCCGCTTCTGTTTGAACAGCGACATATGGGGTACGCTGGAATCCTCCACCATGCTCAGGGTACATAATTTGGACGACTTCGCACCTCGGGGGAACCTGTTCAAATCCATGGTGAACGCACCTGAAAAAGAAAACAATAGATGTACACTAAATATGGAAATGACAAGACGCCGTGATTTAATTAGTTTAAGTGAATCGTACAAGGGGAGGGGGAATTTGGTACTTCAAGAATTAAGTGTTTATAAAATGGACATTTTGGTTCGCTTTTCACGAGGACACTAGCGAGATTTCCCTTTATATGAAAATTATTGAATTCCATGCAAATAAACTTATTATGCACAATGAAATTTCAAACAGAGAAACATGCCCCCCTCCCCCATTTTGTTTGCAGACGAAAGTAACACAAGTTTAATAGACGTAGGTTTTACTCCTTAATAAATCCTATAACATTATTTTGTATTCGTGATATTTGAAAAATATGGTATTATCGGTTGATGTTTTAAATATTCTTTATCACCTGAAGAGTATGTGGGAATTCCTTTCAACATCTATATTGTTTATGTATCAAAGTATCAAAGGAACAATGCGGAGTTCGAAATCACAATAATAGATAAATTGTATCAATCAGATCCAAATTAGCGGACTAACATGAAAAGAAATTATCTCAATGATAAGTAAATACCAACGAGCATCTGCGAATTGTCAATTTTCAATTTTTAGAATAAACGAACAAGATGCCATTGTTTGTTGTCTTAGCTCTCATATAATGCTTTTCTTTGCTGCAAACTACCAGAATGAGAACACGATACGGAGTTATCTCCCGCTTAGTGTTTATTTCTAAGCAAATCACAAAGCTATGTCTGAAATATGCCCCCTACAAGACAAATATTCATGAGCACTAATTAGACTAATTCTGACAACAGTGAAAAGTTTGTAGATCAGATAGTACACATCATGGTAATGTATCACATCAGGGACGACAATCGAGGCACTTGTGAGGAGAACAATGCTGTGTTTACGGCAGCTTATCAAGGGAGGGGAAGACGGATGGAATCAGACGACGTGCCGATAATTATGGGTGTCCCTTCTAAATGTCCCACATAATTTCTCAGCGGAAATTGTAGCATGTCATTCCTAAATGTTGCTATTCACGCTATCAGAGATCTAGTCTTGGCTGGAATTTTTATCTTTATTTTTGTTGTTGTTTTCGTTTTATGCTGACTGTATTATAGCAAAACTCGCGTCATATGTTTTATTGGATTTTAATTAACGACTTTCGTGTTATAGATAGATTATGCATGATTTTGGAAGTACCGTGCTCCGGGGGGTGTTCACAAGAGGAAATGCAACCCCTATGATTCCTTATTATCAAAAAATATTATTAAGCCGGTGTGGCCCAGTGGATGAGGTGTTCGGCTTCTGACAGAAAAGTCCCGAGTTCGATTCCAGCCGGATGGGATAGTAAGAACCGGACTTTCGTGTCACGGTAGGCATGGCAAATAAAAGATCCCTCACTGCTTCGGGTGGGTCCGCACTGCTTCGGGTGGGTCCGTTGCAAAAGGTAAAACTTTCTATGTGATGCATCAGGCTGACGTCGTCACCATATACGTGAAATAATGGTGGACTGACGTAAAACAATTATAATCAATCAATTAATCAAAACTATTATAATTCTCTGTTTTGGAAGGCGTAATCCTCTTTAACAGACACGATTTTGCATTTATAACATTTTGATATTAAGTTACAACTAGTGCTGTTAAATATACCTCAACGTTTTTTTCAAAACAAACAACAATAAAATTAGAATTTTGGAAATTTAACGAATGATGGCCAGTACTGACCATACAGGTTCGGAAACATATTTTATATGAAATGATTTGGAATGGGTATTGTATTTTACTGACTGCATAGAAGAAGACTAGTAAGTGACAACCATAATGACATGAATGAATACTAAAAGCAATAGCTTTATTTGCTGTCAATATAAAGATCAAGGTCACTTGGTAATGGCGCTTATTTTAAAGGCTTATTCCGAGATGGTTACTAAATATAGCTTCAGCATGTTAAAACACTGTTCTGAGGACAATGTATTAATGCTAGTTGACAAGGCTTCACAAGCAGAGAATAAATGCATAAATAGCATCTATCCCTTACAACAGTATTAAATTATGAGATCATATGTCTACCGCTCACTTATCGAAGAATTATGTCGACTTCAGATACTATATGGAACTGTGAGAAAATTATGTCGACTTGCCAGGTTATGTCGACATGTCAGATGCTATGTTGACTTGTCAGGTTATGTCGACATGTCGGTTGTTGTATCGACTTGTCAGGTTGTGTCGACATGTCAGATGTTGTGTTGACTTGTTAGATGATATGTTGACTTGTAAGGCTATGTCGACATTATAAATGTAATGTTGACTTATAAGATGTTATGTCGACTTGTCAGGTTATGTCGAATTGTCAGATGTTATGTTGAGTTGTTAGATGATAAGTCATCTTGTCAGATGTTATGTTCACTTGTTAGATGTTATGTCGACATGTCAAATGTTATGTTGACTTGTTAGATGTTATGTCGACCTGTCAGATGTTATATGACTTGCTAGATGTTATGTCGAAGTTGTCAACAACGTTACCTAGCCAGATATGGGGGCAGGCGTGGTGTAGTGGTTAAGCGCTTGGATTGCGGCGCCGACGATCTGGGTTCGATTCCCGGATTGCGCCACTATATTTAAGAGGTTGGTAACCTCCTGCTTCCATGTCGTGATATAACTGAAATATTGTTGAAAGCGACGTAAAACACCAATCAACCAACCAACCAACCAACCTAGCCAGATATAAATTCTAAATATTTTGTGATTCAAAATATATGACTAATGTAGGAACTGCATACAGACAGATTTATAAGAAGATGCCACAGACCGGAGGTAAACAATAACTCCGTAGGCTGTTAATAACAAGTATAGTTACCACAAAACAAATCAAAACAAAGAGTCAGCGCGAGACAAGAATAAGTGCTTTATACTTTAAAGTTTGATAACTAACCCAGACAATGTGCGAAAAAGTGATTCACCTTTTTATAAACTAAAAGCCAGGTTTTCTCGTATAAATGCTTATTTTGTAAATCTCTCAAGCACCAAAGCACGCAAAGGCGATGATACAAAGGCCACAATGGTAAATCACAGATGAATGTTAACCGTGAAGTAAACATGAATGTTTGCTGGAAGAATTTCATGTTTTCTAAATTTCTGTCACTTAGTGTGCATGCTGTGATGATTGATACTAATTACTTGACCAAACCTGAAGACTGGTTTTTCCGTCAGTTCTCTAAAAGCTATTTTAATTTCACACCATGCATAACAAAATGAAGGAGTGTTGTTTTCTCTTACCGAGAAAGTCATCAGCCGAGAAATGGTCGGCATCCCAGACTTGTAGATTGAGACGAGCTGGGATCTTCGTTTCCGACTCATCCCAAGAAAACAACGATTCTTTCCGAGAAATCACGATTTTCTCTTCGGCTACCAGGTACTCAAATGGGAAAATGAAACGCCAGTTGAAATTACCTTCACCGGTCAAAGATCTGCAAAATAAATTTCAGAGATTTTAAACTGCGCTAATGAGGTGGAACTATTGCATCAACAACGCCACCTAGAAATTTAATTTATATTTACAAGCACACAAAGTTTTAATGAAATTCTCTTCATACAAGATAGAAAAAAAAGCCGGAAAGAATAATATATATCCTGTATTTTTCACAATCTACGCACTGAATGTCTGTTACCATCTCATTCTGTATTCACCGATACAAACGCTTTAGAGAAATATTCTACACAAGGGACATAAATCTAAAAGCTCCCATTATCATGTCTTAGCGGCGTTCAGTCCCGCCATTGTTTCGTTCACCTCACCCTTAGATTTACCGATACATCAAAATTTCATTAAATCCTCAACTTTGAGATCCCCTGAAGCTTGAAATATGATTTGATGCCTAAGTGAACAATTTTAACAAAAGATTACGTAACCCGATCTGAATACATACAAACACAGGATTTATAGACTTACAGAACCACACTCGTTACTCAGCGATTCTACTGCTATTCTATCATTATTGTAAATATTATTCAGAGCATATGATATGCATATGTTTTAATGATTTTCTTCGTTGCAATTTCCATTATAATTGCCGGTAAAGTTTAAACATGAAAAATTATTTGTATATAATAAATGTACGTATATATCTCAATGTTCCGCTTCTTAAATTTTATTATTACAGGTGAATGAAAACATAACATTAAAATTATTACGTTTGCTTAACAGGGCCTATCATATCCATGCTGCCATTTCGTTACGACAGCAGATAAATAAAACACTGAAAAATCATTTTGTTTGCTTGACAGACCTTGTTATACGTTTTCCTTTTTTCTGCTGCTGTTATTTCGTTATCATTGCAGCTAAATAAAAAATTAAAACACATAAAACTATTATGTTTGCTTGTCGGAATTTAATATCTATGGGTTTTATGATTTTATGATCACGTGGCTTTTAGCTGAATAGATTTTTACATGTATTTGAATATATTATATATAAATCAAGACGCTAACAAATAATGTCATGACTAGTGTTTTAATTCGAATTTACTCTTTTCAATAATAATTAAAAACTAAAAAAAATTAATTATAAAAAAAAAAAAAATAAAGCCACACCCATAAAATACTCCTTCAACTACAACCCCCCCCCCCCCCCCCCCCCGAAAAAAAAACCCCAAAAAATTCAACGTTGAATTTAGATCCCTCGTTACCTGCAAAAATTACTCGGGATAAATAACGTTCTCATAGGACACGATGAGTTTAATACTGAATTATTACCATATTTAATTCTGGCCACGTTATATTTTTCGCCCGTATGGACTTATTTGTTTTTGAATTCTGGATGCAGTGAAGAACGTATTCTGAATATCACCTGCTGCGTCAGTAGCCGAGGAAAGATCTTCCCCAATCTCTACACATAGCCAATAGTACATAGGTATTATTAATCTCGACTCGGATTCAAAGATCTTCATCAACAAACAATGTCTATAAACACCCTACTTTACACGGTGTATCCAGCCACTAAACATGCAATCAACATGCTTTGATAGAGCTTGAATGGCTTTCTGGATTTTGGCATATGCTCCATCTGTGAAAACATATGCTGTGTGAGCTAATGTTGTAAATTAATCTATTATGATCACTGCGAATATTAACCCCGGGCTTGTTCAGCATATCTTTTCACAGCCTCTCTTCTTCAGGGTACGTCAAGCTTGAAACGAACGTAAAACGGCAAAAATATCTCTAGAGTCTCGCGAGAGAAAAGTTCGTTTTGATTGGCTGGTTTTCTTTGCGAGATGTATCGACTTCTTTAGTTTTGGATTCGGTTACGCAAATACCCGTCACTGTATCCGTTCCCATTCAATGACCAATTCATAGTGCATAGCCGATTGAAACTTGAATCTACAAATTAAATACGCTTTTGGGCATTTTTGCCAAATTTATATTATATAGGGCAGAGGTGAGGCGTTCAAATCATGCAACATTTTGATCAAATTAAAGTTCTTTCAAAAATGAAAAAGCCATTAATTTCCAAACACGCAACATGTTTCCGACGGATTGTAACAATAATTTATTGCTATTTAAAAGTGCGTTTATCTGTTTTAGAGTTATTTAGAGAAATGACTAAACAAAAGTAATGCGTTGCTTTGTTTGCGAATCTTATAGTAGTATAATGTTGATTTTATTTCAACTAGGTGGTTCATGTTATTACAAAATTTGTCATACAGTGGCTTCTTATATTGTAAACGTTGTATATACCATAATGTAAATTTAAGCAATGCAATATTGAGGTGGTTTGTAAATATACTGCATTGTTAACTTTATAATCTACATAGATATAAAATAACATATGATATAATAAAATAAAATGGAATACAACAAAATGAAATATAATAAAATATAATGCAGGACCACACAGGGTTTTAATTGTCCTCGGTGCTTTACCGTATCTATGAATAATTAAACATGATTCAAGTTTCTGCATTCTCGCGAACCAGGAAAACCAATGGTATCGAGAAATGAACATTTATAAATATCTACAATATTAATTATAGTGTTCAGACATATATAAATACACTGTATACAGGTATACAAATATTTTACACGGACATTCACCGGAAGGAGCTCCGCTACGGAGAAAGTCTCGAATAATATTCAAAGTTTTCGCAGTGATACTACGAGACTGCACTGATTTAAGGATTTTAATGTTAATGAATTTGGATACATTCTATGATGTCTAACAATAAAACGGTATATGTTATATGACTGAGCTGTACACTTGAATAATGGACACACTACTCGAACAGAAAAAAATATACATTATCACTCTACACCACGCCAGGACAAGTACAGCGAAGGAGGAGACTTAAAGATTCGGACTAACTTGCTTAGCTTATAGACCGTATATTCGGATATAAGGGGAATGGACCCCGGGACGATAACGGTGAAAGATCAAAAGTGCTTTAAAACCCCAATAGGTCACCCAGAACCTTAAAATTGTATGTATTCTGCAGTGTTCCAGTGAACACCCGAAATGAAGTTTTTCTGCGATACTAAGCTTTTAATAGTTTTTCTTATATTTTGATATCGAAATATGTATTACATGTTTGTCTCACGTTTGAAATTCAGTGCTTATTTGATTTCGGTCAGCATATATCGGGTTCGACTCTTAGTTTTGATGATTATCGTAATACAGAGTTACTTCCCATTTGTGTCGGGTAACTGATATCAGAATCATTATCACGTCATGAAATTTTACGGAAGCGTCATTTATATTTTTACATCGGTTTCTATGGAACAGGTTTATTCTACTATATTTCGACGCCAGATACCTTTTCAAAGGGCAAATAACTACTATGTGCCACAAGATCTAACCGACTCGAATTAAAAAATTGTGGTTTTTTATGACCGCCATATTTGTCATGATAGTTACAGCTTATGGTTGACCTAAATTATTACATGATATACATGCTCCTCGTGATCTTTTGAACCGACAATTGTATCAACCAATGTCGATACATGCAACAATATTAATATGAGAATGTTGTTATCTGTCTCGCACTATATCTATATTTTTCAAATTCAATTCTTAAATTTCAAAGGGAAAATATGTACAACCTAAACGAATAAATTGAATCATCCAACATATAAATAAAAAACAATATGAGACCAGAAAATTTAATCTTTGAACTCTGTCGTGGAAATTATGTGTTTAAAACATTTATTTCAATTTTAACCAAAATAACAATCTCTTCTTCCAAACTTGAAACTCTACTGTCATCTAAGATCAGATACTCTCTTCATAACTAACCAGTCTGGATGTAATTAGACTGTATTGACATTTGCAGGTGTACAATACAGAAAGCTCGTCTAATTATGCGCTTTAACACAGGTGAGCAGACCTCGAGGTCTTGGATTTCAGGCGCTAGAAGCCTTTGTTTCTTCCTGCAGACTCTACTATATGTATAATCAAATATGACAAATCCATGATTACAGTGATTTGTGACCTGACAAATACTCAAGCCTTTCTATCAATCGTCATTAAGATCAAGCGAAATTACAAGCTTTGCACAAAGCAATATGATAATATTGAAATTTTCATCTCGTGTTGAGCATTTCTGGGTTTATTGTAATTAGTTGTAAGTTGTTTTAGAGAAAAAAATGAACATGAATTAAAAAAAAAAGCCGAACATACATATATATTTCAAAATTCATTATTGTGTGCTTTTGTATATACTGAAATTTCTTTACTTCGTTTCTGAAAAACAATGCGTCCGCAGTTTGCTCCAACGACAGCCATTTTTAGATGAGGATCTAGGTCAAAACAGAAATACTAAATTGAAAGAGAGAAAGAAATAAAAACAAACATAAATATAATTTTTATTTTCTTATTTCATTTATAAATTTCCTAAAAATCGGAATAGTGAAGTTGAATTTGAGTTTTGATGGTAATCGATAGACAAGAACTGCTTTAATGCAGCTAATTAAAGTTTTAGATTTAAACTATAAGATATGTATTAACTCCTACAATCAAGCTTTAATCCTTCAAATTGTAAAGATACTAGTTTTATTAGGAACTACGAATAGAGGGGCTAATGTAACAAATGTGTAATACGTGTGAAAAGTCAGGTAGGTCTCGTTTTACTATTTGAGTCGTAGGAAGCGCTTTCACAAGAAGATTCCATCTGTACTAGGTACGTACTAAGAGGTGAACACGTACTCCGATACCCTAGCTATATTGAAATTGCAATACTCATAACCTTCATCACTGGGCAATTTTTCTAAGACACTGAATCAAAAATACTTATCATTAAAACGAAAAATATTAAAACGAAACGACAATAATGATCTCATTTATATTGAAAAATAAATGCTACACGAATTTAATATATATTGAAACTATTAACTTTAATTACTATTTTCAAATAATTGAAGATATTTCGATATCTGCTTTCCTGCTTCAGGCAAAATTTTCAATAGTTCCTCTTCAGAAGAGAAATTGAAAGAGGAGCGCTGACAATAAAATGTCGAGTTCAGATAGGGCTAATCACTGGGTAGGAAACAAATGAAGGACAGCTGATTAGTCCAATACATGTAGTATTCTATGGAAAATAAAAATTCTTAAAAATCGAGGTAAAGAAATTTTCGAGACAAAGAAGCTTTGAACAGCCCCGGAAAAAGAAGGAAAGATGAAAAAGTAAACACCCTCCAAAAAGAGGTTTGGAGATAAATGGAAAACTCACAGGTACTAAAACGAGGTCATGAGAATATAATGACCTTAGAGCACCAGGACAAGTGAGTGGTCAGACAGTAAAACTAAATCTCACGAGAGCAATATTAATATGTTATTTTACATTTCTTCCCGTTTTTATCCAACAAAAAATTCAGTGTTTTCGCTAAAACATCATGCGGTATTATTTTACACCATGGTTGTTCCTCGATAATCATTGTAAATCACACCGTGTCATAACAAAAACTGAAAGAAATTAACATTTGTCACATACACGTAATGGTGAAATATCTCAATTTTCCTATTAAGATTCTATCAAAAATAAATTCGGCACATAAAAAGCGCTTGCATTCGTATTTCATCGCTCGTCATTCTACCCCCAATCCCGTCTCTAATCAAAGTATAAATGAATCACTCAACCTTGAAAACGGACAGATCATGTTCATATTTACACGGGCAAAATTCAACCTGATTAATAAAATAATTTATAAGAGAGTCTTCAATGAAATGAAACTCGTAAACATTTGCGCCACGGCGATGTGTTCGATAATAATTCATTTTCTTTACAGAAAAAACAATACAGGGGTGTGGCAGCGCTTTAAAGCTTTCATATGAAATTGATGACATATCATATCCCCTCCTTATTTATTTCAGTGACTTCTTTAGAATATCTGGCATGAATGGGTATCCAGTATTTTTATTGCCTACATACGGACATAAAATGCAATGACACGGTGTTTTTATTCAACAATCTATGATGTATAATGCACGGCTTCTTGTAGAGAATTACGATGCCGTGTTAGATATTGACGCATAGCAACATTTCAATTCTTTTCTGCGATAACATGAAAAAGATTAGAGTCCATGTACACGAACACACACTAGAACTATATTCAAGGCAGGAATACCACCGTAAGAAGCATTTCAAGTTGATGCCGTTGAAACATTCCAACAGGTCTGTAGTTGTTGTCAATAAGGATAAGTCTTGTACGCACCAAGTTTCAGTCCAATATCTCGAAGAATGTATGAGAAAGTTGCATGTCTACACACCGACAACATCCTGGTTCCTGAATACCAACCAAACGTTGGTTCTTTTCATATAATTATGTATAAAGTAAAACTAGAGCTGTCCTGATGGACAAATACTCCCCTTCCCCTTTTCGCGGCAACGAAGTTGAAACATGCAATGATTAATCCCAAGCGACATCACTGGTATATGTGTAATGGATGTCCCACTTGCACATTTTGAGAAATTTGCTTTGTTAAACTTTTTAACCGGACAGACAGACAAGCAGGGTGATTCCTATATACCCCCAAACTTCGTTAGCGAGGGTAATATCAGTAACTTTCTACCATTTGTCACAATGAAAAAGTTTACTTTTTGTCATGTGATCACTTTTGATAAATATCAAAAGTTATAAAATGGCATAATCTACTAAATTCGACATGGATGTTTTATAATGGTTATAATGGTACTACAGCTCTGCTGTCCTCTCGTTGAGAGTCGATATACATTGTCATTCAACGGAAAGTATATGAAAGTTCAACCTTATATAAATACACAAACTAAGTACTTGAAAAGATCGTAAAATGAAAAGGAATTGCAAGGTAAGTATCTCCATTAATGTTTTTTGAAAATCGTGCTATACACTACCAATTTTTAAAATAAGCTCAAAGTTCTTGTTTTCAATTCTAGCTTTATCTCATCAAATTACTGTAATTTGAATAAATTTCAATATATAATCAATGAATGTAATTACAAGTTGTATATTCAATTTCGACTTTAACCTGTAAATCCTCGCTATGAACCAAAGTATATTTTTGACTTTTTGCTTGAAATCAGGAAAAAGTTTTGACAGAGATCAAACTATTTTTTTCCAGTCTGCAGATAAATTTAATGAGTTAGACTTATATTGGGCTAATTTGGCTAAACTAATTCACATTAAACAGAAATGAGACCAAATAACTCATTTGTATATTAACATAAGGTTTTAAACATTTGTAGATTTATCTATGAATGTCAGTGGATCTGAACTGTGTCCAACAGACATTAGTGCTCTTTCAAATTTGTTCAAAAGGTTTTCTATTAAAACACAAATATATGATTATCATCAACATTACAATATTCTAAAATTCAACTTATTTATCATACCTGTAATGGATGTCAGTAGACTGCATGTCATCTTGCCCCTTGATCCATCCCTTTACATAAATATCGCTCATCTTTTCTCCCGTGAAGAACGCGTCATCTTCTAATACGACGTCATCGGTGTTCCATATGATGCAACGAAGCTCGTAACTACAAAATTCGCCAAAATTTCATTAGAAATATATATATATATATAAATATATATATATATATATATATATATATATATATATATATATATATATATATATATCAATCTAATTAAAATCAGATCTTTTCATATTGCTATAATACTCTCTACTAGAAAAGGAGAGTATCGTAGCGATATGAAAAGATCTGATTTTAATTATATATATATATATATATATATATATATATATATATATATATATATATATATATATATATATATATATATATATAATAAAAATCACATCTGTAAAATTGTACTAATTGTCTATATAAAATCGACCTGTATAAAAAGGCCACCTGTCTAAAAGCGACCATTTTCTCACATTCCCTTTAATGTTCGCTTAAAAGAGGTTTGGTTATACTTATAAAACACAGCAAAACTATTAAGGTTTAAAAATGTCATTACAATCCTGATCACGTGACTAATTTTATTACCACAAAACAAAATTATGTTAAAAAGACTGAACTCATTTGTTGTTTTGTTATTCCCACCTTTTTGGTTTTCGTGGACTTATATCAACTGGTGGTCCGGGTGCCGGCATATCCATAGGGAACATGTCTACCCACATTTCTACCTTACCCTGTAAACAATAACGAACATTAAAAATATCATCGATATGTTTCTGAAAAATCTAGGTCCTCTACCAATACACTCTAGTCTCTTCTGGTTTGTTGTGGCCAGAGACATGGAGTACTTCCACGTCTCTGGTTGAGGTATACTTAAATACTGTCAACAGTCTATGCCATTATGGACTCACAGCTGTAAAGCTGTACATAAAAACAAAAATTTTAACTTTTACCACAACCAGGGTGCCAGTTATGCTAGATGCAGTTTTCATTATATCGGCAAGTCAATACTTTACACCCCTATAACCAAACAGCTAAATTATTTGTTTTGATGCTAAAAAAACCGACATGCCACTGCATTAATGTATTTCTAATCTTGTTCGGAAACGAATTCATGCGACTGACATCGAAAACTAGATTTACGAATGTCGTCAACTGATCGCCGAAAAACCACCATGTTTTATGTATGTAACAGGATGACACTAAATATATATTTAGTTATGACGTCAACTTTAAAACTATGATATTCTGTATAAAGCAGAAGGAGAGGGGTGCGATATATTCAAAAGCGTGTTGCAATGATAAATAGAATTCATCCGGACGGTAAAATTTGTTAAAAATGTAAAAATGTATTTTTCACTCGCCAAAACTGAATGATTATCTGAATAAATTCTAAACATTTTCATTTCACACTTTTTTTCCTGTACGTGTGTAAAACCATTAGGTATTAATTCCAGGAAACTATCCATTTGAACAAGGTGCGGGATTTACCGCTTGTCGCATTCGACTACAAGGATACTTCAGGCACATAAAACAAAGAAAAACAAATCCGAAACTTTCATGCCGAGCGTAATCATGTGTTGGACAGTGAATTTCACACTGCTGCAGTGCTTCCACACTTTTTGGCATAATAGCATCTCAGATTTACATACACCGGGTATGTCACCTGAGAGGAGATCAAAGCTTTAGCGTATTGGGTGTCACTGTCCAAATCCGTTATGTCTCACCTCAGAAAGTATCGGGAAAACTATCCCTTCACACCCAGCTCCGGCCACGCGAGACCCTGGCACATTATCGCCGATTTCATTTATGTAGAGCGATTGATTTAAACCATGTATATATAATGACCACGTGGTAGAATGATAACAGGATCTGTACGATACGTTTCTGTTATTTTCAATGTCCGGAAAGACAGATTTCTATATCTGTCATACTGACGTCATCTGTGAATCCTACCTGTTCTATTCCGGGTTTCTCGGGATTGTATAAAGGTCTTGTTTCCACATGTTCCGGTACCAATTTGCACCCGACCTTCGGTATTTCTTCCCAATGTCGTAAAACCGACAATGCTAGTTGTTCCTCCGTGTTCTTTCTGCTATCTATAAATTTTACAAAAGGACAGTCAGTGGCATACAAACGCTTTTCTTATGAACTTCATATTATCAGCAGTTTTCAATATAAATATAATTATACCAGAGAATGCACTTACAAATTCTATGCCAGGCGTTAAATGATATCAGTTAGTGTCCTCTCGTGGCATCGACTTGGGTTTGAACCAAGATCTGTAACACTGCAATCTAATCGCTCTACAACTACATAAGCCTAACCGCAGATAGACTTGTAACACAACCCAAGCTATAAATGTTGCGACGGACCCCACCAAGACTTATTACCAATAAAGTTTTTTTCTAAAAATATTAAGATAGATACCGTATTTTTTATTCCATACATTCGTAGTCCACATTTCCTTACACTAAATTTTGGCAACTTGTACAGAATTATTAGATTACGACTTCCAACCGTCTAGTCTAGAGACGGACGCTTTTGATGGAATGGGGCAAAAAGACTAACGAACGAAGAGACAAGAGTGAGTAAAATTCCAGCGGTAATTCTGTTGTGATTACAAGATCAAGATTAGTGGGTATCATTAAGACTGATTATATAAACAATACATATTCGGATTAACGTCATCAGCACATTTCATAATAGAATTCTTCAAAATAAAAATAAATATACAATCACATTCGTAAAGTAGAAATCAACGCCATACTCAGATAAAGATTGTCGAAAATTAAAGAAGGTCTTTTAGTCTATTAGTCCAGACTTACGGAATATTACATCCCATATGTTTGACTAGCTAGGATTTTAGCCTTGGAAACAAATCTTATGTTTTTCATTACTTCCATTTTGATCGACTAAAGTTTTTCATAAAATATACAAGAATACACAAATTTGACCAGTGCTTATCATGCTTTACTTTTTTGTTGCATTCGTCAAGTATTTAGGTTGTGGCTATCAAAGTTAATTCAACGATATTTGAGAAGTAACGTGTTTGCACTTGCATCGCACTGGTATTATTACGCAAGCAACTAATCTACCGGAAACAAAGATTAAAAAAGACCCTACATAACAAAATGAAAGTTTCGACTGAACATCGATTACTACATCCTAGCGGGAATCGGACAGGAATTTGGTTCCCATGATTTCCCAGGCTGTTACAGCGCTCACCACCTCCATGTTATATACTATTATTATACTTATATCATGAGCGGTACTTATATATAATCCTCTTTGAAGATCACGATAATCTGGAGAACAATGTAAGTACCTGCATCGTCTGAATCGTCCACAGAACCGGTAAAGATCCGGTTAGACACACGCACTTTTCCCGGCTGATAGTGCGGACCATCTACTTTGCCATCTTTGCAGAGTTTGGCAAGAACCTGTGTAGGTTTCATGGGATCACGCCAGGTATTGTACCCGGCCCTGAAAAATATGATAATTTTTTAAATACATCTTCGAAGAAACAATTTGCAAACATGAAAATTTGGAGAATCGGGAGTTGTTACTACAAATTAAAGCAAAACATCCGGAACTGAGAACAAGCCTCTTGTCATTTCAGTAACTTAAAATGATGCCCACATTGCAGGGAACTAGGATGGAATCAATTCAATTTCACCCCATGTGGTTTGAAATCAATTTAATCAAAACATTTAGTGCAATTTCATAATTTTATTAAATTAGTCAGGGATGGGCTAATGTCTGTGTTTTGCAAGACTCTAGGTCTGGGATAATCAGAAATCAAGTTTGGGACTTCCTTGGAGGTGGTATGAAATTGATCTCAGATTTATGCTTGAAAGAGGCACGTGCGTGTGGGGGTTGCAGTCCGGACTCGCACATGAACAACAAAATCCCTTTCCAATTCCAAAACTTTGAGAACTTATCTGAAACCTTAAATGAACTTTTCGAAAGCCCTAAATGTTGTTAAGTTACGTAGAAATAAGGAATATATGGGAGAATGCAATGTCATAGTACAACATTTAGAAAAAATACTTTAGGGTATAGTGTGTCTTGGGAACACATGTTGCCGGCGGAGGCAATGTGAAAAAAAGAGGGATGTGACAGATGGACACTCAGACGACGGGAAAGTGATCCCAAAGTGTCGCCATGCTTCGATACAAAAATGTTTTATGCATATCATTATTTCCTTTTATGCATATCATTATTTCCTATCAAGTTTCATGATGGCAGACCACAAGATTTTGGAATATTTTTCAAAATATTTGATCAGACTTTCAAAACAACGTTTCAGTCTGGGTTGTTTTCCTGGTTACAAGATCGTTGAAATATATACATCTATATATTCCTGCGATTTTTGTTCTCTCCGTCCATGCGCCAACCTCTACACAGCAGCTACGACATGACAGGGACATAATGAACGCAGCACTATTCTGCACTTACTATCACTTATACTGGGGAATTTGTTTCCAATCACTGGTCGAACGGAAATGAAGGTGTGATGGAGCTCGATGATACAGACAGACAAATAGATGTGCAAATGTCCACGAAGGATATGGGCCGATACGAATGAGCGCAAGTCATTTCCTTTCCAGCATTCTCTGCGGCTTTCTCAATAAAACTGACGAGGTAACGTCCAGTTCAGGACAAATATAGGAATCAATTTCCGTATGACTGTTGTTTTATTTGATTCTGATAAAGAGCTAGTAATTGCCATTTTCAGCCCGTGGCATCACATATGAAATGTCTATGTTTTTACTTTTCAGATATATAGGTTCATTAGAGAAGACATGAATGCGTCAAGTACGTCGGATGATGAGAATTTAGACAGGGACTATGTCTGCAAAGATTTTTTACTGTGTAATGCGATGAAAACAGTGCAATATCACCCGTATAATTGTTTCTCAGGTAGGATGTTTTATAGCAAGAGGGTTCTATTTATTTCATTTCTTGTCGCGCAACACAAATCTAATAATCTCAAATTTATAACAAAAATTAAGAATATACCGTTATGTATTTCGATTATTTTCTATCACTCTCTTTTAAATTCGTTGAATCAGCTAACTAAATTTTAATAAATCATAATAAATTATTTGTTTTAATGTAGCATTTGTTGAGGACCATAAATATATAAAGTATATGTCTAAATTTTAGATACATGTATATGCGTCTCTGTGTATAATGGATACCAAATTTGATGAAAGTACCTTAAGTAATTTCAGAGAAGTAGAAAATGTGAATGTGTATAGACAGACGACAAGAAATAGACAAAAGTCACAGAATCACGGAAAGCGTGATTGGAATAGCTCACTAAAGCTTCGACTAAAGTTGAGCTAAAATACAAACGATTGATGAAATTCTGTAAACATCCAAACAGCATCAATGACTGAGAATACTAAAACAAGAAGTATTTTTACTTAATCAATCATTTTAAACCGAATTCTAGTACACCAAACAATAACGGTAATGTAGAACTGTGGTGAATTAGAAGTGTTAGATGAAGTTTCAAAAATTATAAACGATTTGTAACCGAGCAAATTCAGACATCTTTATATCTTTCACTTCTAATTACAACAAGACTTCTAAAATATCTAAGATGTCTCACTAGCACAATTTCTAAATAAGGCAAATGAAATGATGACACTCTCCGTGTCATTCGAGCCAGTACGACTTCCTTCGTAATCTCGCCGTGGTGCGGCGTATACAACTGCCTCTCATGTTTATTTACATTAATGATCTCGCGAGACAGAATGAGGGATGACGGTCGCTTGTGAAGAATGTGACCAATCATTTGATTCAATTTCAAACTTCAAAAAATCCATCATAACCACATAGAAGATGTGATGCTATGACTTCATTATACTCCCAGATGATTTTCCAACAATTTTGTAATAATTCCGCAGCCCAGATTTCACCATTTAGGACGTTGATAAATGAACCTTTCCAACGCGGTAAAACGTAACATATTCAGCATGTCAATTTTTGTTCTGAGACAATGAATTCGCATCTTTGCATGCTAAACTTACATTTTTATTGTGCAGTAGAATTCATTAAATGGACAGAGAAAGTGCAAATTTTATTCAACGTGACAAATTTCTATTAACGAAAATGAGAATTCAATGATGAAAAACAACATGCACTGTATCATTGTACCACTAATAGGGGCTACTGACAGAATTCTTTACTTTTCAAAACACAGAAGCAATTTTGTAAATCCATATTGAATGTAATCAGTTGTACAGAAATCCCAAAAGCAATCACTGTTTCCCTATCATATAGGTGCGATATGGAATCATTTACATGAAATAATTATGTATCCAACAGAAACGTTCCGAACAACTGCTCAGCCATATGATTTACTTGTGTTTCCCGTCGTTTTACTTTCAAAATTTAATTTTGAAATATGCATTTGTCACCATTTTTCTCTTTCTGGTAGAGAACGATAATGCGTTTGGAAAATCATTAGACCACGTTTCACAGTCAGCATTTTGTAATTTATATAAATGAAGACAGGGCATATTGTCTGTTACGTTACAAATCCTTTGGCGAAACGCCATTCTGTTATGTTGATATTTGAGATGTACGATTCAATATTTGACGTTTTAACGAATTTTTCTAATTAAAATGCTCTTAAATCAATATGGTTTAAATAGTCTTTATATAAGACAGACGGAAATAGACACAGAGAGATGAACGGTTGAAACTAGATACGTTTTAAGCCAAAATGTCTCCGCCAGGAGTAAATTGAACGACGGTAGTCAAAATTGATAGAAAGGAATGGAATATCGCAGAAAACAAGATGTGCTTGTAAAACACGAATGTCTCCAGCGGCAACAACGTCCAAATAAGGCAAATTTTGAAATGTATGTCAAAGGTAATGGTCAAGGTCACGATGTGAATTACCTTGTGTAATTTGAAGGGCTTTAATAGTGGAGTACACATGCCTAAAATGAAATCTCTATCTCTCACGGTTCAAAAGTTATGGCAGTTGTTAATGTTGATAACTGACAGACAGACGAACAGTCAAACAAACAGACAGACATAAAGACAGCCAAACAAACAAACACAACATGCCCCGATCTATCTATCGATTCGGAGACATAAAAAATTATAACTGTATTTATTTCTTAATATACAACCACGTGCACGATACCAACACTCTCCCCCCCCCCCTCCCAAAAAAAAAAAAGAAAGAAAAAGAAAAAAAAATATGATAAATTAATTTACACCTAAAAAAAATAAACCCCTACCCGAAGTAATGACAACAAATTGTCAAACCAATTTATCTTTACCAGATTTAATACTTTTGCGAAAATTAGTTTACGTTCTAGGTAACTTTCATCTTTTTTAATATTTTGATATAATGAATTCAAAACTTTCAAGAATATAATATATATAACAATAATAATAGTACAAAGACCTTGCAATAGTCGTAATCGATCCATTCATTCATATGGAATAACTACTTACAATTAGTCCATTTAAGAAATATATGGGAAAACTATTATCAACACTTTTTCAATATGAAATTTCAAAGACTCGAGCAAAATTGCATATGTGACTGGTTCCATTTGAATTCTATTCTCATTCTTAGCAGGTACGATGTGGTACAGAGGTACTAAATTACCTGGTATGACGTTTGTGTAAGCAGCATATTTATGTAAAAGAGGTACCATAGTTATATATAAATCTGACAAATCCTGGAACTTACGACTAATGACAAATAACATGGGTGATTTTTATTCCAGTAACATTATGCAGTCTTGGCCAACTGAAAGCCTATCATAGCGTAGTATCAATAACAGCAATAACACCTGTGTACCGTTACCCAATGGACAGCTGACCGGTAGGTGTCGCTGTCAAGGAATAAGGACGTCTATACTTACGAATCGTATTTGGCACTGATGCCGCATAATGCTCTGTGGCGGCTGTAGTAGCGGTTTTCAAGGTCGACCTTGGACTCTCCGATGAGGTCGTCCATTCCGACAAGGTCCCAGTCGTATATCTGTACCGTGAGGAACGATTCCATGGGGAATGTGGCCTCGATCTCAAAACATCTGCAATATACGTGTATGGAAATCTTTTATTGAAAAATATGACGACGACGATAATAAAGATTTTACAATAATGAAGATAATAAATAAAAAGATTAACAAGAAAATAAATATGTAAATGAATAAATGCATAAAAAAATGAATAAACGAATAAATAATTGAGTAAATAAATAAAAAGTAAACAAAATTATAAATAAATAGTTAGTTACATAAATACATGAATAAAAATACATATTTAAATTTAATTAACAAGTATAGATTATACTAATACAGATGAAATGCTAGATGTTAATTATAATAGAATACGAACATGAAAATGTTGATAGATATCATTCATATGTATCAAAACTTATCTAAAAATAAAAAAACATACAGCGCAGCTAATTAAAAGAAGAGGATATGTTAATTAGAATTAAGGAGTGAGGGTTGCCCGTTGGCACTTTACATCAGTCAGACTCTAATGTAGACGTAGCATAATACACCATTAAACCTTGAATAGAAGATCGACTTAATTTCTATATTTGTATGGCATTATATTATGAAAAATTAATGGTTGAGTCCTTGAACTGTTTCTTTTGATGACATATATATTAGGTATCTATATATTTAGTGTGTATAAAAAAAGAATAACTAGTCATGTTTCCTTTCAACAATTGCTGAGCACAGTATCCAAATGGCAGAACAGCTAGGGATTTTCTACTGCAAGCCAATCCCTATAGAATCTAGGGCACCGGCATATATGAACCTCGCTTAAACGCGCACAACTCCTATACGACCTAGCC
Organism: Pteria penguin; assembly: GCA_035048485.1. NCBI lineage: Eukaryota > Metazoa > Mollusca > Bivalvia > Pterioida > Pteriidae > Pteria > Pteria penguin. The sequence continues at coordinate 55,970,453 of CM068580.1, read as the reverse complement.
GGGTACTAGAACCCCGGGATCTTCTGACCACGACTCTTAAGCCGGCGTGGCCTAGTGGTATCGCGTCGGACTCCTGATCGGAAGGCCGGGGTTCGAGTCCCGCTCTGGTCATGCCGGTGTCATGTCTTTCGGATGAGACAGTAAAAACCGAGGCCCCGTGTCGTGGTATGCATGGCACGTTAAAGATGGTGGGTCCGTTGCAAAGGTCAAAATTTGTATGCTCCCCATCAGGCAGATGCCGTCACCATATACGTGAATTATTCGTGGTATGACGTAAAACAAAAATCAATCAATCATTCAATCAATCTGACCACAACTCAAACGTTTCATTCAGTGACATGGGCTTAAATATTTTGGTGTTAACTGAAATTTATACTACATGTACTAGAAACCAAACCAAAAGGCCAGTGGCTTTGATGACGTCATTATCTTCTCATCAAAAGCTCATTTGCTAATCTGTGAAAAATATCGGACAGATCGAAATATAATTTCATAAAATTGACAGTCTACAAAAAAAAAATTAATAAAAAAATAAAAAAAGATGAACACTTTTACTTAAATAATAGCTTTAAGCCAAACATAATACTGTTTATCCATCTGATCTGGAGGTGGTAAGGGATTAAAAGAAAAAATAAACAAGATAATCCGCTGAAGCCACCTACCTTTGGAAAATACATTGAAACCTACCTTGGTGAAAAAAAGGTGGTAAGCTACATATAAAATGAAAAGACAGAAAGAGCCAAATCCGTTCTAATCGCGAGATCGGAGAGCTAATAAAATTCAATGGAATAACAGGAAAAAACTCACAAGGACGACAGGACATCAATGCTTAATGAGTAGTATATCGGTGCTGTCAAATTTTAGACTATCCAATCATGATCTTCTTATTGAGAGAGGCAGATATTTGAATGTTGACAGAGATCAAAGAATTTGTGATAACTATATTTTAAATGAAGTTGAAGATGAGTACCACTTCATTCTTGTTTGTCCTAAATATAATTATCAGAGAAGTGTGTTTATAAAAAGGTATTGTTGGAGTTTACCATCCATGTTTAAACTAGTTCAGTTACTGTCCATGAAAAAACATCTTTAGGCAAATCAGCAAAATATCTTATCAATGCTATGATTTTGAGAAGTAATTAACCTTGTTCTTATCTCCATATACATTTACATTTCATATTATATTTATATATATACACTGTTACTGTACTTTCATATAATGTACTACTCACTATGTAAATATCGTTATACTATTTTATATATATTGTATTATATATCATATGCTGATGAGCCATTAGGATAAAAGCTAATAAACAATACAACAATACAATAAGAAAGACTTGGCCCACCAAAAGTTGTAAAGGGGGGATACGGATCATTAAGCGATAGCGAGATCAGGCCCGCAGGATGGGTGAGCATCTCCCGATAGCTAGCCTCGCATAGCGTGTAATAATTGCATATTCAGATATGGGTTTAAAATAAATGAGCATTAAACTCCATCGTTTAATTGGGGTATATGAAATAAGCCCCCCAAAAAGCACGTAAAGGGTAAAATGATATTTCAGACACCATGACAAATTAATATTTTCAAAACCTAGATTCTATACAATACAAAGATTATGCAGTACGAAAGTCTCTTAATTCTATAATGCAATATGATTATGATTTGTAGCATATTTCCAGCTTTTCATTTTAGTATCTATTTATCTATCTATCTATCTATCTATCTATCTATCTATATATATATATCTATCTATCTATCTATCTATCTATCTATCTATCTATCTATCTATCTATCTATATATATATATATATATATATATATATATATATATATATATATATATATATATATATATATATATATATATATATATATATATATATATATATTAAAATTTATGATCATAATCAAGTACTAATAATTTCTCGTAAATGTAACGTTTTCTCTTCATGCTTATTCAGTAAAATTATTCAAAAAACATAAAAAGATACAGTAACATATAATTTGAAACTCTGTCGTATCACTAACAAACGATCAGCCTTGAATAAAAATTTTCATAGAAATCGGTTATGGCATCTCTTGTCTTTGCCATCAATTAATTTGATTTCCAACAGTTCCGGCATACGATAAAACAACGCAGAAATACAACACTAACGGCATAATCTCCATATTTTACTTTAAAAAAACAACCATTAAATGATGAGCAAAGACTACAACAATCCCAAAATTTGACCATATGAATTGAGTGGTAATAGAAAATAATTAGAAAAGAGAAATCAAATGGACTGTGAAGTCCTCACGTTTCTGTATCGTGCGAGTATCACATTCTACGCCGACAAATTCGTATTTAGTATACTCATTGTAGATCGCAACAGAGGAATCGTCTGCCTTTTAAGTAAGTTTAATCACTGGAATATTTAACGACAATTGAAATCTGATTAGAGTCGGTTGATGCAATTTCTGCTTTAATTTCCAACCCAAATTTACTTTTGCCTACCAGGACACAGAGGAGAATAAGATATTGGGGTTAACCTCCGACTAATAGAACATGTCATGCAGAAAGTTTCCCTATTCACGACCTGAAACTTAATGCAGAAATTCAATATTACAATTTTCTAGTATCGTTGCAAGAGGTTAAAAAAATTAACAATGTTTTAACTGAAGTATGAAAAAATAAAAAGACTTCGTCATTATAGTATGTAAGGTCGCCCTCGATATAAAAATATGAACGCGCTGTTGGAGGAAATTTGGACTAGAAGAAGAGAACACCTGAGAAGATGGGTAAAGCGACACCTGTCCCACATCACGCTATTCTACGGCTAATTAACTTGATATTTAGTCAAATACCGAAAACATGTTTGTCAGGCAATCTCCAACAAATGTTACAGATGCATTACAAATTCATAGTTTATCTATAGGGTTTTTTTTATTATGACGTTGAATCATTTTAACGTAGAAGGACAAAGAATCGCATTTATTTTCATAACACACTCCCATTGCTAAAGGTTATTTTCACCTTGCTAGGAATGAAATCGTTTTCACGAATAAAATATTCTATTCTATTTATTTCTGTTATATAAAATTGCGTTTACAATACGTTTTTTTCGATATCATTTTTCCAATCTTCGGTATTACATGCTCATTGTAAGTTTCTTATTTTATAAAGCTACCTTGAAATAGCATTATAATGAGTAAGAAAATCAAATCTTTAGAAGAAAATATTCGGAAAATTAAATTTTCATTCAATTATGCTAATAAAAATGGCGACATCGCCTCGCAATTGGTGATAAGATCTGATCATGGCATTAGACAGGAAATTGATAAATTTGCATTTTGAAAATGTCAGTTTTCAAGTATGATATGTCAATCACCACTGAGTTAAGAGATTCCCGCTGGTCGTTATAGAAAATATAGGTAATAGGGAGAGATATATAGGTCGTCGACTGCTGAATTTTCTTTATTAGACTCTCCCGCTCAGGTATCAGAAAAAAGGCAAATAAGAAGTATTATGAAGGAAGTTATTGCGTGAACTCAAAATGATTTTTTTTTCAATATAATAAATATGTAAAAATTATAATCAAATTCCTTCGTTGTGATCTTTTATTTCGAATGAATATCACCGCTGTCCTTCGTTCTCAAATATTTAGAAAGGGGTGGATAGGTACACTTCACATAGTTAGTAAACGATGATTATACAGACTCTTTCAATATAGACGCATGGACAACAAATATGATTCACGCTGTAGTCTAACGAACCTTCTCCACAACCACATGCTTTTTCGGTATCGCCCATAGGGGCGGACTTTTATAGATCACTGCTGGACACATGATCATATCTGCGCCCACAGTAAAGTTGCAGGAGCGTGCGACCCGTGGTTGTGTCAGAGATTTGCTTGCCATGCCGTTATTGATCGGCAGTTCCTCATATACCCAGGATAAAACGGGACCTTTCATGACATACGTCGCTTATAAAGATTACAATACATATGCTTAATGTCAACAATTGAACAAATGCTTACACTGTATTTAAAGCATGGCATAATAAATAAACCGTCTGCAAACCGTTTTCAAAGAGACGGCTACATAGTTCTGAAAGGCTTGGAAATTTTAGAAATAAATATTTCGCTTGGAAAGAAGAAAATCAGTTATCTGATTCTGACTGAGTTGAAAATAAATAATTCGTCTGAAGAACAGGTAAGAAAAGAAAGAAGATATCTGATTCAGTTGTACGAGTATAACCGTCACGGATATGCAGATAAACACACAAAAAGACATCACAAAACTATTTGATTGAAATGCAGTTATGATAATGACTAGAGACGGTCAACCGAAATGACAATTGCCATTCAAATGGTGTGGTGAACAAGTTTACTACCTTCCCGGTCAACCACAAAAGCAATACAATCTAAGAACACACATTTAAAATTTATAAATAATCTTTAACAAGGACCAAGGAGAACAGACAAGTACAACGCCCATACAGCACTTCAGAACATTTGACCTACGAAACGGGAACCTAGTCTTCCCAATATTCAAGTTTCTTTATCATTCACATAAATGTGCATGTAAACAAGTTAGATTTCTGTTATTTGACTGGGACACTACCTACACAAGGCGCTAGTTCGCATTCATTGTATGCAGTGTTGAAATATTTTTGTTTTGGTCATCATGGAAGATGTGGCCACCCAAACAGGAGACGCTTACTCCTCCCGGGCACCTGATCTTACCTTTGGTTGCCAAGAGAACATGACTGTCCACCACATTGTTGTGAGTGCCACTGTGAAATACTACGGGTAAATTTCGTATTTTACATGGTGATGAAGTACCATGATTAATACCATCATAGCATTGAGACTGTCAATGTATTGCCTACTGGAATCATCTTGTGGTTTATTTGATTTGGAAGCTGTTAATTCTTGGGCTAATAACTACTGAGTTATTAGTGGAAATGTCCATTCTAGGGTTCTAGGGGCATAGTAAAAGCCCCCCGATAGATACCCTCCATTTTTCGCTCGTCCGACTGTAATCCTTATATATTTTTATTTTTACGAAGACATGTTCAAATTACCGTAAAGTCAGACTTTATCCATTTGCCCCCCCCCCCCTCCCCCTTAATTCTCTGTGCATTAATTTAAAAATCCAAGTCAATGATAGCATTTCTTTTTGTATTTTATAAAATCTAAATAAGCCCAGAGGGTGCTTTCCAACATGTCCATTGTTTCACTTATGAATTCAATAATTTAACATTCAATTATTAAACAAAAGTATTTAGAATTATTTTAAAATCATTTTCTAAGCATTTTTTCCTGTTTAAATGACAAAGGTTTCTGGATGGTAAAACGGTGTCAAACATATTTTAAGAACGAGTTAAAAAATCGTAGAAAGAATCTTACTTAAATCAAAAAATATTTTTCCCGAGCAATGATAAATAGATAAATAACCGATATAATAATAATAATAATAATAATAATAATAATAATAATAATAATAATAATAATAATAATAATAATAATGATAATACTAATAATAATGAAATAATAATAATAATAATAATAATAATAATAATAATAATAATAATAATGATAAAATTAAAATAAATGAAAAAAATTGAACTATTGAGTTCAGTGTCACTATTTGTTAAACCAAATTTAACAACATTGAAATTTTAACAAGAATTAAAGATTACTGAAAACTGATGATCGAGTTTCAAATATTCACAGGCAGGTAAACTACATGATTTTCAATATTTGCTATATATACTCCTCTTGACCTCATTCACATAGGTACAATGTATATTTGTTATTTTTCGTGCACTTCAGAGATTATCCAACTTGATAATAATCTTTAAACCATCAAAAGAATGAATTTAAAGGACAGACGGATACAAAGTATAAACTATACTGTACCCCATCATTCATCAAGAGACGAGATATTTCGCATGTTCTGGTACCAGAATCAACACGAAATCGCACGACCCCCACGCAAAGTTCAGAGGCGAACAGGCCTACACCCCCTGTGGACATCTACAACACGACTGTGTGTTTTCTCCAGATATAATTAGTTTCTATGAGAGAGACTTTAATTCTCATATGCTACAGTCAATCACTGTTGTCAGCTATATTTTCATTACAAATATTTTCCGCGAGAAGTATGGAAACCATTTTAAAATCGCATAAATTTCCAACAAGATGGTTCACACATTGGCTGCATGTTTGTTTCCACCTTGAAACAGACATCGGCCAGTGGATCTGAAGTGTGCAGCATCACGAACGCTTTTTGTTCGACAGATTGCAAATATGCTTTGTCAAAAATATTAACCCCATTTTATGAATTAATAAACAGAATAAGGAAGCTTATATCCAAATCAAGGAAGTCATGTACAAAATATGTCAGCTATCTAAATATTTAATTATTGAAGCCTAATTTGATAGGATGGATACACCAAATTTCGTCTTATATATCAGTCCTGTATGACCTTCAATCAAATCTTGTTCGTTTATGGCAGTATATCATACCTATTTTCAGAAATATGAAACGGCCCCTGTGAAAGAAGATTTCCCGCACTTAACAACCCGGAAAATAAGAGCTCGTGTTTATTATCATTATGCACAAAAACAATGGTTCGATGAAATAAAAAAGATAAAAAAGACTGAAAATTTCCCAAAACAATCAATCCAAGTAAAAAAAGAAAAAAAGAATAAAAATAGATAAGTAACTAATAGACCTACAAAATAAAAAGCAATCCAAATAAATATACTTGAATATATAGAGAAAAATCATTAGGTAAAATAAAGCAGAATGGAAGAAAAGTTTTATATGATTTTATCAGCAATCCTATTTCAAAAGCAACAAATGTTATTTGGGAGCGGGGGCCACTTCATAAAAATATTAAAGCCGTTTATATAAACTAGAATCATAGATATTATAAATGAAGAATGTTGTCGGCAATTTCACAACTTAAAACGTTAATGAATTTCTTAATTTTACACCTCCTATCCACAGAAGGGGTCTTGGAGATTTTCAATGAGCTATTACTCTCTGCACACGGACTTTTCTAATATGAAACAAATTTCCAGTTCGTTAGAACTAAATTGGGCTTATTCCTTTATTCTTCCACTAAATTCGCATCTTTGTCACTTTACAAGAGGGTTTCTTCGCCAGTTTACAGCTGAAGGTACTCAACTGTCAATAAAACGACCATGGGAAAATACAAATAACTTGTAGGAATGCTTTATACAAATTGACTTTTACTATCAAGCTATTTGCGCTTTTTGTAAATTTTTATGTGAAAATAAAGGAAGTCTAATTTTAAAATTAAAGAAAGTTTTTTTTTACGGCAAGTCAATAAATTAACCATATCATGTATACAGATATTTAATTTAAGAGACCATAAATAACGACATGAAATGTATAAATGGGTGATTTATTTCTTAGAAAACATATGCACTTAGGTTAAATAAGCACGTGGAATTTTTATCTTGGAACATTTTATTGGTTTGTTCGATTTGTTTCGGGTTTTACGCCATATCCATAAGTTCAAATTTATTTAATATTATGGGCATAAGGTGGTATCGGTCTCTAAAATATGTATACAACCATGCTCTATTGTTGATTTTGAACTTTTTAAGCATTTGTCAGATTCAAAATTCACAAAGACACTCACCAGTTTAAGATCTGGCAGTCATTTCACAAAAGTTCCTACGAGAGGATTTTTCGTAACTTTCAACCCCAGATTTTGTAAAAAGGAGGAAACCTGAACTGGGAAATTATTAAATTCATGATGATATTTTTCGTTCTTAAATACAGTAAAACATTTGATATTCTGCATACTGAAGTTTAAAATCATATTCTATCCAGATAAAAGTTACGAAAAATCCTTATGAATTTTGTGAAATATTGTGAGATGACCTGGAGTGAGTTTTACTAAAGATCGTAAGCCCAACCGTAGACGTAGACGTAAACTTTCCGACTAAATTTACGTGTATGTATATTGAATTTTTCTTGCAGTCTATGTTCATACATGATAACATTGGTAAACATTGTAAAAGGTGTACGTTACGTTTGGAACTTTCTAGGGAGGAGACAAATATATTAGCAGAGTTTATGTCTACGTCTACGTTTGGGCTTACGACCTATAGTAAAACTCACACCTGCTGACCAAGATCGCCTGCTTTGCTCACGTTAATCACGATGGCGGACAATTTCATGTATATAATAGTTACATATATGACTTACAGATTTATGTACTAGTTATATGACTACGTAAGACATCATAATATAACGGAACATCGCAAATACTTATTTCATATAGGGAATACTATTAAAATTTTAGCTCACATCCAATGAAGTAATCATATATTATTTCTAGTGTATATATACTACAGTCTGAAATGAAAAAAAATCGCTACCAAAAGCTTTTATCGAGAAAACCTTTTCACTAAAAATTTAGTTCAATAAGAAATAAGAGCACTGATAATTCAATTTAAAGTTTGTTTAAATCCCACTAAATGATCGGTATCATCTTGTTATAAATGAAAAACATGTATCGGATGTGTTCCATGGTGTTTGGAGTAGAAACAATTATGTTATGAAAAATTAGATCACGATATGAATACCATTCTTGAAGATTGCGAATATACTCTGGTGTTACGGGCACGAAATATACCCTTCCAATTTTTTCTTTATAAATCATCTAAAAAGTAAGTATTTTCCCCATTTACAGATTATTTTGATTATTTTTACTAGGTATGTTCGGAAAGTAATTTTTCATCGAATATTTTGGATTATCACAGTTTAAGCTTTGAACATTACTGAAGACAGATAAGCAGTCGGAATGCGCATCTGGGTCCGTTTTATTAAAGAACTTACGAAAAAAATCGTAAATTATCAAATGATGAAAAGTTTTCTTGAATTTTTTGAAAGTAATATCAGTTTTCGCGAAATATTAGCAAAGATAAACCAACTTAAAAAAGAAAATAAATCATTCTGCAAATATCTACTTTTAATGTGTCGTTCAAATATTTTCGATTTTTTCGTAAATTCTTTAGGGCCTTCGTACTAGAAAATTAATAATGGTATAAAAGTATACATCACTACCACATTGGTATATTAAAATTTAACAATTAAATTCGAATATTCTATAATGTTTGGTGGTTTTCATTTTGTTATTTTGATAAAAATCAATTACTAAATCTGCTGATAAATTAAATTTTGATCAGTCTTAACGATGCAACAGCTTTCCTTTCTTAAATATCTGAAACATCTTTCGTGATTTTGGGGCGGGAAAATACCATTTTTAAAATAAAAAACTGCATATGCATCACATAAAACGTTGGAGAATATAATGAATGACGATGAAGAGACAAGCAAAGTCCTTACTTGCCAAAGACAGGGTTGAGTTGTTTGGAGACATAATTGTCTTTATCGTTGATGACTGTGTTTCCCAGCCGAATCACCAAGTAAGGGTCGGCCTTGCCGTTCAAATCCGCAGGGTGAAGGTCATTCGCCTATAATCGAACACAAAATGGCAATTAAGTCCACAGCCTAAACAGGCAAAACACAATGCACTTATTTCCATTTTACCAACAACCGCCATAACGTGTGTCGTCAATGAAAAAAACACTTCCAATCGAATAAAATTTGTTATTTTTTCGTGCAATAAACAGTCACTCATTAGCATGAACGGAATAAAACAACGCTGCTCTATATCGCCACATCCCTAAAACCTATTGTCGTTTACGTTCAAATTGCAGCAATTTATACATCTGCCAGGGTATCCAGTTCATGAACTAATCATCGCTCGTGAAATCTAGTAAATATGAAACGAACTAATTCAAAACAATCTCATATGGCTAGATTCGAAATTGATATTCGCCATTTTCTTTTGCATGTTACGTATTAAATTCCTGTATCTGAATAAAGCTGAGAATTTAGCAGTGTAGGTACGCAAATTTTCCTCCTCTCTTAGTTAAGGTTAATTGAGCCTCATTTTACCAATAACCAGCTTCTTTTTCTGATATCTTCCCTGTTAATGAACGCTGGAAGTATTTATTCTCCATTTGATCTCTATTTCTAAATATGATAGTTTAATACAATTCTTTTTATAAATTGGAGTATTTTTCCTGAATGAAATTGTATAATTTTGGTTTATACCTTCTGATACTGTACTTAGAAATTAGAGGAAAGAATATGAGATACACATGAAGGCTTGAAATTTCACTCCCACGTAGGAGACAAACCTTTGGTCAAAATGCGAAGCAAGAAAGATAACTCGTCCATGAATAATACATATATTCTCTATAATATTGTATAGTTTGCTTATATATCATATATGATTCTGTTCAAAGTCAAGGTCATGACATATTTATTACATCATGGTCATACAGTCACGGTTTTGATATTTATTAGAACAAATATAATACGCTGTATCATTACTTTAAACTATGATGCTATCTGATGCTATTAATTTTTCCAATATTTCATTACAAATTACTTTATTATTACATTGATCAGTAGGTGATAATACAAACAACATTTAAACATATTCAAACAAAACTGTATACAGTTTATGAGATAATTTTTTTTTTCAAGAAATATTTTCAATTCTAAAGTTTTACTGATTCTGCCTAGTAGGTGGATCTATTATTGAAGATCAAAAACATTTTTGGCCCCCATCCTGAATCCTACAGACCACCCCGAAATCTATTTCATATCACAAATTCAAATCAATAATGTCATAAATTAAATTAAATATCACACATACATATAGGTGGTATCAATTACAAGCAAATATATACATATCTGTATGAAATATAAAGCACTTTTCTTTCTTCTTTTGAAAGACATGCATTGAAATTTTACAAAATGTGCAACAATGTCCTTGACCTTGAAAACAAGACCTATGAATCAATACACATTTAAGGGCAGGAAACAGTACCTCTAACATGCTTTATCAAGTTTGATGACAAATTAGAGAGATGTCTCCTGAACCCAATCAATACATCAATGTTGATAAATTTATCGCAAAGAATTTGTCTTTTCGCATGTATTTGTTATTTCCCATACGAGTAGATGTTTGATGTCAAACAATTGTGGTGTCATACAATTTCTGTATCATTTCCCGTAATTTTACACCAGTTTCCATGGAACTGGTTGATATCACAATGATTTGACGTCAAATGCCTGCTCATATGGGAAAGAACTCTCTATAATAAAAAGACCCAATCGAAAAGATTAATGGAATGAGATGAAAGAGAAATTTCAATTGTTAAAGAAAGTTAAAAATGAAATTACTTAGTAACTTACCTTAACAATATACACTCTGACTAGAACTTTTATAGGATCGTTGCTAGGGAGACCTTGGAATAGACCTAACGTCGGGTCACCTCCAGTTATCGTTGTGTCCTCTATATCATCAGGTAGGGGAAATTTGTAAATTTTCAAAGAACCCTGTTAACGAAAATAATCTAAGCTTAAGCAATATAATAGTTAAAAGAATGCATTATATTTTTCTTTTCATCATCACTTTTGTTTTTGCAAAATAACTTTCTGATGTGTTATTTCTAAGGGGTTGGTTACCTCCTGCTTCCATGTCATGATACAGAGGAGAAATTGTTGAAAGTGACGTAAAACATTTTTAACAAAATTGTTTCACTATACATGAAAAAAAAAGAAAAAATTGCTGTATGATTAATTTTTATTTCAACCCACACTGATAGATTTTCATGTTTTATGTGGTTTTATTTTCACTCTTATTACTCAGACTGACCTTGAACTTTCCTACAATCCTACTGTCATCATCTGTCTCATTTCCGGTTTTTTTGCCACGGTATAAGTCAAATGTATGTAACCAATCTTTGAAGCCATTAAAATCAGGGACATTCTCTAGTTCTTGGGGATAAACCTGTGAAAAAGATAGGTATCTAGGTCACTACGCATTGACAAAAATACCAAAATTCTCATCCACTGAATTAATTCGAAGAGATTCCAAAATTTAAAGAAATCAAAAATCATAATCAAGATAAAACCAGGTAGGTCAGAACGCCTACATTTGGGACAAAATTGAAACTGGACAAAACGAGAAACTTGGTAAGTTGTAAGAACCATCACTGAGCTTCAAATAATGAGGAGATTTTTATACATGTGTATTTAAACTTACATACGAAGTATAATTTTGGCTTCTAATTTATAATGGTACCAGAGTCAAGAAATGGATACAACATTGGTAGAAATTTTCAAACTTTAGCATAAGTGAACTTGGCCTAGATTTTTGATATTTTAACGTACACAAAATATCACTTAATTTTATTAAGGTATTCCAAGGTTATGGCATATACATCAAATCCTACATGCCCCTAATTTTCAATGGTAGGGGCAAAAATATACATATTCTTCTCTTTAGAGTGATCTTAAGGAGAAAATATTTTTAACCATACCTTAAATCACTTTATTAGAGAATATTTTCTTGAAATCACTCAAAATTATAAATTTGTCATATCTCTCCTTTCAGTTCAAAATTCTTTTGATTTTACATGGTCTTATAAAAAACTCAATCTGGCAGATGATTCTAACATGAAAAACTTAAGACTATCAATCTTAATCAACTGTAATAACAAATAAAAATGTACTTGCTTTTACCCATTAGTAGAATTTAGAGAAAATACAAACTGAATTATGTTATACAAGGAAGGACAACTCTTGCAGAAAAAAAACAATGCTCTAGAAAGACAATTTTTTTTCAATACCTGTATAAAGCTTCCATATTTAAAATTCTCTTGTTTCACTGACCGATGAAATGATGAATTCATTTTTGAATTACAATGATATAAATAAAGTAATAATGTATCTAGGTAAATCAACATAGGTGTACACCTCTCAAGAAAGATAACTCAACAAGTTTTTTCTTTAGCCATCTAATAAACATACCTTGAACTCAGTATCAAGTTTTCTCACTTTCCTTTCCTTAATCTTTTTCTTTTTCACCTTTTTAGATGATTCATCATCTGAGAACTCAAAAGCCTTGTTTGCAAACACATCCAGGCCGCCAGAAATGGACTACACACATACAATGCACAACATCCAGGTAAAAGAATTCAATAAATACAATGTAAAATGTGATAAAATCACACACACACACACACACACACAAATAATAGAAAAGGTTATACAGAAAAAAGGAAAAAAGACAATAAAAATATAATGCAATATAATGAACTAAAAACTTGGTATGTTTAAAATGAAAAGTACAAAATATATTTAGAAAACAAGTAAAGAGTAAAGAAAGTTTTTTATTATAACAAATATTACAAGAAGTCATACTTGAATCATTTTTAAAAAGTATTGTTTGTTTTTAGAAATGCATTCAAATAGTTCCCAGTATAAGTGGATAGCAGAGACAACAGCTAAACGGGGAGAAAAGACGTGAATGACATTACTATTACTAAGGAATTTATTTCACATCTTAGAAGTGAGCATCTAATAATGGTTGCTCATGACATTCCATAAAATATTATTCAGTTTGAAGTAAATTAGAATATTCAAATTTCCCCCCTCCCATCCTTCCTTCTTTCCCTCCCATATTAACAGCCATATATATCATTATGCTTACTGACTTATGCTGCTGGACTGATAGTCCTGACTTATGCTGCTGGACTGATAGTCCTGACTTATGCTGCTGGACTGATAGTCCTGACTTATGCTGCTGGACTGATAGTCCTGACTTATGCTGCTGGACTGATAGTCCTGACTTATGCTGCTGGACTGATAGTCCCGGAGGGTGTCATAAACCCAGCCTTCAGTGCCTCTGTACTAACCCCGAAATATCTACTTCAAATTTACTGGGGAAAAATTTTGAAATTCATCTAAAACTGAGGAGTATCATGCACATCTCCGTCCTTATATTGATTCATTGGCTCATATGTTTAGGTCAATTTTGCAATGAATTTGCTCTTCAACTATTTGTACTTTTGATTTCCAAAGCTTAGGCCTTGAGCATTACTGAAGAGACATAATTTGTCGAAATGTGCATATGGTGCACCAAAATTATTATATTCTGAGATTCATTACGTTTAATTCAATGTATAAAAACGCTAGGTGAAATTACTTACTTACTCGACATCAAAAGCAAGAATTATCAAAGCTGACCACTTTTAAATCAATAATTATTTGAGATTTACTTGCTGAGTGACATGCTAATTGTACAACAGATTGCAAACACAATGATGTAAAGTCTGGATATAAAACAAAAATATTTGCACACGTTTTTTTACCTTAAGCTGTGCAGTGGATTTATCTGCCTTGTCTTTCTTTCTCTGTGCCTTGGGTGACAGTTTATTTGCCAGTCCTACTGCCTTTGCAGTCCCTTTGAATGTCTTCTTACTGGGTGAACCATCCAGTTTATCCATTTTCTTTAGGGCAGCTTCAAATCTTTTGGCCTCTTTAGGGTTGAAATCTGGATCTTCTGAAGACAAAATGAATTTTCTGTTTAATTTTTAATACTGCACTATTTCATCTATATTGTGATGGGGAAGTGTAATGATAAGTGGATAAGAAATACCTGAAGAATTTCATCAATCTAAACTTTGGTGCTATGCTGGTAGACTTTTCCAACTTGTTCCACCTAAGGCACTGCAACCCATTCAGCCTCCAGGATCTCAAGAAGAATTTTTTTTACAGTTTTGAGGCATATATGAGTTATCTAAAGGTTATAAAATTTTCTTTTTTTGATATATTTTACGTTAATATCATTATTGCCATTCTTATCCTGCATGTTAACACCACTTACATGTTCAAGTCAGTGTGGTTGTTATCATTTGCCATTTTTTTTCTGTGCGATTACCTTTCACATTTATCCTCTGTTTCATTACCTCATACCTTTTTTATTCTATCTGCTGCCACCACTTACCATAATAATTCTGTACATTATAATCACTTGCTATTATTATTCCATGCAATGTCGCCACCTACCATTATTATTCTGTAGATCTTCACCATTAATCATTATTATTCTACAAGTTGTTACCACTTACTATTGCTATTCTGCGGGTTGTCACTGACAGTCTACAAGTTGTTACCACTTACTATTGCTGTTCTGTGGGTTGTCACCAACAGTCTACAAGTTGTTACCACTTCCTATTGTTATTCTGTGGGTCGTCACCAACATTCTACAAGTTGTTACCACTTACTATTGTTATTCTGTGGGTTGTCACCAACATTCTACAAGTTGTTACCACTTACTATTGTTATTCTGTGAGTTGTCACCAACATTTTACAAGTTGTTACCACTTACTATTGTTATTCTGTGGGTTGTCACCAACATTCTACAAGTTGTTACCACTTACTATTGTTATTCTGTGAGTTGTCACCAACATTTTACAAGTCGTTACCACTTACTATTGTTATTCTGTGGGTTGTCACCAACATTCTACAAGTCGTTACCACTTACTATTGCTATTCTGTGGGTCGTCGCCCACATTTCACAAGTTGTTACCACTTACTATTGCTATTCTGTGGGTTGTCACCAACGTTCTACAAGTTGTTACCACTTACTATTGTTATTCTGTGGGTTGTCACCAACGTTCTACAAGTTGTTACCACTTACTATTGTTATTCTGTGGGTTGTCACCAACATTCTACAAGTTGTTACCACTTACTATTGTTATTCTGTGGGTTGTCACCAACATTCTACAAGTTGTTACAACTTACTATTGCTATTCTGTGGGTTGTCACCAACAGTCTACAAGTTGTTACCACTTACTATTGCTATTCTGCGGGTTGTCACTGACAGTCTACAAGTTGTTACCACTTACTATTGCTGTTCTGTGGTTTGTCACCAACAGTCTACAAGTTGTTACCACTTACTATTGCTATTCTGTGGGTTGTCACCAACATTCTACAAGTTGTTACCACTTACTATTGCTATTCTGTGGGTTGTCACCAACATTCTACAAGTTGTTACCACTTACTATTGCTATTCTGTGGGTTGTCACCAACATTCTACAAGTTATTACCACTTCATATTCCTATTCTGTAGGTTGTCACCAACATTCTACAAGTTGTTACCACTTACTATTGCTATTCTGTGGGTTATCACCAACATTCTACAAGTTGTTACCACTTACTATTGCTATTCTGTGGGTTGTCACCAACATTCTACACTTACTATTGCTATTCTGTGGGTTGTCACCAACGTTCTACAAGTCGTTACCACTTACTATTGTTATTCTGTGGGTTGTCACCAACAGTCTACAAGTCGTTACCACTTACTATTGCTATTCTGTGGGTTGTCACCAACATTCTACAAGTTGTTACCACTTACTATTGTTATTCTGTGGGTTGTCACCAACATTCTACAAGTTGTTACCACTTACTATTGCTATTCTGTGAGTTGTCACCAACATTCTACAAGTTGTTACCACTTACTATTGCTATTCTGTGAGTTGTCACCAACATTCTACAAGTTGTTACCACTTACTATTGCTATTCTGTGAGTTGTCACCAACAGTCTACAAGTTGTTACCACTTACTATTGTTATTCTATGGGTTGTCACCAACATTCTACAAGTGGTTACCACTTACTTTTGCTATTCTGTGAGTTGTCACCAACATTCTACAAGTTGTTACCACTTACTATTGTTATTCTGTGGGTTGTCACCAACATTTTACAAGTTGTTACCACTTACTATTGCTATTCTGTGAGTTGTCACCAACATTCTACAAGTTGTTACCACTTACTATTGCTATTCTGTGAGTTGTCACCAACATTCTACAAGTTGTTACCACTTACTATTGTTATTCTGTGGGTTGTCACCAACATTTTACAAGTTGTTACCACTTACTATTGCTATTCTGTGGGTTGTCACCAACATTCTACAAGTTGTTACCACTTACTATTGCTATTCTGTGAGTTGTCACCAACATTCTACAAGTTGTTACCACTTACTATTGCTATTCTGTGGGTTGTCACCAACATTCTACAAGTTGTTACCACTTACTATTGCTATTCTGTGGGTTGTCACCAACATTCTACAAGTTGTTACCACTTACTATTGCTATTCTGTGGGTTGTCACCAACATTCTACACTTACTATTGCTATTCTGTGGGTTGTCACCAACGTTCTACAAGTCGTTACCACTTACTATTGTTATTCTGTGGGTTGTCACCAACAGTCTACAAGTCGTTACCACTTACTATTGCTATTCTGTGGGTTGTCACCAACATTCTACAAGTTGTTACCACTTACTATTGTTATTCTGTGGGTTGTCACCAACATTCTACAAGTTGTTACCACTTACTATTGCTATTCTGTGAGTTGTCACCAACATTCTACAAGTTGTTACCACTTACTATTGCTATTCTGTGAGTTGTCACCAACATTCTACAAGTTGTTACCACTTACTATTGCTATTCTGTGAGTTGTCACCAACAGTCTACAAGTGGTTACCACTTACTATTGTTATTCTATGGGTTGTCACCAACATTCTACAAGTGGTTACCACTTACTTTTGCTATTCTGTGAGTTGTCACCAACATTCTACAAGTTGTTACCACTTACTATTGTTATTCTGTGGGTTGTCACCAACATTTTACAAGTTGTTACCACTTACTATTGCTATTCTGTGAGTTGTCACCAACATTCTACAAGTTGTTACCACTTACTATTGCTATTCTGTGAGTTGTCACCAACATTCTACAAGTTGTTACCACTTACTATTGTTATTCTGTGGGTTGTCACCAACATTTTACAAGTTGTTACCACTTACTATTGCTATTCTGTGAGTTGTCACCAACATTCTACAAGTTGTTACCACTTACTATTGCTATTCTGTGAGTTGTCACCAACATTTTACAAGTTGTTACCACTTACTATTGCTATTCTGTGGGTTGCCACCAACATTCTACAAGTTGTTACCACTTACTATTGTTATTCTGTGGGTCGTCACCCACATTCTACAAGTTGTTACCACTTACTATTGCTATTCTGTGGGTCGTCACCCACATTTCACAAGTTGTTACCACTTATTATTGCTACTCTGAGGGAAGTCACCACTTACCATTATTATTTTGTGAACTGTCACCATTTGGAATGGTGCCATAAGGAGTGGCTGACCTAGACTCATTCAGCTGCACCTGTGCAGGATCTGCTTTATTGTCCAAATCCAGAGGGTCATAATCATCTTGAGTTCTTTCATGTTCCTGAATGGCAAAACAGACTTTCAGTATCAAAATAATTGGATTTTATTTTAGGCTTTTTCTCTTTAAAATAGAATCCATCAGTTATCATTAATCTTATTCTGTGTCACCAATGCAGTTTACACACTGTCCATTATTTCATACAGTTTATGAAATCTATGAAAGCAAAGGTTTCATAGCTCAGACAGTATTTCTAATTTCTTTTTCAGTTCTTAAAATTCATTTGCTGCTCTTTCCGATTTTGTTGTAATCAGGAATAAGAGGTACAAAACTCTATACAAAATAGTGAAGTATCTTTAAGAGAAACAATAAAGTAAAGGACTATTTGTAGTATATATCTCTCTTCTTACACAAAGTTTTGTTTCTTTAAATTACAAATATTTCTGAAAAGCACTTGATGTAGACTTTATTTTTTCCCCGAGTAAAATCTTTTTTTTTTCTTGGTATAATACACCGAGACCCACTTTTGTCGAATGTTAAGCATTTTAGCACAAAATATGACTATGATGACGTCACGCAAGGTTGGACAAGTCGGGCATTTGACTATGATGTCATAAGTAAAACAATCAAAAGTCCACCAAACATCGCATTCTATGCTGAAAAGTGGATTGGTGTATTAATCTTGTGTCACATTTAAGTATACTCCAACATTGTAAATGATTATGTGACAGTTTAAGAAAAGAAGTGTAAAAAACCTCATTGAAGTAAATGCACCCTTTCACTGTTACTGTGGGACTTACATTTAGGTTGGCAAAATGATAAATGTTTCCACAAAATGACATCAGATGCAATCAATTTTTCAATATGACTTCAAAAATTTTATGGTAAACATTATCATTTGCCAACCAATATATTGGTCCCAGAGTAACAGTGAAAGGGTCTATGAATTATTTCAAAAGGTTCATTGGCAGATTTCCTTACTGTACCATATCAAGGTAATTACTGATGGCAATAGCATATTCCATTGCCCTAGTCAAAGCCCACATAGTGAACAAAAAGTTACCTTCTATTGATCAGTGCTCATGTATACCATTTTCATATATCTTTATAAATTTTATATATATATATATATATATATATATATATATATATATATCATATGATTTTGTTAGATTTGAGATCTTTACCTCAAAAAGAACACACATTTTAGTAAGCAAGGTATACCAATAGAATTCTAAAATTATTAAAAATTTGTAAAATACCTGAAAATTAAATATAAATTTTCTAATAAGAATATAGCAACGGAAAAATTTAAGATGAGTGAAAATATTGTAGACAGATTTTGAAAAGTTTGATATATATACATATATTAATTTCATTAAGAAATGACCTACTTTTCAATAAATGTTAGGACTCACAAAAACATTTAAGTACTGAAATTATTCTGCATGAAAAAGAAAAAAATTTCCAAACATCTTTACTTTTAAGTGCTACATTTGTATGAGCAGACATAAAATTTTAATAATATTCTATCAAAAATCATGTAAAAGGTAACCTTTCTAAATTACAGTTGATCTAAAAATGTATTCTGAAATATTCTATATTTTTTGCTCCATCCTAGAATCCTCTGATTTGAATTTGAATTTAAAACTAATTACACAACAGAGCTACAGTTTTTATACATAATAATTGTGAAAAGGTAAAAAAAGCTAAGTGAAAAAAATTTCTTCAAAACAAATATTGGAAAAATATTAAACATGCGCCTCATTATTTTTTAGAGGTAATAGTGTAACAAATTGATTGAATTGACTAAATATACAACATAAAATATGAAATAACTGGAAACAATACTGCCATGCCTAATGAACAATACTACATTGTATTTTGATAATGTTTGCTAATATGCCACGGATTAATAGAAAGGGTGTCGATAAAGCAATAAGGTTTACCTTTGTAAAAATGATAAAAAAAACCAAAAAGGTGACACAGTTCAGTTTTCATACATCAGGGAATTTAAGGGAATATATGCTTTGTGTTTATTCCTCCACTTAACACATCTATGTTAAAAACCATAGTTTGTCCCATTTTACTTATATGTTAAGCCGTCACATCTATAAAAGTAATAGTCAAATGTGTACCGAGAACGAAAAGTCGCAAAGTTTTTATATTATTAAAGCCAAACCTAAGCAAAAGCTTGAGTTTAAAACATGAAAAATTACAAGATAGATAAAGATTTTTGGCTTTATATTACACTAAAAAATATTTCATTTGAATTGGGCAAAACTTCCATGAAACACACTCGAGAGTGTTATTACTGAATTATCAAAAGAAAATAGGTTAATCGATTTTAACAAATTTTGTTCAGTGAATGTATGTGTATTGAAAAATTTACAATAAAATTAATTTTAATACCACATTCAAAAATATTTGCATTTTACAAAGACCTAAAGGAATTATAGCATCTAAAATTTGAAACCTGAATATTCAAATATATTCTTAATAAATACATAATCCAAAAGTCTACATGTTAATTTCAGAAGCATTGAAGGAATTCAATTAGATAAGTTTTACGATAAATTTTTTGTCTAAAGCTGTCAATTACAATACTTAGTTATTTTGAAGAGTTCAGTTGTGGAAAGCAGAATTCATTATTTCGACAGAAAAAAGTTTGAAAAGAATATTTTGGAAAGAGACGGGAAAATTAATATGATAAAAATGGCAATATTTCCATCACCATGGTGACAGAAAAGCTTTTTACCTGGTTGGCATCAGATTCTGGTTCCTGCGCAGTGATGATGGTAAAACAATAGTATAAATGATTACAGCATGAAGCAACAACAAGTTAGTGCATCGCAAATGCTAGGTCTAACGGGGCAAAGCAAATCAACCTCAGCTTTTCCTTCTCTCAACATGTATGAAATGCTGTTATAGATAGTTTTCAAATGCATAAAATCTGAGTGGAGTTATATCCCTTTATTGGCCACCTTGTATGTATGTTTGTATATACCAACTTATGTGAGAGATTTTTTCAAACTAAGGATGCTTCCTGAGGTTTTGCATGTAATATTTAGAATCAGTGATCACAATTTTGAAAATTAAAAGAGGGCACTACAATAGGTCTAAAACTACAAGGGAACTCAGATTATGTTTGAATTGTGATAAAATAGAAACTGAAACCTATTTTTTGACTAAATGCCCAAAATATGATCATGAAAGACAAACAATTTTGAAAATATTTGATTTAAGGGTTATCCATCTCTAAGAAAATTCTAGTGAAAGTATACGTTTTTTGAAAAATTCTTTTTTTATTTGAGGAACACACAAAACACAAATTAATTGGTGGCATTAAAAAACTACCTATCCATTTTTGTTTTCACTTGATCAAGAAATCAAAATTATGGAGTCTTAACATGCTTCATTCATATTTTGGTAATTCCCTAATCAAACATATCATCTATTAGATTGCATTGCATGCACAATTGTATGTAATTCAGCAAATTATAAACACTTCTTATTTGTAGTATAATATCTTTCCTTATGGTTCAGTATCAATTTTAGAATCCCTTATTCACATAATGAAAGAAAAGACTGTCTTACATCAGTGGCTGCTAAAATCAGATTTCATGCAAAATAAGATTTTATTACCCTACCCCTCTATTTTGTCCCAAAATCATTGTAAAAACAATGAAAGGGCAGCTCTAGATGAATCATAAATATGGTTCATAATTTTATACTGTAGTCTTTCTACAATATCAGACGTTTATTTGAACATAATTTGTTTTTTATATAATCAAGTTAAATTTAAAAGTAAGCAAAATAATAGAACACTGCATGTCCCCTTACTTTGACACAAAATTGACGCAAATAACCTATATGACATGGTAGGGTATAATAAATTAGAAACATATTTAAGGCCCATAGTTTTACATTGTTGTTACTAATATTATGATATGCATGCTACATTTTTTGTACTAATTTTTACGAAGACAAATCAACAAAGTTTTATTTCCCCCTAACATTCCTTTTGATGGAATATCTATGATGGCACCCTAGGATCAATAACCCTTAAATGTCATATCTATGAACCATCTACTGTCAAAAGTTGTGAATCCTCTCAAACAGTAAAACATTTTATACTATCATTTATTATATCAGAATCATATTTAGAATAGGAGAAGCTGTGTGATACGTTTTGAATTATTTACTTTTATCAATGCAACCAATGATAATTATAATCACCATTGTACCTCCAAAAACATGTTCTATTATATGTATCAGTGCTGATACAAACAAATACTAATAGTATACATGTATGTATATGCGCTTACATCTGTATAGTGCAAACTGAAATCATTGTATAACATTATTGGGTCAATAACCTGTTACTATATTCAGATTTATAATAAATATTGTAATAATGTTATACGTTATATATGTTAGTTGTAACGTACATGAATTGATTATATACGATTTGAAGTTGTTCAATACTTGATACATTGAACAATGTCAAAATGTTCTCTGAGAAGTCTAAATATGGACAATTTTCTCAACATAATTCAATCGAATTAGTATAAATACGAAGCAAAAACTAGAGTATCACCTCTAAGATGATGGATAAGGGAGGTAACTCCAATCAAATTTTAACCTTAAAGAAAACTATCTATAATGAAACGCAAATGAGCTGCAGCCGAATAATTCAAACTTCAAGTCATGGATGCTGGATGATAACGCTACATAAATGTATGTGTATAATGATAGGTATATAAATAGTCACACAGATAAGAGGCTTCTTATGTAGGTAAAAGTTTAATTAGGTTAAGGGATACTTATAGCTCGAAAGGCATCTGTATAGGTCAGGGCAACATAAAGTGACAGAATTAACTTAGGTCAAATTTAGTATACATTGTTCAAGGGCATCTATATAACTATATAATTATGTTGAATGGTCTTGAATATAAAATTAGCGTAATATTTTTCATAGAAATTATACATAAAAAGAAAGGAACAACAATGTAAGATACATTTACAATAGGCAAATTCAATCCTTTTTGTGTTTAGCAACACTTATTTGCCATGGTTTGTAAGGCAATTAAGAATGATAATTACATGCAGTTGGATTAATGAAATGAAAAAAATGTTCAACATGTTTTCACCAAAGGAAAAGCTGATAGTACACTGACAAACTACACAAATTTTTGGATATACCAAGATATACCGACATATATAGAGAATTACACCGATATATCGGTTACAGTTTATCGGGATTTTTGAATTTACAACATGATTGAAAAAAAAATTCAAGAAAAATTATTATGAATGATGAATGATATTTTGAGATTTTTTGGGTGAAGTCCAAAATAAATTTCAATACAAACAATTTAAAAACAAATTGACAATTCACACTAGTTACAATCTGGGACAATTCAGGATTTAAAAACAAGGTGGGAAAGACAACCAGGGGAGGTAAGTCAATTAAATATAAGAGTTACACACCCTGATCAGAGTCTCAACAGATGCAAAATATTTGCTCCACCAATCCATGCTGTCTAAGTCTAAATCATCGTCTTCTTCATTAGAACTTTCTTTTTTGCGTCGCTTATTTTCTAATGTTTTTCTCTGTTTCATATCCACCTGTATAATTTAAAAGTACCAACTGAAACCATTTCATAATTTTGGAATCACCAATTCAAATCTTATTTCTTAGGTTATTGCAAGACTTTTGCGACGTGTGTTTTATGCAACCAGGGGATGCTTACTCCTCCCGGGCACCTGGTCTCATCTCGATTTCATTGGGGTTCGCATTTGTGTGAATATGACACTAAACATGATATTGTCCCCTTTATTCCATGGACTATGAGATATGGTTTACCCTTCCGTACTTCTTCGTTTTTAATTCATTATTCACACCATTCTGAAATTTCATTGTGACATCAAAATTGAATTGATGTTTGATAAGTCATTTATTTAGTTATGGAATCATAATGAAAACGTGCTAACAGATGCCACAATAGGCATCAAGATAATAATTGATCATGCAAGTAGCAAAACAATTAAAATTTTGAAAAGTTTTATTCTACAGTGTATGTTACAATTCTTCAATTGTATTCTTTCTTTGACAAGCTATATATGACAACTTTTAAAATTTAGAGAAAACTACCATCTTAAACAACCTATTTACAATGATTTCATAGAATTTTCAGATTTTGAAATGTTTTTTCTATAAAGAATTCCCAAATACTGTGTAAGAACATACAGTGTTAATGGTGATAGGTTGTTCTTTGTTGATGAGTGGAAATCTTTCATCAATATTGACGGCAACATCCTCTGCTTTAACTGACATCTGCGTCCCAATAATCCGGGGCACATCTGGATTTTTCCCTAATATGAGACAGAATATAAAACACTACTCATCATCATCCAATAAAATGTCAAAGATATTGAACATATCTTACAATTCCCATAACACATAAACAAGTCCCTTAAATTTTTGTCACAGATTCTCTGTAATCTTTATAAAATCATTTCAATTATGATGAATACAGCTGTCCTAAGTAGAATACTATCCTTGCTGGAATTTGTTGAAAAGCAACTATGATATATTGAAAAATGGTATTTGATAGCTACAGCTGCATGAAGGAATAGAGAAACAGCATAAAAGCAATAGCATAATGAATTATGTGAATGGAGATGATATACGCTCTTTTCTATGTCTCCCTTTAGAAATTTTCGACAGGCAGAGGAGTTTTCAAGACTAATTAATTTTGTGATAGCAGTCTATGACACATTGCTTTGTAAAGGAAGTCAAAAAAAGTACCAAGAGGCCCAACAGGTCTGTGTCGCTCACATGGGTCACTGAACAACTATTACACTTGATAAATATGCCTGACATCCACTGATAATATTTAAAATACTGTTTATTTATGCACATATATAGGCAATTATTTTAATTTAATTATGCCCATATAAATGTATTCAAATGTCTAAAAATTCTTAAATTTGCCTTTGTGACTTATATTAAAAATCTATCTATATGCAGTGTTTGAGCTGTCATCAACATTTCCTATCAAAGATAGAGCACATATCATTGAAATTTCTCAATAGTTCTCTGAGTTCTTTAGATTTGGTATCACATCATTCAGAGCTATATCACATAATGATAGTTACAATAATTCCCTCAAACAGTGTTAAAATTAAGATATTATGTATATAATACTTTGACAAACTGTTTTTATAATATATTATATATTTTAATATAATATAATATATTTTTATAATATACTCCCACTACCCTATCTCTGATTGGAAAATGTATATAATCACCATGGTAGACATATAATATATATATAAAATTCAATATTTGCATTTTATCTAACAAGCTATATACATGTACATATGGTTCAATACACATTTATATACTACTTTTATCCATGCATTTATGAGTAATACACTTCTCATCCTATTTCTATATATAGATTGTGCATATTCACCTGAAATTGTAGAATTTGTATGATATTTTGGATATAACATTGCAGAACATAATACACGCACCACAATAACAATTAAGCGTCCAATAGTATAAGTTTGCAAGTGGCTGCACTTTGAACTGAAAGCTTTTGAAGCATTTTTGCCTGTAAAATTTATGACGCATGTGTTTTCACTGTGAATAATTCACAATTGACAACATCATGGAATTTTAGTGGTTTTTAAGTGAGTGAATCTAAATTTAACTTGATTTTTACCGGTATTTGGAACTGTGGAGTTTTTTTAATGGAAATGTGTTTTCAATGTGAAATGGACCTTAAGTTTAACAATTGACAACATTATGAGATTTGACACAATTATGAGATTTGCCCATTCTGAATGTTAGTGAAACATATTTAAAGGGATTCAGACTTTAGAAGTGAATGTGGGTGATGGTGGGTCTGAGTCCCATACATGACATTTTTTCTTTATAAATAAAATTTTTTTGAAAAATGGAATCAAGATACATGTAAATCTACAAAATTTTTTATGCTGAAATCAAATTTCAGTTCCTTTACTTTTTAGTTACTTATAATACACAACTTAAAGATAAGTATTTCATATACTAGATGGTATTCATGATTTTAAGGCAGCTGTCATGAAAGTTTTTGTCCAGAAATAATTTAAAGCACTGACCATTGTTAGTATTGGCAGACATTTCTAGTGGTCTTGATAATACATATCTGCTAAACTAAAATCTGTAACTTTCAAAAATCTTACAATTTTTCTCTATGCTATATTTTAAGCATTGTATTATGCTTAGTATATTTACAATGATGATGTATACATATATCAAAATTGTAAAAAAAAAGTATATATTTATTTATAGTACAGTGCATTTTTTAAGTTTTGTAATTTGATCCCTCCAAATTTATTTTATATAATATAATATTAAAACAATCTTTAAATAATTTTATATAAGTTTACAATAAACTTTGTTTCCACATTTAGATAATTTTTTTTATAAATAAGTAACTAAATGAAAATTTTTTAATATCAAAATATTTCTTTTAGTATTTTGATACATTGTGTATATTTTCATGAATATTTTGCAAGAATTTAATTCATGTATTGAATATGTAAATATTGAAGTTTTAACATCTTCTTCATAGTTAGATATACATTATATCCACTATTGATGCAGTATGACTTACCCTTGTCATCTAAAATACAGGAAATAGTGCAGTTCAGAAAAAATATTGAAGGATTTGAAAACAATGTGAATGAAATGATAAAATATGATATGATATAACACATGTCTAAATTCTGATATATATTTATGTAATAAATTGAGTGTAATGCCATAAACTGTATTTTGGCAAATCCTGTATATCTCAGACTGAAGAGTTTAATTGATGAACAAAGTTTTTTGTTTTATTTTTTTTTTTTGGGGGGGAGGGGGTTTTAAACACTAACTGAAGAGTTTAATTGATGAATGAAAGTTTTTTTTGCAGGGGGTGGGGGAGGTTGTTATTAAACACTAAGTACTGAACTATAATTCAATAAAACAATGAAGGCACAAGACATACATGTTTTGAAATGTATGATATGCTGCCTAGAGCAATTCATAGGAAAATTTGGCATCTACAATTTCTAAATCCAACAACAAAAGGTCTTTGTTTGACCACAAACTTATCTAATTGATATGAACCTAATGTTCTCCAATCCAGATATGAATCATGTATATTTTAATTTCAAATTTTTAAAAGTTTCAAAAAAGCCAGTTTTGCTACATCAGGGGGCATAATGCATTTCTATCTAAGGTTTAATGCCCAATTCTAGATTATTTCATATACATCCAGGTGTTGGTCAATGTTCAATGGTGCAGAAGACTGAAGTACCATACAGAAACTACCGACCTTTGGTAGGTATACACTGGTAGGTCTGTTTATTAAACTTGGTATCATACCTTGAGATTCGACAGAAACCATATGATAATTACAATGAGTGTAACTAAAATTCTTAACTAATCTTGTGATAAAAATAGTAAAGTATATTAGTAGTACTAGTAAGTGTTTTATCTATTTTACTGTGAAATCTATCTCACAAAGGGAATTTTAAAGAGAAAAAGGGTGAAACATCCTATAGATATATGAAATCAATTTCTGATCATCTATTTGAGAACTGGTTCAAGTAGAAAAGTGTATTTCTATCATAGATATGGTTTACATATATTTTTGTTCTTAATACTCAAGAAATGTTGATATTTTTACCTGGAAATAATTTCTGCAGAGCTGCTTTTGCTTTCTTTGTAGTGGGTACAAACATAAACTTGTGGAGTGAATTAATGGTATGTGTGCCAACTAACACAAAGCGACCAAAGTTCCGGCAGTCTACACATCGTATTGTGATCTGTGGACAATACAGCTCATTCTCCGGCAGCTCCTGTTCATGTACAGAAACAGAAATTGTGTTTGGTTTAGTCTTGGTTATTATCATATTAGCCACAACAAGGACAATGTCACACTGGAAATTAACCTCCCATGAAGAAATTATATACACACAGGGTTGGATTCATAAAATATATCTGGTCTAGTAATGAAGAGATGCATACACATAGTACACCCTCCTATCAGTTAAAACATCAGTCCTTTTCTTAATTCAATTAATTGTACATTTTATGAATTTTACACAAAATTTAAGTTTAAAAAGAAATATTTCGATAAAATAAATCATTCTCATATTTACCTACCACACTTTCAGATCAGACTGACTAAGAAACACACCTTTATTTAACAGTTATATAAGGTAAGAAAATTTTAAATATACATAGTTTAAATATTGAATATTGTTAAAGAAATTATATGTATTCCATTTATAGAAAAGGAAAATATAAATTTCAACATACAACATCAAAATGCTTAACAATGACACTGAAGTTTGGGTTTTTCTTGGTGTTCATGATAATGGAGGAGGCCAGTACGTGTCCAGCGCACTCCACGTCTATCCTCGGTCTGTCGACACTGGTCAGCTGAACTCTCTTCAAGTCACGCACACCCCAGAATAATACCTTGAAAAACAACAATCAAAATGCATAACAAGTTAAGGCAAGGATTATAGGTAGAATTCTAGCAGTCTCTCTTGAGATGACAAAAAAACTGTTACATCTCATTTATTTTAGATTTAATTTTTTGCTCACTTCAGAATTTGTGTGATACTTTTATACCTGTATGTAAATTTTCAGTCTTAATGAAAGAAAAGCAGACGTTCTTTGAACCTGATGTAAGAAATATCAAGAAAATAACCAATCATATGTACTAATCATCGCAAAAAAATAAATTTCTATCTCTTAAGAAAAGATATTTCCAGAATATCCCTTTTACCTCTATTCTGTGTTTACTGAGAATAGGTCTAATTCCTTTAGGTACTGGCATGATGGCACCTCTGTCTTTATCTGCCGTGGGTAAAGAAAGGGGAGGCAAATCCTGACCACCCATTTCTCCAAATGCTGACAGCTATCACAATGATAAAATCAATACTTTAAAAAAAATTATATTTAAAACCATTCAAATAATCAAAATTACAAATTTTGCATTTGAAATTGCAATCTAACATTTCCATTCTGGAAAATTAAAAAAAAATGTGTACATAAAATCTGAAAAAAGAAACATATTAATTTACAAGTAAAATCTTCCAGGGGGAATCTGATGTAGAAATAAAAAGACAACACACTCTATTTTGATTTTAAACAATTAATGATGCAATCAAATATTTTAAACAAAAATATCTAAGAATTTAGAAACAGTTAAGAAAGATTATCCAATAAAACAAATGAAAAGATGGCTTTTGTGACACATTATTTATCTGTAATGTGTTCAATATGAAATTAATTAATTAGTTTTAATTAGCGATAGCATAAAATAAATATAATGCAATACTGAAAAAAGAAATAATA
Organism: Pteria penguin; assembly: GCA_035048485.1. Taxonomy (NCBI): domain Eukaryota; kingdom Metazoa; phylum Mollusca; class Bivalvia; order Pterioida; family Pteriidae; genus Pteria; species Pteria penguin. Next base: position 55,940,903 of record CM068580.1, on the reverse strand, counting down.
AGGTGTAATGAGAAAATCAGATCTTCTCCAGAATCTTTTTTATTATTTGTCCTACATTAAAATCTTGAAATAAAAGTATTATGTTCAGTTCTAATGTTTATATAAAGAATAGAAAAAAAAATGATACCAGAAAAGTTGAATATTAAGAAAGTTCTTGACTATCACTTCAACTACTGTGATTATTTAAAAAAAAAAAAGATTAATTTTCCTTGCTAATCCATACACTAATAGTTCAACAGAGGCTACGATTTTAATTTTTAGATATGAGAGACAGATACCTCGAGGGCCATGTTAGAAATGTATTCTATCTTGCTGCTACCATATTGCTATGTTAGCAACCACTGAACAATTATTCGGCAGCCACCAAATAATTACCCAGGGGACTTGGTGACTGTGTGGGCATTAATTGTGCTGGAACTCATGTAGCCTCTCCACTCTGTCATGTGACATGTCAGAGAGTGATCATTGGTCAGAACGAGGGGGAATTCCCGCTAGGTACCAATGCACTCAATATTGTTTCCATTGGTATCCTTGGGTATACTATACATTGGCACCACCATATATTTGAAAAATTCTTTTGACATTGCACAAAAAGTAAAAAAGGAATGTGGTTGCCAGATAGCTTTATGGTGGTGGCTACTAGAATATATTCCTAAATGGGCACCAACCAGAGAAAAGAAAAGGAATACAAATTACTTGAAACTTTCCAACAAAGAATGAAGAGAAGGAAGATTTAAAGCAAATGCTGATCTTAATCTTCAGTAGAAAGGAATTATTAGAAAAATTAAGAATAATTCAATACTCTGATTCATTAGCTATGTAAAATTTTCTATGATGTCAATATCTTGAATACCTTAGGATCATCATTATATTTACTCAAAATACATACACACTGTACCATAGCTCAAATGCTTCCTGTAGACCATTTTCATTAATACTAACATTCAGTTGCATCCATTCTTTTTTTTTTTATCAATGTGGACATTTACATCAAAACATAAAAAAAGATTTCAGAATTAAAATACAGGTACAAAATTTAGTCTTTTAATTTATTCCATTTATGTTAATGAATCTATACCCATCTTCTGAGGCTTCAACAATTCCATCTTTTAAAAGCCCTGTCTCTGACTAATGGGTCCTTTCATTATACAGAGTTATTTCCCATATGAGCAGATATCTGATGTCAAACAATGGCGACATTACACACTTTCTATATCATTTTCTGTAAGTTTACATCAGTCTCCCTGGAACTAGTTGACATCATAATGGTCTGACATCAGACACTTGCTCATATTTGAAATACCTCTGCATAACGAAAAGACCAAATTTTGACTGTCATCAAGTTTGTTCATTTACTTTCAATTAACTCATATGACAGAAGTCCCCCTAATGTTTTATTTTATAATGGTGTTATGTTTTTGCATATGCCATGACTCAACACTTTTTGGCATAGCAACTGCAAAATTAACACTGTATCAATTGCTATATCATTAAGCTGACTGTATTTTCAATATCGAAATTTATTAAGATTTCCTGTTCCACATCATATATAAAACTGCTTTCCTTAACTAATCTGACATCAATTTTAAGTTTAAGTTTTAAGATATGTTTAGTAAGCTGTAAAAAGTGACAATTAATGACATCCCTTAAATTAGCAAAGGGGATGTTCTATTTCAACAAAACTCATCCTTTATGATATTACAAATCCCTCTTTTAAAATTTAACATGAAAATGATATATATGAAAATTAAATCTTACAAAGAACATAATATACTTATTAAGGTGGTGATTATGTGCTCTTGTTTGACTGAGTCCTTCGTGGAAATCAGACAACATATTTTTCATCATTATTACATTTAAATACATAAACAACAGATTGCATCAATTTTAAATGGATATTTGTGCAACGATTACATCATGCTGACAGACTGCACTACACCAAATCTGATCCATATCATAGCATGTACTCATTCCATGAATTTGATGAATTACATACATGCTAACTATAGAATTAGACAAATGTATTTGTGATCACATATAAACATACATTTTCAATTTACTGCTTACATTTTCAAGGTCGAAGCTAATTTAAAGCGCACATTTCAGCTTAACATTACATCCATAATCTGTATTAACACAGTGTAAGTTTGTAACTTTTTTCAAAAAATGAAAAAAAACGTCTCACCAAAAAATATCTATTCTATTTTAACTGCCACAATTTTAAAAGTTAAGGTAGATTCAGATTTGAAATAATGCAATTTTTCTCCAGATAAATCAAAATATGATTAAAGGTAGAATTTTTCTTTGTAAGAATATATGTATATAAATTAGAAATAAATGTACCATGGAATTTCTTAATTCAATACTAGCTGTTATACCACTTAGAAAACTTTTTTCTTCAATATAAGCTTATGCATAAGAATTTTTCAAGTTTTTGAGATAATCGAGCTGGACAGTAGTGTTTATACACAGACTATTAGGCAATTACCCTGTCAAGCACACATACCTTAGCTAAAATAGACTACAAGAAATTAAGAAAATGATGCAGATTGTGAATGAAAAATGTGTTTAGCTAAGAGAATTAGTGGCTAGATATACCAAGGAGGTTTTCCGAGCATATGGTGGTGTGAGATGGGCACTTCGTAGTTCCTTCTCCTCAAATGGATGCTACAAATGTCGACAGATACAGATATACAGATACAACAAGTAAAGAGGGCGCTGCGACTCAGACAAGCTGAACACATTTAAGGCTCAGGAATAGTGCACTTGGTTATTATGTTCATAATATTTGCAATTTCTTATTAGTATATTACATTTAAATCATTGTGGAAAAAAGTTTTTTTGTAAAATGTTTCTTTCTCACTTCAGACAGCTCTAAGGTAACTAATCAGTGTTTTTTTTTTATTCTGTTTAAAGGTGCCTGTACCTTTTCATTTGGGAATTTTTATCCGATTTGCATAATGCTAAAAGATCAAGGTTTTTTGGGAAAATTTGGACAAATTTTGGGAAAAATCAATGAAATTGTCATTGTGAAGACTTTCACCTCATTTGAAGATTAAAAAAAGCCACTGCTAATAGTAAAAGACAAAATAGCTCTCATCTTCTTTTGTATATGACACAAGAAGCAGATTAAAGAAAACCTCTCAAAGATGGTTCGAAACAACAAAGACACTGAAGACAAAATACACTTATGGTATATTTAACAATCCAACTACTTTTAGTGAACATACTGGTGATGGGTCAAAGTTTGAAGCTTTCCCGTCTAATGAGAGAGTTCAAACAAAAAACGTATTAGTCACTGCAAATATGAAATGGTATATCTAATTTATAGGTATGCCATTTGATAATTAATGAAAATAATTATTTTAAAATGAAAGACATGTTTTTCTCCCTGAAATGAAATATTTAGATCACAAACAGCTAAGAATCTCTTTCCTTTGCCACTAGCTTGGAATACCAGATATACAAATTGAAAACTGCAGAATTTGCAACCAAATCTATTCCCTGCATATACAACGCAGATTTCAATCAGTATGATTTTAAAATCCTGATTTAAACCCTCAAAACATTGGCTTACACTCCTGCCTACCAAAACTTGCTTACCATCCTGCCCACCAAAACTATGGCTTACCCTCCTGTCCACCAAAATATTGACTTACCCTCCTGCCTGCCAAAACACTGGTTAACCCTTTTGTCCACCAAAACATTTGCATACCCTCCTGCCCATCAAAACAATGGCTTATCCTCCTGTCCACTAAAATATTGTTTACCCTGCTGCCCACCAAAAATATTTACAAATGAATCCGTTAATGGTGACCTGTTTGGGCAAATCTTGTCTACAAGAAAAATCTACACAAGCGTAAAAAGACTACTGGAAAGCTGTGACTGATATAGTGGGAATTCCCAGCAACAAATGCATGTACAATACGAAACTTGAAAACATTTGGAACTACAGTGTTCGCCAAAGCCTTAACAAGCAGGGAATACACTGAATCATAAGTCTCAAGAAGCATTCATCAAGAAGCATACCGTAAGATAAATATCATTCAGTCTCTCTATAATATACATATATTTTTCAAAATACTATATATATCATATATAACTTTATCTATTGGATTCAGCATGCATCTACATTGCAATAATAAATCAAATGAGAAGCACTGCATACGAAGTACAGGTCTAGTAGTTTATAATCACCATATTTCTAAACATTCAGTAAAGTCACACAAAGGTAAGTACAACTCATACCTGTAAGAGTTCAAAACATGCCAATAGTTCACCAGCTTTATCTGGACCACGATAAATATCCCACCATTCCAAGTGAGGTGGAAATTTTGGCGAAACATATTTTTCTTCTTTCATTTTGACGACAGGTTTTCCAAGTGCTCTTCCAATGAACTCTGATTTCCCCTACAAGGTACAACCCTCCATTTAGTTAGTTTCGATATATAAAAATATAAGAAAAAACAAAGTTTCCATATTTCATATTGATCCTTTGTATATTAATTATTTCATTTAAGGCATAATTTCATTTCAACTATTTCATCTATATTATTGAACTAATACATAGAACTTTACCAGTACAACCTACTTCACTGGACATAAATCTCTCTCTCTCTCTCTCTCTCTCTCTCTCTCTCTCTATATATATATATATATGTATATAAGTATGTAAAATAATACTTAGGATGAAATTCAATGTTTCATAGTTACTCATTTCCATAGTTACTTGATATAATATATGAATTTCATATACTTTATATTCTATATGGGGCCTCATGCCCAACAAGTTATGCTTTGCCGAAATTTTCATTATGACGTTAATGCTTGGATCATTACATCACAATAGCATGAAGCATGCAACTTTGAGCGGCCATCATCATATATCATACAATGGAAATTAATATGATGAAGGTCTATTAGCACTTATGACCAAAATGATTTTTTTTTTTCGAATTTGTTTACTTACGACTTTGTCTTGATCGAAAATCTCTATGACAATATTTGGTGGACATTCTGTGATTTCCTCCATGACTCCATACAGTGTGACCTCATTTATGATCAGCATCTCGTCCCAGGTTGGACTAAGAGTCTCTTCTATCACCTGTGTACACACACTCTGGTCTCCAAATGCTACCCGTGCAAAAGGGTCTGAAAGGCCTGAGGCATCTGACCCTATCAAACTACGAGCTTGGTACATATGAGCCCGAACTTGGAATGTTTGTTTCTCTGCAAAAAATAAGACAATACTAGGGATCAAGCATAAGATTCTATTGTCTTTGGTCTGCCATGAGTTCTAGAAAAAGTTTTTTTTTTGTCTGATATATTTGAAAGTTGCATTTGCACACATTGCAGTCTACATTATGGGCACACTGCTCAAAGAACCATACCTTTTTACTGGACAATTTATGAATATAATCTATGATACAGTTGTATCCAAACCAATCTTCTGACACATGTGCCATATACTGCAGAGCTTCATAAATATCTTATTGCTCTAATCATAGTCATCAGTGTGGGGATAGAGTAAAACAAAGATTTCAGAATAAAATAATACAGATGGTGTACCTCAGATACTAGAGGTTTTGGCTCGGGGTTGAGAGGTCCCAGGTGGTAATCTCACCAAGCAGTTTGTTTGTACTTGTCTATAAGATGAGACAATATAAAGCGAGGTCTCAATGTCATGGTTGAGTGATTAGCATGTAAACAAGATTCTTTATTTCTTCGGAGGTTCCACTACATAGGTTGAAACTTCTGTGTAATTTGCAAGAAAGATGTCATCACCATATAAAAAAAAATCATTTTTGTATGACGTACAAAGAGAAATAAAGAAAGCAAATACACTAGGTTTTACGACCGATATGATGAAAGATATTTCCCATCAGCCAAGATTGAGAAGTGAGTACATATACATGTATAAATATCAGTTCATAAAAGTTATGTTGATGAACATTACATACGACATGGTATCCTTCTAAATAAAATGATAAACTACGATAAAATAAACTTACCGATATAATGTATAGTGGGTGGGGGACAAGCTTGTATTTTATTAGCATTCTGTAATTGTCTTGTGTCTTCAAATCCTTTTGGAATCCTCTGAAGGAAATCTTTCTTATGTTTACTAAGGCCAAGCCATAAATAGCATTGTACTTTGGCCTGTATGGCCCAGCCTGATTGGCCTGTAGCTTTCTTTCCTGGTAGCTGAAGAGTTTTATCATAAAGCTATGTCTAAACGCATATTGAAATGTTTTACAACAGTTAAAATAAGAGGAATAATTGATTCAAGAGGCAATTTTTCAGTTAAACATGATGTACTTTTTGCCAAGATTTTTATTATGATGGTGAAGCTAGTATAGTGACATCAGAGTGAAATGACACATATTTTTACCACAAACTATCATATGTCTGGCATGAAATGAAATATATGATCAATAGGAAACGGGTCTATTTAATCAAACATATCTTTCCTTTTTTAACATCTTATACACATCTCTTTGATATAATTCTACAAACCACTCACAAATTAAGATGGCAATTTCAAATAATAAAACAACCTAATGTATACCACTATTATTATATAATTCGAAGATTTATTTTTCATAAAGTCATATCAAAGTATTGCAATCCATATTAAACCCTACAGGGATTTTCAGTGTAAAAAACTGCATAGTGTTACTTCATATTACCCTAAGAAAGAGTGTTTGGACTTTGCCACAGTCCTTTCCTCTCTCTTCATCTACAATGGAGTAGATGAGATCCTTGGCGGGCAGCCTCTGGTAGGCAATTCTCTTATTCCCGCTTATCATCCATATAAAGATGTCGGGAAGACCATGCTGAGGCTGAAAGGGGAGATAATGCTCGATTACTCTTCAACATCCTTTTCATATAAAGATTAAGCATGCCCTTATTTAAAACTGAAAAGAATTTTTTCGCTTAGAGCAACATGCCTATGACATGAGCTGCTTAAAATAGGAATATTTCTAATAGGTGAAAAATTTTTCTTTTTTTTTTTTGTTATTTATTCTGTCATGTAATCTTTATACTGATAAATCATTCATAGTCTTTAAGTGTGAATCCTTTTAAAATTTTTCTCATAATTTTCCTCTATCATAATAAGTGACTCAAACTCACTCTTAAACTTAAGTCCAGCATGTCCAAATCAAGCACAGCATGATGGTTGTAAAGATGATGAAAAATAACCAAAAAAATTACCTCTTGTGATAGTGTTCTTAATTTTTGAAGATATTGATTTGCATAGCGTATTTTGTCTTTCATGTTGGATTTTGTGGTTGTTGCTTTCATAGATCTTGCTAAAGTTGATAACTGATCCTGTGGAAATTTAAAACAAAACTATTTCACATTTTTTCAATACACAAAATGTCTTATGAATTACATTTTAGACCTTTGCAATTGCTTTACTGTATATTGTTCATATTTGAAGAAGTTTTCGAAATTTATAGCTTTTCATAAGTATAACATAAAGCTAAAGGCCATCAAACTTGTTGAAAATCAGTTCAGAAAATTTGAACAGTGTTTAGGGAAAACATTGGTGAACAAAATTATGTATAAGCAGTCACTCAGTTTCTAGCAGTAATATTCTTCAAGATCTTACCATTTCCCTGATGAGTAACTTTTGTCGCTCTTTGTCCAGCTTTGTTTTAGCTCCCTGACTGCCGGCTCCTTTCACTATGGTAACAAACTTTGAACAAGCCGACCCTAGCTCCTCGAACACTCCCCTTAACCTCTTCTCTGGAAATGGCTGCTCCTGTTGTATCATTTCATGTACATCAGAAATACCATCCTCCTGAAAAATTAAAAGGTAAGACTGTCAGTACATGTATCAGCACAGCTAACTATGCTGCAATGTAGTTTATAAACCTGACAGTATCTTTAGACATTTTAATGTTTAATTTATACATATAACACCAATCTAATACTTGAAATATATTCGTCTTTTTATGCATTTAATTCATGAATTTTCCTCTTTCCACTCTTGAGTTTATCTGAAAACAGCATTATGCAAATATATCACATATTACTATTTTCACTATCAAAGTATTTATAGTTTTGATGTATCAAATCTCCTTTGGGCAGTCAACAGGGGGAAAAAGAGAAACAATATAAACAATCGAACTTGAAACAAGATTTACTAAAGCATAATAATCATTTGTTATTTTAACAAAGAAATTTGTTTACCAATTTCTCTACAATCTTGTCCATGATGTTAACATTATAATGTCTGCGCCTGTGGTCTTCAAGATTCGTCTTGATGTAGACACATGGTTTTTCTTCATAGAACGGCATGTGGTAGTAACATTTGTCTCTAGTGATTGCCTTCATGGGTGGAGTCATACTCTGCCATTTGGGAGCCTCAGAAGGTACAGACTCTGTGATGAGAGGGGTGTCGTCGGCCGTCTCACCCTCTGAATCACTCTCTTCACTACTGGAACTGGTACGTTTGGTGGGAGGGTTGTAACCATCCATCACATTACCAGCATTACCTGAAAATGGTTTTGTTTGTTTATTAATTTGTTTATGTCACACTAATATTATTACCCCTATCAGCCGCAAGACATGGCCTTATTTTGGTGAAAGGGCCACAATTCCTTACATTGCGAAAACGCAATTTTGATTAACGGGTAATGGAATGTTCGGCATGATTCTACACATCTAAACATCAAATGGAGCAAATATTGAACATATATAAACATTAAGCAAACGATCGGCAATGATAAATTACCCCCGATCTGTCGTCTAAAGGCTCTACACAGGCTTTTCCCCAACCTGTGTCAAATTTGCTGGTTTGTTTATATATAGTCTGAATCATCCACACATTTTTCATAATAGCATCTCGTGGGCAGAATCAAACATCATTGGATGATTCAGACTATATATAAACAAACATAAGGAATTGTGGTCCTATGATAAAAATAGGGCCATGTCTTGCAGCTATGTACCTATAGGTGACAACATCTGCCTGATGTAAGGCACACAAATTGAAATCTTTGTAATGAACCACTCAAAGCAGTGAGGGATCTTTTAAGTGACACATGTATCATTACACATGACACAACCTCAGTTTTTACTGCTCATCCAAAAGGCAGGACACCTAGTAGTCACTAACAGGATTCAAACCCAGGACCTCTGGGTCATAAATCAAGCACTTAACTGATTGAGTTATAAAGACTCTGTCTGAAAATGTGTTTAGGCATAAAATTCATATGAAACCAAAATGACTCAAGCAGTTGAAAATATGAAATAACACAGCATACATTAAAATCTCATATTATATATAAAAATTCTTGAAATTCTTGAAAAAAAAAATTACCACATGTCTCTGACTCTATGACATACTTATAAATGAATGAAAAATAATGAACTATAGTACGTATAAAACCTTGTAATTATGATTTACAGATTGCAGAGACATTTTGTTTTTAACTTATTGTATATTATATACCTATACTTATTTCAAAATGGATTTGTTTATCTCCAGCCCTTCTGTCTATCATGGAAGCTTCTAAGTATAGACCAAACAAGAAAAACTCATCTATTTTTCCAGCTGCATTCTGAAAATGTATCGTTCTTCACTGTTACAAGAAAGATAACTCTAAAATTTCAAATGATTTCATTTAAAGAAAGACAACTCACAATTTTTTTTTTTAATTTCTGAAAATGTGCAGTGTTTGGAAATTTAAGATTGATCATTTACAGAACATTTTACATTAATCTAAATATATTCATTATGTATTAGAACACAAATTTTTACAAACTTGGAGAAATTATGATACAAAGACAACTTTTCATACATTTTGATAGAAATGGCAATTGGCAATCTCATTAAAATAAGAATTTTCATGCTCCATTGTAAGTCGCTGTGGAAGATCTCAACATTCCCTATATGGGGTCACTTGAGACTGACTTTTCTAATGATAAATTCTATTATTTCTAAACTCTTGTCGAGAGGAGTTGTTGATTGCTTAAATCTAAATACACAAATCATACATACATTTCCAAAAGATTAAGACATTTTTTTAGCACAAGAGCATTGATTTTTTTTTTAGCTTTCTTTATCTAGCAAAATCTTTAACTCTGTCAAACTAACCCAGATGATCACTGATTGGTCAGCACATAAGGTAAATCTGAGATGAACCCTTATTAGGAGTATTGAGATCTATTGCAACTTAGCTAATAGTAGGAGATTGAAAGATTGAATTTTAACGAGATTGGACAATCTTAAAACTCGCAACCACATATACAGAATCTTCTAAATACCTCTGAAATAGGCAGAGCATTACATATTTCAACTGTAGCTGGGCCTCCTATATCTAGGTTCTCAATGACCTCTGTTCTGATTGACATAAGGACACGCCCCCTATAAGACACGCCCTCTCCCAATCCATCATTTAAGTGAGTGTGTTCATTTATAAAGCTGTAATCTCTTGTTGAGCCATAAAAATTAACCCAGGTGGGTCCATATGTGGGCAGAAATCCTGAAGAAATAAATTGGAAATATATAATTGAAGAAAAAACAAATGTATTTGACAATGTAGAGATAATTTATTTTCAGTTGTATGTAATCAAATAAAATAAAATCAAACATTAAAAACTAGAAAAACCTATAAACTAGAAGAATTCGTGTGGTCCTAGCAACCTTTTTACTCATTTTATTTACAACACGGAAACTTAAAAAACATGAACCTACCAAAACTCAATATGATTCTCAAGATCCCTTGCACTTCAAATTATAGAAATTTGACAGTATATGTTTATAGAAATTTCAAATTATTTGTTTTCAAATCTCCTAAGTTTTTATTGTACATATCATTTACATGCTATTAAATAGGAAAAATTGAGAGTCTTTTCAAGCATTTTACAAACTTAGAACTTATTACAAACATTTCAAATGTTCAAACATTACTGACAAAAGAGCTAAAAATTCAGAGTGCTTTTCATAACCTGAAAATATGATATCCAAAAAAGTATTACACAATACTCTTCTTCATGAATTTTCAACTGTTTGGTCTTTATCAAGTGAAACAGACAACAATTTTGTCATCTATTTCACTTGACAAAGACCTAGCAGTTGAAAATTTGCTAAGAAGAGTATTGTGTTATTTTTGGGGGATTCGATATCATATTTCCCTTCAGAGGACAGAGATTTTGAATGAAAATTTTATATATATGAATATATGCGATTCATTATAAGAGAAAAAATTTTCATTAAAAATTACCAACCTTTATCTCCATCGTTGGATATTTTTGAAATGTCGATAAAATGAGTGCCAATCACAACATCATTAACTTTATCACTGTCTCGCAGCTGAATTTTGATTCTACGGCATAGCGGTGGGAACATTTCTGTGAACACAATCTGTTCATTCCAGACAGGTTCGTATGCACCTTTCTTGACTGTAGTTTTTCCCTAAAAGGATATGATATAGATGAAATTTTCGGAAAGCAAACTTAGGAAATATCATTTTTATTTTGTATTAAGGAAAATAATGTAAAATTCAATTTTACTCAGACTGCAGCAAAAGTTAATAGGTAAAAAAGAATTACTATAGTGTTGTTAAGGTTGAAATGAATGCCATGATAACATGGTAACAAAAGAAAAAAGAAACCAATATTGAAGAAACCCATGTTTTTACCATACATTATTTAAAATGAACAAGAATACAGTTTTCTACCCATTATTCACAACACTCACTGAATGTCCGGCAAATCCAACTTGTACATAAGGATCTACCAAGTCTTTACTCTCTCCTGTGAAAGCCTTTTTCACACTGGCCATCATTCCTGTGTTCATCTTGGGCAGCCCTTCTGCCTTGAAGATGTTCACACAGAACTTGGCACGTTGTCTGTCTGCTGGTACACCCTCAGGTAACAATAAATTACTAGAAAAATTAAAAGATAATTATACTTCAATAAGTAATAAACTTAAAATCATGTAGTGTGATTCAAGTTCTTTAAAAAAAAATTTAATATATAGAACCAGAAAGGAGAGACTGTTTTAAATGAAATAGTGAAGATGTACAAGTTAATGATAACAATATCATGTCTTCTGGGTCAAATTGAAAGTAAATATAAAAAATTATTAAAAGAATCAAATGCAAAATCTAGGATAAGACAAAGGGAAATAACATTGGCTTCCAATAAATATAGACAATTGTTTGGTATTAGTAAATGAGACTCTTACCCCTCGATGTCGTCATCATCTTGTTCAGACTTCGGAGGTACCTGAAATTTAACATAATATCCATATTCAAATGCCTTCATTTGACCAGCTCAGCAGCATCATAACTACATTACAGATTTATCATATTAAAAAGAGTCACGATATATTATATGAAAGAAAAGATGGTTTCAAAACAATATACCATTATCATGGAAAAGCATCAGTTACCTAACTTACACATTCTTTTCTGCCTTCTCTGGATGATAAAATCAACCAGATTTGCATCTTTTAAATATCGTTTTAACATGTATTTTGTTTCAAAATATTTTATAATAATTGTGTTTTAAAACATAAACATAAGATGCTAAGACAAGTTCAATGTTTCTTGTATTTCTAATCTTAAAGAAGATTTACAAACTGATACTGACAGATGGATAGGTTTGTTTGCTTGTTTGTTTGTGAAATGCCAAAACAATTTCACCTTTATGGTGATGGAATCTGTTTGATCTAACGCACAGAAATTCAGACCTCTACAGCATGCTAGTGAGGGATTTTTACGTGTCAATATCCATCATGATATATGACCTCAATTTCTACATTTTCAGCAGAAAAAATGGATACCAAAGATCAAACCACCCTGATGGGACTCAAATCACAGACCCTCGACCAAGTGACCAAGTATGCTATTTTTTATAATAGTATATGTATAAAAATCATCTTGACAACTAGCTATACTAAAACGGCAAAAAGTATTTCTGTGAAATGTGTATATGAATATACCGTATCCAATGAATTTTATCAATAAATATAGTGTTTCTATGAAATATAAGTATTATAGAATACAGTTATAATAATACAATATTTAGCCACACACCACACTTACCTTGACGGAGTCTCCTTTACCAACTACTGCAATATCACATTTTACATAGCCTTTGATCCCTCCATTGATGTCCTCAGGGTCTGTCAGCATTGCCCATTTATGGTAAAACTGATGATCTGAAAGAAGACATCGCCATGCATCAATACCATCACACACAAATACAAATCAATGATTACTTATTTCTTAGCATCAGATTTCAATCACTTAAGAGATAGTTTTGTTCCTCTCTTCCATATCTCTAATATACTACGGAGAGAAAAATCAATGCACAGAAAATCTCTGTAATTGAGAGTCAACAAAAAACTTAAGCTGTCTTATAAAATTATCCAATTCACAAATATCATTTTCTTCGTAAAATCTTTTGAGCATATGTTTAACAATTGACTGATTCCATTATGAAGTGAATAACATGCATGTTAAAAGGTTTGTGCAGAAGCATCTACGATATAGGATAGACTATGGAGTGATGAAGAAGGTTACACAAGATAAGAAAGGGATGGCACGCAGAGAGAGAAAATTCAAGACGAATAAATTCCTTAAGATTTCCATGGTCAACATACACTAATTCAGGAAATCTATTAGATTTTCCCTTTGATTTCAAGCAGATCTAGACTACAGTCAACAACATTGTATAGTTTATCACATCTCTGATAGAATTTGTTTTTTGAAGAACTGACAGATTTTTATTTCTAGCAAGCGTTAATGATATTTGTGGCTATATTTGATGTTCTATGTTTGATTCCATGAATAAAATTAGGATAACACATTTATTCGTTAAGTACATATATACTTTTAAGACAATGCTATTGACTAGCACTGAACTTGACAGATTTTTACATACATATCAAACAATATACATGGAATTACTATTTTCTAACCATCATCTTCTGTGCATTTAATGTATGACAGTGTGAAGAAGGGTTGGCGAGGGGGGGAGGGAGGGTAAAAGTTTGTCTACAAGTGTGTCAAAATATGCTGCTCAATTCATAGATCCCTCAAAATACCAGGTCTAAACTTAATTTGTTTTGGATTAAAATAAGACAAAATGAATATGAAAGTAACCGATTGAAATAAAAAAGAAAAGAAACATTCCATTTAGGTTACATGAGGTAAAAATAAGAGTAAAATAGAAATCTGTATTTTTGGTAGGTTACATGGGTTATAAATGGAGTAAATAGAGTAAATTAGAAATTTGAATTTTCAGTACTGTACAGTTGTACTATTATTTTGTATCAACATCGTCTGTGTATTTGGATTATACGATTACACATTAACAACAGACAGAATTCTAAAAAATGTGAAATGTACAACACAACTTGGTTTAGTCTCCTATAAGAGGGATTTTTACATTTATTTTACACATTTTGAAGGAAGAAGTCTCAAACAGACACATTCAATTGGGTCTTTCCATTATGTACAGTTATTTCTCATATGAGCAGGTATTTGACATCAAACCCTTGTGAAGTCATACAATTTCTATATAATTTCCCTTAATCTTACACCAGTTGCCATAGAACTGGTTGATGTCACAATGTTTTGACGTCAGATACCTGCTTATATGGGAAATAACTCTGTATAATGAAAAAAGACTCAATTGTCTTAGACACGGATTAAGGGGATGAAAGCAAATTTGACCATTCACAAAAATATTTAAATCCATGTACCAGTAGTTGATTTTCAGGGACAAAAGCAGTATTGTAATGGTGCAATATGTATATTAATGCAAACATGCCAATGCATTGTTTGATCATGAATTTTATAACTGAAAAGAGCTGAGTAATATCTTTAGAATTCCCCAAAATTGTGGTAAAAATGTTCCAGTCAGCTTGATCTATGCATGCATGCTGATGATTTGCATCACTATAGGCAGATGATCACTACACTAACTTCTATAATCTGCTGATGATCAAATAGTTTATAATGGGTACATTACTCGTTAAGAATAGCTCTCTAGCAGCTAGGATATTGTTTAACATGTATTTCTAAATTTGAACTTTTTAAATCTACATTGGAGTTACAAAAAACCTATAAAATACAATAATATATATGCAAGGTATAATTTTTTATTATGTTGTATGTTTTGCAGCTATTTCAAAGATTCATGAAAAATATTTTCAATATCAAAATTTCTTCTAAAAGGGAGATAAATTTATAAATGTTACAATCAATTTAATTATCTTGTATGCATTTATATTCCTTTATGATAATATACTTATATACATTTTTGTACATACTGTTTGTATATAGTAATTCATCTCAGATAAACAATTACATGTATAGATACACATGTACAAGTACTAAAAATAATTTCTATACATATATAATTCTAATTTTCATATTCAATATTACAATGTGCAATCGATAAAGACTACTTCACACTTTGGTACAGTCTCTACCTTGTTCTAAACCAATAGCAAAACAACACTGAGGGGGCGTTGTCTACATATGGGGTCAACAATATTCAACCTATACTACCTTGTGTTGCATAGACAGTGCCTACATCCAGCTTATAGCTTCCCAGCGGCTTGTTGGATCGTAATAGTCTTCCTGACTGACATACCTATTATACAGGACAGGATAAATCACGCAAAATCACGTGTGATCTTGGATAAATGTATTAATAAACAGCAGATTATGTAAATCTCTACACTGTGTACATGATCTGCAACCAGAAGCGACGAGTATTCGAGAAGTTAGTGATACAAAAGATTTTGTTATGTATTATTATTTGAGAATTCCCTGCTGTTTTAATAACAAACTTTGGAAGAAGCATTGTGTTGCATTGGAAAAAAAAAATAGAAATTTGTATGACATAAACAGAACCTGATTAATAAATGATGCAATTGAGAGAATTTGCACTGGAATTCATTTGGAAATAAATGAACTTAATTAATCAAAAGAATGTTGTTAATTAATTTTTTTTTCATATTTTGCACTGGAACTCATTTGAAAATAAATGAAATTAATTAATCAAAACAATGTTGTTAATTTATTTTTGAAAACAAAATACGAATTCGCAAGATATACAGAATTTAATATATTAAGTGAAATCTAATGTAAATGGTAAATATATAGTTCCAATCAATTTCTAATTTGTATAAATTAAGTACAATAAAGTACATGTTCAAGTTGCCTAACTGATAGCAGGGAATACTCATAATGAAATCATTGGTGAAATTACACGGAGCCCAAAACCAAAAAAAACCCCCAAAAACAAAAAAAAAGTTTACAATTTATGAAATAAATTAAAACTTTGCATGAGTTATCCAATATACAGACTTTTTATATTTTTTGCACAATTATAGAATGGTCTCATTCCCTATCTATGTAAAATGCATTTAATTCCCATTTCTGGTATGATTTACAGAAAAAAGAGCAGGTAGGTAAGGAAAACAAAGTTGTATTTGCCTATTTTTTTCATGCATAATCATGAAAATAGATAAAAGGTACCATGAGTATTGCATGATCACACAGGTTTCAAAAATTCTCCAAGGATTACTATCAATTTGAAAAAAAATTGTAATTGATAAAGATGAAAATGACATAAAGAAATTAATAAGCTTAAATTCCCAAAGGCCATTTCATATTTTAAGCAGAAATATGCAAAATGGAAGGCAAAGAATAATAATAGACCCCTTCACTGTTACTGCAGGACTGACGTTTTGGATGGCAAAATCATAACTGTTCCCGCAAAATGATATCAGAGACAATTAAATTTTTACTATAACAGACGTCAAAAATTTTACAGGAAATGTTGACATTTACCAACCAAAAAGTTGGCCCCGCAGTAATACTGAAAGGGTCCATTATTCAAAAGGAAACAGGAGCAACAGTAGAATTAAACCTGCACACAAACATTGAATACATGCACCCTTAGGATTACATAGAGAGACTGGGTACATGCACATCACAAAGAAATAAAGAGACTAGTAAATGTGATAAATATATTTTTTAAATGTACCGAGCTGCATGTACACAGTGGCTAAGTCAGCCTTGAAAAATCCTACAACAGTACCGGACCGCAACAAATTGCGGGAGTGAAGAACCTGGGGTCGACAAAATAAAGATAATCACGATATCATAGAAATAAACACATGTATAAAATAAATCACTGAACACAAATATGCAAAAGTGTCACATATAATACGGTTAGCTATATAAATTAAAATTTACAAAACCGACATTTAATATTAAAATATCTGCCATATCTAAAAAATCATAATTTTTTCATTTAAGCAAAAGTACACTACAAATATTGCCATGATTGTTAAACATAGTGTAATCAAAGATAATGAAGCTCACCTCATGGGCATTTGACCATGATAAGGTTATTTCTTTACATGTATCATTCAAGTAGGCATAGAGAAATTATTACCATGACAAAGTTTAATCGACTGACGGACAGACATGTTTACTCAAATATAAAATATAGATCAGACACAGTAGTTGAAACAAAATTCCCTTTTTACACATATAGATGCATCATTTGTGTAAGTTTGAACATCATATGCCTCATATTTAAGAAATGAAACTTCTTAACATTACTATAAAAATCTAAAAAAACAACATGCTTAATCAACCAAAATATATGGGTCAGGCATGTCATCTGAAACTAATCCTCCTTAACACATATAGACACATCAATGGTGTAAGTTTGAACATGCTATGCCTCATATTAAAGAGATAAATCTTCTTAACATTGTGGATGTGGACATGGATGCTGATGTGGATGCCAAGAGGGCAATAGCATAAGCTACCGCTCATTTCATAAAGTAGGCTAAAAATGAGGTAACAGTTTGGAAAAACTGTGCCCCATAACCCTGTTGTCATCATTGAATGTCATGACCTGAACAAATTTGTATCAAGAACAAACTGGTTATGTTTTCATATATTGCAAAGCTATGATTCTTGGAAATGTAAGACTTCAATGAGCAATGGGTTCTTCAAACCTTTGTAAAAACGCTCAGTGGGACCAGAGTGTATACAAAGATAACATGGCATATGCAAAGGAAAGGGATCACACTCAGGACAAACTGACTGATAGTGAAGTCTGCAATTTTTAGCTATACTGCTGCTGTATTTTTTCTATACAAAATATGCATGCAGGCAAAATATAGAATTTTTTCTTTTAAAAACATTAACTGCAATATGAACCATCTTTTTACCATGAAAATAAAATTAATAGCAAATTGGCAAAAAGTTCACACAAATCTTTTTTGAATAAGCATTATGGAGCTTCCCTTTTTCTTCAAGGAATGTGAAAATCATAAACAAAGATTTACGAAAAAAAAACCATTAAAGCAATATGTGCATTTGATTGAATATAAGATCTGATTGAAATTGTATTCTTCATTCTTTACAAATATAAATCAAAGGATGCATGGAGTAATTCATTTGTAAATGAATCTAAAATTCCCAAATAAATGAATCTAGCATTTAAGTATCACACATTAATTTACTGAAAAACACACAGAAATGATTCTTAGAAAATTGTCCTTTATTATAGATTTATCTTTCTCGATTACTCTAAATATGTAAAATTTTACTTACAGTAAGAGTAATAATTTTATCAAACAGCATCACAGGAGCCATGTGGAAATCAAATACAAAATACTGAAAGCAAAGAAGAATATTCATTACATGTGCTACTAAAAACAATATATATTTGCAAAAAGCTTATTTAGCAAGTTTTGACCGAGTTGTCTTTCTTTGGTAGACTTGGAAAATAGAACATGGGGAAGGCATAATAATCAGACAGTACCTAGCTGTTTTAGAATTGAGATATGTTACACTCATATCATTAAAGTTAATTAATTGATATACATGTAGTAGAAAAACCTCGTCTGAATGTTTCATCCACTCAAACATGGTTGGTTCTATTTTAGTCATTTGCATTTACTGAAAGTAATTTAGCGCTGCCATAGCTTAATGAAGAATATTATTGGGTAATTGTTTTCAGGATCTGAATGTGGAGTTCTTTTTTTAGACATACAAACAAGTCAAAATTTCAGATCGTTTTCATGTTTATACAAGATATATATGAAAACCCACATAAGTATGTAAGAAAAATATATTTTTATGTCTCTTTAAAACCCCTCATGTGATATCCCATTACAATATTAATACAACAGCAACAACACTGCTACCACCCCAGTGGAACACAGACATTATTTAACCTTCACTTTAAATATTAAAATAAAATATGATCTGTCACATCCCAACATTCACACAATATAAATAATTGATATTTCTGCACTTGAGAGTGATCCATTCTCCGCCCACCCACTCAAACACACTCTAGACAGACTTCCTGAATACTGAGTACATCAATTATTTATATCAACATTGGAGTCCTAGTCTGAGAGAAAAAGTAAACAAGAGGTGTTTGTTAAACACTGATGCCCCCAGATGATGCAGTTTTTGATAAGTAAATCGTAAGTTCAGTCAAGGTCACAAAGTAAAATGTTATGATATCAATACAAAAATATTGTTACAAGGAATACACAAGTGAAATTTCCCAATGTATCTCTTACTGTCTGTAAGTTATGAACAAAGTTAAAGTTTTGTGCTGCAGACTAACAAACTAATGGGCAGAAAAAAGACTATATGCCCCTAAATCTTCAGTTTGAGGATATAAAACATTCACATTAATAACTTGACCCTTGGGTCCTAATCTGGCACACACTGGACAAGACTTTAAAAAGTGTAATACAAAATGTCTAGATAACTATTATACAATGCACACAAATTAAAGTTTTCAAAAAAAAAAAATTTTCATAGACAATAAAATAACATGATTTTGTGACTGAGATAGCTAAGACTCGATAAAAATCACAAAGTTTTGATTTTGTTTTCAGTAGAAAAGGTTTAAAATTTTTCAAGGCAGCTGGTCTTACTAAGTTATGGAAGTACATGATATGAAAGGTATACAGATATACAACTTAATATGCATATGATCATTGTTGATCTAACACAATTATAGGTCTGAAAATTTACATGTACCTTCCCATCAAGTAACCTTTACTATAATCTACAAGTGCTTATTACAAAAATAAAGCATTAGCCGTAAGTCTGCCAACAGCTGATGACAATTTTATAAGCAACCCCAAAAGATGCTCCAAATCCATCAGGAAAACAATTCTCACAATAGCTGAGAGCCGAGGGTATATTTCATTTAGCGCATTTGTTATTGCATATATAGTATATTGACTCTAATGCTCTATATTGTATCAATTAAAATGGCTGTGAGCCAATATGGCAATACAACATCTTGTACATTAATGAGCATTTTAGGCATAGATTTGATTGATTCTATGATGTCCTTTGTCTTCCTATAAATACTCCAATCAATAGGTCGAGAAAAATATGACGGAGATATAACCTGTTTAAATCTGAAAGGTCTGTTATATAAGCCTTCTAGCTCATCTAAATCATTACACAATGACAAAATGCTAATACGAATATTTCCCCAATAATTTTTCTATACTGAATTGTTGAATATATATGCAACATATGTATCTAAGTACATATTCAATATTTAGAAATCATAACATGTATAATTTACATATGGTATAATAGAAATTTGCATGATTACATAACAGTACTTCTATAATGGTCAATATATAGTATATAGTAGAACAGGTGTAATTTGCATAATTCAAGCGGTTGTTTTTGCCTTCTCATGAAAAAATGCATTTAGATCTTTTGTCACGTCTATGGAAGCTTGTTGAGTTCAGATTGATTGATTGATTTTTGTTAACGTCACACCACGAATATTTCACGTAGATTTTATATGGTGACGGCATCTGCCTGATGCGGGGCATACAATTTTTGACCTTTGCAACGGACCCACCCGAAGCAGTGAGGGATCTTTAACGTGCCATGCATACCACGACACGGGGCCTCGGTTTTTACTGTCTCATCCGAAAGACAGGACACCGGCATGACCAGAGCGGGACTCGAATCCCGGCCTCCCGATCAGGAGTCTAGCACGATACCACTAGGCCAAGCCGGCTTTGTTGAGGTCAGTGTTTTGTGGAAGAGGAAATAAGGTGTCTAAAGAAAATCTGAAACCTAATTTGCAAGAAACTTGGCAGACCATCCTATTTACTGAACATTAATTGTTTCAAACCATGATGTAATCTGTCAGAACCTACAGTCAGTTAACACAACGCTTTCAGACATCATTCAATTAAAAAACAATATTACAAAAGTAAAACTTTATAAGATTATGCAATAAAGAGTAAAATTCATTTTTCTAAAATACTTTGTTGACCAATACAGATCCATATACAAATTGGCATGGTTATAGTTGGATCTGGCGATCCCTCAATACAAAACCCTAGAACATCGATCTGTTGTAAATATCAGCAAATTCATCAAATGACTGATTTATTTATAAACCCACCTCGTTGTAATAAGGACAGTTTGTAGATTCTTTGACGCTAGTATACTTCTTCTGGTCTCCCACCTGTACGCAAATGACAGGGTCCATATTAAGGCCAGCAAGTTGCCGTGCTTCAATCACAGTTATGCAGACCTGTAAAACAAAGGTATGGGACATCAACGACGAACACCGTAGATAATTCTTTGTTTTTCTATTAATTGTTTTTTAACCCTGAATATTTTTTCAAATCATTTCAGCGATTTTATTCAAGAAAAGATCTGCAAGTGTTTTATCTTAACTATCAATTTATTTATTTATATATGCACAACCACTTTCAAGATCTAAGTATTTCATATCTGTATAAAGTACATTGATCGGTGACGTCATAACGCCCCATATTTGGCCCACTTTTCAACAAGGAAGGCGATGTTTGGCAGACTTTTGATTGTTAAGCTTATGACATCATAATGAAAGGTTCTACATTTCCAACCTTGCGTGACGTCATTTAAGTCGTACAGTATTTTGCGCTAAAGTGTTCGACGAAAGTATGTCATTCTGGATAAACGTTACGTTGTCATGGGACACGGTTACCGGCTGTTTCTTTCAGTTTATAACTTCCCTCCAGAATGATTTAATGATGCAGTTTATAAATTATAGGAAATGGAAGTTTCCAGTATGATATTGTGGCGTTAAAAGCGCATACATATATATAATAAGTGTCTTAATTTGTGTTTTCATGCAGGAATAAAGTACAATGGCTGATGCATTTATGAGATATAATGCGCGTTACATGCAGGAATAAAGTACAATGGCTGATGCATTTATGAGATATAATGTGCGTTAGCGCATTATATCTAATAAATGCATTAGCCATTGTACTTTATTCCTGCATGAAAACACAAAATAAGACACTTATTATATATATAAAACTTAAAATAATTCTGATATATATATTAAAAGTTAAAGTCATAAAGTGTTTTCGAAATTGTAATCTGGGAAAAGATATATTCCTGAACCATTACCATTCTAACCCAAATTATTTCATAAGAAATTCTTTAACTGTAAGTAAAAATCCAAAGCATTGAATTTTTTACTCTTAAAGAGGCACTATCCCTCACAACCATAATAGGTTACACCTATTGAAAGAAAAACATTTGATTTGCTGTTTTTGTAGGCTTCCCAAAGATATAGACTTTTCGTTAATACAAGAAGTTTTAACTTTACTTCTGCAAAGATCATGCATTATTTATAAAATAAAATGAATTTTTGTGAGGTGCACATAAATTGTCCATATTTGTTGAAAGCGCCGCCTTTGCGCATACGCAATAATATATCCCAACGTGAAACTTACACAATAGTATCAACAAAATGGAGAAAGTGAAAATGAAACAGGGAAGAAAGAATTTATTAAGCAATTCGGGGATAAAAAGTAGAAAAAACCCAGATGTGAATAAAAACATCTTTCTCGTTTTAATGCGGTCACATGATTGATGGCTCATGAATATTCATTATCTAGGCGTTAAATTGCAGAGAAAAGCATGATATTTCTGACGCTGGTACAATATTTTCAAAAGGTTTTTTTTTGTTAATCTTCAGAGTGGTGTCTAATATATATATATATATATATATATATATATATATATATGTGTGTGTGTGTGTGTGTGTGTGTGTGTGTGAATTTAAAAGTTTAAAGTACATGTAAGTTTCAAATCTTATAAATACGCCAAGGGATAATGTTTCTTTAATAATGTGTTTTCAGCATATGGAATTTAACACTCTTTCTTAAAGAATTGATGACACGCTCAAATGCTGATACTAATGTACAAATACCAGTGGTATAACAGTTTCTCAAATATTTTTTCCCGGCAAATAACACAAACATTATCAATTTGTTAAAGGAAAGAAATAACTTTCTCATTATGTAACGTTTAAATCGCGCTTGAATACTTAACAAGCAATCAAACTCAAACCTGAAAATCTTGGGCTTTTAGTGAAACAGGTTCCACCTGACGAGTTTTTCCCTTTGATCTAAAAATAAAAAAAAATTATCATCATTTTCTCTTCAGAAAACTTCTGAACTTGTAAAATAATATATGAGGACATCATGTCTCCCTAGATGTAAATAATGACTCATGAAATAATAATTATCATATAAGGTAAGATATCTCTCCATTTCATCAATCTTAATACATCAAAGGCAAGACAATGAGAAAATCCATACTCTTCTCTTATCAGCTTCAGGTAAAAGTGATGTAACTGACAACATGTTTGTTATCTGAATCATAAAACTGTTTATCAATTATTGAAAACTTAAGGAATCAATAATGCTCTAAGTAGATCCTATTTTATGTGCAAATACATTTTATGAAACAAAAGAGTGGAAAGGAAAAAAAAAACCAGAAAAATTTGATGAAATTGACATTCTTCTATCTCATATTTGGTATTATGGACTATATATGGATATAAACACAACAATGTATACACAAACTGATAAATGCCTGTTACATATATATATAAAATTATATTTCTTTTAACACAGAAATGCACTCTTTATGAATCTATAAATTACTTGCTCTAATATTGTAAAATAAATATACATGTACTTCAACCTGCATATATTTGAACTTGGGAGATTTCCCCTTTATATCACTCGTAAAATCAAAATTTTTAAATTTTGGCTCAAAATAAAATCAACAACAAACTGTATACTAAGGGCATGTTATAATGAAATGGTAGAAAGAAACGACGACTGGATTCTAAATATTCGTCGTGAGTTAGAGAATATGGGTCTTTCATATGTTTTTCACGAAGATGTTTTAAACTATAACATCATAGCTTTGATTAAAAAAAAATTCAAAGACACATACCAACAAACCATACTTCTTGATATTACAAGATCATCAAAGGGACGTTTATATCAACATCTTATAGATAATTTTACTATGCAATATTATTTATTAAAACCCATTCCTTTGTTATATAAAAAGTATATCACCAAATTTAGATTATCATCACACAACCTTCGAATAGAACGTGGAAGGTACGATAATGAAGGCCGAAATAGTAGACTATGTATACATTGTAACACCAATGATGTGGAAGATGAGTTTCATTTTGTATTGATTTGCCCTAAGTATACTGACTTACGTCTACGTTTTATAAAACCCTATTATTACAATAGACCATCTGTTTTCAAACTTGTGCAGCTACCAAGTGTGAATAATGTTAAACAATTATTAAATCTTGGCAAATTTTTGTATCTTGCCAGTAAACTTAGATCGTGAGGTATTTACTCACTCTCCACCACTGTAACCATGTATGAGATGTTTGTATGTATTTGAGTGTGTGTGTGTGTGAGTGTGTGATGGTGAGGGTGTGTGTGTGTGTGTGTGAGGGTTTATGTGATGGTGTGTTTGAGTGTGTATATGTTGGTGTGGGTGCTATTTCGTGTTTGCATGTGCGAGCAATTGCGGCTGTAAGTGGTTGTGCATCTCTGGATTTTGTTTTTGTACATACTGTAAATATGTTTGTGTTTTCTGTATGCTGTATTGGCATTTGAAAATAAATTGAATTGATATATACAAAAGGGAATTTTTACACTCCATTTAAAGTTTGAGAGTTTAGAATCCTACACACTCAGCCCACATAGCTTGTTCTAATAAAGTAATTTTCCATGCATTTTGTGTCATAGATTCAGAACAAAAGGTAACAGAATATGAGTCTTACATAAAAAGGAAAATTTCAAATGTCAAAGTCCCATAACATTCTCTCATATTTTAATTCAGAATGTTCCACGATCAATAAAATCATTATAATCAAGATTGTGGAGAATACTTAAATTTATAAACCTTAACTTACATATATATCATCAAAGTACATTCTAAAAATCAATAATTAGAAAATTCTTCAATTCAAGTTAACTCATTAAAAAGAAGATAAAGCATCTTGATAGATCCAAAATTTATTCATATTCTAGAATTACTTTGCTCACAATAATCTTTTGAGTTCTTCAAAAAAAATATACATTATGTAAATGAAACTATGATGATGTACTTTAAAGTTGAAAAGCTTTAATCGATTGCTTCTTGAAAACATTGACCACGGTTGTACTTTATTATCTAGCCATATATTTATCCCTCTGATCTTTGATACACCTGGAGCTAAAAAAAAATAATTGTACTAATTAAACCAACCGTCTGATAGCCACTGGGGTTGCTATTGAGGAACCTTGTCCGTCACTTTGTTGTTCATCGTCAAGGTTACTGTCGCGGCCACCACCAACCATTGAAGCAATTTCTGCTGCTTTTGCGTCCAAACTGGGATCTTTGGGATACAAGAAGATACTTGATAATCACACACTTAACGAGCAGATCAGTTATGAAGAATTGAAAATAATTATACATCTGAGAGGACAATTATTTAAATTATTTCCATTTCCAAAAATGTAAAAAGCAACAATTGTTTATGTGTATAACTACAAGTATACCAAAAAAAAAAAACTTGAATGCTCTAATAGAGGAAACTGAAGACATCTGACAAAGCTGTATGACAAAAATCACCAAGGACATGCACACAAAACAGGATAATAGTAGAATATACACAGAAAAACAACATTACAAAAATATTCGATTGTGCTGCGGTTACGATACCGACTTAGGACGGTCAATTGAAGTAACAGACGTCATTGAATTGATGTGGTTAATCGGTTTACGGGCGCCCATCTTCTCTTTCACAGTAACTGCTGGAGTGGCATCTTGGGGGAAGAAATCACTGTTCCGACAAAATGACGTAATACACAATCAATAATTGATTATGACGTGATTTTTTATGGGAAATGTAACTATTCTTCCCCCAAAATGTTAGTCCCGCAATTATTGCGAAAGAGTCCATTGATAAAGATAGTCTCTGGATAGATTATTGTGAGGTCAAAGTTAAGGTCATCAAAGACTATTATCAGATTACCCCTGCATATTAATTGCTTTGAAAATATCATTTATTCTATTTAGAATAAAGGCTTAAACCAAAATCCCGAAATTTTAGGTTAAGGTTAAAGCACTGCTATATGTTTTTGACACTGAATGGCCTTGACCAAATATATTTCTTCAAAATTAGCTTTGTGAAGGCAGCTTTCACTGAATAACTGAATGCACAATTAAAGTATGTGATATATTAGTAAAACAACGATTTAAGTCAATGTAAATATAAAGTAAATAAATGACAAGTTTCCAGAGATAGTTTCCATGAAAATTAAGTTCAATCTAAAATGGTTGTCTTGGACATGGTATAACATTTATATCCAGTCTATAGTATATTTTAAGTCAGATACCCTGCATAATTAGTGATGAATGATTATTTAATTAGTGTCACATTGTGTTAAAGACTATACATTTTTTCCGGAAAAAATTGGCCACAATTGAGGGATACCTCCCTCAAATGGGAGACTCATGCTTGAAGGGAATTATTATTATTTCTAGTACTAACAAACTCAATTTCTGAATTTTGTTCAGCACTGTGCAAGTCATTGAAAGTTGCAATAGAATCTAGACCTATTATCTATTATAATAAGATCTGGAAAATTCTTTTTCCGAATAATTTTTATCTCTTTCAAAATTAAAAAGAAAAAAGAGGAGTTACTGGCTCAGTTATGTGGCAGAAGTCACCGTGGAGCTATACAATACATGAATATAAATAATATACTAGAACATATAACACATTACAAAAATATTTGATTGTAGTGCAATTACGATACCGACTTAGGACGGTCATTTAATTTGACAAAAGCCAAACAAAGGGTGTGGTGTGGTGTGTTAAAAAAAACATCCATGTACATGTTGTGATGGCTTCATTGTTCTTATTTCTCTCAGTTTTATTTAATTCATCGTAAATCTCAAGTGTTGATAAAACTTCAGATAAATTATGCCGCTAATTCGATCCCGAATTAAATTCATGACGTTGTTTTGAATATCTATAAAGTTATGTTTTACTTAAAGTTTAATTTATGATTATCATTTTGTTCATACGTTGTTTAACTCAATTAAGTTGGTTCATATACAGGTATTCAAGTCATACAGGCATGGTGGACATCTGGATAAGAGTATGAAAAGGCGCGGAGAGTTTTGAAAGAGTAAAACATTTTCGCATTTTGTTTTTTATCTTTTTACATTTACAAGAAATTGTGAAATGGAAGCGTTCAGGTTTTTTTGCTTTGTTTTTGTTTTTTCGGTTTTTGTTTTGTTTTGTTTTTGCTTTTGCTTTTTTGGGTTTTTTTTTTAGGGGGGGGGGGTTTCTTTCGGGGTTTTTTTCGGGGACGGGGGTGTTTGTTTGATTTTGTTTTGTTTTGCTTTTTAAAAAATTATATTGAGGTAGGCCGGAAAACTGTCTTAACTTAAATTTGTTTGAAATGCTTGACCAATAACAATTCCCGGACGATTTTTGAAATTTTCGGCAACTACTTTTGCTACAGAAGACCAAAATACATGGAGTTTGGTACAGTGCATGGTTTACCCATTATGTAAACAACAATGCCAAACTTATGACAAAACTCATACATTAACCAAATATTGTATGCATTTTTACGACTCTCCTTTTCGGCCATTTTCCCCCACTTCACTGTAATAGTTCCCAGACGATCTAGTCTACTGATATTGTTAGTGGATAAAAAGACACGATATTTGATAAAGTCAAATGTGAATTTTTTTTATAAAAATGCTTATAATGAAAATATTGCATTATTCGACCTTAAAAACTGATTTTATGGTCATTGATCAAGAGCACCTTTCCCCGCGTATGGATATTGAAAGTGGGTCAGAATGTGATAAATAAAATAAGATAGAAGGCATAAATCAATTTTTTACCAGAAAAATCTTATTCTCTTTTAAATATCATTTACTTTGTATAAAAAAAATTTGGATGATTTCTTGACCATTGTGCTTAAACAGCAAAACGTCCGGGAACTGTTACTGTCCGGGAACTGTTACAGTACCAGTAGATACACCACTATGTATCTAATTTGTTTAACAGAATAAAAGGACAGTCAACATTTTATTAAACAGTAATGAAGCTGCAGTTCTCTAGATCGTTAGTGCTACCTGTCTCGAGGTCTTCAATCAGCGATTGTTTGTCTTCTGTGTCACCCCCTTTCTGCTTTGCCAGCATCATCATCTTCACGACAGACGATAAGTTCTTCGCTCTGAAAGCATACATTTTTATTGTATTCATTTAGACTGCGGTGGATAAACAGTTGGCCCACAGTTGGTACAAAATACCAAACTCCCGGCTCGCCAAATATAAAGCTTATTTAGTTCCGATACTGAATCCTTTTAGAGGCTGTTTGATAGTTCTTACATAATGACCATTTCTCAAGAAGAACAGCACTTAACGTTGCACAATACACCCGTCGATCAAAGCCCCATCCCTAATGGTTGAAAAGATATCGCTAAATTTAATGTTTTTGAAAAGTAGGTGTAGGTCTAAGGTCAAGGTCACGAGCTAAAAAGTTATGGCACTGAATGAAAGTTCTGGTAAAAAAAATCTACAAGTGAAAATTCAATGTCCTATCTCTAACAGTTCAAAAAATAAAGCCCGAGATAAAGTTTTTGAAAGTGGGTCAAAGTCCAAGGTCAAGGTCATGAGATAAAAATGATGACATTAAGTGAAAGCTCAGATCCCATCTCTTATCGCTCAAAAATATAGCCCAGGTTAAATTCTTTTCGGACGGATGACGCAGACGACGGACGCCGAGGGTATGGCATTAACTCCCCGGACATTTGTCCAGGGTCCGGCGCAATAAGCTGAGAATATACTTAAGTCAAAAATTCCTATTCTTCTGTTCATCAATGAATTAATAAATGGGATTTGGATTTTATTTAGTTTTATTCTACTGATAAATAGAATCAGAATTAAACCATTCTGCATTAAAATTTATTTGAACGTTTGATAATGGAATAAATTAAAATGAAAATTTTGACCTAAGTATATTCTCAGTTTATGGCGCCGGACCCAGGTGTACTTAAAAGTTATCGACCAAAAAGATATGAAAACAAACCGCACTGTCAAAGTAAACACAAATGTACATTTTGATTAGGAGGTCATTTCCGTTGAACATGAAAAACGACCGTTCAAGGCAAATATAAGCATTTAGATAGAACCATTTGGATTTTTCATTTCGTTATCGAGATAATTTCGATTAAATCTAGTTGATCAAAGTTTTAACACCATCAGACTGAATCCGTGATTAATGTGAAAATCCTGTTACAAATATATCTCTAAAAGAAATATTGATGTTTAGACAGACAGAAAAGGTATTTTAATTCATTCCATATGGAGAAAGGCTAACTTATAGTATAATCAATATGTTTTGATTTATATTTTAAACTGAAAGAATGGTAAAGTGACAATTTACTTTATTGGCATTTGGAGCTAACTCATTATATTGTTTTGGATTGTAATTTTCGAAATATTTGATGCTATTGTACTTACTGACGATGATGGGAAATTCTATCTAAACAATGTAGGGAGAATAACATATAAAAACTAAAGCTTTGGAATTTCCGAAATTTTCTGGTCTGTATACAATATGGCACAGTAAACTTGTTTAATCAGACTGACAAAATGCACAATGGGATACCGATGCATTACACTCATTTAAATTGGCAACTTTTGTAAACCATTAAAATGTTCCATTATTTCCCAATAACAAAGTCGGGACAAAAATGCACAATCGAGACAAGACAACTTGGGATATTATTACGCATTGGCAATGACACTTCTTCCAGGCCCGTACTTGAATATCAGTATGACGTCAGTCAGTGCAATTAATTTTGGAATACGGCCATATAGGCTTATGCACACACTCGTGTTTTTCCAGAGACATTTTCTCCAGATATGCTGATGTTGGAGATGGAGTCTCCGTGGGTCCAGTCTACATCAGGATAATGAAATTTACTACAGTCCGACTGTCTAAATCAAATTACCCCTGTACCAGAGAATATCAAAAACACGTATAGAAGGTGATATCTTCACATGTTTATTTTTTCTTTGGCTTTACGGAGGTGAAACAGATAAGAAAATTGGTCTGTGCGTCAACAGAATAAAAGTAGAAATGTGAAATATTTTACTCCCCGTTAACTACATACGTCTTATGGGGTGTTATGAACTTAAGTCCATAATAAGATTTAATTTTAATGGGAATGAAAAAAATTTAATTAATTAATTAAAAGATAATTAAATTAATTTTAATGCCAAACAGACCCACAGAAATAACCCTAGAGTCATTTAAGAATAAACAGAATTTATAATGGTAAAGCAGAACAACCCAGATTGTTACTTTCATAGTATTAAGTTCAAAGATGCCATATTACGCGCCAAAACAGATGCTGCGTGTTTGGGGTTTTCTTCTGGGACTTTGTATTTTGTATTTTTTTTTTGTTTTTGTTCTTGCTAAATTGTTTTGATTTGTCTTTCTTTCTTTCTTTTTTTTTTTTTTTTGGTTTTGTTTTGTTTTTTAATTTTTTTGTGAAGGGGGTGTGTGTTTCATTCGATTGTTTTTGTTTTTATTTTTGGTCTGGTTTAAGGGGGTTTTTTTTTGGGGGGGGGGGGGTGTGAATTTTGGGTTGTTATAGAGGTACACCCCAAAAACAATATAAAGTGCATATAAACATATAAAGTCAGTACAATTCAGTTAACTTGACATTAGACATTACCTCGATTGTAAACTTCAACTGTCCTGTAATTTAACTCCACTTAAATTGTTTAAATGAGTCGTATAGCTCAAGGTAATAAAAAAACTTGAAACTTAAATCTAGACCACATATAGACTGTACTTAATTCGGTACTACCGTTCACCTG
Source organism: Pteria penguin (assembly GCA_035048485.1). Classification (NCBI taxonomy): domain Eukaryota; kingdom Metazoa; phylum Mollusca; class Bivalvia; order Pterioida; family Pteriidae; genus Pteria; species Pteria penguin. The sequence continues at coordinate 55,909,607 of CM068580.1, read as the reverse complement.
TATATAGTATAACTTTATATGTCGATTATATGCATGTTCAGCAACGAAGAACTTGTTTATTAGTTCAAAACAACCATTTTGACGTTGCATATATATTGCTGAACGTGAGTACATATCAGTACAATGAGTTGCTTACTGTCGGGGTGATTTTCCTCCTGAGGTCTTGGACGTGAGACTGTGTTTAGAGCCGTGTGATGATTTGGTGGGACTAGAAATGACGGAATCAGAGTCTACGCTAAGTCGTTCCAGATTCATCCGGTTCCGGTCTTCCTCGGTAAGAGGAGAACGTAAATCGTCATTTTTCAGTTTTTCGAATCCTCCTCGTTGCCACATTCCTACTGATCCGTCTGGTGCATTGTATGTTAACTCAAATGTCAATGTTGTCTGAAATAAAAGATAAAGAACAATGAGGTATCGTACGATGTAATAAGATATTTTGTGATTGAATCGATTTGTTAAAAAGGCACTAAGTGTCTTTTAACATCAAAAACCCATGTGGAATGCTTTGGAATTCTGCATTTATTTTATCATGAATTAAATGTTCCGATGCCAAGATAGGCGATAGACGACAAGATGTATTAAAATTACAATTACATGATAATGCTGTAACGGACTGGAAACGAAGCTCATATGACTAAAAATACTTCATTTTCCGATATTTAAGGGACTTTTCTGATTATCTGAGAATGAATATGGTGTCTTTTTCTTGAAGTCTATGTTCATACGTAATTACATTGGTAAACGTTGTAAAAGGTGAACGTTGCGTCTGGAACTGTTTAGGGAAGAGAAAAATATTTTAAAGCAAAGTTTACGTCTACGTCTACGTTTGGGCTTACGACCCTTAGTGATCAGACCAAGTACCCAGGAAGAGTATGCATCTCCTGCTTGGCGATCCACCCCTGGCCACCAATAACTATTGGTCACTTAGCAAGGGATCAAAGCTAAAACATTCAACCACGATATGTCTGAACACGTTTTAGCAACCAGGCACCTGTAAAGAATAGGTATCTCCTGCTTGACAATTCGCAGCTGCCGCCATTGACTATTGCTTTGCAAGGGTTAAATACTATAACATTCAAACACGATATATCAGAATACGTGTTATCACGATGCCCAGGATGATTTAATATCTCCTGCCGGCAGTCTATGAATGCCAAATATCAAATATAAATTAATGTCTTCTTTAAATACAAAGTAACTATACAATGGTAATCACGGCTACATGCACGTGCAATCTAATCATCAAATTATTACTGCTCTATATGTTATTTCTTACGTTCCCCTTTATTTACCAAAAGTATGCTTATACATTCCATCCGTCATTTAAAATGTATTACATAATACACGTAATTGACCAAATTTACAAGAATCATTCGAGCAACCAAATATGGATATATATAATGATGAGTAAGTGCATAGAAAAGCAAAATTAATCTATAATTTTCGTTATAGTCTGCTGGTTTGTTACGTTGCACAGCAAGCCAAAAGGTGCATATCAAATGTATCATAGTATGCATATCTTAATCACGTATTTGTATTTATTATACATAAGAGTAATCTCATGTTCATTGATTAAGCACAGTATGAGTAATGATAAGCGATTTTGTCTCGTGGGCGTGGGATCGAATCTCAACAAAGTCATGCTTATGTGGGACGTTTTCATAATGACCCGGACGTAAAGTGGATCTATTGTCAATGCAAAATAATTTAGAGATTACTTTGTTACCCATAAAAATGCACATGCGCTATTACCACATTGGTCACGAATTCAGAATACGATGAAAAGCAACAAACAAAAGATTTTGTTCTCATAAAACAGACTATATACATTGATGTCTTGTAATTTCAAGAGTATTTATACTTATTACTACTAGGCCAATTATTTCCTATTCTTAAAAGTTCAATGACAATGTGTTAAATAACACTTCTGGACGAATTCTGTGCCTTGATGGATGTTACTAGAAATAAAGTCTATATTTCTTGGCAACGGCGTCTACAATCGAAATCAATTATGGACAAATATTGGATTTAGTCATTCTTCAATTCCAAAGGCTTACATCGACGGCTGTTGGGAGCTGTAGATAAAGCAAAGGAAATCGGCTTTTATGCACGACAATTGCATAAGGGTGTCTGGAGAGGATATGAACAGAAATGTCATACACCATCTACTGGATTGAATACGACTTTGATTTGGATAATAAAACGTAAGAATGCAGAGAAAAGTATTTAAGCAAAGTTTTATTAAGTTCAAGTACACATATTGCACAGGTCTGGTGATAAGTAATTTGGACTTTTAATATTGACTACTTCATGACTAGATTTTAACTGAATATTTGATTCATTTGTTCATAAATTAGAAACTCTTCATGTTGGTGTAAGAATTTTAACATGATGTATATATGACTTTGGATTCATATATGGCGGTGTTAACTTAATAGCAAGAGGTATTTACTCATCAAGTGTGTCAAGTCGAACAATTTGTACGATATGTATACTCAGATGTCGTACTGCATTATGTTTTACACACTTGTATTTTTGTCTTGCCTCTGTACCTCAAATGTTGAGACATTTAACAAAAAGTAAAAAAACAAAATAATAATAAAAATGTGCATAAGTGAATATCTGACTTGTCGATGAATGACGTTTTCAATATTGACATGATAAATATTGATCAAGAGAGGACGTTTAATTTACATTATATGTAGGCAGTTGATATTTTCCTTTATTGTATTTGTAAGTTCAAGTCCAGAATGTGGAATTCTCTATTCTAATTATTTATCGTTTTTAATATTTGTACATTTATGAGTAATTATTTACTTTTTAATATCTGTCTTACTGAACATATTGCTTGTAACATATAACCACCCCACCCCCCTCAAATGAAAAGAATCAAAATAAATGAAGAAAAAATACACGCACAAACACAACAGCTATATTTCCCACTCAGCACTTGCGTGCCTTACAGGATGCCATTATACAAAGTGCACAAAGACTCGTCAATGGTAAGGAAACCAATTACATGACATAGCCTTAATTATCAGTGCCGAAAAAAGACGATTACGGCAAAAGTTGAAATCAGTAAATGAACATTCATGAATAATGAAGATTGTTCTTGGAGATGATTTAGGAAGGATGTGTGCAGCGTTACATATTAGTATTGATCGAAAAAAAGTGACACATTATGAATACATGTAATTATATATAATTTAGTAATGAACGTATTTCTAAACGATCCCTCGCATACTTAACATGCTTTGTTGAGCTTTCGTGTCATGCTACCTCACCACATGGTGGCAGCAATGGTAAATTCCGATGCAATGTAAAGATGATAGAAAAATCCAAAATATAAGTTCGAAAATCATGAAACCAGAGGACATACAAAATAAGTGAAAATGAAAACCAAGTGGAAAATAACAAAATATGTCAACTTGAAGAGCATAGGTGAACCCCTATGATGGAGTGAGATCAGATGCCCGGGGAGATTGAGCATCTCCTGCTTGCTAGCAACACCCGTCACATATACCCAGTAGAAAGAGTCAAATCGTGTGAATTCTATATGTATTTATATATGGAGAAGTCGAAGTAGGTAACCTTTTTAGTATAGAAGGTGTCAAATCTGTGTAAAATGATGGGAATCGGTCTCAGTCCAGAATACCATTTAAAAGTCTGGATAACGAGATATCATATGGAGTAATAAGAGTCTCGAAACGACCATAGAACTTAAAAAAAAAGAATAATTTAAAGAAAAAACATAGGGTAATCGAAGATTACATTACTCACCTCCACGGCCGTATATGGTTCTCAATTGCAGAAAGTTGATTTTGTACTTATAACATATTATTTAAAATTAATGCAGTAAAATAGCCAGTTCAAATTCAAATTTTATAATAGGATGCTTTGATAGGACAAAGAATGATTTGTCCAAAATTAAGCTATTCCTAACTCTTAAACCACGTCAACCAAACAAAAACAGTAGATCAGATACAGCATGAGATGCATGGGTTCTTATTGGTATCCTAATATGAACCTCTAATGCAAGTTCGATCACTTTGTCCAATACTGAAATACCCAAAAACTTCTAAACTGTGTCACTCAAGCGGAAAAAGTAGGTCGGATACAACATTTGATATATTGGTCCATCTCGGGATCATAAGATGAACCACTGCAATGAAATTTACTATTACGTGTAAGCATTATATATATATATCTTTTATTTATTATTTATTACTATAAGATAGGTGTTTAGAATTATAATCTCTTTGTGCTGTTTTAGGCATTATAAATTTAGTACCTTATTTTCACTGTTATTGATAACATTGGTGGTGGCATTTTTGGGAAATGGCATGTTACTAGAGTTGACTCGGTTCGATATAAAGACACCTTTACCCAGTATTACATTGTGTATACAATGTTTACAAGGTTGAACTTCCGAAATAGAAACTATCGACGCGATTCTGGTCTGAAGTTCATATGTACTTTCTGCTATCCGATTGAATTTTTTCAACCCTCGTATTTCAAGATACATGTAGTTATACATATGATGCTTGTTTCCTATATGGAGGAATATTCATAAATTTCTGCATGGGTGTGTCTTTTTATTGTTCTGCTATTATGGTGAGTAGACAGAACAGTCCGTAAACCGGTAAACCACATTAACTGAGTGCTTTTCTCACTCCAATAGACCGTCCTAAGTGCGCACGCAAGTGCAATGCAATCGAACATTTCCATGTGTTTATTCTTCTTTACACCACGTGTCTGTTGCGTTTTCATTGACATTTAAATTCTGATAACAACAAACTAATTTAAATTTCCTTGGCTCAAGAAGTATTATCTCCTAATCCCCTTTAATCTCCCATTTACAAATATCACTCACCAAAATAGGAAAAAAATCACGCTCATTATTCCAACATATTTGGAAGTTTTCTTACAGAGTTTTGTCAAGGAGGTTGTATATAATAGAATTTGAAGAAATATAATTCGGTATAACTTCGATAAAAAGACACCTTTACCCAGTATTCCCTGTGTATACAATGTTTACAAGGTTGAACTTCCGAAATAGAGACAATAGTATTGAAAATAATTCCACAGTGCTACTACAGCACAGAAAGAAAAGCAATTAGCGGAAATCAATGCTTCGATATGAAATAAATAATGTAGCATCTCAGCGTTAATGATGACGAAGTTTAATACGACACTGGAGAAGTAAATACGGGGGCTGGTTCATATGATATCGCGCATTAACCTTATAAAGATCATACAGAGTTTATGAGAAATAATGCATTTTGATTTATGAGATAATTTCTGATTGAGTATATAAGGCCTAGATTGGCTGTTGTGTGTTATAATGCCTGAACAAAGAGAGGTTACATTTATAAACATTCATTCAATTACTGTTAATGTAACATAAGGGTTTATCACAACTGGTCGATCTATGATAAGGCATTGCGTACATATAATGACTACGGTGCGAATCAGTAATATATATAGTCAATGCATGTTTCTTTACCATTCGATACCAAATTGAATTATTTTACGATCGTGGGCACTACAAACTGTAAGCTTTGTAAGCATAAATCAACGGACCAACCTGCTTTATGAATAGAAGGGCTAGTATGTTGCTATATCGCCCATGATTATGTCATCTGCGGACTCGAGTACTCAATTTGTTTTCTGTCAATGAATTCAAAGCCGTTCAATACACCTTATGCTGTTTGAAGCAACACAAGATACAAAAGATTGCAATGATCTTTATACTGGAAATTTATCTTATTTTTCATATTTTGAATAATTATATTTGTGAATATTTGAACAAGGTCAAATATGTTTGAGCAATAGTAAATAATTGAGAAAATTAAATTAAATTACCATATAAACTATACAAACGAATGGGGTACACTGTACAAATTTTGAATTGGCTACTGCGCTGCCTTTAAAATGTAACAAAATCTAGCATACTTTAATTTAGTGTTGACTTTTACATGTAAGCTGTACGACTCGATATGTTGTGATATTTCGTATAGAACTATTTTTTTGATTTCTGTGTATTTTGGGTTATTTATTTTAGCTTGCCAAACAGAAGACACTTGCTCTTATTGTGCATCTGGTCTATTTTCAGCTTTCAAGAGGTCCATGAACAACCACTGTATTATATTGTAATACTTTACAGTTATAATGCATCAATTACGTCGTGTTAGTAAGGTCCACTGATGTTTTGGACATTTAATGATTAAGAGATGATTAAGATATTATGATATTAAATGTTAAAGTGAGATTTCGAAAAGGACTAACATAAAAATTTCAGGCAAATATGAATTCAAACCATTAGCTATAACAATATCTCAGAAGTTCGTATAGAGTAAATTAATTCGTGTTTAGCTTATGTATCTTTTGGCAGAAACCAAATCTGCATTTGTGAGAAGTACTCTTAATTTATTTTAAAATATCTTATTGCTCTAGTTAAAGAAAAGATACGATTATTTACGATCAAACTTTCATTGTTTTATGATTGTTTACACTGACAATGTAACGGGATATTTAATTATTAATAATACACACTAAACAACAATGGTTACAGGATAATGTTTGAGATTTTTTCGGGGGGAAAGTGATAAACAATGTGATGATTCGATGTCCACTTTGACAAAAATATAAGGAGACTCCGCTTGAAAATTGCAGGCCCAGATACTTTTACCATCATGTTGCAATAAATGAATAACAAATAGGGAAAGTATAACGGAGTTTATATCAATGGTCCTAATGTCATGAATATTATAAGGATTTATAGTTTACGGTGTTCAATGAACTGACCATGTTGATATCCTGGCAATTTATACGCCGTCTCAGTGCAATAAATGTAAGGATGATCCGAGATTTTATTCTTTCTTAATGACTGATATTATTGCTAGAGCAATTATAATTCTTCATAACTACGACAATAATTGATTTTTCATGTGAATGTGCGAAATGAACTGGCAGATTAAAGGTGGGAATCTTAGAAATCCTCTAAGATTTTAATTTTGGAAAAGACAAACACATTTATGAAACATTTGCTGAATTTACACGAAAGTATATATTGTGCTGTTACTAGGTTTATTGTTGTTTCATTTAGCAATAAGTATTTAACCCATATGCTAATTGTTAGAAAAGACAATAAATAGAAGCAATTTGATTGTTGAGCATGAAAATTCCAAAGTCAATTTAAATAAGATATAATGATAATATGGATACTACAAGTAGTCATTTCTTTTTGATAATGAAAACAAAGTACTTATGTATATATGTAAAAATTTGACTGTTTATGATATCAAAAACACTGTCAATATGTCTTTATCAGATGTCTTTTTTTCCCTCTTTTTTACCCTCACATTATCACTATATCAATAGTTAGTACGGTTTAATTCAAAACTTTTCATAATTTCAGCATAAAGGTTATAGTAGTAATCAAAGGGTCACGAGTAGTAAGTAGGTTTCACGAAAAATTTTCTTTCGGTTAAGTGCCATCAAACTTTACATATCTAACCATTACCTTCATGACCACGTTGTTAGCATCAAGTAGTGAATCGGAGACCTTGACATTACCGACTTCCACAAGTTCTTGAAGAATCATGCGAAAAGTGCCTATCAATCTGTAAAACAAGAGATAATTATCATTACGACGAGCAAGCTCAGATACCATCCCCTGGGAGCTTACAATGTATTGTTTTACATAGTAGAAGAGACTTCAGTTTATTTACTACACATTAATGTCAATACTGAATAATTAGATTTATCCCTAAAATCATTACCGCCATTGAAAATCAATGCAATGCAAAACCTATTACCGCATTACTTTGAGATTTCATCAATTATCCTGAACCTTTCCTCGTGGTACTGGTGATTCCATGTAATTACTATTGTAAATTCAATATTTTCATGTTTCTTATATATGAGAAACAGTGGAAAGTCATTGTTGGTTATAACTGAGAATATTAAAGTAAATCTAAGTAGATCTTTCGTTATACTTCACTTTATTTAGTTTTAACCTATTAAAAGTAATCCTTTCAATGGAGACAGGTTCCTCAAGTGACTGTTTGTCGGACCTCCAACAGATCAGCAGGTATTTTCACAAAGAATCATAAGTTATTTCGTGCAAAATAAATCCTTAAGTCATTAAGGAATCCGTACGTAAAAAACGTTTGGAAAAATTTACGATTCTGTATGACAATTCCCACAGGTACCTTAGCTCGCGCTTTAGACAGATAGATCGTGGTTGTCTCATACTGATGCCACTTCATATTATTATTTTGATATTTATTCCATAATTTTGATTCTCATTCTTTTATGACTTCTCGACATGAGGAATCTGCTGGTCTTTAAGAATAATGTATAAATTTTCAATTGAGTGCTCTTTGATCGACTTCTTTTGTGGCGAGTGGAAAAGTCGTCCGTAAACCAGTTATCCATATAGATTGAATTACAATCATTTTAATTCGCCGTCCGCAGTTGGAACCAAAACTCATCACAATCGTATAGTTTTGGTACGTTTTTGTGTGCATTTTCTTTTATTATTTGCATGTCCGTGGCAACTTTTCTCATATGGCTAAGTCAGTTGTGATCTTTCATGTCCTTGCTACGTCCACATTAATACCACACCTGGACTTATGCGGTGTCACCTACCTGGAGATTACCCTAACAATTTTAAACTTATGCAACGAAAAACCCTTAGCGATAAGAGTGGTTCAAAAGTTGGCGTCTGCTCGTCTTGCATAACGTAAGGGCGATAACCTATTAGAGAAATTGCCACATCTATACATGAATTAAACTAATATAAAAGGATGATGTATTTACAAAATTGTTTCTATCGGATTATCTTAATATCTTCGATTGTTTATACAATTATACAATTATTTTACGACTCGAAGAAAGGAGAAAAAGGATTATTAATTTTACCTTTGGCTTGTCATGAGGAAACATCATTAGTAAATAAGCTATATTTTTTCTCCGAGCACACCGTTTACACTGATACCTTATGTTCCAGACATAGCCTCTTTCCAAGCTCATTAATTTACCGCAGTCATGGTCATAACTCAACCATATGTTTTTGATCACGATCACTTTATTCAATTCAAAATACCAGTGTTCTTACAGATGCCATGTAGATTTCATCGCGATTTCTCATTTTCTCTATGAAGTAAGTCGTCGACGCACCACGGGCAGATATTTTTTACAAAGAAAGTGTTCGTGTCCATGAATATAACCAAAACATACATCAAATGAAGCAAACAATAGTACATTACTGTATATTAAAAGGCTAAAAATTTCACCATAGGCATGCTCCATAATGTGGCCTAGTGTGTATCTCAACAAGATGTATATTTCACTTATTCCTTGTATCATAATCGCTTACAAGACACTTACACAACATAATTTAATAGTGAAACGTACATTCATTTATATATACAGTGATGAGTTATATATATTTCGTCTGTATGTGAGAGCATTCACGGCGGGTTTGGCTAGCCAAACAGGAGACGCTTACTCCTTCTGTGCACCTGGTCTCACTTCTGAATTTCAGGGGTCCGTTAATGCCCACTGTGGTACATTGTTGTTAGTGACAATGTCATGTGACACCAGTCACTTTCGTATTTTTCGTGTGTTAAACTAAAATGAAAGTAGTAATCGAAATATTACATCAATGATATAAATGCTTACATTGTATTTGTTTTTTAAGAAAAATGCTGATGTACGAAGGGGTTTTACATGCGGAAATTGATATCTGTGTTTTATCTAAGTAAAAGAGGTAATAAGTGCACATAATTGTGTCGGTGTCTTAACAGGCAGATAGACATAAGTAATTTACATGATATGTGCAGTCGTTACAGGATGTTCCTGTATTATAAATAATCGCAATTTCACAATCACGCTCCCTTTTTTTTTCTTTTCTTTTTTCTTTCTTTTTGTTTAGTTTTGTTTTTTATTTTGGTTTTGCTATTTGTTGTTTAGAAAATTAATTACAATGGAAGTAGTATACCTTGGTTTTTGTTTTACTCTGTTGACTAAAAGTAAACTATTTATGTGTTTTGTTTTCTTATTGCCTTTTTTCATATTTTTATTGTAGAATTATTCTTTTTCAATAAGCCCATTACATGTTTTCCTACCTGTTACTGAGGTATTTATTGTAGTTGAAAAGAAGAATTTCTATCACTTCATCTCTTTCGATTGGACGAGCAACAGGCCATTGAAATGTCTAAAAGAAAGAAAAAAAAAAAAAACATATGGCATGAAATGTAAATGTAAATTTATCATTCAGGTTCTTGATAAACTCTAAACTCTAAAAATCATAAAATACTTTAAAATTAATTTTGAATGGTTTTCAACAGGATTAATTAATCAATCAATTAATTGATTAATTGATTATTGTTTACGTCACTCTACGATTATTTCAAGTATATGGTGACGGCATCAGCCTCATTTATTTCACAGCAAATTTAGACCATTGAAACAGACCCATCCGAAGCATCCGATCTTTCATGTGCCATGCCCACCATGACACGGAACCTTGATATTTTATGTCCAACCCAAAAGACAGGACATGTGTTTTAAAGGCTAGAGTCGAACCCGGAACCTATCGGCTAGATGACAAACACCTTATCCACTGAGTCACATCGGCTTTAAAATTAATCAGGAATTGCTAACATCTAACTCATATAACAGTAATTACACTATTATTATAACACTCCAAATGTGGTAAGATCTTGTAAATAAATTGTTCATTGATCTTCCAATTTCAAAGTTCTTAAATAAATAGACAATATCCACACCAAACCCCAATTTAAAAATTATCGAGTCAGCATCTTCTTGTTGCACGCAACATCCCTATCTGTAGATACCTGTAATATCTGGTAAATATATATTGTTGAATCTATAAAAAGGTTAAATCGGCCAGTTTATATGACAATTTCCCAAAATGTCGAATCTCATTTTGGAAAGAGGAACGTCAAACTGCATTATATCATTATATCGAAAACATAATTTCCTCAGTGACAGTTTCAGGCGTTCCCTCATATATCCTTTTATGAGTAGTTTCATGGCAAGTTGCTTTAGCTCTCAGGACGAAATTATAACTTGCTATGGCAGCATTTTATTTTTAGATGTAAAATGGAAACGCCATTAGCAGAAAAAGACGGTATGTTGCTACTCAGAAAAGCGAAGTTTGTGTACAAAAATTGAAATCGTTACATTTGTCATAAAGAACCATCATCACTTATTGACAGAAGTAAATCAGACATATAGGTTTTCTTTAATTGCTTTGTATAGTCACATTAGGATTATATCACGTGACAGCTAATTTAAGAGATACTGTAACATCAAGAGAAACACCGGGCTTTGGCATATGCAATGGCGAACAATTTCATGCAATTAAAAACTTAGATTCTGCATTTCAGTCGACACTGATTTAATACATTAATTTTTGTCCAAAGGGCAATGTTGTTTATTTTCTTAATATAATACTAATAGTAGTATAAGGAAACATTTATAAGGTTAATGGTAGAAATATAATCCAAAGTTTTACTTTTTAAAATTTGTATTTTAATAATGGAACATACCTCGTCGAACAACATGCAGTTTTCAGCATTTTCGACCACATTGGAAAAGTGTGAAACACCTGTAAAACGCAATGCATTGTTAATATCGTTGCAAATAGTGTAAATTTGAATCATGAAAATGTTTTGCAAGGTTGCCAACATAATTTCTGCAGATGTTATATAGCGTAATTTCATAAGACATAATTTAGCTTTTGAAAATAACCGCATGAGCCAAACATAAAAGATTAATAATTTTCATATAAATTATTTAAATAAACTTGAATCGAATTTTCTTTTTTATTTTTGTGTTCATGAATTCGAACCCTGAATTCCGAAATCTTTGTAATAAAGTGCTTTTTATTGATTACAGCTGATTGCAGAGCTCTCGTGTTCGGTCCTTTATTATGAACACTGTAAAGAGAGCTACTTGTAGACCTTAGAAACGGCTCATACAACAAATGCAGAAAATTCCCAATATTAAAGGTAATTGTTGATATTTCGTTGTAATATGTTATGGTTATATAAATAAATTGAGTATTGTATATTTTAAGTACTATATGTACCTGTTTTCATATTTCACATGCAGGTATTCATAACTATGCTTCTCGGATTCATTTCTATATCAAGATATACAGAAAGTTTGCACTCTAAATGATACAAAGTAATTACTAAACATATACCGTAACAGACCAGAATTACACTTATTAAACACTAAATTTGTACTGGTACACTGTATTTGGAATTCTCTTTACACAATCCTGGAGATATTGCATAATATGACTTTTAAATCATAGAGATCTAAATATATTAGTCAGAAATACACATGTAAGTCTTGATGATGGTACTATATATATAGCAATGAAATTATAACGAAAAGAAGCGTCAATTGACGCAGCTGTCCTGTTGTCTTCATCATCCTATGTATGCTTGTCGTTCAGTAGTCATTTGCATGACTCCTCATCACTTTTGGTGTGAAATTACATCTATGTGTATTGAGGAAGTTTGATGATATTAGGTTGAATATAACTATGTGACTGATTATTGATTGAATATTTATCAAGTATATCTTTGATATAGTTTGGTATCAATCAGTTATACATAGTTTAAACTTGGATAAACATAAATATCTGATAGATATTAAATGATTATCCTTTTTATTTAAACACATTAGATGCTTGCTATTATTCGTATTTAACATTTATAGGAAGATTAGTGAGCGATGACCCACTAAATGAGATTTGTTAGGTTTGATATTGATATATATGCCTCCTCATCTGTTTAGATATGGGAATATGGGGTCAGTTTACCAAGTAATTTACACGCGGAGACGTTAACATCACACGCTTAAAATTATGTCCTATAAGCGTTCTTCAAATAATATGGTCGCTAAAAGTCCTCTTTGGACATAAAGATGATTATCTAATGTGTTAGCTCCTTCAATTTCTTCTTCTTCTTCTTCTTCTTCCAATATGATGTGTACTCAAACGTTGAGCGTTATACTCCATAATTGTATTGTATTGTGAGATCGTTTATGATATAATGGTCAAATATCACAGAATTCTTATTGATCGTGACTATAATTATTTTAAATGTAGTTTATATTCATGTCCTTGGTGATTTGTGTCACAAAGTTTGGTCAGATATCTTCTGTTTTCTCTTTTCACACACATTGTATTCATATCAACCAGTTTAGAAACTCTATTCAGGACATAATTTCGGATCTGTCTATTCAACAGGGGATGCCTACCTTTGGTTCGTCCATGAATGGTGATTAACACTTTATATAGACTTATACTGCTGGATATCATTCATTGCATCTTAGCATTTTATTAAATTGATGAAATGTTAATTTTGATCGAGTATATTTATGTATTAGTGTGGTTAAAGAATATTAAAAATAGTGACAAAGGAACATATAAATTGACATGTTGATTATAATGAATCAATTGTACCCATTGATTCTTGATTACATAGTCCTGGCAACCCATCCCATGCGAGCTCGACTCTTGATTGATTCATTTATTAGTGCTATAAAATGTATACGTGCTCACTTTTCAATAGTATATAGTCTTACAATCAAATCACTTTTCATATATTTGCATGTAAATGTACAACACAAAATTATGTGCTGATATCAATAATTGATATAATATTGTTGCATATGAATAGAAATACTTTTAAAGTGATAGCAGCTGAAATGCAGAAGATGCGTATCTCTTTCAAGCACTTGATGCCTCTTTTCAAACGTATAGTATGTTTATTTAGTACAATAAAAATGACGTACTATCAGAAAAATCTGACGATTTAGTTCCTCTTTCTTGCATTTTGATTTTTACTTTTATGAACAATAAACAATGTTAGTACTACTCAAATGTTTTCAAAATTACAAAAACACAATTTTTGCACTATTGTGGCATAAAAAATACGTCCTTCACATACCATACTGTCGGCCTATTCTGCGCCCTTAAACATATTTGTCTATGTTAACTCGGTTTGAAAAAAAGAACCAGCAAAACAAATAACATTCAACACTTTTATACTGATCTTCACTCTAATACGGTGATACAATTTTCATTTGTTATCCAGTTGTATAAATAAGAAAGAAAAAAGAGGAGTTACTGGCTCAGTTATGTGGCAGAAGTCACCATAGAGCTATACAATACATAAATATAAATAATATACTAGAACATATATCACATTACAAAAATATTTGATTGTAGTGCAATTACGATACCGATATAGGACGGTCATTTAATTTGACAAAAGCCAAACAAATGGTATGGTTAAAAAACATAGCTAATGTTAACGTACCCATCCGTCACTTGAATGTCAACTATGTCGGCTTATTCGACGCTATCGAAGTTACAGTGTATATAAAAATGAAACGGACCATAATTATAGACAAAATTGACGTGAAGTGGATTTCTACGAAAAGTTGAAATTTGCTATAGTTGGCTCAGGGCCAAATGAACTAACCATTTTTTTAAACTGTGTATTGTAAACTAAATGATCTTGCTGTTTTTCTTCTTCATTAGGCCTTCTTACCAGAAGCTGAGACCTTTTTTTTAACTGTACGTAGTCGGAGGTAAAACAGAACCGGCCTCAAAAATGTGCACCAGTGTTTACACGGAAGTGATTACAATGTCACAAATGCGCAGCGCAGAATTAGCCGACGCGCAAAATAGGCTGACAGAGCAGAACGCCAATGAAAAGTGATAGAAATTGAAAAGGGGTTACGTGTACATATAAATTATTCGATTATCCGATAAAGGAAGTCAAAGTGGGGACTTGTACAACTTTAATACTGGACTATTACCTGAACGTTAAGATTGTTTATTTCACAATGCCTTAAGGCCTTGGTATTTCACATAGCATCAAAAAATGCGAAACCATTATACACTGGAAATGTGATGGTCATTTGCATTATTATATACATGTATATATAGTGTTATTGGAATATATGGAATACTTTATGCTAGTCAAAAATTATAGTATCATTCGTTCAGAAAGCAACACAACCTTAATGAATGCAATCTCATTATACTGTAACTCATTACTGCAGATACCTTAATCTAATAATAACGCCAACAATCTAATCTACCGATTCAAACGAAACATACAAGGTGTGTAATCAAATAGGCTCTGTGATGAAAGGGAATCATAGAGCATGTAAATATCATGTCCCAAGACTCTCTTCTCAGGATTCAATCATACTCTTTAAGAAAAACCAGACACATTGGTCGATTTTTCCTATCAAATTTTACAAAAGAAATATGTCTAATGGTGGAATTATTGACTTCTTACACGAAAACATTTCACACGTAATACTCAGCTTCCGCATAAAGAATATAAAAGTATGTAAAATAGTCCCTAGGCGATATAAAGTGGTATACCATACCGTTGTTCTGTAAACGGGAATCGAAAGGGAATTGCCAGATACAACATGGAAAGATCACGCATTACACATGAAAATAAGATAAATTATGATTACGGCACAGGGGAAAATCATTAGTTCTTTTATTTTGCTGCGAAGTGACACAATTTCATTCCAGTATTTTTATGGTCGCAAAGGAATCATTGCTTAGCTATTGTGATCTAGTTGTACGTCATGGAAAAATAAACGAAGATTATTACGAAAAAAAATAAATCTGAAGTATCCAAAACTAAACTTAATTCAATTTGGCATTTTATTTGGTTTTATGATGGAACTATAACTTATATGGTATATAATGACATAGATTTTTTGTTTTTGGTTTTTCTAAGCAAGCGTAAACAGCTCGGTCCGTTTACCAGAAACTGCATGTAGTTTTCATTAAGAAATATACATATAACAAGAAAATCAGAAGCTCAGCTTAAACCGTAAAAAGGTAGGAAGAACCACAGCAAAGAAACAAGCAAACCTTTTGTAGTAATTAGACTTTATCCACGACCATATTGATATCATGCAAGAAAGTTGCAAATTTGTAGGTTAGAAATCAAAGTAAAATCAGTGTATCTAATAAGAAAACAGCTTCTTTGACAAATTGTTGACAATTAACATACTAGCATTCATGATAAACAAGAAACTTTAGAATTTTTATTGTATATTTCCTTTGCTGAGATTGCGATTCCCCTTACATGTAACTCCCATCATATTGGAACATGACAAAAAGCCAAATTTTCAGTGCTTCTTTACTGATCCGATATGTATAAACCAAATTTACTGTGTTTAAATTCAGAAGGGGCACTATATATATTTTCCGGTACGTAGTATTACCACCGGGTCGATACGGCTGCTGGTGAACTGAGAGTTCTTGAAGCAAAACAAGTAGCAAAAGCCCACTTGTCAATGATTATGCACTGACCCAAAATATATACATTACATTTACTGAATTTAAAATATGTAAATTATTTTAAAACTAATGAATACTTTATACCCTTCATGCATAGCTCTGTCCTTAGTTGCGTTCATTGGCTTTTATTTTAAAGTCAATATGTTTGTTCTAAATAGTTATCGGTAAGTAGTTTGTTCCTTAAATATCAATAATTTTATTTCCAAAGAATGTCTCATCCCCATCTCTACGATAACTTATATAAGAATTAGATAAAGTCAAACGTTCCGATATTTTATTCTCATCGGGATATAGAAAAGTTACATGCCTTCGACATCGATAGTACGTAACTGACATCATCACAAAGACCATTAAGTCTTGTATTAGGCCCCTCTACAGCCTTCTGCCCACTTTCTCATGAGCATTTGATTCTAAATCACAATGTATTATGGAGTCTGTAATTGGCCTTGTCTAAACCTTTTCAAAGAGGTAAGGTCCGAAATCTCGTTCCCTATGACTGTTTTTCTGGACTTCAGATCAAAGACCTTAGCTTACTTTCAGACGGGTAGATCATAATTGTTACTATATACTTTCGATGTTTGATTCCATAATAATATTCGTGTTCATATGTTTTTGACATCTGAACTTGAGTAAAATGTTGATCCTTGTTATCCATATAGAGGATTATTTATAAATCTTTAACTGTATGCTTTTTGATTGTACTGCTTTTTGTGAGTTAAAAGGTGGTCATGTAAGCCCTCCAACACTACACCAATTGAGTGACGATTGGCATTTGAGTTTATTAGATCGCTACCACAACTGCGTTACAATCGAATATATCAGTAATGTCTTGTATGTTCTGCGCGTCCTTGGTTACTTTTATCATACAATTTAGTCCGAAGTCTTTTTTCAATTTTTTCTTTACAGTGTTCGACATCCATTATTACAGCAGGAAAGAATTTCAGTGTATCAGCATCAATATGTTAGTTATTTTCATACTTGTTGCTTGTCATGAATCAGAACCTACAGAAAGGAATTGACATTCTAAAGGTCCTTCATAATATTTTTATTTAGATTTTACATACACATAGTGGAAATTTGGAATATAAAAATATTTTTGACATTTAATAGAAAGTACGAACATTATTAATACATGACTTCATAAACAATTTTGTTGAGAGAAAGTTGGAAAAAAATATATGTAAGTTGAACCCGTCAAAGGATTAACAAGGATGTCTTGTAGAAGATAATGCATATTCTATTAATCAAGTGGCAGATTTTACAGATGACACTCGGTACATACTTGTGCAATGCTGACAACTTAAATCATTGTTTGATTTAGCAAGAAACTGGATAACGCAAAATCAACCATCGTTCCTTGGAAGGTACATCGGTAAAACTAAAACTCCATTTACTGTCACTAATATCTATGACTGTTGAGCTTATTGCATCCTTCATCAGATAAACAAAAGTGTCTGACAGAAGTTACCTATACATTAGTCTAATGTTTAATCATATCTCAACAATGACATCCGATAGACTGAAAATAAAATGAGGAATAAAATTTACATCATAAGCTTCATTTGCCTATCGAAAACAATATAACGTTGTAGAGCGAAACCATAATTACCAATGTTCATGGAGTGTGACACAAAATCAATGAGACTCAAAGATACTTTGTACTCAGTGTCACGCTATGATTGATGGTTGTAGACACGTAATTTGTCATCTCCATCAGTCATTTCTCTATGGAAATTAAAAAAAAAATCCATGTCTTTGATAACCTTGTGCATGTACTGCACCTGTAATATTCTATAATTTGAAAAACATCGGACTGGATGAATCAACATATCTCAACCTCGGCTAACGCCTCGGTTGAGGTATGTTGATTCATCCAACCCTCCTCGACTGATCTTTTTCTATCTGGAACTCAAACTAGTGCTAGATTCTATTAATTGTATATGTCTCTTAGGTGTCTCTGTTACACTATTATTTTGAGTGCAGTATTACACAATGTTATGAAAGAAAGTGAGCTGATCGATTTTAATTGAACTTGTCATATTCTATGACAGCAGTGTACTGCATTTCACTGAAATGGTTTCATAGTGCTTCAATAATCTCACGAACTACATTCAGTATTCAAATTGGATCTTTGAACAATGTGTGAATAAGATTTCAGCACAATCCACTGCAGAAATATTTCAATAATCACCTGAAAAGTGTAACGGTATTCTTTCATCGCGATGCAGATTCTTTGTTAGTTAGGGTTGACAAACACTACAGTGTTACACTGAAATCTAACAAGAATTTAAAGGAAAAAAATATTGAACGAGTTTGTCCTAGAGCTATGGAAATACTTTTGCACACGTATGAAATTAGCTCTTGCATCTTATATTCTCTTTGAAAACGATCTGAAATAACATTGACAGCCACTTTACGTATTATGTAACACTTTCAAAATTGTGTTAGTAGACATGTCTGCAAAGAAATGGGTTTACTTTTTGTGTAGACAAAAAAGAGTATAGCCAATCATAGAGGGAATATATATATATATATATATACATATATATATATATATATATATATATATATATATATATATATATATATATATATATATATATATATATATATATATATATATATATATTTAATTTTTTCGTTAAAATAGGGAAAATTCCACAACTGAAAATATCATCTATTATCCGATTTTCATCAATACACCCATGTGACGGTGGTTTGTATTTTCTGTTATCTTTTTCTGCTTTCCTGACAGTACCTTTCTGCACCTCAAAGTCGACATTTGAAACAATTTCTGAATATAGTAATTTCCCTCAAATCGTATTACATTCTACAGAAATTAAAAATTGTAGACGTCAACGAGAAGAATAAAACGTACAATTTTTACGGTCCTAACTCAAGTTTTTGGACAAATTAGAAAGAAGTGACTCAAATGTAGTACTTAACAACCCCTGTCGGAACAGTATATCTGCTATAAAATCTTTGTCTATAAATTTGTCTTTTATAGTATAATACAATTATGAGCAATAATTTTAAATATTAAAGGTTTCTTTCACTATAATTTTCAGGCATCGTGAATAACAACATTAGATGAGTGCGTAAGCACAATGACGATATAATGTGAATAAGAACAGAAAGTTCTTGCATAATGCATGAGTACAGATACATTATTACGGTATTCCAAGCTCTTGGTGCTATTTCTGTTATGAGAACATAGACGACAGAAAATTTAGAGTAATCGAGTTTGTCATATGATCTAGTTTGTTACCATTGTTACAACTCAGCTTTACGTTTACAAGTAAACCAGAGAAATACAGTATTGATTGATTGATTGATTTTTGTTTTACGTCACACCACGAATATTTCACGTATATGGTGACAGCATCTGCCTGATGCGGGGCATACAAATTTTGACCTTTGCAACGGACCCACCCGAAGCAGTGAGGGATCTTTAACGTGTCATGCCTACCGTGACACTGGACCTCGGTTTTAACTATCTCATCCGAAAGACATGACACCGGCATGACCAGAGCGGGACTCGAACCCCGGCCTCCCGATCAGGAGCCCGACGCTATACCACTAGGCCACGCCGGCTTATGTATAAACGAACCACAAATTCGATGTATACTTGTACATAACAAATTGCTTATCGAGATATGAAAAACACACTATTTTCCGTCTTATGTAAAGGGCAAACAATTTTCAAACTCTGAATATACGGTTTCCACGGGGAAAATTGTTAAACGTTAAAAAAAGCTCATCGAAGTCCCTCATTATTCTAACTATCACCCTGAACCCATCTAAGACAAAAAAAGGTGGGATAAAATGCAAGAAGTCGGACGACAATGTTACAGAATAGTTCGCTTCTCAGTCATGCAGACTAGGCCACGCCGGCTTAAAATACAGTATAATATATATATATATATATATACAATTATTTCATGTATATGGTGACGGCATCTGCCTGATGCATCGCATAAAAATTTTCATCTTTGCAACGGACCCACCCGAAGCAGTGAGGGATCTTTAACGTGTCATGCCTACCGTGACACTGGACCTCGGTTTTAACTGTCTCATCCAGAAGACAGAACACCGATGTGCACACGGCGGAAATCGAAGTTGGGACCTTTCGGTCACAAGCCCAGCATCTCAACCACTTGGCCACTGGGCTTAAGTAAATATATCTTGTATATGTTACAAATAAAAAATTATTTTTAAAACTGAAAGATAGCATGCAAGTAATAATGACGGTAGATTTTAAAAATCAACATATCTTCTTCGTTATAAGAGAGCATTACAAATAAAATTATGGAATTTACGTGATCAGATTGAAAGATAAAAACAATTTGGTCGGATAGTTATTGATTTAGCGTGTCATAAAGTCAGTGAATTTATAACTGAGTAAAACTAACTTAGTATGTATATAATTATGTACCATAGTATGATAAACTATTGTCTAGGTTTTGCATCATTGATCTAAGTTGTTACATTACACTGGTTTAACTTCATTTAGTTCTCGCACGACATTTTGCAGGCACAACAAGCGAACTCATAGTAGATACGAAAAGACAACTAAAAATGAGAAATTAAGAAACCGAAATTGTTCATTCCTCTCAAAGGAAAGTTCACAAATGCCGCTATAGACATGTACGAAAAACAAGAATAAGCACATAAAAGACATTGCAGAAATATCGGATTGTTATGCAGTTGTCGTTACGATTTATTGAAGTGACAAACGTAGGTTTAAGGGTATACCTTTCCATTCAACACAAAAGCAGTATATCCAAAGAACAACTTAAACAAAATCATGAATAATCCTTCATAAAAAGAACAAGGATCTACTCAAGTTGAAAAGAAATACGAATATTGTTATGTTTTAAATATAGTTATCAAAAGTAATAAGTGACATCAACATGTGACAACCGTGATCTGCCTTGCAAAACAAATAGAAAATGATATCAATATAACATACAAGCATAACATAGAAATGTTTGAATACATTGTAACTGAGGTGCCAACTTTGGACGGTGTAGCTTAAACAAAAAGATTGAATGAGAGATTTGAACTCTTTCTAATTGCTAACAATGCTTTCACTAGTTCAGCAGACAAGCAATACACCAATGAATTTAACATGAAAATACACGCATTAATGGTCTCCAATGTAATCAATTATATTTGTCAACAATTTGTCATATTTGTCAAAGTCTGAACAAGGGAAAAGGAAGGACAAATAAGTCCCATTGTTGATTCTGCATTCATATCAAAGGAGTGTGCGTTACTGAAATTCTCCCCCAGATGGAATTATTGCTGTGTGGGATTATGTGTGGTGAAATCTATCATTACTGAAGATAACTGTATCGGATTTAAGACACGTTATCTTTAAATGATGTATTAGAGCAAGTACTGTAAAAACCGAAAACAATTTGCAACGAAAAGAGTGATAGAGAGAGAGAGAATGTTAAGTTGTTCAAAGGTAGACTAAAATACAAAAACGATCTGACTGTAATCTTATACATTATTATGAATAAGTGGACAGCTATTCGTCATCAAGATCTGATTTCAAAAAGACACTGGCCTGCGGTCTTCGCCTATCTTTATTTCTATATACATAATCAGTGATGTTCGATATATGATTATAGACCATTAAATGAAAACACGGGTGAATTCCTAAGAAGTGGTCTATTTGATGAATCGATGTCACTGGAATGACAAGTAATCTTCAACATAAACACTTCTCCATTTAAGATCACCCCGTTTTTCATCCTACGACAAGGTAGAAAATATTCGTCCTGAACTATCTGGAAGCGCACTTGGGTATTTCTGTGCTCTTTCATAAAGATTTATAAACTCAAGAAATAATCTAAGAAACGTTATGAAGCCATTTCACAAAAGATGAGTTTATTATTATCTCAAAACATAATGGATGAAAAAGAACGTGTTGTTTCAGAAAACTGAAAACAATATCAGTGTTGTTTAATGCACAAACACAATGCATATCATGACTAAGAAACTTCCGATATCGACATAGCAAACTTATTTTTTTGTTTATCCTATTTCATCCTATATTACATTTTACAACATGATGAATATTAGATTTTGTGGAAGTTCTTTCCGATTCCGAAACTTTGGCAAGTTAAGATCTACATCTCAGAAATAAACACTCTAACTGACACTGACACTTCGTCATGTTTTACATCATATGTAATAAGAGTTCGATAGATGCATCAAAGTCGTTCCCAGGAAAGCAGCAAACTCCATTAATGTCATTTTAGTTCTAAACTTTCCTACATCAAACCAACAAAAGTACGATTCACTAATTATACTTTGTACTTCCCAGGAAAACCCCTTTAATCTGACCTAGACAAATTGATCTAACATTTAACGTCTAATTAATCGTTGCTACACATAAATAAATGATTAGGTTTATGATACAAATAAATCAATCGTTAAATTCCTGTTTGATTCATTTATACCAGGTGTCAAATCAAACACCAATATGAAAAGGTTATTCGGGCTGAAGATTTATCCACAGGCAAACAGACTTTGCAAATCTCTGAAGGACTTGATTACTAGCGATGTCATGTAAATTCTGACTTCTTTTTGACCTCTGTATTCCTCTGTAATTTCACTTGATATGATGACATTGTTTGGCATATGACATCGCTACACAATGCTTCATTGCATGCCATTTCGCGAAAACACAAGTAACAACCATTGATATTAACAGCGGCAATATCAAACTCGTTTACATCCTTGCTAATTTCTCTCTCGTATTTTCAGATGACATGAAAATGAAGAAATAAGTAATTAACAATTGGAAAGAGGGAATGGGAATGCAAGATCCACCATCCTTCCCTGTTACAATCCCATGTTTGTTGATTTATGTTTTTGATTTAAATTTGTAATGCATCCAATATGGTTTTTTTACCATTAAGCATCCTTTACTCCCAGTTCTAGCTCGATGTAGATGATAATTCTACCTACTGATGTTGACGTAAACATCTTAGTAAATGTAAAACGGTTTTGAATATCTTAAACTGTCGTACAGTCAAAGTTTTTCAAGATGCTCACAGAGAGAAGATAGAAAGGTCGTCACTTACAACAGGCGGCCTCTTAATAAAGGCTGGTTTGAATAAACAGAGAAAGGTGATTGTGAAAGGCAGAGGGTTGCTTTGTACAAATGGTCTTTAAAGAGGGATTAACAGAATGTTGATAACGTCGCCGTACTATATATATATATATATATATATATATATATATATATATATATATATATATATATATATATATGTATCGTCAAGTGAGCATCTCATCCTTGCACGTTTTATCTGTCAATTCTAACCCTTGTATAGAAGTGCCAACACAACTACATTTAATCAAATATGACTATCGACATACTTGCATGATAATTCCCTGTTTACAGAAATTGCTACGCTTGAAACAAACAATTCTATGTGATTGCTTTATGCAAATGAAAAAACATTAATGTGATTTATAGAAAAGTTAACGACTTAAAAATTGTAAACATTAATAATATTACTTCGATAGCATATTTACATTCAATACATAATGATTACGTTTGTCATATAATCAATTACCGCATTCGATTTGCTACAAACATACCAAATTAAATTAATTTTCGCTTTAAACTATAGTTGATCAATATGTATGAACATCACACGGCTTCCAACATCCTGAAGGATTCAGTGGGCCGTTTCACAAAGAATCATACGTACGATATTTTACGTAAGTACAAAAATTCCTTAAGTCTCACAAATTCCTTAATTCTTAAGGAATTTTTTGTACTTACGTAAAATATCGTACGTATGATTCCTTGTGAAACGGCCCACAGATGAATTAAAAACAAGCAGGGATAATGTTTAATCCAAGTTGCAATCTATTATCTGACAATCTTCTGGCGTACATGTCAGAGTAAGAAAACTAAGTCAAGGCTGTTGAAATACCTACACAGCTCTAGAATTTTATGTGTTTATAGTAAAATCCATTGTATAATTTATTTATTTATTTATTTATTTATTTATTCATATATATATATTTTATTATTATTATTTTGGGGGGGGGGGGTAGTCTCTTTTATTATGTAACGCGTTTTATTGATTTTTCCTTGGTTTTAAAATGCCTTGATATAGAATAAGAAAGTAATTTGTGCTTCGTCAGTGAGATACTCCCTATTATGTGTTATGTTGGACATTATCGGACCTCTATAGATAAAAGTTGAAGCCATATTCCCGGAAGGAGCAAGCCTCTTGCTGATATAGGCGTACATGTTAACAGAGGGATTGTGAAATCGAACTCTTTTTCAAAATAAAATCTCATCTCTTATTAAATGCCCGACATAGGATGTTTTGCCACTCAAAGTTGTCATTCTGTTCGGTCTTTTCGTTACACATAAGTACTTCCCATTTGGGACGATATCAACAAAAAGTCATTCTTACGTCATCAAATCTTATGCCAAGGTAAGAAGGCTAAGTTAAGGCTGTCAATACCTACACAGTTCTAGAATTTTATGTGTTAATAGTAAATCAACTGTATTATCTTTTATTTATTTATTTATATAATAATAATAATAATAATAATAATAATAATAATAATAATAATAATAATAATAATAATAATAATAATAATAAAAATAATAATTATTATTATTGTTGTTGTTGTTGTTGTTGTTGTTGTTGTTATTATTTTTATTATCATTATCATCATTATTATCTCATCTCTTATCAAATGCCCGACATATGATGTTTTGCCACTCAAAGTCTCGTCATTCAATTCGGTCTATTCGTTTATGCAAAGGTACTTCCCATAGACCCTTTCACGTTTTGAGTGACAAATAGTTACGCTTCCCGTAAAATTTTTGACGTCATAGTAAGATATTAATGGTCTCTTATGTCATTTTGCGGGAACATTGATGATTTTGCCTCTGAACAAAGGGTCTATTGGAAGATACCGCCATTAACAGCGGTCCTAATATTTAGGGAGGAAATAAAGCATATTTCGCCAAAATGACGTAAAGAACAATGGTACTTTATTGTGACGTCATAAGGTTGCTAACTCAAATCGATATTACTAACTGATGGTACACAAGCGCCGCCTAACGGACGGTACCTCCCTTTGGTACGGTATTTGACATGAAGTAGGTCATCAAATTCTATGGAAACCCGTCTAAGACCCAGGGAAATGTTGGTCCACAAGAAATGTATGACTTCATAATTGTTTACATCAAATACGTCTCAAATGGGAAATTCGCTCTTCCACAAAACCCAATTTTTCACAGTGATGACATCATCTGAGGTCCGACAAAACTGCGACAAACAACGCATTTGTTTATGACGTCATAGAACAATTAAAAAAGACTGAATGTCACGTTCTTTTACGAACAGTGGAAGGGTGAATGACTCTATTTACCGAAAAGACTCAATTATGACATCAAAATGCAAGTATTTACGTCATAATAAAAATTCCGGCAAAACGTATTTTGTCGGACATGAGGCCCCTTATATCATGTAAAATATGAAATTTGTGTATTGTACGCATATGCAACACCAACATACTCGACACCAACACGGTAGCATTATCATTCGCATTATACGCTAACACATATATTTATAATTTTACACGACACATACTCCCGTATTTATACACATCGTTTATTTTCACTAAATAACTTTTTACAGTCTCGCATTTATCATTTCATTGTCTAATTACGAAGTAAAACAGCCATGGTCTGTAATCCCCGACATGCTAGGATTTTCTGGGCGGAATGGACCGACGACACGCTTTAGAACAATTTCATGTGCAATAAACTAATGTATATGCATCCATCTCTGGATTTAGTTTTCGATTGTTTTGTAATTAGCGCATTCTATTTTCATGACGTATCACATCAGAGCGGTATATTGAATGTCTGACAACTACATGCCATCAAACATCGATGGGAAACAGCAGGCAATATGGGCATTCACTGCCGTTTTCATAGTTCGGGAACAATCTTTGATCGTTTCTGTTTTGTCAGGAAATTGATAAACCGAAAAGCATGGACAGTTGCATCTATCGGACAGAATTAGATTTAGGTATAGACAATCATCATAAAAGTAAGAACGGTATGAACGAAATGAAAAACAGGAAGAGGTGAGTCGTACCGATTTAATCATGTATACCGGAGACCTTGGGCTTTATTGAAAAATCGGAAAGTCACGAAAGTCACGGAATGTGTCTACACTATTACATAATGGAAACGAGTACCACGAGATATGAAATTTGGACTCATTCCTGTTACTATTGCAGGCCCTTACACGAGAGGCGCTCTACAAAGTGATTTCAAAACTCTCATGAATGATGTTCTATAAAGTAATTCAGAGTGAAATCACATATGTTTCCCTTATGTGTGTACTTATAAATGAGAAAGGCTCTGAAGCCAAGCGAACTTGACCGCATTCTCGAGAAAACTAGCATGCCGGGAAGGCAGTTCAAGTGGTTTATATATCTAAGCCGTCAACCCAACCCACCCCCCCCCCCTTCCATTCTCATAGAAGCATCGTCCCGAAGATTATTGTTGTACGTGAGTTTTCTCTGGGGTTACCGAGGTTTCCTCTGGCCACCACCTTTCTGCTGTCGTAGCTTCCACCCTGGATATGTTTTGTCCCGAAAATGAAAACACCATCCATCGAGTCTTACTCCACTGAAGCCAATAGGGTATTACAAATACCACAACTGGTCACATGGACCAACATGTAACCAATCACTCACCTAGAGGGCTTGCCGTGGACCCCAGAGTCACTACACTGTGACCAAATTCAAACGTGTAGCGACGACAGGGCTCTGCCCAAGGCTCTGAAGCCAAACGCACTTGACTGCATTCTCGAGAAAGCTAGCCTGCGGGGAGGCAGTTCAAGTATATATATATATATCTAAACCGTCGCACTTGGAGCTAGAACAAATAATTATTTTGGTAATGGTTAAATGAAGATAAAAGTGCCAATAACAGAACATAATATATATTTAAAATAAGTCTCTGGTGATAATTTTAGTAGATAGTGTAAATAAAAGACAAAATGGAGATGACACTGTGAGTACAATTCCTTGCATTAACATCGTAAGGACTCCTTGGGAATTGATCGATCGTGAGACCTCATGCAACCGTCCATAGGATTCTCATTGAGACACGTTCATTCATTCTTTGAACAATGGATGACAGTTCAGATATAAGGCAACAGAGCACGTCATTTGCAGCGTATAGGAATATTAACAAATGTTGGAAGTGTTATTTCCTCAAATGAAAAAAAAAATGATAAAGAAACTTTTTACGATTATGTTATACAATGTACATTATAAACTATTTGTTTTGTTCGATTCTTGTTTTATGTCACATCATGAGTATAACAATAATACGGCGGCGTAACCTGCTTGGTGCAAGCACATGAATTTAGACCTATCCAGCAGACCCTCCAGAAGCAATGAGGGGTCCTTTACGTGTCTTGTCTATCCTGACACGTGACCTTGGTTTTTACTTTCTCATTCCTTAAGACAGGGTACTGACGAGTACACGGTGCGACTTGGACCCTGGACCTCTCAATCAGGAGCCAAGCACCTAAGCAGCTGATCTACAAACGCTTGTGTATTGTAAATGTATTATTTTGAAGGAATGAATTTGTTTACATCTTTATAGCATTGGTCGATATCGTCTTTTAAGAAAAAGTTCAAAATGAAGTTCATGTCGAACTGGTGCCAATCAAAAGATTACATGTTCAAAATATCGAAGATTTACTTTTGATAATGCAAAAAAAAAAACCCAAAAAACAAAAAAAACAAAAAAAAAACAAAACAAAACAAAACAAAACAAAAACAAACCAAAAAAGACCAATCAGTCAAAAACAAACACCCCCTCCCCCCCAAAAAAAAACCAACAAAGAGAAAACAAACAAACCAACAAACAAATTCCTATCTTGAGATCATTACCCTTATGTAAAATGTTTTGAATATAGAATATATATACCTTTTAATTTTGTGCACCAGATGCGCATTTCGACAACTTATGTCTCTTCAGTGATGCTCGTGGCCGAATTGTCTTAATATATAAATATTTAAAGAGCAGTGTTGAAACCAAAATGCTTCTCTATATAAAGACAGAGCTATGCATTAGGGATACTCCTTAGTTTTAGAGTGATTTACTTAATTTGATGACTGAAAATTTGAAATATATATTTCATGTCAGTACAAAAGCACTGAAAACTAGACTTATGATGCCCTCGGGAACTATCAGTCCACCACCAGTGACTCAATTATTCTACAAAACACAGACTTTGTAGCCAAAGAGTAAACGAACATTTGCCAAAGGCCACTTCCCTATCTGAGAATAATTGAAGAGATTAACGTCATATCCAGTCTTCTTTTTCATTCTAATTTTGTCTATATTGATTCAAGTGTCCGGGAGGGAATAAGCACGAGGAGATATTTTCAAGGTGGCGGTTTGACTGAAAACATCTTGAAAACGATATATGTATCACAATGCTTTATTAATGACCGTAATCAACCATCATCGGAAATAACTACCAATAGAATTTCTTTCAATTATTTATGAAACTGTCAAACAAAAACAGAACTCAGTCAGAAAACGTCAAGTCGTCTGAAATCTAGAGACGAAGGTTATAATTAGAAGAAAGTCAGAAGCATTAATTCGAGGATCTCTTTGGATATCTCGCGCATTTATATTTACTTCAATGGCCTTGTTTTATGTACTTAGAACTAACATACCCGTTCCCTATTGATTTTATTTAATATATTTCTTTCTATGCCCGACACATTATAATTTACCATAAAAATTTGCGTTATTTTACTTTGACGTCACTATGATAGCATGAAGGTCATAATAAAAATTTCCGCAAAAAGTAGCATGTCTTTCATCATGTTGAATTGGGGGAAAAATCTGCTTGATTGTAACCTTTTCTCTATATGTGAATTTTTCGATAAATAAAGATCTAATTTGAGATTTGATCTCAAATTTAAAAAAAAAGTTTGATAGGCAAACTCCTTATAAGTGACTATATATACATATTCGTCCTCTAGGATTTCACTATCGTTTGTTTGTTTCGTGTCACACCAAGGTTTTTTTTCAATTGCATGGTGATTGCATCTATCCGATGCATTGCAAAGGAATTTCGACCTGGTCACCAGTCCCACCAATAACAGTGAGGAATTTTTCAATTGCCAACCCCTACCGTGACACGATACTCAAGTTCGGTTTTCACTGTCTCAATTGGAATATACTATACCGACAAGGCGCCGTTGATATTCGAACCTGCAACCTCTCAGCAATGAATCAAGCACTCTAAAGACTCAGCTATGCCGTTTGACTATACTAATGTAGAGCAGTAACTAGCACGTCAATACTTTTAACCTACTATTACCAATTTCCCTATCTATTTGTTATTGTTTAACGCCATTCCAAAATCATTACATATATACGGTAGCAGCACCTGTCTGGTGCATTGCTTTATAATTTTGTCTTATGCTATTGACCCAGCCGAGGCAGCGAGGGCTCTTGTATGTGTTGACGGTGCCTCGGTTTATACTGTTTCGTCCGAAGGCTAGATAGGTAGGCAGATGATGAATCACCTTAGGAAAATCAGATCCGACAGTCGGAATTTAACCCGGGTCCTGAGTTGAAGCACGGTGCGATAAAACTAGACCAACTAAGCAAAATGTTTCAAAGTCATGGTTTATAAACCCCTACCCCACCCAACCCCGCAATGAGAGGAACGGACCGAAGTCGCCCGTTCCACAAGATTACTGTTTTTACATACGATTTACTCATGAAATACCAGAATCAGGTATATTGTCTCTATTTAAACCCACATTATTCAAGTCACGGTCCAGACAACATACATTAACCCACTTTATTCAAATCACGGTCCAGATAACATATACAAACCCACATTCTCCAGGTCACAGTCCAGTCAACATATTTAAACCCACATTCTTCAAGTCACGGTCCAGACAACATATATGGACCAACGTTATTTAAGTCACGGTTCAGACTACATATAATAATTTAATTATTTCCACATTAACCGTATAACGTATATACAAACGCGCAGAGTAAAATATAGTCTATTTCTGTATAGACAATGTCCCTTCAAGCAATACACAATCAGGGCCGCATGTAAACACAGCTCCGGTTCGATCTAGATATAGATCTTTAAATCAAGTGATCTCTAACTGAATAAGACGTCACTTTTAAAATGAGTAGAATATACAAAAATAAAATCATTACTGTTTTTTTTTTCTTTCATTTCATAGTATCCTTTCTATGTCGTACATATACTATCTCTGTTATTGATGGGGCCGCCACTAGATTGCGATTCTGATTGGCCAACATAAGATTGATGCGCGAAATTTGATTTATCACTTTCAAATACAATTACAAGATGTAATCGTTCTTGAAAAACGTTTTATTTTGAAATACCTGTAATTAAATTATAAATAATGACTGTAAAAAAAAACATTCTGTCTATTGATGTATAGACAAAAACCGAGGCACAAACTAAATATAATCCGCTTCGGTTTTCGTCTATACATTGATAGAAAGAATCTTTTTCACAGTCATACCTTAATAACCTCACATTATTCAAGTCACAGACCAGACAACATATAAATCGATCACTGATCATTTTTCAAGAATTTATGACAAATACAACACAATTTTCACAGCTCCTGCGACGATATGATATAACTTCTTTTAATTCCAGAATATTTTGCATGGTTCTTCTAGTTCATTTTGACGATGACGCTGGGATTACTGTAACTACATGAAGCTTTCTATTGTGCGGAATAATTTGAAATGACATTTCTGTTGAAATCAAATTTACGATTCACGAGCCTACAGCTGTACAAATTATTGAAGCAATCGTTAGGATTGCATTCAGCTGCGTTTACTGTTAATTCCTTCACTTAAATAGTAGTCTTGTAATGGAGGTACATGCGTAATAATTCTATTACATTAATTTTAGATAAAAGTACCGCTGGGGTTTGACGTCATATTAATTAAAGTCTTATTTAAAATTTGAATTCAACATCAATGATCAATTAGGGTGCATGCCTTTAATGAAAATCTATAGAGATTTCTGTGCATGTATATTGTAAAAAGAATGTATGAAGTAAATTTCAAATTAAGCAGAAATATGATGGAAGTAATGTTATACCCTTTTAATTGATACTGGTATACCCGGAAAAATGTAACTTCCTCTACTTTCTCTTCTGACCGGGGAATGAACCAACTTGGACAAAAGCCAGAAACGACAGCGAGATCTTGTGGAGATACTCGATATTTACTAAGAAAAGAACGAGAATATGTTTGTGTTTCATTTGGACATCGAACCAGACGGTATGGTTAGGCTATTTAGTATACCCTTCCGAAAACATATATCACAAAATTACCTTTCTTCTTCAGATTCCCTTTGAACAGGGGTTTCAATTGACCAGTGCCATTTTCATAAAAGGTATAAGGGAAAGGTGCCAAGTTCCTGTCTTTATTTAGAAATATGTATTTCAGAGATCTTGTATTTGAATTCTGAACAGAAAATATCTGCTAGAAAATTTTTTATTGTGAATTGTGTATTTCTGCCTATATGATGCAATGAAGAAATTCCATGTTTTGTCAAATCAGGAAGTATGAAAGTCTCAAAATGTTTATTTGTAGCCATATCAAAGGTTACAATGAAACTCAATAATGCTCAAGTTTAATACAGCACCTCAAAATTGATAGAAAGGTATCTGAAAATTGAATAACCGGGATCTGTCTTTAATAAAGTCAATAATTAAAGCCAAGAGATAAAGTAAATCTAACAGAGAATTGCAATTAATCTCAGATATGGTCTCTCTATATATTAAGTAATACAATTGAAAACAATATGTATTTTAATGCAATAGAAGTAAATATATCAGTCTTTCATATTCGGCACCAAGGGCAATGAAATAGTTTTAAACATTCTCAACATAGTTTGCCAGAAGAGGCGTCAGATGCACATTCACAGCTTATTAACGAACCGAAACCATAAACGACAGTCAAACTGACCAAGAACAGGTGAGCAGAGATCATCATGTCATAACCCTATTGAGAGACGTAAATACCCTCTTTGTCTCAGAGATATAGAAGATGAATATCACTTTGTGTTGATTTGTCCCCATTATAATGATATCAGAACAAAAGTTGTGAAAAAGTACTATTATTGCAGACCCTCTGTCTTTAAATTAGTTATACTATTTTCTACCCAGAATGTAAAAGAACTGTATAATATGGGTAAATATTTAAAACATGCCTTCATCGTTCTAA
The DNA here is from genome assembly GCA_035048485.1 of Pteria penguin. Classification (NCBI taxonomy): domain Eukaryota; kingdom Metazoa; phylum Mollusca; class Bivalvia; order Pterioida; family Pteriidae; genus Pteria; species Pteria penguin. The sequence goes on along the minus strand of CM068580.1, from coordinate 55,876,863 downwards.
AACTTCACATTTGACTTATATACATACCAATTCAAAATATGTTTATCTGTTTATCTTTATATTTATATCATATACATATTTATTCTCTCTACTGAGTACAAATATTTATATTTTATATATTCATTTATATGTTTTCTATGTTGTAAATCTATGAGCAGTATTGCTTATGATAAATAAACTATACATGTAACCTCGTAATCATCTCAAAATCTCATAACAAATGGACGCTTATGCATGGACCGCATGTCTTTTTCATTCTTACTTGCTTGTACTTGCTTTTCAATTATCTTTAGTGACGACAGAAACAGATCATTACTTAGAGAAAAATAATTATTTTTTGCGAGAAATTGCCCTTAAGGTTTAACATAAGTGTCAATTTTCACGATTATTTTCAATCCGCAAACATAAAGTTCAAACCAATGTAGGACAGTTGTAAGATGAAGATAAACTTGGTTTGATTAACATTAGATAACTAGGTCTCTATCTTAAGGAAGGAATGTAACTTCCTGTTTGCATGTCGCAATATTTCGGAAATCAAGGGAAACCTTAATCAACGAAGCAATTTAATCATGAAATTGTCAATACAAAGAATTTGATCACTGCTGAAATTGAAAATCTAATGTCTTATATAACGAACCCGATTTTAGAGTGATTTTATAAATTACATGTATGAAAATATAGAAAGTTCAATCCGATATCGATATAGATTAAGGGATTGATATTTATCATCACAATATCAAGATTTTTACCTCTTACGTTAGAAAAAAATCTTTTTGGAGATTTAGATCTGCCTGATAAAGATAACGAGTAAATACTGAATTCAACAAAGATATTGTTAAATCATATAAGTAGAGGACGTTTGTAGTGTTCTTGTAATCTTTGCCAAATAAAATATGTTTAAATTAAACTAAATTTTGGATGAAAACAATCAAACAAAAAAGGGCGCAGAATCTCTATCATTTTGATATATTAACATTCAGCATCATGCCTGAAAGAATTTAAATGTGATTTAATGAATATTCTACCTCCCGGATAAACCACTGCTACTTTACCAACACGTTATTGGTTTTTTTCTTTTATTATGATCAGAATTCAAGAGACAAGCTAGAGGCGAGCAGGTGATGTTGTACACCAGAGTCTGTATAGGTTGCCGCTAATGGAATTATATACATCAAACTGTATAAAAATTTGTATTCCTTCTTTCTCTTAGTAATAAATATTGTCGTTCAAAGCGAATTGATATACGGTTTATATACTTCATAAAATCGCATCGCGGTACACAACTGTTGACATTTCAGAAACGACAAAAGCTTTTTACTGTCGATTGTATAGTTGTCGAGGAAATCCGATCAATATTCAAAGAAATCGGTTAAAATGACTTTGGTTCAGTTTTAAGCGCCAGTGACTCGGTATGTAAAGTTGGATCTTTATTCAAATACACTGGTAAATGCATTCACAGCAGATTTTTATTGACATTTCCTCTAACTACGTTTAATGTTTCTGTTAATGACGTTCCTTTTCACTCAAACAATGAGGTAACAAAGTCCATAATCTGAGAATAGTTCTTCATACTTTTGTATTAAATGTACATGTCGTGATATAGTTAAGTACCCCATTGCATTTTGATAAAATTATACGCTAGTAGAATCAAAGAAACATTCAGTGATCAAAACTGTAATCCCAGCTTTAATTGCTGCAGGGAAAAACAAAATTTAAGTTAATATGATTTTGTAATTTTAACTGCAGAATTTTGCATGTTCACTTAAACTAAATACTCAATTTCACACACATATATATCTTCATGAATTTTGCGGACATTTGAGGGAAAACGTTCTCCTGCACACTAAAATACTTGGTTTTTTTTAAAAACGACATTTTCTTGAGATACACATCAGCTTATCAATCTATCTAGATGCATGCTTTTACAGTATGTCTTTCGAGCATAATTTCCAAAGGAACCATTGCAATTATTCAACGTTTTCCCTCTAATTATCTCATTTCCAGGTGATTTCATCAATACATCAATGTTTGAGGGAAAGAATATTGCAACAATACTTCTGTCACATGTATTTTATTGCAGATAAATAGTTAACCTAACAGACCATATGCAAACACTTATATCAATTCTTATGCATCTAAATGGAGTGTTTTATTCGGTGCTATATCGGAAAATAAGCAGCTTTGATTCCATAATACACAAACTCCCTAGGCATTGGGGTTATAGGCCAAAATTAAAAAATGTGTTTGTCTCTGGTTGCCCGATTGACCCTAAATTTATAGGCCAATCCTAACTTTTTTATCGGTGATCGAGATGAATTTCTGTTGTACGACTTGGCCGCATTTTGAACGAAATGTTTTTCGCTCGAGTTGACTGTAAAATCGAAACCAATGGCCGCTAACCTGTACATCGCAAAAAGCTACATGGGTATTCCTTTGTACATTGTCGGTCTTAAGGTTTTAACAAAAAAAAAAATTACTGCAGACAATAAGCGATCTTTGAAGAAAACACACCTACCTACCGACCCTATTTCAAATTGCAAAGCGACCAGAAACGAACCAGTAAGTTAATTGTCAAATAATAATTAAAGGACCGACGTAATTCGGTTCACAGAGTGCCTTACTCGAGCCAAAAGTTTCCAGGCTAGATCCGACAGTCGACTTGTCGATATTCTGTCCGTAGGATGAGATCGCAAAACAAAATGGCTGATTGATGATTGCTATATCTATGGTAATGACATCTGTCTGGTGCATTGCACAGAAATTTTTATCTTTACAACAAAACCACAAGAAGTGGTAAGGGGTCATTTACGTGCCACGCCTATCGTGACACGGGGCCTCGATTTTCACTGTCTCATCTGAAAGACAAGACACTGGTGTCTTTGGAGGCAATAGTCGAAACTTTCAGTCATGAGCCGAGCTATCCACTAAGCTACACCGCCTCCGGCAAATAGCGAAAGCCGTGTCACGGTACACGCATCTTGTAGTAGATATTGGGTTTATTGGGTCATTTCGTCATACAGAATTATTTCCCATATGAGCAGATATCTAACGTCAATCAGTTATGACGTCAGTCAATAGACTATTTCCGAGTTTTATTCAAACTACGGACATTGCATACTTTGGCGTCTTTTGTTTATGACGTAATAATCTTATCTTTGGATACATAACGTCAAAGTCTGACTTGTAAAATCTAGGGTTTAACGGTCCTTTCCGGTTACTTCTTTGGAATCTAGTATAAAATTCACCTTTCCACAAAACGCAATTTTTCATTGTGATGACGTCATCTGAGGTCCTACAAAACTCCGACAAACAACGCATTTGTATATGACGTCATAGATAGAACAATAAAAAAAAAGACTGAATGTCACGTTCTTTTACGAACCATGGAAGGGTGAATTACGGGAAATGATATAGAAATTGTATGACGTCACAATGGATTTACGTTAGATACCTGTTCATATGGGAAATAATTCTGTTTGCATGGGTCAAATTTTCTGTGCAACATGCCAGGTCGATGTTGTCGTTATAAAAGCGAAAGAGATTTGGGTGTGACGTAAAACTATAAACAACAACTACAAGCATAGACTTACAACTCCCGGTTTACTTCTTTAATGTTTTCTCCATTTTTATTGATTGTTTTGTTATACTATCTGGTGTAAAAGGGATTCTAAAGTCAATTATCCGACTTGTGGAAAATGAATTTCTCTTCATCTTTTTACGCGTTCATCAATTTTGTTAAGAACATTCACTGCATATTTCATAAACATGCTTTTAAATGCATTATTGCTAATTTTCCTTGGTAATATCTATATCTTTACGTCATTGCACTTACAGTTTTATTCGCTAAATCTCTGTACATTTATCACGTCGTTCATTCATTCATTCATTCATTCATTCATTCATAAATTGTCTCATTTCAAACGAAATACTGTTTACATCACAAATACAATAATTTCTCAATTTATTTACACACAACAACCACAATAACCAGAGAATAACCAGGGACCACATACGGATTATATTTCAAATCAATACGAACGCTTACGATGTGTTCTCGATAGCAATGCGACATGTCCCTCTATGAAATATAACATTTATATTGCACATATTTGTCGTAAAATATTTTCTATTGAATTGGCGCATCAGTCTACATTACAGTCGATGTAACTGTCATCGGGAAAAATTGAGCTATCTAGCGGTCGTTGATTTAACCGCATCGGTGGTCAATATGGTCTTGTGATCAATTTCCATGTGGTCGACCCGCATATATGCATGCAATCTCGCACAGACACCATTTTTCACCATCGTCGTTTTAAGGTCCGTTTATTAACAGTTGTGTCATAGTTTTAAGTATCCAATTAGAAGATTGTGAATAAAAATGAGCAGGCAACCAATGAGAAGGCTTGGATTTAACATGAGGTGTAAGTTACCAATCAGAAAGCTAGGATTTTACATGAGGTGAAAACAGCCCATCAAAAGACTTAAAATTAGCATATAGTTGTGTTTTTAGTAATGCCTAGGCTTTGTTTTACACACACATAAACCTAATAAATTCATTTCACGGGAAAAAAGAAAGAATTCTAAATTTTTCGTTAATAAACAATTGGATATTAAAAAGTGTGTTATTATTGTGCCGATTCACAATATATTGTACATATTGTCTATTTATTACATTTATCAAAAGTGATCAACCAACTACCAGTGATGTGATCACTTTTGATAAACATCAAAAGTTATAATAACGATTAATGACTTGAACACAGTTAAGAAGAAAATGCCTTCAAAACATTCCATTTCATTAAAGAACTATTAGAATCCTATCGTTTCTTATTTCGTGTCGTTTTGTATAAAGACTCCCAAAAATCACATTGATTTTATAGCTTTCTAATTGTATTTTACATTTATTATTATTATTATTGTTGTTGTTGTTGTTGTTGTTGTTGTTGTTATTATTATTATTATTATTATTGTTGTTGTTGTTGTTGTTGTTGTTATTTATGTATCTTTCGTTTGCTTCATAAGAGGTGAATGAATATATTTTCATATGAAAAGAACGTCCCAATGAAAGGCATCTCTATCGTTCGTTATTATAAGAGTTTCGACAGTTTCATAGTTTTATCTTGATTTTTAAACCAAAAATGTGTTATTCCCAACTATTGACCGATTTTTGTTCTTGACATTTTGAGATTTACGTCATTGTAATGTCATGGGTCTACTTTGTTCATATAACTTAATTAACACAGATTGTAATAACATATGTAATTATGGAAATTTACATCTCCCTCAATTAAGTATGCACTTTTTCAATTATTGTTTCAAATGATGGTGGTATTAATGTTACAGTAAATGAATTGTTATATTGGGAATTTCACTAATTCCGCGATGAAACAGAAAATTTGAAAATAATAAGAAACGGTCTCAACTCCGATGACTTCATCGCTTTTAAACACGTGACATGACGCCTAAATCATGGAATCACAATGATACGTATTAAAAGTGTCATGCAAGTACCATAAGCCATCTCCTCTAAATGTGCAGCGACACCTATATGATTTTCAGTACTGGTATCAAAACAGCCATATATCTTTTAATGGTCGTTTTATGGCTCTGGGAAACCTTTCATTGGTTTAAATCCGATACAGACGTAAAGTATTTTATCTCAAGCTTTACGTCACACCATGATTTTTGCGCTTATATGGTAGCTATATACACCTTATGCAATACACAAAATTGACACCTATGCAACGGAGCCATCTAAAGCAGTGAAGGATCTTTCATTTGTCACGTCTACTATAAAACGAAGCCTCGGGGTTTGTTACTGTTTCGTCCGAAAAACAGGACAACGAAGAGCCACCGGTGGGCCTTAATCCAGGAGCCACCGATGGGCATCAAACCAGGGACCTCACGAGCTAAGCACTAAGCCGATTGAGATACGCCGGCTCCATAGAACTCAGTTGGTAGCGCTCTTCGTTCGGAGCAGGCAGGTCCTGGCCAGGCTGGGTTCGAGCCCAAATTTTGAATTATAGATACCCTGTCTTTCGAATGAGACAATAAAAACCAAAGCCAACGCCAGTGTAGGCTTTTGTATGATAGCGATTCTTTACTGCACTGGTGGGCCCGTTGCATAAGTCGACGCCCAATGCACCAGGTAGATGTTATTATCAGATGATAAATAAATTATCTTGGTGATGTTTAAACAATATATCTACATTCCAATTGCGTTTCGCTTCAATGAAGATAATAACTAAACTGCACATTAATTTTCAATAATGGTAGTCAATAATAGAAATTGCCTATCACGTGACTTAATAGTACTGCCGCGTTAATATCGCATACCAAGGAAGCCCGTTTTATTTTTATCATAATGTCCTTACTTGACGTTGACATGTATATGTTGTGTACGTTAAATTACGTGTTGTAGATTAAACCAACAATCTTCAATCGTGAATAAACATTACAATTAACATATTGTTTGCTTTTCATTCATAAAAAAAAAAACAAATCAAAGAGATTTAAGTTCCATCACCGTAGCTACTTCTTTGAATGACATTTTCTAAATAGCGGTCAGGGACACAATGAGGTACAGAACAGACAAAAAACTCAGAAAATATAATCTAAATATAAGGATCGTTTTTATGTATTTGTGCTTCATTGATGTGTATTGGCAGTAGGGAAGGGGAAAAAATAATTTATCGAAATGCATTATATTACATGCATATCAGCATGTAGTTACCATTCATATAGCATCTTATTTACGGCTTTTGTTATATTTAAAACAGGAAAATTAGCCATGTTCTGTGATATCAGCATGAAATTCATAATTATACTAGTCAGAGCAAAAAAAACAAAAACAAAACAAAACAACACAAAACAAAACAAAAAAATAAATAAATAAATAAATAAAAAAAAAAACCAAACAAACAAACAAAAAACCCCAAAAAACAAAAACAAAAACAAAAAAAAAAAAAAACCAAAAGAAAAAAAGCCCTGAGATGTAAATTGCTACATTGACATATATTCATTGGTTCAAAATCGGCGGATTGCCAATAAAGCTTATTCTCGGGTCAAAATTTGTGGATATAAATTATAAAGGATGTCTTGCAGTCCAACTATCATACATTTGGTGGATGTCACTGCTGATGGACCAGAAGTCCCAATGACACCTGAATACAAAAATTACGGTCAGCTTCCATCATATGTCGATTTCAAGAGTATTCTAATACATGTATCTAAACTTTATACAAAATTCAAAAATTATAGGAGAATTGATCCTTCAATTTACGATTGAAAAATTATTAAATTAGAAGACGTCATAATACGTTAGACCTCGGTCATACCTCGGACAAACATTGAAAATATATTGTGACGTCACGAAATTCAATAAATATTCCGCGAAAGCGATGGGTCAATTGCGCCAAATCATCGATCTTTCCACATTTTGAACTCTGTTTGACTACTAACTTCAACAGTTCGGTTTTCACGTCGTTTGGCTGTAGAATTACTAACGGGAGTTCATTACTAAATTCTTGCATGTATGCTTGACTATGTATATTCTATTTAGAATTTAACGGTGTGCTGAGCTCTGATGTCTCATTACATACATGTTCACGGCTTTTCGTCGCTGACGTAGAAAAGTCCTTATTGTAATCAATACCAAGTGTTGTTCTAAACTGATGCTTATTTCATGGCTACTTTTACGATATACTACAAAAGAAGCAACAAATCACGTTTGTACTTGTAGCGACATAGCGACAATAGAAATTCTGTTAAATTGGAAAGTAAAGAGTTCTATGATCCGGGTACTCGCTAACGGCATCGACTAGTTTTATTTCTGCTTAGCTGTTATCATCAGCTCTAGCCTTGAGTGTAAATCTCTAGGTATTGGCGAAGGTTTCGCTTATTCTAGCTCAAAATATTTTATGGCATACCGACGGGAGTGACCAGTCAGCAGGGGATGCTTACTCCTCCATAGCACCTTATCCCATCTCTGGTTCTCCCAGTGGTCCGTGATAGCCAATGTCTCTGTTTAGTCCAGTAGAATGGATGTTCTTTATTGACTACCGCTCGGTATCTTAACACTTTACTGTCCGGTAAAGCTAATATCCTTTTAAGGAAGATGTGTTGGTGTTTGTTTCTTGTTTCACTTCACAACTTTTTTTTCCCTTAGGTGGTGACGAAATCTGCTAAACACAATGCAAAATATGGATCCACCTGCAGCAGTGCTTTAACGTGACAATATCTACCGGTGTTCAGTGTCTTATTCGAAAGACAGACCACTGACAAGCCGCCGGTGAGACTCGAACCCGGGGCCTCTGAGCCACAACCTAAGCTAGTTACCATATGATCTATGCTTACTCTATTGTCGCCATTCATAGCTAAGGCTATCAGTGTAACAGTTAATTACAAGTATAGGTTTTACCTGTAAATGATGATATTACAATTTATTACAGAATGAAGCATTTTGTATCATCCATAGATAAAGCTGTTTTGGTTACGATTAGATAAAATTAATATTATTGTCTCAAAATGAGGCTGTAGGTACATGTACCTTCCTTTGCTGTAGGAATCATGGTCACCGCGATGTCATGTGTCCTATACTACCATAGCCGTTCCTTTTACTGCCACACACACCAGGGTGCGTGCATAGAACAGTTCAGGAATACCATTGTCGTAAAAGTATAATACAACGGTTATAACTTGCACTCTGGTTCATCGTGAAGTTTACGGGGACTATGGCAGTTATAAACGACATTATGAGATTCAGCATTCATTTATTCGCCATCATCTATCTGCCAATTATCTCATTCCCATGCTAAGAGAGAAGGGAAAGCGACAATACCCATTGTATATGACCTTGCATAAAAAACATTATTTACCTTCTGTGGAAGGACTCTGGTAATTGGATGATCAAATGTTATACGGGAATGGAAGTATAAAGCATATGGACTAACGATTGTCAGATAAGGTATAAACTACGATGGAGAGATTACTTATTGAGTTTCCTTTAAAATCATTATGTACAAAATACTTGCAATGCGCTCAGTCGGAAAGGTGGATGGTCTGTGACCGAATGGTCCCGCGTACGAATCACACCAATGTCTCGTCATTGCCCTGTCTTTAGGATAAGATACAAAAAAAACCCCGCTGTCCAGGGGTGGCATGTAAAGGATTCTTCACTGCTTCGGGTGGGTCCGTTGCATAGGTTTAAATTTCTGAGCAATGCATCAGGAAGAGATGCTGTTATCATACATAAGTGAATAATCTCGGTAAAACTAAAAACATCATTCAATCAATAATGATAATAATCATAAACAAACAAATAAAAACAAACAAACAAAAATGGAAAAAATTCCAACCCCCCCCCCCCAAAAAAAAACCCGAAAAAGTAAAACCAAACAAAAACAAAACAAAACAAAATTACCACACCCCCCTAAAAAAATCCCCACACAACAAAAAATTACAGATATATAGATGTAAGAAGCGCAGGGGAAAGGGGGAGTGTTCATGGTTCCTCTCTCCACTTCCCTCAGCTGCCTTTACCTCTGTAGGAAACAATGATGGGCCAGAAACCCACTCTGGGTCAACGTATGTATCAAGGGGAAGACATTCAAATGACTGAACTCCGATGTTAAATTCGAGATCAGTTTTGCACACACATTTGGATAAAGTATAAAGTAAAGAAAGACCACGAACAACTTGTATACAAAAGATAAATAAATAAAACCATATGAAAGTTATTCATTCAATTAAAACTCTCTCTGAACCCACATATGTAAAAGAAAGTTAAATGATCCGTGTGTGTTCAGCTTTTAAATTAATCTTTCTAAATACTTCAGCTTAGATTTTTATTGGGATTTTATGTGTGTTGTACGAATTAAAGAGGGGTGTATGACAGTGTGAAATTGACTATGTCAATACTGTATATATACATAATATTTTCCTTATAATGGGTAACACTTACTTTCTCATAACGACCCAATGAAAGCAGACAATGAAGCATGTATCTTACGATGAAAGGACAATTTGTGTACTTAATAGACGGTGCAGTCTACATTTGACTAGAATCAAATCAAGGGCTATAACCTGTATCAGTGAACGATATAGCTATTTTATACACTTTTATATGAAGAGAGTCATGTTTCCATATTTTGTATCGGAAACTCGTGCCTTCATGCGTAAAGCGGTCGCAGTGACAGTGTGCGGAGAAAGTGAAATGAGAAAGTCCGTAATATCATCCTCAGAAATCATAGATACTTATTTTAGTTAGCAAGAGCACATTCATATTCTGCATATTCAGGGGCAGACTTGATGTAGTGGTCAAATACTTGGCTTGCGGTGTCGACGATCTGGGTTCGATTCCCGTATTGCGCCACTATATTTAAGAGGTTGGTGGCCTCCTGCTTCTTTGTCGCAGTATAACTGATAAAATGTTGAAAGCGACGTAAAACACCAATCACCCAACCTTCATATTCCATTCACTTGTATTTGAAATTGAAAGTGTTTAAAGCATGTAACACTTAAGTGTAAAACAGCGGACTATAGAAACAAGGTTATTCCCGCGAGCCCAAATATTCCATCTCAGGGTTGTCGTGACACACTCGATCCAACAAACAGAACCTTGTATTCACCGTCACGATAAAATGAAAACCGATTTTCTCTCTTCTGTTTTATATCACTTTACAGAATCATTTCACCTATAGGGATGGTAAATGACAGGAGAATCGGAAATACCCGGATGAAACTATCGGCAACCCCTATTCGTCAGAGTTGAGATACTCCAGCACTACCCACTATATGCTTCTTATACACGGACCCTTAAATGCCACGAATTAAAGACTATACTCATAAGGATGAAACTTATGGGGGTTCGACCTCTAACTGGGACTGTTGATCACACCCTGGCGGAAGTTGCTTTAAAAGATTTATTTAAGTCTCAATGGTCACTTTTCATGTCAGGAAAAGATACAGTCACAGAATATTTTGAACGTGTCCCCCTCCCGTTGTGAACAGAACAACCTGAAAGGATCAATTTTGACCGATCATGTTATCCTCAGCGCAAAACGTAATTTATCTGAAAATTTTCATCAGTATATGCTGATTAACATTCCGTATCTATTAACAGCACATTATACATGATTATATACAATTATTTACAGCAGAAAAAATGTCGCATGTACTTTAATTGGAGGAGACATTTACCAGAAATCAGTCTCGTTCCAAACTGTTCAAAACAAGGCTTTTGATTGTTTTACTGCTTTAAGCTACAACAAGAGTGTTTGTTTTACAGCTTTCAGCTACAACAAGCGTGATTTACTTATATCGTGGCGGCAGCTGTCTGGTGCACAGTCTCAATTTTCATACGCAAATCCAACCGAAGCAGTCTCTGCAAACGAAAGCCATGGTACTACGCCTCGATATACATTCCCTCGTTCGAAGGACAGATAGGGCAGCAGTCAAGAGATGATTAACCCACTACGAACAGAATATTTTCCGACATCCGAGTTTGGAATCCAGTAGTCATACACATTTACTCTTCACGACAGAATATCACACCACTTGTATTATACAGTTGTTGACTGGGGTTGAGGTCAACAGCTGATTTGTTGGACCCGAGGATTAACTGTAGACCTCAACCTTTGGCCTCGGTCAACAGTTCATCCAAGGGCCCAACAAATCAGTTGTTGACTGAAACCGCAGACAACAACTGTTTTGTTATACTTTTTATATAAACAAGAAGGAAATAACTCTGTTTTGAATATGTCGAGGGGTCCCTAATGGAGGCTTGATTTCATCGCTGAAAATGATTAAATTTACCAATATTCTAACTGTGGAAATCAATAAAATAAACTTAAATTAAAAAAAAAACTTGTTACTATAACGGCATTCTAGATCTCGTCGGTCTACAGTTTGTCACGTGACCGGTCCAATAGTCGATTTTAACAATTCGTTTGGACCGGCTGTTTTTAACAGTCGATTTATTAGACTTCTTTTAAATATAGATTATTAAGGGTAAAAAACTAAAGGATATAACAATAAACTATATGACTCGAATCACGTGAGTTTTTACAGGTCACGTGAGTATTATACCGGATACTGAAAATCTTACTACATGCTCCAATCCAACCAGGATCCGGATTTATTTGCACTGCTGATAAGTTCAGAAGAGAGATGATGCAACTCATTAATTTTACGAGTATGTAATAATACAAGGACATGAATCTCAGATCTTATAAATATTTACAGGGCAACGAGGCATTTGTTGAAGCACGAGACATGGTTGGTTAAATAATAAATATATCGCGAATACTAGAATACTAATATATATATATATATATATATATATATATATATATATATATATATATATATATATATATATATATATATATATCTTCAAATCGTATAGAAATAGTCTAAACAAGTATTAGATAATAAAAAAAACCCAATGCCGAAAACCGGTTGAGTTATATTTTCGGCATTGTGCTTTTTTATATATTATTATTTATTATATTATATTTTTCACTTTTACACACACACACACACATACACACACACACACACACACACACACACACACACACACACACATATATATAGTTGGTTGGTTGGTTGATTGGTGTTTTACGTCGCTTTCAACAATATTTCAGTTATATCGCGACATGGAAGCAGGAGGTAACCAACCTCTTAAACATAGTGGCGCAACCCGGGAATCGAACCCGGATCGTCGGCGCCGCAAGCCAAGCGCTTAACCACTACACCACGCCTGCCCCTCACACACACACACACACACACACACACATATATATATATATATATATATATATATATATATATATATATATATATATATATATATATATATATATATATATATATATATATATATATATATATATATATATATATATATAAAAGCACAGGTAAGCGATAACGATACTAAAACAATTAAAAAATTGCCAAATTTTCGAAGCAATCTGCTTCTTCTTCAGGACACACACAAACACTCACACAAATATAAAGACACGAAAAGAAAGATAGAAAATATATACAAAGCACTAGTCTAATAAAAACTGGTTTCTTCAATTGGCTACATATTGAGCGTTTCTCTATGCGCTATCTAATAGGAAATGAGCCAAACACAAGCCAACAGCTTGCTTACAGGTCAAGTGGCGCCCCCTAAAATGAGGTTGATCCGATACTTATGAATAGTGAATGTTGTTACAATTTCCTTTTTTGTGCTTTTATATATATATATATATATGTGTGTGTGTGTGTGTGTGTGTGTGTGTGTATGTGTGTGTGTGTGTGTGTGTGTGGGTGGGTGTGTTATAATGAACTAGTGATGTGATCACACCCGTATGGCATCATTTCCAATAGTTGCATCAAAATTTATTTTATACCGTAGATTTGATGTCGAATATTTAAAAGCATAGCCATAAGAAGGTTCATTGAAGTTTGCCCACATAAAAATGATCTAAATGTTCTATACAACATCATATAGGATAAGTTACATCAAAATCCACTCAGTGCTCCTGTGTTAAGAAATATTCATCTAACTAATCTCAACTGGGTTATTTAGATTAAATCACCACGTAGTAGTTAAAATCGACTCCATCGTTATGGAATCATTTATAATAACAGATAATTAGTTTATTAGTTTCATCAATTTCCACACTTTTGTTTTAAAAGAGAAGACGTGTCCCCGTTTTCCAGGTGTAAGAACCAGGATGGAATTTCAATAGCATTAAACAGACCGCGAATTTTGCTGTAAAGCTAAATACTAATATAGATAAACTTTGAAACGGCATAATTGAATTCATTAGCATTCAATTTTAAAATACAGTTTGTCATGCAGCATTATATGGAGTTATCAACAATAGAGAAATGTTGATATATTCATGTATTATATATAGAAATTTATTTCTTAGACAGTTTATTTGTTGGTAAGTAATATTTTCAACACAATATCGAACCACTTGCATGATTGATATTGTCCTAAAATTTCATCTGAAAGTGAAAGTCTAATTAGTCAACAGAGGGCATATTTATACAGTTTCGTTAAGTTATACAAACATTCGTTAAAAGGAAAAAAAAACTACAACAAGAGAGTCTACAGCACGTCTCAACCCGAAACAGGAATAGGACCTATTTACACAAAGCAATCTGAATCAGTTTAATTTCAACTGTTTCATTTATCCGGGACATTCGTAAAGTATATACGTCCCTGATTTTATCACTGTTTGTCTATTAACTTTTCAAATATTTACAAAATGACAGGATGGATGGTACACCATTCAACATAATTTGTTGAATACTATTTTTTTTCTATGTAAAAAAACAAAACAAAAACATTAAATCATAATCAGCGAATGATACGCCACTCACAACTGAATATTTTTAGTTTAATTTACAGTGGCATCCGGAAATAGCAAGATGTATTCGTGTAACAATTAACTCGACTTTAATCATCTCGCGGGAGATGGTTGATCAAGCAATCGACCCATTGAATATTTGATAAGGAAGATGATAGCGGCAACAAGTCGTCGTCCACATTGTAGATACAAATGTACCCGCGGGGAAATCACTATATTCTAATAGCATGCGATGCCATTCATACATTGCTACAGCCATACACTGGAACACGAGACAGGGTTCAATCAATTGATACGAGCCTTATTAACAATGGCTAATGTCCTGGTCTATTATGTAACAATTTGTGTGGACCCAAACAGCGGCAGTAAATGATACCCAAGAAATTATATTTCACGCAACAAGCCGACAGACATGGCAGCTTCCGTGAGAAAACTCAGAATAGGGTTCCCTTTTGACTTTCAGTGGTTTGATAATGGTCAGCATTTACGGCACACCAGGGTGAACTTGTTCTACATGATAAGCTTGTCTTTACTCTACAATTGTTGTATATGGATCCATAGACAGCGACCTTGAAGGTTCATTATGTCGTTACTAGGCCTTTTACGAGTAGCTGATCTCATTGTTATATACAGATACCACGTCATCTTGGAGTAACTTTAGATTATGTATGGCGACTTTATGGTAATAGTTTACAATATATCGGAACTAAACGTTCGATTATTCCTCCACACCACGATATATCCTCTGACATCAACTGTTCTGTAATGTGAATGTTAGGTTGCTCTTCATAGTAAAATTTCGATAAAAGTCAAGGTTAGCGATATTGTATGTGTTCAGTTGCTTTATTTGGCGAAGAAAGCTTGTAGCCAAATGTCAGTCCGTATTCGGGATTTCCAACATTTCTACATGACGATACAATTCAATGATATGTTTGGTGTTTTCATCATTCTTTGCGATAGAGAGAGAGGAAAAGGGGAAGAAAAGAAAGAACAATAAATGAATTAAATAGATAAATACATGTATAAATAAAACAGTTGAACTTTAATGACGAAGAACTCAATAGCCACTGTTCAAGTCCATTGTTTATTTTGTAAATTTTCGGGGGTTTTTTTGTTTTTGTTTTTTTGCTTTTGTTTTGCTTTATTTTAACATTTTTGTTTTGTGTTTGGTATGTTTTCCTTTTACTTAGGACGGGTGAGTTGTGCTTGTTTACCGTTTGTGTGTGTGTGTGTGGGGGGGGGTTGTTTTTAAGGGGGTGGGGTGTTCAATTTTTCTGTGTAATAAGGCATACAAGCTCCAAACCAAGGCCACACTGTGGATCTTCAGTAATCACATATTATGAAGTACAGCTACGGGTAAATACTATATTTGTTTGTAATATACTTACATGTATACATAATGAAGAACTACCACTACTACTACAAAAAGGCTTTACAGTTTTTGCATTTGGTTATTTTACAAAATACAGTAAGCGTTATGAGAGTAAATGGGTTAGATTCATTATTCCCAGTCTGACCATTGTGTGTACAGTTATGTACATGTACTTGATTAACTTATTAATGTCAGGTACATGATAATTTTATTCACGCTATACAATATTCCAAAAGCTCAAGGCTTATTTGCATATTTGAAGTAGATCAAGATTTTGCAGAATTATGCATTCTGCATAATGTCAAAATTACAGAATGTATGGTCTGTTGCTCAACAAAGTGAATTATCATACATAACAGGTTGTTACTTTATGACGAAAAGCTCGTTGGTTAATTTCAATGACTTAAGATTAGCGGTAATTTATTTTCGTAAATCAGGTTCATCGTCCACCTTTGACATAAACACCGAGTAAAGCAGTTACATTACCTGGCTAATTAATTTCGACTTTAATCTATTTTGATAGTTATCAAACGCAGACTAGTCTATACAAACAACGAGATATTGAATAGATAGTATATTTTAAGTAAAAATATAGACAGGGTATATCGCAGAAACAATGCCACTGTGAAATATAAGGTCAAGTCTGATGGTCCGTTGACGAGGTAGTTTAGTCAAGGATTCATTATGGGGCTTGTTAACACGGTCACGCTAAATACCGACCCCCCCCCCCCCCCCCCCCAACTCCTCCCTTCTCCTCCCCTTGGCTTTCGTAAGTTGTCCTTCTGATAAGGTCAATATTGTGGACTCTGTCAACGAAGTTCTAATTATACATCTATATACATGTGGAGCTAGCTTCAAATGTTTGGCATGTTGAGGAGCATTTTCGTAATGGGGGATACATTGCATTAAAGGTGTATCTCATATCAAGTCGATCGTCGAATAAAAGCCCACGTCCATATGAACTTCACATGGCCATGCTTCGGCAAATTCGAACTCAGACCTTCCGATTTCGAGTCCGACCCTCCTGATGACAGAGCAATATCGGATTTCACTAAAGCAGAAACTTGTCACACATGTATGCAGTTATATTATAATCCCATTGATTTTATCATTTAATTAGAAGTTTGTAGAGTTTTCACACTCCGGTATGAACACATCAAATAAAAAAATGATCAAAGGGTATATTTTGATATATATTAGGCTAATTCTTTTTAAATATGACATTCATTCTGCAATTGTCATACCAAGCAATAGAAATATTTTAGGCAATGAAAATTATATTCTCTGCTCATTTGTCATTCATTAACACGCCGGTGTTCTGCCTTTCGGATAAGGCAGTAAAAATCGAAGTCCAGTGTCATGCTAGGTGTGGCACGTAAATGATGTAAAATATAACATTGTTTTATTCATATTTGGCATCAGTATCTATAGTCATCATCTGGAAAGCCGGTGTGGCCTAGTGGATAAGGTGCTCGGCTCCAGTGGGTCGTTTCACAAAGAATCATACGTACGATATTTTACGTACGTACAAAAATTCCTTAAGACTTAAGGATTTTTTGTACGTACGTAAAATATCGTACGTATGATTCTTTGTGAAACGGCCCACTGATCGTGAGGTCCCGAGTTCGACTCCCACCCTGGGCACACCGGTGTTCTGTCTTTCGGATGAGACAGTAAAAACCGAGGTCCC
Organism: Pteria penguin; assembly: GCA_035048485.1. Classification (NCBI taxonomy): domain Eukaryota; kingdom Metazoa; phylum Mollusca; class Bivalvia; order Pterioida; family Pteriidae; genus Pteria; species Pteria penguin. The sequence goes on along the minus strand of CM068580.1, from coordinate 55,859,429 downwards.
GTGTCATGGTAGGCGTGGCACGTAAAAGATCCCTCACTGCTTCGGGTTGGTCCGTTGCAAAGGCAGAAATTTCTATGCAATGCATCAGGCAGATGCCGTCACCATATACGTGAAATAATCGTGGAGTGACGTAAAACAATAATTATCAAAAGAAAAAAGAGAGGGAGGGAAGGTACAAAAACTTAACCTATATTTTGGAGACCATAGCTGAAAGTTAATTTTTGATGTGACGTTATTTCATGATCAGCCAAAGTTGGACCTCCTCCCTATGCCTATGAAGCAATGCATATGAACGAAAAAGGTATCTCAAAAAGCATAAAGCATATTAATAGTGAATTGTATTACATGGATGCAGAGCTTTTAAAATGTAACACCTAATAAGATCCCTACTCTAGAGGCATTGCCACATTTTGGATTTCTTCGTAACTTTATTACAAAATTTATATAAAGAGAATGTGTAAAGGATCATATACGTCGTCTCCAGCGAATTCGACCGACATCCAATTCTTACATGTTATCAAAAATTGAGATCTTTTCACGCCAGCTTATGAAATAAAATATATAAAGCCGACATAACAGATCATAGAGTAATATCGTAAATGTGCACATGTCTAATTTACGTCAGCGGTACGGAAAATGGATGTAATATTTGCCTAGACTGAAGTCAAAATTTCTTTCGCTCACATGTCTTTATTGGGGGTAGTCTATCTACACATTTACTACATGAGATATGTTTTCACAATTCATAAACTTTAAAGGGTCTGGAATCACTCAGCCGTGATGTGGTACTTAAAACTTATTTAAAGAGTGAACTTAGAAGAGAATTTGACCCGTGAGTAGAGTTGAATCGTACGGTTATCTATTGTGATTGTCACACATAACCGTTCTGAATAGGGTAGTGTATTTTTGTTTACTAGTATGTTGCGAAATAGATATTTCTAAATATCTTATATATGTACTGTAGTAAATAAAACATTAATTCTGAAAATCGTATATTGTTTCATTTAAGATAGCAGGGGTCACAGGCAGATGTTATGAAGAGGAAGGGGGTTGGGGTTTAAAGTCGTCTTATGTAACCGAAAGTAAAACGTTCCTTATAGGCACTTAAATAAGAAAGGGTGCTGCCATATGATAATATATAAATGAAAACTATACTGTCACTACTTTTTATTTCGATGTACATTTCGTGAAATGTAATCTATACCTACACCGATGTCATTGTCGAGCAAGGAGGAAATAAAGGGAAATGAGAATTAAAAGAACTTGATAAATACTTAAGATATATCTCAAAACAAACCAATACATACCCCTGAAAGTGACCTTAGCCAATCTATCAGCTTTCCCTCGTAAATTTTCCGCATACTTCAAATTAAGTATGAGGGCCATACTGGAATCCAAACAGAAAACTTTTGAATACAAAAATCCCAATTACACAACGAGCACTAACTATCTCTCGATTGATCGCTCACGACATCCCCTTTGAAAACGACACGACATCCTATAGCAGAATTATGCGCATTGTTGCTTTGGTATTCACGTCTTCATATTTCCAGTCCACACTAAAAAGTATCAACAAAGGACTATAATGCTTACGTGTAGCGATAAATATTTAAACAGCGGAATCGGCGCTGGTAGATTAGTATCGGTTTTTCACCAGATACTTTCCTGTGTACTCTGTGAGCATTGAATTGTCTTTCCCGTACTCATTGTTTTTACTGCTACATACAACTAAAGTTGTCATAAACGGTATACGAGCGACCATATCCCATTGTGATCATCTCCTATCTTGTAGGATTAAGTGTTTTCTGATATCCGACGGGTCAGTGTAATCGATCAAAGGAACACCGGCTTTGGACCATGAACAAATAATCAGGTAATAGATGGATGGATATGCTTCGACAGTGGGTATATATGACTATCGATAATCCATTAAAATCTCACCCTACCGTATATAAGATTTCCACTAGGCTATCGACTACCCTTATAAAGACTACAGACTTATATCATATCGTTATTGAAGCGTTGTGGTATGTATGCAGTGCACATTTGTCGGAGTGATCACTCAAATATAAACAAGATCTCATTGCAGTTGAACGCCTCCAGATCGATCAGGGTTCAATACATAAGACCCTGCATCCTAGAAAAATCATGAACGGATCTCGCATTCGCATCTGTGTAATTCAGGTGCCCGTAAATGATCATAATGACATACATTTATGAGATTTAATCCTTGTAATAAACGCTTTCCGAGTGCGCTAAAACAAGAGAAGTAATGTTCACCTTCATCAGTTTGCATTCATTTATATTTACATCGACACTGCATAGTAATTAACTGATATTGATCAGTGAAATACCATGGACAACTCTTTTCCCGATACTTTTCAATGTTCCTGGTCTATATAATTAGTTTGATACATTCCAGCACTGTCATTCTGTAAATGCAACACTTTCTTGTATATTGGTCTATACATTTGCGGGCGAGTTTTCTATTGTAATCTTGCATTCAGTCGCAGGTTTATCAAAGGAGAAGATCAGCCCCGGGGTAAACATTGATTTTTATGCAATTCAAGGCGTGCACGTGCAAAGGGTTTGGTGACGTATAGCTTAAGATCACGGAGTATGAACAGGTGAATTCAGAATTTCCTAGAAACGTAAATGGCTCAATAAACTGCTTACGCATGGATCTTATCGTTACTGATTTCATATATATATATAAGCCGTGAGACCAGAAAGTCTATACACGACAAGCAATTGTCCACTGCCAAGGGCTCGCTGTTATTTATTTTCTCCTAATGAAGTGATCATTTAGGGAAGATGCACTGTAGTGGTTGAGCGATTTTACATTGATACAAATCATCTCATAATCCGTAGATTAGGCGGAAAACCCGTCAGATAATATAGATTGGTGGATTTCTAATTTTTCTAGGGTGATTTATCATCTGCCTCTCTATTTTTCCCTTCGATAAGACGGTAAAATCCGAGGACAATGTCACGATATACATTGGCGCGTAAACATCCTCAGGTCTTCCAGTTGGTCCTTTGCACAGGTAAAATCAAATAGCAGTCAATTGCAGCCACCGTATAGGTGAAATGACTTCGTGTGACGTAAGACAACGAGTAAATAAATGAACAATAATAAATATAAGTATAAAAAAAAACCCCGCAGGTGTATGATGTCAAGTGTTATCACAGGGCCTTACATAGAGTATTTTTAGTTCGAGTCTATCTTCTCAACGTTGTCCCAAAATAGATTTTTATTCATCTTTTTTTTGTAAATAGTGCACGATATTTGACCACTGTGGGAAATAAATGAATAAAACAAGACCTACAGCAAATGTTAGCCGTATCCTCCCTGAAGAGGTAAAACATTTATAGGTCGGTCGAATGTTCACTTCCGGTTTGACGCCATTTTAAAATGACCCACGAAACCACAGTTCGGTATAATGTGTATAAATCAAAAGCTGACGTTGGATTTTTTACATCCTCTAACATAAAACATATTAATATAACATCAAAATCTAATAGTTTTATAAATCAAAAATCAGAGTGTTTGTGTTCCTTTACTTCATTTGTGATTTGCCAAGTATTTTGTGCTTTTTCTCTTGTATACGTTTCAAATGTGAATCTAAATTATTTGAAAGTTTAAATTTTCCTAAATCATTTACTTATGCGAATGAGCTACTATCAAATTAATCAAATTAGAACTCCTTTTATTTACATGCTGTCGCATTTCTTGTTCTTGCAAATGCGTGTTTACATACGACATATTTGAAATCGTATCATGAAATCTTGTGCTTGTACATTATGTTCTAGGGATCCGTCTTTTAGACTCAATTGGTAAACTTTAAATTATTGAGAGTGTGTGGGATGTTGACAGTTTCGATTACCCTAGGAGTTTATAAGTGAGCGTATCTACCAAAGTGTGATTTCTCAACAAGAAATGACGCATTCGAAATAGTAAGTTATACAACAACAAAGCGATCTAGTATAATCTCCCAAAGGGAGTCGTGGTATGATGAATAACACACTATTTTCACAAATATTCGGCGACTCGGTCTTTCTTGGGTAAAATAAATAACGGCTAAGGATATAGCATCATTTATTTCACCTGATAAAGACCAAGTGACCGAAAATTTGAGAAAGATAGTTTTTATGTGGGCGTCGTTACATAAACTCGGCCAAAAAAAAAAAAAAAAAAAAAGAATCCGGAACCGGAAACGTCTAGCCGTAATCGGATATTTGACCCTTCATTTAGAAATCCTATCCACTATTTAATTAGTTATGAAAGGTTTATGATTATATAGACTTAGTTATATTATATGCATATTGATGAAAATTTGTATGATTGAAGTTCTCACTGTGTATTCGTGCTACAAGAGATTTTGCCACAAACTATATCGACTGGAAGGAATTATATTTGAGTCAACTTATTTACTTTTAAACTAATCGAAACTTCATGTAGATGGGTTTTTTAAAATAATAATAATAAAAAATCCCCCTCAAATACGAAAGTAATTGGTGTCAAATGACTATGGCACTAACAACAATGTACCACAGTAAACATTCACGGACTCCTGAAAAATGAATAACGAATGAGTAACAAATAAGAGCTTATAAGTTCGTTTAAACCATTCATTGGAATGACGCTGATTCATTTGAACCAAAGACTAAATTGAGCTATATACTCATATAACTAATTATATTTTATACTCCTTCAGAAGATTTTGTTGAATACTGGTAAAACTTGGCTGTATATTCATTTTCCTCAACGCCGGCGTGGCCTAGAGGTATCGCGCTGGACTCCTGATCGGGAGGCCGGGGTTCGATTCCCGCACTGGTCATGCCGGTGTCCTGTCTTTCGGATAAGACAGTAAAAACCGAGGCCCCGTGTCGTGGTATGCATGGCACGTTAAAGATCCCTCACTGCTTCGGGTGGGTCCGTTGCAAAGGTCAAAATTTGTAGGCCCTGCATCAGGCAGATGCCGTCACCATATACGTGAAATATTCGTGGTGTGACGTTAAACAAAAATCAATCAATCAATCAATCAATTTCCTCAAACGTTCGTTGTTGTAAATACAGAGCAGGACAAAGGATATTCAGGATGGTACTCTCATCTAGGACCCCCCTCTTCTGATGGACTGTATATAGTAAAACCTAGATTTATCCGAGCAGTTTAGTAGGATGGGAGTAAATGTCCAAACATAAATGAAATTGTAAAGGATACACTAACGGAGAAAATTGTAGTATTTTCTAGTTTTATTAAATGATTAGGTATGTTCAGACATGGAGTCATTTAATGTCCTGTCCCTGATTTTCATTATCTGGCGGAATTGATTGATTGATTGATTGATTTTTGTTTTACGTCACACCACGAATATTTCACGTATATGGTGACGGCATCTGCCGGATGCGGTGCATACAAATTTTGACCTTTGCAACGGATCAACCCGAAGCAGTGAGGGATCTTTAACGTGCCATGCATACCACGATACGGGGCCTCGGTTTTTACTGTCTCATCCGAAAGACATGACACCAGCATGACCAGAGCGGGACTCGAACCCTGGCCTCCCGATCAGGACGCGATACCACTAGGCCACGCCGGCTTCATTATCTGGCGGAAATATTAATCAATGTATTAAAAAATTTCTTATCCAGCTACTTGTGTAAGCGTTTAATTAAGACGTATTTGGACTTCTTTATTATTCCTCGTCTCAGAACTCCATGAATGTAACAGTCCTATGACATGGGAACATCTTATTAATTAATTGTGAACTCGTAAATTAGTTGTGGGAGTAGTCTCGATGATCAGATAGTGGAAATATCAACTGTTTTTGATATACATGTTCTAATTACATAAGGAGTAATGCCAATTGTTATTATTATTTCTTTTTTCTTAAGTTGGCACTGAGCTAGTCTGCACTTTTGTCAACGAAAGAATTCATAATACTGCTATCGATTAACATGTAGGATTCAATGCAAATGCACAAAAATGCATATTACGAGACAATACCAACATCCCGAAAGAAGGACAATCTAAGAAGAATGTAAGAAGAAAGGAGGAATCACAGATTGTTTACTATAACTCTTTATTGCCGTCCGATTTAGCTCGGATGCAAATCTTTAGCATTTCATTGCGGAATATGAGATTTCAGCCATTCCTCGATCGATGTTATCAACTGAAAAGTCAATGATCCATTCCTTTTGAAAATCATCTGATGTCAAGGCCACTTAAAATGCACTTCCGGTCCTACTTGTGTTATCTGGAACGAACACAAAAGCATCTTTGACATGAAAACAACAACACCAACAACAACAACAACAGAAAAAAAGAAATCACCAAAAAAAAAAACCCAAAAAACAAAAACAAAAACAAAAAAAATCCCGCTTTTCGTGAAAGGTGTTCTGATAGCATGATAATGATGATATTGTAGCATACACAATACTGAGACAAAAGTATGGATTCAGAGACAAACTTGAGACAGATGAAACAAACATGCTTTCAAATTTGAAAATAACGGAATATTGAAGCCATGTATAGCCGAGGTTGAACAAAGGCTAATTATAAATATTAATCTTTAATGACATAATCCCCATGCAATCGAAGTAATAGAACGTCTAGGACACTTTATTGTATAAGAATCAATTGTTTGTCTGATAGATTTCGAAGTAAACTCGCTTACATCGATCTTTGTTGATACAGATATATACCAACACAATATATGCATTAACGACATTTAAATTGCCCTTCCTTTCTGCCCTGCAATTAATACAGTACATGAAAATTAACTCTAAAAATATTATAATGCTTATGATAAAAAAGAATTCCACTTAAATCCAATAAAATCTGAAATTTTAAGCCGTGTTTCTGATGCCATTTTGAGCGACTATACAAATGTAAATTTTGCTAAAACGGGTAGTAACAATCTAACATTCGGAAGTGTAAAAACAAGAGTCAATAAAAAATTTATTTTCTTTTTTTATTCTAAGTACGTTCTGTAATTATATTCCACAGTATCACAAATGCTAAAATTCAACTAACAGAACCGCCATTTTTAAAATGAAGAAAATAAAAAAGCCTGAAAAAACACAGATTATATCTCTATATCAAATTTTTTTTTCTGGAACTATTCGACTAGAATTATCCTTTGATAACAATCTTTTGCTATATTCAATTATTCCCAGGGACAGTACATAAGCAACTACTGTTGCACAGATTAGTAAAATTGAAAGAACATGCTAGAAAGGATATTTTCTCTACATTTACTGATCACTGGATTATATCTAGTATATAGTAGGGGTATGCCTGTGTTCGGATAGTAATACTTAAGTGCCATTACAGTATCAAAGTATAACAAATTAGTTCAAGTTCTTTATCAACTTGAGCCAAGCGACTCATAGTGTCAACCTAGAACAATAAAAGGATCAGGCTTGGTGTAGTGGTAAAACGAATGGTTTCTGATGCAGACAATCCGAGTTCGATTCCAGGATTGCGCCATTATTTTTAAGAAGTTGGTAATCTCCTGCTTCCATGCCGCCAATATGACGGAAAACTTGTTGAAACTAAAACCCATATCAGCCTACATAAAATCATTAAAGAAATCAATACACTATCACATTTAATTCGTTATTTTTCTAATATCATTTAAATGCCCATTGAAACAGCATCCATATCTTGTCAATAAATCGTCTCGCTACATGTTTCTGGACACATATATTTGTCCATTAGCAACGTATTGTGCTCTTCAAGAGGAATCCACATAAAAGCATTAACCACATCATTGAGACTTGTATCTAGTGCAATTATCTTTATTTACTTGTATCTTTGACATTATCCCAACAATGACATGAACATTAGCTCTAATGTAAGTGTCAGTGACTGGGCGACATTAGGCCAGACGCTGGAGATAAATACACACACACACAAACACTCACCCACCCACCCACACACACACACACACACACACACGTACGTACATACATACATACATACATACATACATACATACATATATATATATATATATATATATATATATATTATATATAATATATATATATATATATATATATATATATATATATATATATATATATATATATATATATATATATAACAGTTTCCATTTCTTCATGCCTCTAAGAGATCAAAACAATTATTCAATTCTCCAACGATGGTTGCATTCAGGAGTCCAAAGTTTTTGAAAGATCATCTAGTTAGGTTAAGGGTTGACAACGCAAGGTCTGCGGGTTCCCTTCACCATATGCTGTAACAAGAGATGCAGACCCTCTTCCCGCTCTTTGAGCACTTCCTCTTTCAAGAGCACTAAGACTGGTAACGAGTACGTCTTGGATAACCCATAGTGTAAATAAAAATAATAAAAAATACATTATGTATAGATGTCGCCACAAGTGTTTCTTTTAGAAGCTTTTCATCGTGTATAGCCACTGTAGGTGTCGCCACATGTAATTTCTAATATATATATATATAATATATATATATATATATATATATATATATATATATATATATATATATATATATATATACATATATATATATATATATATATATATATATATATATATATATATATATATATATATATATATATATATATATATATATATATATATATATATATACTTTAAACAGTTCTCACCAGTCATTCTCGCCTTGAGCGATAAACACCTCAGGTTGATGAAAGAACAGATAGATCCGCAACATTGAGCACTATTTCTACCATTATACGATCACTTGTTATTGTCCTTTATGTTATACCTATGTGATTTATATAAATCTATTTATATAACGACATTTGCCGATCCACCAATCTTGGATGTAGATCGTTGCTGCTAGCCTTTTGTGAAGAGTATTCTTCCTAAATGGTGACTGTTAGTGGTAGACGAAACCAGTGTACCTGGTAAATGTTTGGAGTTTTTGGTAAGTGCCCTAGTGAATCTTCCCACTTGCTCTGTGAAAGTTTCGAACCCATGCTTGAAAGAGATGAGAGAAGAAAAATATTGTGAGATTCAACCTCTATCTCGCTTGGCCAGCGAGGCAGTAGTATGTGATTTTCAGATGCCCAATATTGCACTGCGATAGACCAGACTACACATTTTCTTTATTAATCTATACTATACTATATTATATTAGTATGATATACTTAGCTAAATTATATAAAACTATATATAATAGTATACTACTTGTATACTATACTATACAAAGATGAAACTAACTTAACAATATTTGTATATCAAACTATGCTATATTATATTGTAATATATTTAACCACACTATGAATGAATCGGTGAATATTGATCATTACCGATTACAATAATATTTCATACAGTTACATGTATATAAATCATATAAAATTACAATAATTTACAAAACTATTACAAAAGAGATTTTTGAAAATAACAATTTGAAAACTTGCAGAAGAGGCGTTTTATAAAATTACGACAAAATTACAACAGTTTATTTCCTGAAATTGTTTCAGTTCACCGTGACTTAATCATCTTCGCCTACGATACTGTTTTATTGGCAGTAGAACCAGTATATTTAACATAATGGGAATACACGATTATACCAATGGGCGCTACGTCGATAACAATTACATTTTCGTTAAAAGACAGCATTGAATTAATGCACATTTTCTAAACAAATATGTGTTATAATTTTTGTGTGATAAGTGTATGTTTGCATTATTTGCATTACGTTTGTCCTGGTTGTTTGCCCTGGTTATTTCAAGTACATATGTTCTTGAATTGAGGCCTAAATTTTCTCTTCTTTCTCTCTAACGCTTCGTGAAATAGAAATGCGACTTTAAAGAAAGCATGTATACGTTACGGGTCATTAATTTTTCCAAAAGAGTAAATACATAATTTTTTTCACATGTACAACGCATCCTCCTAAGTGATATGGAGTTTCTGAACGCATCCTCCTTAAATGGTGTGGGGTTTCTGAACGCATCTTCCTAAAGTGGTGTGGGGTTTCTGAACGCATCTTCCTAAAGTGGTGTGGGGTTTCTGAACGCATCTTCCTTAAGTGGTGTGGGGTTTCTGAAGGCATCCTCCTTAAGTGGTGTGGGGTTTCTGAACGCATCTTCCTAAAGTGGTGTGGGGTTTCTGAACGCAATTTCCTTAAGTGGTGTTGGGTTTCTGAACGCATCTTCCTTAAGTGGTGTGGGGTTGCTGAACGCATCTTCCTTAAGTGGTGTGGGGTTGCTGAACGCATCTTCCTTTAGTGGAGTGGGGTTTCTGAACGCATCTTCCTTAAGTGGTGTGGGGTTTCTGAACGCATCCTCCTTAAGTGTTGTGGGGTTTCTGAACGCATCTTCCTAAAGTGGTGTCGGGTTTCTGAACGCATCTTCCTTAAGTGGTGTGGGGTTGCTGAACGCATCTTCCTTTAGTGGAGTGGGGTTTCTGAACGCATCTTCCTTAAGTGGTGTGGGGTTTCTGAACGCATCCTCCTTAAGTGGTGTGGGGTTTCTGAACGCATCTTCCTAAAGTGGTGTCGGGTTTCTGAACGCATCTTCCTAAAGTGGTGTGGGGTTTCTGAACGCATCTTCCTTAAGTGGTGTGGGGTTTCTGAACGCATCTTCCTTAAGTGGTGTGGGGTTTCTGAAGGCATCCTCCTTAAGTGGTGTGGGGTTTCTGAACGCATCCTCCCAAAGTGGTGTGGGGTTTCTGAACGCATCTTCCTAAAGTGGTGTCGGGTTTCTGAACGCATCCTCCTAAAGTGGTGTTGGGTTTCTGAACGCATCCTCCTAAAGTGGTGTAGGGTTTCTGAACGCATCCTCCCTAAGTGGTGTGGGGTTTCTAAACGCATCTTCCTAAAGTGGTGTGGGGTTTCTGAACGCATCCTCCGTAAGTGGTGTGGGGTTTCTGAACGCATCCTCCTTAAATGGTGTGGAGTTTCTGAATGCATCCTCCTGAAAAGACGTGGGGTTTCTTAACGTGACCACGTCTGTCGTAACTTGGGAAATTGGATTTTACTGTCGCATTCAAAAGATAGGACACCGACCGGCTCCTGTGGAACTCGAACCCATGACCTTCTGTCCAGAAGTAAAACACGTGAACGACAAAGCTACGCCGGCTGGAATAACATACTGTACAATCATAATACTAGTTCCAGTACATAATACTAGTTACAGAACATAATACTAGTTACAGTACATAATACTAGTTATAGAACATAATACTGGTTATAGTTCATAATACTAGTTATAGTACGCAATACTAGTTACAGTACACAATACAAGTTATAGTGCACAATGCTAGTTACAGTACACAATACTAGTTACAGTATACACTACGAGTTATAGTATACAGTTCTAGTTAAAGTACATAATACTAATTACAGTACATAATACTAGTTATAGTACATCATATTAATTTAGGTAAGTAATAGTAGTTACAATTCATAATACTAGTTACAGTACATAATATTAGTTATAGTACATAATATTAATTAAGGTACGTAATACTAGTTACAATTCATAATACTAGTTATAGTACATAATACTAGTTATAGTACATAATACTAGTCATAGTACATAATACTAGTCATGGTACATAATACTAGTTACAGAACATAATACTAGTTACAGAACATAATACTGGTTATAGTTCATGATACTAGTTATAGTACACAATACTAGTTACAGTACACAATACAAGTTATAGTGCACAATGCTAGTTACAGTACACAATACTAGTTATAGTGCACAATGCTAGTTACAGTACACAATACTAGTTATAGTGCACAATGCTAGTTACAGTACACAGTACTAGTTAAAGTATACACTACGAGTTATAGTATACAGTTCTAGTTAAAGTACATAATACTAATTACAGTACATAATACTAGTTATAGTACATCATATTAATTAAGGTACGTAATACTAGTTACAATTCATAATACTAGTTATAGTACATAATACTAGTTACAGAACATAATACTAGTTACAGAACATAATACTGGTTATAGTTCATGATACTAGTTATAGTACACAATACTAGTTACAGTACACAATACAAGTTATAGTGCACAATGCTAGTTACAGTACACAATACTAGTTATAGTGCACAATGCTAGTTACAGTACACAATACTAGTTATAGTGCACAATGCTAGTTACAGTACACAGTACTAGTTAAAGTATACACTACGAGTTATAGTATACAGTTCTAGTTAAAGTACATAATACTAATTACAGTACATAATACTAGTTATAGTACATCATATTAATTAAGGTACGTAATACTAGTTACAATTCATAATACTAGTTATAGTACATAATACTAGTTACAGTTCATAATACTAGTTACAGAACATAATACTAGTTACAGTACACAATACTAGTTATAGTGCACAATGCTAATTACAGTACACAATACTAGTTACAGTATACAATACGAGTTATAGTATACAGTTCTAGTTAAAATACATAATACTAATTACAGTACATAATACTAGTTATAGTACATAATACAAGTAATAGTTCGTAATACTAGTAATATTACGTAATACTAGTTACTACACATAATACTAGCTATAGTACACAATATTAGTTATAGTACATAATAATATTTATAGTACATAATACTAGTAACAGTATATAATACAAGTTATAGTACATACTGCTTCTTACAGTACATCATACTTGTCACAGTCCATAATGATAGTTATTGTACATAATACTGGTTGTAGTACACAATACTAGTTACAATACGCACAACACGGTATACGTCTCACGTGCAATAATCGTGGAATGACGTAAAACAATAATCAACCAATCATACAAACCAACTAAAGTTATAATACTTTATCGTACAACCTTTATTGTGTCGTGGACGTAAAGATTTCAAATCCCAGATAACTTACTCCTCTTTTCATGGTATTTGAACAACACACAGAGTTTTTAATTTCCATATAAATAAAAAAAAGTAAAAATCCTACGGCACCAATTGCAGATTTGAAGAGGCAGGAACAACGTGAAATATGTCATACAATGTTTTCTTTTTTTACCTGAGTACTTGTATTTGTTTTTCCTTTTTTACCTGAGTACTTGTATTTGTTTTTCCTTTTTTACCTGAGTACTTGTATTGTCTCCTTTTTTACCTGAGTACTTGTATCTGTATTTCTTTTTACCTGAGTACTTGTATCTGTTTTTCCTTTTTTTTTTCATCTGAGTACTTGTATCTGACTCATTTTTTACCTGAGTAATTGTACCTGTTTTTTTCTACCTGAGTACTTGTATCTGTCTCCCTTTTTTACCTGAGTACTTGTATACGTTTTTCCTTTTTTATCTGAGTACTTGTATCTGTCTCCTTATTTACCTGAGTACTTGTATCTGGTTCTCCTTTTTTACCTGAGTACATGTACCTGTCTCCTCTTTTACCTGAGTACTTGTATCTGTCTTGTTTTTTACCTGAGTACTTGTATCTGTCTCATTTTTTCTAAAATCTTATCAGCCTTGTAATCAGTGTATGTAGATTAGCCGACTACACATAATATATATCAATTAGAGACACTTAATCACGTGTACTCATCCTTAATCTCATGAATACAGAATGGGAAAACAACACTAATACGTTATTAGCCGTATTTCCTGAAGACAGATATATTTTACCAATATTTTCGCTCAACGTAAATCGAATATTTTTGTATCTTGTCTGGTTTACTTGTTTGTTCACGTTAGCTCTACCGGAGTATTTTAAAGATTTACAGATTTGCGTCATGTGCTCAAGCGAGTGTTCGAATAGCTAGTTTATATTCGTATGCAATACCTAGTTTCGCCTGTAGCATAAACGTCGCACTAAGACAACCAGGGAAAGGTCACGTATGATGACTATGATCACGCTAATCCCATAAACGTTTGCATCATTTGATATGCTGATCTTCAACCGACTTAGTCCTTAATTGGAAATGGCATGAGCGAAAGGTCATTTCTTGGCAGCTGGACTAGATATCTTGTCTGTTGATTTTACAAGAAGGCAAGCCAAATCTGCAATCTATACTATCCGTTACTGAATTCATAATTCTAAAATTCCCAAAGCAGATATTATTGAATATGATTCACATAAAATGCATGGACTTTGGAAATTAACTATATACAATTGCTATGAAGCGATCCATCATGTTAATGTATTGGGAATATTGATTGTGTAAATAATTTGCATTTTACGATCTAAACTATACTGACAGCAAATCATCATGCTGCACACCGAATCGTCCGATATAGGTAATATAGATCTACGCAGCTCATCATAATCTTCTTACGTAATGCAAATTATTCCAGTGAATTTCCGAGCTCCATTTAGTGCAGAATGTAGAATGACATTAAGAGAAGCCAGATGTAATAACAGATTACACATCCTCATTTACCTTTTAGTGAGTACCATGATTAAACTGCATCAGGTATTTTCGTATATTATATTATCAGTGTATGTTTTGTTATCTTAAGTCAAAAATGCCAACACTGCATCTCTGTTGCATTTGTTCCACAGCTCTTATTATCTTTGTCTTGTAGCTGCGTTGACATCTTAATTTGAAGATAATGCCTTGACAATCAGCAAGTTCTCATCGCAAGTTCTGACATTTTATGTCATATCTCGACAGCAAGCTTGGCATTTTACGTCAACTTAGTTACTACCAACTCTGACATTATATGCCAAAATTTCTTAATGTATGCTCTGATATCCCTCAATGCATTGTGATGTTTTATATCAAAATCTTCAATTGAGAATGTAATGGTCCGGCATTTATCAAATGTAGAATTTGGCACCCAACATAAACTTTTTTATTTCATGGTACGGTATGGTATATCAGACTGCATGCAATCACTCCATAAGTCAAACACGCTTCCTTTATGTGAAGTGAAAATGAATGACGATTTCAGTATCAATAATACAACAGCCTATTCTTTTCATATGGAATAAAATTATCCATTATACCAACAAACAGGCTTGACAATGGGTCCACAAAACCATGTCATCTTAAAGATCAGTCTCAGTCTAAAGTAAATAGAAGATTTTTTCTTGGGTTTTTTTTTTTTCTTTTCTTTTCTTTTTTTTTCCTTTTCTTTTCTTTTTTTTATTTTTGATTGCGTTAATATGTACCTAAATTCATTTTGGCTTTACAAATTACAAATTAATTACAAATGTAGATATCTAAGACAACCTTGTAGATTTTCTCCCTTAAATTTCTTTCTTGTTTATACAGAGGTTGATACACATTTACAGTGCGCGAGAAGGCCTGCCACTCTGTCTGCAGGAGGACAATCACTACTCCTCCACTAAACATTGTAGTTGCAGAATCCTGTTGTGGAGCGAAGAAAAAAAAAATACAAAGTATGCCTGTTGTCTAAAACTTTCAACTAAATCTGTTTAAAAAAAGAAGTAAAATTTATCATCTTAACTAAGGTTATCATATGTAAAATCATTCTATGAGTACTGAGGGGTAAAGGGAATGGAATGTAAATCAAATGAGTCAAACTCCTCTAGGGGTAGGACACGAATATGTTGGGGGGGATCCTCATCCTTGCTACTACATTATACCTGGTACTCATTTAAACCAATGGGGATAAATTTCATCGGCTGAGGACCCGACACAGAATTCATGTGGCCGTGGTGAGAACTGAACTAATATTTGCTTATTTCTAGCGTTGACAACGCTGCACTCGAGTAACGATAGCCGTTATTCAGTATTCAGTTCCACCAAAACTATAATGCTAACCATTCTGTTTCATATGTGCGTAGTGACACAATAAATTGCTAATTTTTATAATATCTTTACGTGCGAATCGATACAATATCATTAGCGATCCAATGCTTTCGTAGGAAAGGAAATCGGAAAAACACTTTGTGGAATGACATCTTTCCGTTTTATATACAAATAATGAAAATAACGTATCGAATGTGTTCATATAACAATACTGTGCCCATTCTTGAAAATAAACTCATACATACTGGAAGTATTGTTAAACAAATCGATAACAGTAAAGCATATTCCGACTATTTGCAGGTATTAACAGATCGAACTAATATATCTATTGCAGATACCATACAGTTCAATTATTTACACCTGAGATAAGCATTATAGAATTCTTAATTACCTCTTTGTAGGGATTTTAAATCTTAAAGTTTGATATTCACGGCGGATGAGACTAGCCAATTGGAGAAACTTTCTCATTCCGGGTACCAAATCAGAATTTCTTTAACTATCTTGTGCTGATGTACCACATCAACAAAACTCCTGTTTTATTTTTCTATTTTACATCAATGTGTTTGCCTACTTTGCCTGGTCATGATATAGTTATCGCAATGTCAGTCAAATTCTCATAGATATATAGAAAGTTTGTGATGAAGAAATACATTCAGATGAGTACTAACTTAAAAGAAATGGCTAAACGATATAAATTTATAGTTACAAATTCATTCCAAATCTCTTAAACGTGCCTCAAAATAACTGTCAGATTTTTACAATGCATTCATCACAGTGTTAATCTACATTCACCTCGTTTATGGAGTTATTGCGTCATCTGTGTGTTTAAGGCGTACACTGCGGATGTAGCTCGCCAAACAGGAAACTCTTACTCCTTTTTGGAACTTTGGTATTTACATATCTTCATTTAACAAAATTGCTAATGAAAGTTTAACGAGGAAACTGCACTGAAAGTAACCCATTGCATGAATAATGAAATGCCCATAGCTAGTGCGTACCATTCGTTTTCGTAATGATTTTGTTTTCATTTGTCCCTTGGATTAAGAATTCGTTATTCATGTTTGACACATAATACGCCAAATTGATCAAATTATTCCTTTTCAAATTTGACGTTGTGTTTCAGAGTTGAGGTAATCAGGAGGAACTCTGATATTAAAGAAGTATTAGGTAAAAGCAATATAAGCTGTAAGTTCTCTAGTATTATCCAAATGCTTTTACAACGCAAAATTAAGAATGTTTGAAAAATCAGCTGATGTAAAAAAACGTACAGGTTTTTAAAACATGTGTTTTCATGCTGCGATTTTGAATGCCTGCTATACGAGAGCTAATTATTTATTCAGTGAACTCGCGTACAGGGACAGCCGATCCTGCTGGGTTATGCAACAAAAATGGATGCTGAGGTGAACACACGTAGGATTTTCTACATTGTTTTTATCATTAAAATAAATTAACGTGCATGAGATTCACACATGCGCAAGAGAGCGGGTTCAAGTGCTGGAGTCACTTGCATAAGGCAGAGCTTATATGCATTTCTTTTCGTTAGGGAAATGGGTTACAAAATTCGATGTATAAACGAACCAAAAATTCGATGTATGCTTGTACATAACAAATTGCTTATCGAGATATGAAAAACACACTATTTTCCGTCTTATGTAAAGGGCAAACAATTTTCAAACTCTGAATATACGGTTTCCACGGGGAAAATTGTTAAACGTTAAAAAAAAGCTCATCGAAGTCCCTCATTATTCTAACTATCACCCTGAACCCATCTAAGACAAAAAAAGGTGGGATAAAATGCAAGAAGTCGGACGACAATGTTACAGAATAGTTCGCTTCTCAGTCATGCAGGCAGAGAAAGGTTTTAAATATGTGACAGGAGATGATATAATTACCAGTTTCCATGGATTGATTGATTGATACATAAAGTCAACGCATTTTGAGCAAGTGTACACCATAACATCACTTAAGGCGATATTGAATTTACTCAGAATGTGTTTTCTTATTGATCGAAAAGAAAATTGAGATTCGTTATGCAATAGGTAAATATGGAGGTAAATTGGTTGTTGCAAATTATTCATAAATGCATTAATTGGAATTCTGTAGGGGATTGGCTTAGATTTAATGTACCATTAAATATGTATATTAAACGCCTCTGTTTTACCTTTGACATTTTAGAATATCCAAGGATAACATAATGGAAGTAGACATTGAACACACAAAAAAAAAATACTATTCATAAAACCCTTTAGTTTTCATCAAGGATTAAACTTTTGTATGAAAACATGACCACTGATTATTTTATGTGACAATCAGTCATTGGCAAAACATTAAGGTGATGAAACAGAGATGGTAAAAGAAGACATGAAAAATCAGATTCCAATGTTTTGCAATTTGCATGAGTAGTATGTAAGATGGGATTAGGTGATAAAAAGTAGACATTCCCTGCCGAGCGATGACACCCGCCGTGATGCCATATAACTCGTTATCAAATTAAGTGTCAGAGGTATAAACGTACTCGCAATCAACGGTAAAAAATCATAAGAATGAATGAATTGGTATAGTATTGTCACAAAATTATAAAGTACATATGTCCTAATATTTATTTAAGAAGTGCTACAACAAAATAATGAGAAAAAATGAATTTAACATTGCAGACAATGGTTTCTGTATGTGCAGACAAGGTCTTCATAGTAAACGTAAGATTTGAGGAATGTTGAATTAAGGCGCGGTTTTTCATATCCTTGTGATATTACCTTTTCTTGCCTTTGCCAAAGAAGGATCCGTACTTAGATGAAACTCGAACATATCAGAGCAGTTGAAAAAAGCAATCATAAGGCCCGGGGGTGGAGGTGGGGGAGGGGGGTTGTTGTTGCCCCGTGTCCCAATATTTTTGCCAAGTGAATATTGAATTCCAATGAAAATCATCTTAAACCTTGCCAATGTTTTATACTTTAAATACAAATGCAGTACAGTACTGATTTGGATTTTTGCTTTTTGCATTATTATTTTTTCTCTTTTGTGAACACTGTCTTTGAAGTAGCGTAAATACCGGGATCGGGGCATTGTAAAGTTTTCTTCGGATACGCAATCATTGACCAGTATATAAATCAGCTGTGACAATCTCT
Organism: Pteria penguin; assembly: GCA_035048485.1. NCBI lineage: Eukaryota > Metazoa > Mollusca > Bivalvia > Pterioida > Pteriidae > Pteria > Pteria penguin. The sequence goes on along the minus strand of CM068580.1, from coordinate 55,840,574 downwards.
GCAAGAGGCGCTACTTTAAACTTCGCTTTCAGAATGTTTTATAACGATTTTCAGAAAAACGCAGTTTAATGTGGTGCTTTCTGTCAGAATTTGCAGTGTCCGACTTATTCAGTAACTGTATTTGATACATACGTTCGTCGCATCTCGAATTATTCTGCCTGTCCCCAAATAATTTACTTTTTTTAAGGTTTAACAGACGCTATTTACTTATTTACTCCTGCTGGTGACAGAATATCTCATGATATTTCCTTTAAAATCAGTGAAGTGCGGAAAACAATTCATGTGGACTCATACATTCCGCACAAGTTTGTCCGCCTGGTCACTTAACCAATTTGTAGCTTGTGCAATATTCTTAGGATAATCCGGACGAATTTTGTTTTCAAGATAAAAGATAAAAAAACCCCTCCAGTTCTGAAAACATCATGGGAAGTACTTGTAGTTGTCAGTATGGCAGGATCTTTATAAATAATACAGTATTCTGAGAGGGCAATGTAGACGGTCTAACTACTCTGAAATGAAAAAGTCAACATGTCACTCAATGATCTATCACATGAGCAAATAAGGTCTTTACATGACCGTAAAATTTGCGAAATTGTTGACTTATTGCATGATATCTCATATCCTTGTGACAATAACGATTCTTCTCCCAGTAATTTGCCTGGACAAATAAAGCAACCATACTCAGAAGAGCTTATCGGATCATTTGAGACACATTAACACCAAGTGATAAAGAAATGTTACTACTTGTATATGGAAAAGTAACGATGGGGATATCAAAGTTATCACGTTTGTCATAAAGTGGAGTAGTAAGTATATCTTCTCGGTCAATATCAGGTCGACGGTCTATTTATAAAGCACATGAATTGGATACCGCAATGTCTTTAATTTCCAATTCATTGGGATATACTGTATGTATCGAAGTTCTTATTATGTATACATAGTGCATCATCAATGTATCTGAATGTATAAAAGGTAAATGTCAACTGCTTTTTATTTTGACTTTTAAGTTTTTGTATTAATTCAGCTTCAGACGAACACAGGAACAAATCTGCAAACAAAGAAGTACAGATAGTGCCCATAGGGATTCCGATGGTCTTCTGGAAGACAAACCATCGGAATTCAAGATCTCTTCTTTATAAATGATACAGAAATCCCCCTACCTTCATATGGAACGTGTTCTGTGAGAGAGCTATATCTGCCTTTCTATTTATTAACCAATCATAATGTTTTTAAAATGAATTTAAACCTGATACAAATAGTTAAATTTTCCGTGGTTCGATGTTGACAAAAGAAAGATAACTGTAGTACATTTTGAAAATCATAATACGGAAAGTAGCATGTTTTATTTCTACCGACTTTTTTACTCTGGTAGAATGGGTTCGTCTGTATCTCAGCAGCAGTTTTGCGAGTGTTGATTCCATGTGATTTCTTGCAAAGGTCTTCGGTTTCGTTAAATTGCCGGCTACTGAAGTAATTTCTCCCATAGCATGAGATTGTGGGAGGATGGGCTATTCTTAAAAAGATTGACAGTGTCCTTATAGTTGGACAGTATGATGAGCAGACCGGTGGGCTGTCAAAGACTGTGACATTGAGTGACAAATAAGAGGTCACTGTACGATTTGAAGGTATTACATCTTAACATCTTAAATGCAGGTCTTTACAAAATATGTAACAATCATGTAGTAAAGGATCATAAGTAAATTTCATTCCTATGAAGTTTTATCTAAATCCTCCATACACTTCTGAAGTGCAAAATGTGAAAATCAAATCACCCCTTTTTAAAGTTATACATAATTATAACAAATATTTTAATCTGGAGACACTGATAAATTATATCTCTGCGAAAATATGTTTTAAAAAAAAAAATGGGAAAAATCCAGTTAACCTTTGATTATCATAGATTTTGCAATATAAAAACCATTACAAAAGATCCAGAAATTACAATATTGATAATTTTTTTCACTGCTGCATTTTTTACCCTAAATTTGAATTAATGAAACCAAATTTTACAGCATCATATTTCAATATGAGGAGTGATTATAAGTACAATTACTTGTTTTCTTACAGTCTGGTATGATAATATCTCACTTGAGCCTTTGGCTAAGGCGAGCTAAAAGAAAGTCTGAATAAGTTTTGTCATGCAGGCAAGTCATGAGGTCATATATATCAATACATATGTATTGCTAATAAGTTGTGTTTTAACCTTTTTCAGGCATTGAATTTGAATAATACTTTATACTCATATGTAGCTGGCATCATAAGTCTAGTTTTCAGTGCTTTTTACTGACATGATATATATACTTAAAATTTTCCGTCATGAACTTATGTAAATCACTCTAAAACTAAGGAGTATCTCCCTCATGCATAGCTCTGTCCTTAGACTGATTCTTTGGTTCACTTTTTCGGTCATTTTGGCTTTAATAATGCTCTTCAAATATTTATGTAATATGAGAATTCCAACCATTGGCCACGAGCATCACTGAAGAGACATAAGTTGTCGAAATGCGCATCTGATGCACAAAATTAAAAGGTATATATGTTCTATATTATTACAGTGTTTTGAAAAACATATTTCGTTGCAGAGGTTGCCGTCAAGAATGTTGCAGACAATCTAGAGAAGATATATCTGCGACATTTGTTGAAGGATATTGACAGGCTTTAAAAATGTAGAGGGCTTGCAGTGAATGCATACGGTGGACCGAAATCCGTGAAATGATACAGATTTGTCACAACCACCACAAAAAATGGAAAGCCAACAACGACCACGATCCTAAGATCACATAACAGATTGAATTAACAGAGTCCTTATGTGATGCCTGTAAGAGTATGGAGAGAAGCTTTGGGCAAGTCCCTGATCAGAATCCACGCTTTATTCATTGAAATACACCTTTGTCCAGACTTGACTTTCAGACCCTATAAATGAAGTGAAGGCTTGTCAAGAGACACACCAAAAGTTAAACGATTCAATTAAAACAAACATGTAAGAACATGTATCTGAAGACGTTCGACAGGGTTTGTTCCAAACATTAGAACAACACATCACCAGGGAAAATGCTTCTAATGATTCTTTTATTGACCTCTTTTGGAAAGGAAGGCTTTCGTAATAGATCCAAAGGGTATGCGATGGCATCCGATGATGGTAAGGTTTACCATCTACCTAAATTATCAGAGTTCAAGGGCATACCAGGCGCTTAGAGAGACCGGTGTTCTAAGGTTGCCAAATAAATCTACTCTTAGAGACTACACCAACATCATAAGACCGTCAACTGGTTTTCAATCACATGTTTTCGGGGTAAAATTAATAAGTACACTTCTCTTGTTAAATATATAATATCATGTTCATAGATGTCGTACTGTTAATGACTTATTGTATAATCCTGAAGTACATTTCACTACTGAAACCCTTTCACACGACAAAAAAGTCAGTATCTTGTAGCTAGTATCATTAACAAACTTTGCAAGAGACATGCATCAAATTTACATTGCATTGCTTCCTTTGAGTACAGGACCTTAGGAAGAAGGCAAAGGATCTGCCAGAGGAAAAGAGAATGTGTTGCACTCATGCACGATGAAATGAAAATAAAAGCCGACCTGCTATATGACAAAAGAACAGGCCAAATCATCGGATTCACCAATCCTGAAAACTGGACATTGAATGAGGTAGGTAACTTTAGCTGTGTCACTTAAACAATAAAATTTTACAATTTTAAGCTTGCAATGAAACTATCAATCAATGTTTAAAAATAAAGATACAAAAGACATACCCAATAAATTAAAAAAAAAAAAAACATTCACAGATTGACAAGGTCCCCATATGTGACTATGTTTCACTTTGACCTTGACCTTTTTTAGATTTTGATCCCAAATTCTAAATTATTTACATATATTATTACAAAATACTACAAAGGGAGTGATAAACAGGTAGTTCGTACCAATATTTAAAACATCAAATTATTTGTATTCAGTCTTGTTTACCTAATTGCATGTAATTCAATATATATGAATCTTAATTTTGTAAGGCAGGAGTCATCTATCAACCTCTATAAGTATAATTAAAAATTATCAGTTTTTAAATTGCAAAAAAATAAAAAAAAACAAAAAACAAAAAACAAAAAACAAAAAAAAAAAAAAAAAAACAATAAAAAAAAAAAAAAAAAAAAAAAAAAAAACCCAAAGGTATTCAGAATGCACTTGTAACATGTAATTGAATGTAATTAAAAGATATGATTACTCATTTAAACTCTTTAATACAGGAAGATGAATCAAATAAAATTGCAATACATGTACTTGTCTTCATGGGCATGGGTATCAACTCCAATATCTAGATGAGTATAGGCCATTTCCCTTCCAAAGCCTCCACAGCAGATGAACTTTACCCTCTGTTTTGGAAAGCAATTGCATATTTGGAGATGCCTTGTGGACTGAAGGTAATACTAAGGGGTGACACATAATATTACATTGTGATCCAAGTTCAATTTTTATTTTGAGGGGGGGGGGGTCTAAAAAGGAGGGGGTTTATGTTTTATGTCCTAGATTGACTTACAATTGTTGTGTACTACATGTATATACACTATATTACATTATATATCAATGTAAAAAATGAAACAAGATGTGTTTGTGAAACTGATGCCCCCGTCGGCAGCAATTTTTGAACTGCCAAAGTAAAAGTTTTCTTTAAGTAGGTCACAGATCTAGGTCAAGGTCACGAGATCAAAACGCATGGTCATAAATGTATATTTAAAATATTTAAGTCCTATCTCTTACGGTTCAAGAAATATAGCCAAGGTTAAAGTTTTTTGCACAGACAGGCAGACAAACAGATAGACAGGGGCATAAAGGGTAGGTTCTTAAAATTTACATCTATGAATGGTAACTATACTAAGGTTAGTGACAAGCACCAATTTATAATTTGATACACACTGATGTAATTTCTCTTTTTTTAATGGTTGAAAATTGAAATTGAACACTAATGTAAATAATATTTTCAAACTGCCTGGTAATATCATCTACCAGCGACAAGGCTACAGCAAATCAAAGGTTATAAAGATTACGCAGATGGGCAATGAATCCGTGGTGTACAAAGCACACAGTTCATATGCCACTGATGAAGGATCAATCTACTTTTTCTCTGATGTACATCATCTGGTTAAAACAATAAGGAACGATGTGTACAATTCAAGGTCAGGGGGAACCAAATATCACTGGGTATTGTATTCATTTGATTAATAAATAATGATATAGATTGTGCTCAACAACAACTTAAATATCGAATTTTAAGTGTTAGGTATGCATAATATTTATATGGGCATGCACATTTACAAATATATTTTTCTTATGTTTATCATTTCATTGTTGTCCATCACTCAAAATTATAGTCACTAATGATGTTTATTACAGGTCCCTTAGCTTTGCCATAATTTGTATCTACTATGTATGCAAATATTAGAATGATAAAGAATATTTACTGATGTTTACCAGTATTTCATATTTCAAGCTCCAAACTTGTTCAAGACAGAACTCTCTATATATATTTTTTTAATTTATAGGTGAATAGGATATAGGAAAATATGCTAATATATCTATGTTTGGCCTTGGATTTCTATAATATAGACATAAAATAAAAATTCTTGATATCCATTTTATTGAAATATAGACATTTTTCTTGAGATAAAAACTAAAAAAATCAATATCTGAAAATTTTGATTTTAGGGGGCTGTCGTTTTTACTATAGAAAACATATATACTCCTTTCTCAAAGGTCAAAGGTTCACATGTATAATTATCACATATCATGTTTACGACAGGTTCTTAGTATATCAGTAGCATCAGTTATGAGGGCCTATTATGGACCAGAACTTTCTGAGACTGCCAGGCTGGTTTCAGTGATAAACAGATATTTTGACTGTCTGGCTGCTGGGACCGAGTTTTGCTAAAGGTCGTAAGCCCAAACGTAGATGTAGACGTAAACGTTATTTACGAGAATTTTCCGTTTTACTAAACATCGCAACTTACAATTAGTAGCAGACGTAGCTTCGCACGTAAGTACAATGGGGGCTGTTTTATTGTTAATTCAGAACAGAGATTAAGGTGCCTTGAGTACAAAGGGGGTTTTTCGAGACAAGGGGTCGCCATACAAGACAACACACCACATAAGAGTTATAAGAGATCTTTTAATTAACCCTTAGAGTGACATTACGTCACGGTCAAACTAGTACAGTAAGTGACGTCGGCATGACGTTGTGAGTGACGTCAATCAAAGAACTTATGCAGAGAGTAAAATTAGGGTGTCATGATAACTCTCACTAGCCACTAGCTTAGACTATAATATGACGTCACTGTTCGATCTTGAGAAGCTAGCTGAAAAGGCATTATGAGAGAAATCACGCACTTTCTGTCAATAATCATTTCACAAATTAACACTTACTTCCAAATCTCTACATCTATTCTAGTCGGAAATTTTTCTTGTATCGAGAAAATATAAATTCGAAATGTTAGACAGCTAAAACTTTTGAACCATAAGAGATAAAGCCTTCATATTTGGCATGCATACTCAACTGATGAAACCCTTTCAAATAAAACCAAAATCAATGACTTTGTGACATTGACATTTATACTAAAATAGCAGTTTTCGACTTTGTTGCCGACGGGCCATTCGTGGAATTCATTTGCCAACACCCCCATTTTTGGCTTTCTTGTTTTCTCCATCTTGTTATTGTTAACAGACGACAATAAATTCAAAAGTGAATATAAATAATACGCAATATTGATTGGTCTTACATCTTTTAATAAAACGCAACTTACGCACGCGTAGTTCTAGCCGTAAAGTCTACGTGTACGTTTACGTCTTAGTTTACGACTTTTAGTAAAACTCGCTCCTGAATGTCAGATCTTTAAGAGAGGCAATTTTTGAAGGAAAACCAGGTATGGCTCCATACATATCCCAGAATGATGCCAGATTCCAGGTGGGCATAATAAAGAGCATTCATTAATCTTGCTTTACAGGTACAGATATACCGGTAAATTACTTTTATAAAAATCCATACAAGAAACCGGTAAGAGTACGGTATACCAAATTGCATAGCAAATCCAGATTAAGTGACCTCAAAGTCAAGGTCACACATATAACGCTTAAATTTAGTAGTACACATCAAGGTCTATATGTGTGCCAAGTATCAAGTCTATTACCTCTGTTCATTACAGAGAATTTGATTCAACTTGATTCGACTACAAACTTTAACCAAATGTTGACAGACAGACAAACAGTTCGTCAGATGGACGGACAGACAGATATCACCAATCTATGAACCGGTATTGCTTTGCAATCCGGCAAAAAATATTACATTAATACATTGTCTATATTTCTTAGTGCATGTAGAGGTATGAAATTATCTAAGGAATGGGAGATACTTTATATATATAAATCAATTATACCACATTTCAACACTGATTCTTATTTACAGTTCTTAGAGAAGTTCCTTCGCTAGTATGATGACTGGCAGATGAAAATAAGTGCACGCCATGGATTTTCTAAATATGAGAGAAACAAGATGTTTATCTCATATCAAACACATCAGGGCACTGTCATGACAGGTAAGTCTTTTTTTCATATATATATATATATATATATATATATATATATATATATATATATATATATATATATATATATATATATATATATATATATATATATATGTCTAAGGATCAATGAAAAAAAAAATTACAAAGTAATTTGGGTCTGCCAAATAACCAAAAACAGTATTTCAAACCCTGATCTAATCTGCAGCAGCCAAGTTCAATACGACTAGTTTTAGTTTTATTTTATAAAAAGAAATCAAGGTTCATAATGCACATGCAGTTTTGTGTTATAGAGGGATTTTCATTAATAGTATGGAGTGAACAGTAAAAGTAAAAAACAAATAAATAAAAGTATAACGCTCAACTTTTGAGTACACTTCGTACTGATAGAAGAAGAAGAAGAAATTTAACTTTCAACATTTAGAAGGCAAACGACACACTACCATAACAGGAAAAAGCAAAAACAAAAAAAATAAATAATAATAGTAATAATAATAAATAAATAAATGAAAAATAAATTAAAAAGAAAACTTACAATCCAGTTAGAATTTCATTGAGGCCACCAAATACCTCATGGGACATGGAGTACCATATGTCCTGGGCAATTTGTTTTGTAGAGATCCTCATTTTGTTCGCCACAGAGGCTTGGGGCTAACAGAGATAATCCAACAGTACATCAATTCTGGTACATATTGCATTATGAATTTCTATAAAGCTGCATTGGCTGTAGAATAACATATACCATCTAACTATTGAATTTTCCGATTTTGAATGCATAACTTATTTTTGAAAAAAAGGTAGAGGAAAAATTTTTTTGATGATATCACTGATCTGTCCCCTTCGTAATTTGCAATACCGAAAGCATTTAAAACGGTTAAAATAAGTGTTAAGTCATACAGTTATGCTAAACTTGAACAAAATGTTTAATTATTTCTTTTCAATTTTAAGTTTGTGAGAACTCATTTAATTAAATGAATGTACAGTAGATGCAAACAAGGGCAGATAACTCTTATCAGAAATAGCTATTTTTAATACTTCTTACAATCATTTCTTCAATTTGCAAACCAGTTCATAAAAATCAAACAGGTTTCATTATTCAGATGCATATCCTGATGAAAATTATAAAATCAAATCCATGGCTAAATGATATGCCTGATTCAGTGACAAAATTGCCAGGTTATTAGAATAACATGTAATAAGACAATACTGACAAAACAGATTTCCTGTATATGCAAAAATATTGTAACAAATCTGATGTTTTATCCTGCAGGTATCAAGAGCACCAATTACAGCTACAACGAAATCTAGCTTTTTCGTTTGTCCCAAGAGGCAATACAGCTGGAAGAAATGGGGATACAAGACCTGTTGCAGTGTCTAACAGTCCAATGAAAAGAATGAGACATAATTAACATTACTTTAGAGTGACTAATTTTAATACTTTTACGCAAAGGGTTCTGTTTGCGTGAGGTTTCCGTTCTCATGAGGAATTTCTCCATCATGTGCTTACATTTCCCATTGCATCTTGCATGAAAAATCAATGACACCAAGCAATAGGACTTTTTTTTCAAAGAGTCTGTATCTAATTCCTGCTCTGATAAGTAGATGCAATTGTAAAAAGTACCACAAACTCATTTTTACCGCATACGAAATTGATATAAGTATGCACAGATGGTGAACCTTTGTTTAAGAAATTTCGGAATTCTATTTCTTACAGAACAAAAAAGAGAACAATCTCTGGTACTGGTTCCATCAGTCCACCTCTTGTTTTCACCGAAATCAATTTGGATGATTCTTCATTTAAAACCAGCAACCCAAGGATATTTAAACAAACAGAGTCTTGCATGAAATGTTTCTTTCCCTTAAGTAAAAAACGAAGAAGTACCGAAGGGTAAACCATATCTCATAGTCCATGTAAAAAAGGGGACAATACCGTGTTTAGTGTCATATTCAGACAAATGCGAACCCCAATAAAATCGAAGTGAGACCAGGTGCCCGGGAGGAGTAAGCGTCCCCATGGTTGCATGCAACACCCGTCGCAAAAGTACTGCAATAACCTTTCAAATCAAGGAGGTAAATACATAAATATACACGCATGAATATACGATGGAGACAGGAACACAAGTCAAATTTCCCATTCAAGGCAAGAAATGCTGCCTGCCTGAAATTCCGGTGTCGGAAACGCAGGTGAACAAATATCTGCATATACATATATACACGTATTATGTCAAATCAAGTATTGTAAAAAAGTTAGAATGGTTATTTAGTATGGTTAAGTCCAAAAATATCGGTTAACATTCTTGAAAAAGGAATCTGAAATTGCAATAGATCCCTATAACGGCCAAAGAACTTCCTCAGTGACAATTTCAAACGTTCCTCAATATGACCTTGTGAGGGTAGTTTCGTGGCAAAGAGCCTCGCTCTCAGGACAAAATTTTCGTATTTAGAGCATGCCCTGGCATAGCGTATAAGTTGTGAAATGAAGACGCCATATGCGGGAGAGGAAGGTATGTTGCCACTCAGAAAAGGAAAGTTGGTAATAATGAAATTGAAATCGTCACGTTTGTCATAGAGAGAGGTTACTAAAGAACCATCGTCACTAATTGATAGCAGTATATCGAGGTACGAGGTATGAAGCAGAAGATGCGCTCTCTGTAGTGGTCTTATTATCTCGAGTTCCTTATGATATATGATGTTGAGGTGATTCTCAAATACAGGGTTTTTAATCGACAAAACATCATCGATGTATCTGTATGCAAAGTTGAACCGAGATGCTAATTGTTTATTGCCTTTAAAGAGCAGAGACTGTATGAATTCTGCCTCGTAATAGTACAAAAATGTCGGCCAGAAGAGGCGCGCAATTAGTACCCATAGCAATGCCAACAATCTGTTAGAACACTTTCCCACCAAATATCACAAAAATATTATCTATAAGAAATTCTAGCATTTGGATAATCTCTATTTCTGTATTCTTGCTGCTGGAATCAACAAGACAAAACCTGCAATGTAGGAAACAATCTCTATTTCCTTCCTGGACAGCTCTCCCAGGGATATGTCTGACTTCTTATAAATAGCAGATGGCAAATTCCGTTGTATAATTTCTTTGGCTGTTTTCAGGGAAATAAAGGCAGACAGTTGGCCAAACTGCACAATTTTATTAATTTCATCTTCCACTTCTTTGCGAATGGAGTTAAATTTAGCCCGCGACTTCTCTCTTGCAGCCGGGGTAAACAGATCACTCGTGACTTTTTTGTCGAGAGGGGTCAGAGGAGAAAGCATAGTCGCTGAAATGAGTAAGAAAGAAATAAGAAGAGATGAAATACATGTTGCCTGCACTTTGCAAAACAACAATTAGATGTAGAGATAACTTTGTCACTTTAAAAAGATTATGGCACAAGAATTTGAAAGTAACCTACTGTAAATGACTAAGGACTTCTTTGACTTTGATGAAAATTCAACATATTTGGCTTCATGAACATTTTCAGTGAGACTAGATCTTTTGATCAGGCTTAAAACCAATCATGCATAACTAGACCCTAAATAGAATCAAAATGCTGGTAAAATAATTTGATCATACAATTCTTTTTGCAATCAGACAAATTATAAGCATCACACAATCTTGACTTTTATAGTCTCAACTAGCAGAGCTGAGACCATTATGATGCATATAATGACTTTAATGTTGAGAAACACTGCTTTGATTAGATATACATGTACTGACTTTCACAATTGTACCCAACAGATGTACTGCAAAAAGGTTTGCTGACGTTGGTTAGTAAAGCAATATATATAGGGATCACTTTGTCTGGCATTTGTCTGTCTGGTGGTCACTCTATTCATGGAATAGGTATCAAGGTTATCCCGAGTCACTTGTTTGGTAGTCATTCCTTAATTCAGTCATCCATATGACTCATTAAAACCTATCCTGTGTGGCCTGTTCATAGCTATGTATAAGATCTAATATTGTTAGAAACATTTTATTTCTATCGAGGAATCTCTATAATGGATTGAAATTCTGAAGGCAGAATTTCATCCTTATTTATGGAATCAAGGAAACATTTAACTAATGGTGTGTCAACTTTAATTTTTTGTCCAACACTTTCAGTCGTGGTTGCGACTTTGGCACACTTGTCAAAGTCAGCATTCTAAAAGATAAATAATGCAAAAATAAAAATCTGATAATCAACAGGGTAGAAATAATTAGACACAGATGATATATTTTTGCTTCTTTCAATAAGTTAATAATGAATAAATGCAATGAGAAAAATGCCTCAGTTCTAACTGCAAAAATACGGCAACTCCATATATATAAATATATATATATTTGACCACCATCCTAATATTTGAAAATACAGGTGTTCATATACAGTGGCATAACCAGAGGGGATCTGAGAAGGTTTTTTTTTATTTCTGTAGGGTAGGGTATTCTTTTGGTCCTAATTTTGAAATAATTGTGTAAAACCTACATGTATATTAATTTACAAAATGTTTTGTACCCTAAGAATACCCTGGATCAGTCACTGCTATATCTTTTCATTCTTGGTGGTAAAAGAAATGGCTAAGCACATGACGTATGTTTAAAATCTGAAATCATTTTTAAAATACCGGTAACTACAAAATACGGTATCATAGGTGGATCTAGAAATTTTTGAAAAGTGGAGGGGGGGGGGGGGGTTTACCATGACTAATTTTTTTGCATGATTTGGTTTGGAAAGGTGTTTCAGCGCTCTTAAAATGGTGGAAAATGATCTTTTGAGTAAAATTTTAATATGAAAAGGGGGTTGCAAACAACATACTGGCCATAGCCATAGCCCCTTTAGATCATATAGATCAGCGTATGTTACAGGGTTTTTATCTAAATTGATTCAGCTATTTCAGCTAGATTCAATGACAAAATTGCCAGATTCTTAAAAAGACATGTACTTATAATAAGACAACAATAGTGACAAAACGGATATCCCCTTCCAGTTTGTGCAGTATCTTTTTGTGATTGAGACTCTAGTTAAAAATAAATTGCACTTTCCATTGATCGTTACAATTTTGGCATCCCCGGCGGGATTCTGTTAATAAAAATCCAGTGATAGAACCAGTCGACCTTTAGACGAGTGTAATCTTTGCAAATATCAGAAATGCCATGGGAGGACGTAGAAAGAAGGCCAAAAGTAGAGCGTCTATGTGAAGTCCTTCTCTCTCCAGATCACCATCTCCTAATCCACAGTCAGATCATTCACATGCGAGTTTCCATTTTCGACCTGTAACAAGATCAGTCTCATTACTAAACTCCCCAAGGATTTGTACTTCAAGCAGCCCAGCTACTACACCTAAACAAGCACTAAGTATATCAACCTTTCCTGGTACTGTGCCATTTGCAGGTAACTCCAGTACCAGTTTCCTAGGTGCTAATTATGAGCAGGTCCCTGCAACATATTCCAGTGGAACACATTCCTTTACAAGCACTGTCAATTTGTTGGTTTCGAGCCCACTTCCAGAGGATAGATCTATTTCTCCTTCAGTGCCGACTATTGAGACCACATCTAGTCCAGTTCCAGCTACATGTACACAAAGTTTTACCTGTTTCCCAAGTACAGGTCAGTCATCTGTTATGTCATGTACAGGTCAGTTGCCTGTTATGTTCAGTGCAGTTACCTGTTAGTTCGAGTACAAGTCAGTTGCCTGTTTTGTTCAGTGCAGGTCAGTTATCTGCAATGCCTAGTACAGGTCAGTTGCCTGTTATTTTTTTAGGGCAGGTGAGTTATCTGCAATGCCTAGTACAGGTCAGGTACCTGTTAGTTCGAGTACAGGTCAGTTACCTGTTATATTCGGTACAGGTCAATTGCCCGTGAGGTTAGAATGGGTCAGTAACCTGTTAGCTCGAGTGTGGGTAAATTATCTGTGGGGTCAAGTATGGACCATTTAACTGTCATGCCGAACACGGGTCAGTTACCTGTGGGGGCGTATGTGGGTCAGTTGCCTGTCATGTCCAGTAAAGGTCAGTTACCTATTATGCCGGGTACAGATCAATTACCTGTTAGGTCGAGTATAGGTCAGATGCCAGTTAAATCTAGTGCATATCGGTTACTTGTTGATTTCAATTTACGTAACTCAAAGATTATTTCACGTTTATGGTGACGGTATCTGCTTGATGCATGCACACAAATTTAGACCTTTGCAACGGAACCACCCGAAGCAGTGAGGGATCTTTTACGTGCACGCCTACCGTGACACGGGACTTTGGTTTTTAATGTCTCATCCGAAAGACATAAAACCGGTGTGCCCATGGCGGGAGTCGAACCCGGGACCTCTCGATCATGAGCCGAGCACCTTATCCACTAGGCCACGACGGCTTCAAACAAATGAATAAGACAAGTATGAGTATTGTGGCATTCCACAATAAGACACAAAAGAAGTATTGTTTGGGGGGACAGGCAAGACGGATTTACCAATTACTTGGGTTGTCAAAATTATGTTTAAATACTCTTTTATTTTCACAAAAGTACAATAAAAGAAATGTACCAAATGGAATTTTATCAAATGATTTGATGCATAATAAGTAATGCATTTAGTGTTCGTAAAATGATTTCTAGAATTTGTCAACAATAATGCTTTATGCACTGGACTATTGCTCCCCAGTATTCGTAGAGGTTCCTCTGGCCCCTGTTATACTGCTCTTTTAAGAGGTAAATTCTCCTCTGGAGTCTTCTCCACTTCCTTTTCGTGGTCGACCTCGGTTCCCCTCCGACTGTTGTCCACTGCATAACCCTCTGCAGGTGTTCCACGTCCTTAAACTTCCTAAGTTACCTACCAAGATGGGTGTTTTGTGCCGACAATATTGTTCCATCGGTGATAAAAGCCTGTCGTCAATAAAAAGATAAAATATAATAAATAAAGCCAGAGTGGACAAAAAAAAAAAAAAAAAAAAAAAAAACCAACGAACAAACGAAGGAACTTTCGGATACTAATTCAATATGACGAGCATCACCGAAGAGACATAAGTTGTCGATATGCTCATCTGGTGCACAAAATTGAAAGGTATATATGGTATAACCACTAGGCCGGTGTCACTGCTGGTGGACTGATAGTCCCCGAGGGCATCATAAGTCTAGTTTTCAGTGCTTTTGTACTTACATGAAATATATACTTAAAATTGTCAGTCATGAAATTGCGTAAATCACTCTAAAACTAAGGAATATCTCCCTCATGCATAGCTGTGTCCTTAGATTGATTCTTTGATTCACTTTTTTGTCATTTTGATTTCAACACTGCTCTTCAAATATTTATATATTATGTGAATTCCAATCAATCGGCCACGAGCATCACTGAGGAGACATACATGTAAGTTGTCGAAATGCGCATCTGGTGCACAAAATTGAAAGGTATGCATGTTCTATATTTATTGAAATAATGACAAGACTACATACCGAGGCACTATGTACTTGCAATTTTACGATCATCGATCGCGATCAGCTCTTTTATCTACTGTGCACAAAATATGTATTTAGGGGATAAATATACCGTGCTTGCTTGTTTCTGACAGGTATACCGTGGTTATACAGTTGGAAACAGAGATGCCGTTTTCAACGGTATGATGCACGTCTATCTGTCTGTAAGAACACATATACTAGGTAGGTGTGACCTACTTTTCATGGTTGATGAATATTCGAATAAGAAGCATAAATTTCCACACTATTCTCCTACATGCTTTGAGGTATTGAAATGACATTAATACATAGCCTTGTGGTAATAAATCACAGACCAAGTATGCGTTTCGTCGGATTGTGTAAAAATCTGCACTAGTTGTGTCCCTTTCATGATTGGGACAATTAAAAAGAAGTAGTTTTCCGACATCTCACCCACGACCTTTGAAAATATGAACTAACAAAAGCTGGACTTAACATATTAAATGTATGTATAAGCCATAACGGGCATATAATGTACTTTCACGTTTGGCCTTGGTCCGGCGCCATAAACTGAGAAAAAACTTCAATCATAATTTCAAATTCTTCCGTTCAACAATGAATTAATAACTAGGATTTCAATTTTATTGAGCTTTACTCTATCGATCGTTTAGTTCCACGATTATATCATTCATGAATATTAAAAATGATATAAAAAGGGTTCAGAATTTATCCTTGTGGAACTCCTGCATTTTAGTCAAGTAGATGGGCCAGTCCCGTTTAAAACAACTTTTTGAGCTCTGTTGAAAGAAAAAAGAGGAGTTACTGGCGCAGTTATGTGGCAGAAGTCACCATGGAGCTATACAATACAGGAATATAAATAATATACTAGAACATATAACACATTACAAAAATATTTGATTGTAGTGTAATTACGACTTAGGACGGTCATTCAATTTGACAAAAGCCAAACAAATGGTGTGATTAACCGGTTTACGGGCCCACCTTCCCACTCACCGTAACAGCAGAACAATCAAACGACGTACATTTAAAAATTTATAAATAATGTTGAGAAATTTCCTCTAAATTATGACAAATAGACCCTTGTGTCATACTTTATCAAAGGTCGTATGTTTAAAAAAAATGCAACCCTTCTTTTTCTTCCATAAGCCAGAATTGCAATGGATGCCCCTGAAATAATTTAAGATGCACCATCTAATTTTAACAGTCAATCTCTAGCTGATAGCAATTATAAAAATAGACACGTTGTGAAAGCATTGACTCGTGTACCTCCATATGGTGCATTAGTGTTTTGTTCTGATCTGTATCGACTTCAGATGCTGAAATTATTGAGCAATGCAAAGTCCTGGAAAAGCTTAAACCAGGCGATCCGATTTAAGTAGGTAAGGGGTTTAACATATTTGACAAACTGCATACAGGTGTGTCTTTGAATATTCCACAATTTATTTCCCAAATAAACTCATTTCAGTCAAGAAAAGTCTTATTTATTACAAATTATTAAATGTTTTCATAATTTTCTTAGCAGCATTTCGAAACACGGATATGACGTTCTAAATCTGGGGGAGAATTGTCAAGAATGTGGCACTCTCTATGAAATTCTAAGAGATGTTCCGAAAATTCTTACATCTGTTAACAGATTGCGCGCAGAATGGGAGATCTGCAAGAGAGGGCATTTATGCTTTAGTATAAGGGTCATAATTTAGTAATACTGGGTCAAGCGGGAACACGAAAAACATTTATTTTGAAAAGAATAGCCAAGGTCGCACACTTTTACTATTACTGTGGTTAAGTAGTTATACTTTTGTATGTATATCAACATTGTACTCGTGATTTATTTTCTATAAAACATTTGATAGTGCTTTATACAAATATCATGTCATGTTGTTAAATCTCTTTACACAGATTAAACAAGTAAACATTATCAAAGTTAGTCTTCTTTGACGACAAAAGAAAACTAAGACATAACTTCAAATCAGTGATAAAGAACCAGGGTATTTTATCACGGTTCACTGTACTATCAACTTTCCTTAAACAAATGTCTTCTGAAAATGGACATATATCCTGCAAACTTCCTATTAGAGTAATCTTTCATAGGAACGTTAGACAACTATTGGATTGGAGTGACATATTAACTGTCGTGTTACAATTATGCAAATGAAATTCTGATTTCACAGATTTTCAGTTAAAGTTAATTAACAACAACACGTACTAAGGGGATTGATAAAATTTTAAAAATGACATTTTATCAGACATGCATCTATGTAAATGACAAATAACACTTAAATTAAATTATTAAATAATATATAAATAAAATAAAAATAAATAAACTAAAATAAGAAACCATGAATGTAGAAAGGCCAAATTCTTATTTTGAAGAGTCAATATAATTTTAACATAAATGAATTGAAAACTTACAAGGTATCGCTTTACCTCATTAGTAGGTGAACCCTTTGAAGCAAGCGAAGAAATATCTCATCAGCTGTGTGCACGGCTTATTCACACCGAAAAATATTAGGGAGTGACGTTTTAAGTTTGATCAACTGGGCGCAATGTAAGGCTTCTGTCCACCTTAAATATTGTAAAACATATCGTGTGAATAGGCGTGGACAAGAGTTCTGCTGTCCCCACTGCCACTGGAAAACCCTGTTACATGTACAAACACTGTACATTAATGACATTATCGATAACTTTTTTTTATGTTGTTACATGTATTTATTTATATTTATTTATTCATTACATTCTCAGAAAAAAGATTAACGAAATTGATGCTACTTGTTTATCAATAGTCTCTGATGTAAATATTTTATCATTTAAACATAGCTTTTTATTGCTTTTGCCCAAGTGGATGACGTTTGATTCTTTGGTTCACATTTTCGGTCATTTTGGTTTCAATACTACTCTTCAAATATTTATATATGAGACTTCCAACCATTCGGCCATGAGCATCACTGAAGAGACATAAGTTGTCGAAATGCGCATCTGGTGCACAAAATTAAAAGATATATATTTTCTATATTTATTATAACCACTAGGCCAGTGTCACTGCTGGTGGACTGATAGTCCCCGAGGCCATCATAAGTCTAGTTTTCAGTGCTTTTGTACTGACTTGAAATATATACTAAAAATGTTCCGTCATGAAATTATGTAAATCACTCTAAAACTAAGGAGTATCTCTCTCATGCAAAGCTGTCCTTAGATTGATTCTTTGGTTCACATTTTCGGTCATTTTGGTTTCAATACTGCTCTTCAAATATTTATATATGAGACTTCCAACCATTTGGTCATGAGCATCACTGAAGAGACATAAGTTGTCGAAATGCGCATCTGGTGCACAAAATTAAAAGTTATATATTTTCTATATTTATGTACACCAAAAGTGCATCCACCAAATGCGTCAGCACAAATCTGGACTGGCAATTTTCGGTTTTATGTGCTCCTCGAGTTGCATGTTGAGGTAATGATGGGACACCGCTGGTCGGTATAGTAAGGATATCTCAGTAAGGATATCTCGGTAATTGTAAATTTTTCTAAAGAGGTATCAACACTAATTTGTTGAGTGTGCTAAAATGAAGTATCCTAGATTATCATATATTTTCCGCTTTAATTTTTATAATTCTTTGTAGAGTTCAACTTTCCACTGGGATCCACTTTACTGAAGATCTAAACCAAGAATTTAAAGAAAACTTATTCATGAAAACAATAGTTCTCAGTTTTAATTAATTTCTTTACCAAACAATGTTATATATTATTCTAATAGTTGTACACCATACATACACTTTTTCACAATCATGAAATATTTATTAATATGAAGTAAAAGTCATGGGTTTTATTAAATATATTAATTATACACACGGCATAACACAGAATTGTCTGTTGTTTTCTTTCTGTCATTATTTATCAGCAATCAAACCTAAAGATTGTAAACTTGAATCCAGGTGTTGGCAATCAAAAACATTATTACATATAGGATCTGAAATGAATTGTCATTTCATATGGTATTTATGAAATGAGTTGTTTGTTTTATATCCCCGAGCCTTTTATTACATGTTTACACTCAGTTTAAATGTTTTTATTTTATCAAACACCGGCTTGACAATTCTTTTCCACGCTATGACGTCACCTATGCCACAAATTAAGTTACGAGTATGACATAGCGATATTTCACTGTATAAACAGCAAAACATTTGATAAACTATTATATTTACAGATTATCCTATTCACTCTAAGTTTAAGACATCTTGCGTTTAAATTGCGTATACACAAATGATTTTCTTAACTGCTGCTATCGACCTAGCAACATGGACAAAATGCATGTAAATATAAGGAATGAATTGTATTTCTATTGCGTTTATAATTGATATTGACAATGCCCTTACATGTACACCAATTGTTAATATAAACCATAAACACAATAGAAATGAATTCAATCTCTATTTGAATCTTGAATTAATTGTGAATCTACATGTATATTTACCTTGAGAAGGGAAGTGTATATAACAGCCTGCAAATATAAATGCTCCGAAATAGAGAATCCTCATTCGCTGTGTGAATTATTACGTCATTGCTGAATAATGTTTCCATCATGGTGTCTTCGTTTAGACTGATGCATGTGTAATGCACTATGTGAAATGCACTATGAAATACGTGCTCGCGCTGTGTAAATTATTACGTCATTTGTCGATGAAATATATAAACTCCTGTCAAGACTTCATTTCCCTTGTTCGGATTCGATTTATATATATATATATAAAAAGAACATGACGACCATGGCAAATAAGTTAAGAGAAATGGCATTGAGAGAACGAATGAAGGCCTTGGAATTAATTCAGCTGGCTGATGAGATGGACGCGCTGGCGCTTGATATATAAAGTATATTGGATCAAGAGAGAGAGAGAGAGGCAAAACAACACCAGCAAGAAAAGGAGGAGGAGAAAGAACGACCCCTGGCGGTCGTTAAACCGTTAGTTGGAGGCGGCCTCCAACAGAACCACTATTAACTATTAAAAGGTATATATGTTCTATATCACACCGAGATTTCCTTATATACCCCCGATAAGAGCGATGTACATGGATTTTGGGTCACTCGACTCGGCTGATCGACCATACATACGTCACCATGTCTCTATATTTAGTTGGGAACGGAGATTGCCAGATCTATTTCTGGAAATTTCCGTTCCCCCAAAATTTTTTTATCACGTCACCCATGTTTAAATAGTCAGAGCTCAGCTTTAAGTCAAGGGGATGCACTACGTAAATTTTTCTCTTTCCGTATCGCATCCCCAGCTTGACTGGTGTTGATTGGGTTCAATTCTACCCATTTTCAAATTGCCTTCCCTTTTTCTGAATGCATTAATTGTGTATGGGTAGGTGTGTGTAGTGGTGCAGGAATATCCATTTATTGATTAAGTAGCAAGGAATAGGTTTAGCTTTATTATATATATTAATCATAATCGATTATAATCAATTTGAAAGTGTAGAATATGTGACTAAATGGAATAAATTTTTGAAGTCTTGGTGATAATATTTTCTAAACTACGAGCCATTATAATAATTGAGGAGAATGGTAACAATTTACGATGTTAACAATTTAAAGAATGCAGATCAGTCAACTTATCAAACTATGATCTTTTGTTTTATGTAGCTCCTGAACATATGCGTACCTTTTGCGAGAACCTAGATGTCATTCTGCAGCTCAAAAATGCAGCCATCAACCGCGAATTAAATTTTGCCAAATCTGCTCCCAC
Source organism: Pteria penguin (assembly GCA_035048485.1). NCBI lineage: Eukaryota > Metazoa > Mollusca > Bivalvia > Pterioida > Pteriidae > Pteria > Pteria penguin. Next base: position 55,819,841 of record CM068580.1, on the reverse strand, counting down.
TGGTATGTATTTTCCTGAGCTTTCCTGGCTTAATTTTGGTTTCAATTCCAAATAAAACAAATCATCAATAGTTTTCAAATTTAAGATCTTTTTATTTATCCAAGTGTACATAATTTTTTTTAAGTTCACGTCACTTAGAGTTCATGGAGAAATAATATGTATATATTTTTTACCGATGCATGACGGCAGATTTTTTCAGAGACCAAAAGAGAAAAAAAAAATATTAAAAGAATTAGTTAGCATAAATATAGAACATATATACCTTTTAATTTTGTGCACCATATGCGCATTTGGACAAGTTATGTCTCTTCAGTGATGCTCGTGGCCGAATTATTGGAATTCTCAAAATATATAAAAATATGAAGAGCAGAATTGAAGCCAAAATGACCGAAAAGTGAACCAAAGAATCTATCTAAGGACAGAAAACAGAAGTTTTTTTCTATTATAGAGGTTACAGACATTTATAATTGGAATACATCAGCAGGTTTATAGGTTGCAAACAAATCGCAAAAATGGTATAAAATTTCATGGGACATTGTCTGAACACATCGTCAGGCATCATGTATACACATGTGTATATATGTCTCCGATTCAAAAAGTAGGCGTGGTTATGTCTTTTTACAATAACTGCATACCCTTTTGCATAACAATTCCCACTGCCTTTTCAGTCTTCTCTCATCGCTTCCTTTTTGATTTGTCGGATTTATCAATATAAGATAAATCACGTTATTGAGAATGTCACACCATTTGTTTGGATATACATGTATAAAATATATGCATCTATGTTTATTGTAATCGGAATTACATGTCCGTTCTTTATTAATTTTATTTAGTAGTGTAAATTTATGACGTATGCGCGAGCGTATTAGCATTCTATCCCAATCTTTTATCTCTTCACCATTGGCGAATGTAGACAAAATCTTTTACTTGAGAAGAAATCAATGTTAGAAGACAAGTATCGTGTAACATGTTTGAATTTATAAGTGTTTGAATTTGCTTCAGTGTCCCTTGTTGAATTTCCCCCCTGTTATTTATTAGATATCATTTGTCGTTTTTTAATTTCATGTATTTAAACAAATTTCCTTTTTGACTTCTTGTTTTATTACTTCACGGCTCGTGTATTCAACTTCATGTTATACATTTCATTGACAAAACGTAAGATTTAAACAATATAATTCATAATAAGTATATGCATATATATATAATAACATGATATTATATCTATGGTAAATTATCAAATGATAAGTCTGCTATTATTAAACCGATAACGAACTTAGACACATTGTAGATTTTCATTTTAATTAATAAATTAATAAGTATACATCTATTCAAAAGTTATCAGTTCTGATATTTCTTTTCATAAGAGTGAGTACTGGAATGTTGTGCATGGGAAAATCCCGTTGCTAAAAGGCCCCTTATGGTCTCCTTATGCTCGGTCTACACAGGTCGCGGTTTCATCGGCGCCTGCAATTCAGTCATGCCAGTCCCAGTCAATCCAGCTCGAATCCCGTTTGTCCCCTGTTGCAGCGGCAGCTGTCCAAGTCCCTGCTGTTTCTGAACGTCCTACCTCCATGCAGCCGGCTGTTAGCAGTCACCAACCATTGCAGCCCTTGGAATCCTTTCCTAGTAATAGTATTACTAACCCCTGCTGCAGTACTTCTGGGAGTTTGAGCGTACACCCCTTTAAATATTCAAGAAAAAGTATGGAATAATGAGTTTGTTGATTTGTTAAAATTATTGCACTGAAATCTGCGGCTGAAACACAACAACTTTTTGTATTTAAGGGCGGACAAATTAAGATAAAAGATCAGTCAAAAGACAGAAAAATATCATGTATATCTGAATGGACAGATGCATTTTAAATCTATGCAGCCATATACTTCCACATCACATTCGGGGCATATTAAAATACACGAATTCTATAAGACTAGGTGCATCACGATCTGTCACATTTGGCTGGAGAGATTATGATATTCAGTTAAGGCTGAGGCGCGCACAAAACAATTCCATTCAGTGGGAAAATATAGATGCAGAACTGTGGTTGTTTTACATGGGTGAATGAAATGTGCCAGACCAAAAGTATACAAATAGTCATCAACACGAGCGGTGTTATGATTATAATTTGAAAGGGGCATGTATAAAGAAAGATTGTCGTTTTTCTCATGCTTGATATAAAATGTGGTCAAAACCACCCATTCATCAATTGTCAGAAGACAAATAATCACTTTGTTAGGTCTGGTCCCCCGTATGTTCCTCGTCACAATGCTAATACTACTTTGGGGACCCCCGACAGATTTCCCTGGCCATTTCGGCAGTAACGTATCCAGCCTTTGGGATTTAGGTCGTTCACCTATCAACATTACCAGGTTAAGTGAATTATTACAAATCTATACAGAAAAAAATGCAGCCAATAATCCTTTGCATGGATTCACATTTGGTTTCTCGTTAAAGTATCAAGGTCCATGAAAATCAGTAACAAGTAGAAATACGGTTTCTGCGTTTGACCATAAAGATGAAGTTTTAGCAAAGTTATCAAAAGAAATTGAATTAGGTCGTATAATGGGTCTGTTTGACGCTCCGCCATTTCAAAATCTGCATTGTAGTCCAACTGGAGTTTTACCCAAAAAAAAAAAAAAAAAAAAAAAAAAAAAAAAAAAAAAAAAATCCCAGGGGGGTTGGAGATTGATTACTAATTTATTCGCTCCCATTGGGAAAAGTATTAATGAATTCATTGATTCCGAAATTTCTTCTGTTAATTACTCATCATTTGATCAAGCTGTTTTAATGGTTAAAAATTGTGTCCAAATGCACAGCTTGCGAAAAAGGATATTTCTAACGCATCTAGATTGTTGCCAATAAGACCCGAGAATTTAACCTTCTGGGTTTCAAGTTCATAGATAAATACTATATTGATAAATGTTTACTAATGGGTTGCGCCATATCATGTGCGTTGTTTGAGAAGTTTTCCATATTTTCATATTGGGCAATAGAATATGAAAAGAATTTGTCAAATATTGTTCATTACTTAGACGATTTCTCATTAGCGGGATCTCAAGATTCAACCAACTGTTCATTTTTAATGGATAGTGTCAAGAAATATGCAACAAATTACGTGTCCCTTTATCAGCGGAAAAAAGGAAGGTCCGGTAACATACATAGCATTTTTGGGATTAGGTATAGATTCTGTTAGTCAATTTTCATACCAAAGGAGAAAGTGTTAGCGTTACTGAACGAAATTAGCGAAATTCAAAATTACTTAAAGGAAACTTCAGTCTGTCGCATGCTCCTTGGCCTTTATAACTAAGGCTTTGCCAGCAGGCCGTGCATTCACAGGTCGTTTATATGGGTTAATGCCCGGTGTTTCGAGACTTCCATCATTTTATTCGTCTTTCAAAAAAAATTCACAGTGACCTTCTAATGTGGTTAAAATTTCTTGATGAATTCAATTATACTACGAGATTTCCCGTTTAAGAATGGCAATCTGATGAGAAATTAGAGTGTTACTCTGATAGTTCAGGAGCGGTAGGATGCGGGGTAGGTTTTGGTAATATCTCTGTTGGCATCGGGAATGGGATGTAGATGAAGGCATACAAAAAGACATAACATTTTAAGAGTTTGTTCCCATTGTTTTAAGTTTTCATTTATGGGCAGAAACATTAAAGAATAGAAAATTGTTATTACATGTTGACAATTTAGCCCTTGTTGAAATATTGAATAAGAAAACTTCGAAAAATAAAAGAGTTATGACTTTATTTAGAGAATTGGTGTTATTTTCATTAAAGTACAATATTCAGTTTAAAGCAGTCCATGTGAGGCATAAAAATAAGGTAGCTGATGCTATTTCTCGTTTGCAGTGGGACAGATTCAGGCAGTTGGCACATTACTACCCTTGTCAAGTACCAATTCAATTCTGGAATCTCTTGAAGGACATGTCAATCAAATAATTCGTGCTGGTCTGTCAAACAAAACACACACATTGCTTATACTAGGGCTATGGATGCATTTAATAATTTCAGATTACAGGTTAATCTAGCATTTGTATGCGCCCCCCCCCCCCCCCCGGCTATAGACCATGTAATAAATATTTTAGCATTCTTGCGTTCAAAAAACATGACGCACTCTACGGCTAAAGTATATTTGTCGGCTTCGAGTTATAACTTACAAGTACACGGTTTACCTGACCCAGTAAAATCATTTATTATTCAAAAATTTTAGCTGGATTTAAAAGATCTAATCCTGCAAAGGACATCAGAAGTCCAATAACTTATCAGTTGTTATTGATAATTTTGAATGCGTTGGCTACAGTGACTTCTTCAAAATATGAGCATATCATGTTTGGGTCTGCATTTACAATAACATTTTTCGGACTGCTTTGTATTGGTGAAATAGCAGTAGCATCAAATAATGCACAGAAGAATATTCTACATCTTTCCGATGTAAATGTTATTGAAGACAATGTCAAACTACGTCTGCGTTTTTCTAAAACATATCAGCTTGGTTCAAGGTGTTATTATTTCATTTAAGAAATCATTTGTAGTATGACGGTCCTTTACTTTGTCATATCAATGAGAAACCACTGACATCATACCGATTCTCGAGTGTACTACACAAAACATTAAAAAATCTTCAGGCATTTCAACAAACATGTTTAGAAGTCACTCATTTAGAATAGGGGCAGCAACTCATTTGTATTTATCGGGTATGCCTGATCAAGAAAATCAAACAAGAGGGATATACTTTCCTCTGCATATAAAAATTATACAAGACCGCAACTTGCTATCTTTTAATGTCATCCCTATCGGTTTGCAATCTTCTTGATCATTAATTTATTGTTGCTCCTGACTTATTATATTGTTATTCCATATAGTATTAATATTGGTTATAAATCTTGTAGATTCAATATGGATTGTGGGATCGTTGCTCATTAAGAGGGCAGAACAGTTTGTTCAGAATTCTCCAGGGTTTGACATCAACTTGTCTTTATCAGGTGTTTCTATATTATGTAAAGGGATATCGGGGTTGCGTTTTGATAAATTATACGGTATTATTTGTTATTTGTATTCTACAAATCCTCATCCAAGATTTTAATTATCCATGTAGGTGGTAATGATATTGGATTTGATAATAACCCCATTATGTCGACAACAAAAATTTATGAAAAATATAATTAGTAAATTAAAATATGATATCCCTTTAACTTGCATAGTTTGGCCCCATATACTGCCACGTTTATATTGGCGCCACGCCATTTTAAATATTTCGGCTGAAAAATCAAGACTAAGGATTAATAGTTCTATTGCAAGGATCGCCATTAAGTTAGGTGGTGCTTCAATTAAACATAAGGACATATCTTCTACTCACTCATGATAAACGCTTCTTGGAAGATGGAGTACACTTATCATCCTTATGCAACCAGGTATTTGTTTCAACAATTCAAACTGCGCTTTTACATTTTATAAGCGGCGCTGCGTTGTTATATCCATGGTGAAAGTTGTAAATGGGTTGGGAACTGTTGTGGCTTTATATGTTGTGTGATTTATCAGTGTTCCCGAGGGTATCTTGAAGTTTACCAGACAAAACATTGTCCATGTCATGTTAAAGTGTACTAAGAATGCATGTTTCTGTTTTATGGGACAAAAATTGTCCATGTTATGTTGAAGTGTAGTAAGAATACATGTTTCTGTTCTATTGGACAAAAATTGTCTATGTCATGTTGAAGTGTAGTAAGAATACATGTTTCTGTTCTATGGGACAAAAATTGTCCATGTCATGTTGAAGTGTAGTAAGAATACATGTTTCTGTTCTATGGGACAAAAATTGTCCATGTCATGTTGAAGTGTAGTAAGAATACATGTTTCTGTTCTATGGGACAAAAATTGTCCATGTCATATTGAAGTGTAGTAAGAATACATATTTCTGTTCTATGGGACAAATATTTGTTTTTCTTGTGTAGTAAGAATACATGTAAGAATACCTTATTCTGTTCTATGGAACAAAAAAGTATGTGCTAGCTAGATTCCAGCAAAGTATCAACAAATGTTTCTGTTTCATGGCACGAAATAAAACTTTGTGATCTGTTCTATGGGATAATAAGTGTCTGTGATTTAATGCAGTCTATATGAGGGGCGGACTGGGTGAGACGAAGGTGAGGGTGGGAAGGAAAAAATATGTAGGGGAGGGCGTCTTATAAATCTTTAAAACAAAAAGACGACAGAAATGTTTCTGATCTATTGGACATTTCCAAACGCGGTCGGGGGAGGGAGTGTATTTACAACAAAGTTTCAGAAAAGTGGGTCGTAGATCTACATAGTCATCATGTCACTCATGATCATAGTGTGAACAGATGAAAGGTGCCTGCCCCTTTTTACATGTAACCCTCCCCAGGTCCAGTTTGCGTCTCCCCCTCCGCTTTTTACGGGTCTGCATTCTATGTTTCTAGTTCCATGTCTATAAATACTAAAAACAAAAAAAAAAAAAAGGAATTCAGGAAGAAATTATGACGTTTTAAAAGTAGGGTTAAATCTGCATTAACAAAATGACAGGTTTTATAAGAGGTTGGGATCAATCAAATCGTTTTTACCTGTTTATTACGCATAGTTAGTTATTTGTAGTAAATACAGGTTAATTCTTCAGTAGTCTTCAAATGTCAGCTGTGTATGACGTAATATTGCGCACGTGACTCCTAAACGACAACAAACAAAATGGCGCACGACGACTGGGCCTGCACTACTACAGGACCTCGCATCATAAGTGAATATGAACAGTGTCTAATATCAAATAATAAAATACAAAATTGAAAAATATATACATGTATTTCCGAGCTATCCACCGTATTTTTTTTCAATAATTTTTCAGGAAACAAACATATTTTATATTTTTGGCCTTATAAAGAATTTGAGGGTTCAAATTCAACTGGAGCATTCAGCGGACAGTTTTTTCTTATGTTCCTTGGAATAGCAAATACTGAATATATTTCTCCTATGCTCTCTTTCAGCAATTTTACAGAGGAATAAAGCCACTGTACTGTAGCAAGGGTAGTAACGTGACGGCGTACATGTACATATGTACAACCGTCGCATTATGTTTACATTAACGGGTTCCTCTGGAAACTTCGATTTTCTGTATTTATACATGTAATTTTAAAAGAAATGTATTAGCAGGTTTGAAATAATAATATTTAAGGATCATATCCATGTCTTATTTGTTTTAATCACACTTCGATTAATGGTAGAATTTACGAGTTGTAAACCGGCATTTCAATTGTTTCACGGTTTTCTATCGAAATTGATGAATTTAGTAGAAAATCAGTGGCTCCAAAAATTGAAGAGGTTCTCGTGTACTATATTCACTTAAAGAAATTCAAATTAGTGCCAGAATCATGCCATGATCTCAAGGAAAAATTTCCAAAACTCCATGTGTATAGTAATGCACATTTGTTGAAAAAAACTAACAATTATGAAGGAAAGAAAACAGAAACTGTCAAAAAATAAAAAGAAAGATGAACTTCATTTGTTTTTAAATTCATGCATGGTTTCACAGGTAGAAAAAACTCCCTCAACTTAAGCTTCATCTATTCTTACCCCTAATAAAAGAAAACTCATGAAAAAAATTGATGATCAAAATGCCAAACTCAAATAACTCAGAAGACAGCTGAAAATCAGCGAAGAGATGGTTGCAAAAACCGAGATAGAGAAAGATAATTATAATGCTATTGTTGAGCTTGAGCTATATAAAGCCAAATGTTTTGAAATTAATCAGTTGTCAACTGATTTAGAAAATGCTAAAGAGGAAGTCATCGCTGCAGAAAAATTTCAAAAATTGTTGAAAGAAACCAAATATGATTTTGAACAAAAATCAAAAGAATTAGATTTTCTTAGCCAGAAATTAGTTCATTTCAAATCAAAATATGAGCCCCGAAATGTTAATAAAAGGGAAATGAGAAAGAATGACAAGATAAAACAAATGGAAAAAAAGCTCTCATAACAAGATCAACTCATAAATGATATGCAAAAACAAAAAGATGAACAAAAAGATGAAATGGAGGACATAAATATTGAACTATCAGATGCATATTCCACAATATTTGCTCTTCAATCAAAAAACAAATCCCTCAAAAGAAAACAATACTATATACAAAATAAACTTGAAACACAATCATCTCTAGTACCAAATATACAAAATCAAACTGAATTTGAGAAAGACCTTATGAAAAATCAAAAGCTGATAATTGAATTGGAAAAACAGATTGAGAATTTGAAACAAGAAAACAAAATTCTAGAACAAGTAAATGCCATCTTAGTAGGTGATACCATTTCCACATTTGAAAATGGGAAATACAATGATGAGATAAGAGAATGTGTGATGAACCTCCTGCAAATGAATGTTTATGCCAAGAATGTCAGCTAAGTAATTAAAATAGTGCTTAAGAAAATTGCAAAATGTGATGTAGATCGGTGCCTAGTTACAGCCTCAACTTGAGAATTGCTGTCGAGGGAAGACTTTTGTCATTCTAAGAAACATCAACAGAAATGTGCAATAAAAAGGAACCTTCCTTTAATGTATTACATAATGATGGCACCTCGAGACATAAAAAATCTTACACTACAACACAAATTGGAACAAAAACTGGAATTAAAACACTTGGGTTAAATGAAATCATAACAGAAAATACGGCAACACTATTAGACACAAATCAACTAGTCTTGAAAGAACTTGCAGATCTTAGATCTGAATTATTAGGAACAAACACAGACCAAGAATTAGCCAACTTAGTCAGTTCAATCTCTGCTTCTATGTCAGATAGACGGTCAGTTGAGGTGGCTTTTAACAATCAGTTTGAAATATGGCGTAGACAATTCCTGCCACAATCAGTAGCTGGTTGGCTAGACAAATCAGAATGAGAAAAAAAGAGTTTTGAAAATGTGTACAAGTTTTACTGTTTTATGCATATTGTTATAAATATGGTCTCATATGCTGCAGATGGTTTAAGGTCATTAGATCTGGCTACTATATTAAATTAAAAATCAATTTTTGGCAATTTGTCATCTGAAACTGCAATTATAAATGCTGTCCGTTGATTTCAAAAACATGATGAAAAAAGTGGACAATCTGCAGCATTTGAGGCATATCTTCATTCAATAGATGCCAAAAACTATTTCAAAAAATTCAAAGGCAACAGAGCAAACATCCTCTTTGTTAATGGGGGAGCTTATTACTACCATTTAAATCATATGAAAACATTCCTAAACAAATGGGCTAAAAATTCTTCCGATTTAACTTTAGACTTAAAAATGTTCTTACTGAATGTTCACTGTGGTACATTGTTGTTAGTGCCATAGTCATGTAACACCAGTTACTTTCGTATTTTACATTACTGAAACTGAAAACAAAGTATCTCTTGCGGGCTGCAGTGCCCTAGGAATTCTTGAGAAGTTGGTTAATACACCTTTAAGTAAGGTAATAGAAAAGGCAGACAACATTCTCCAACTGGCCTCTAATTGCTTAGAACTGAAATGTTATGTTGAAGAAGCTTTTTCTGCTAGATTCTCGTAGACCTGTATTCACTTCTCAAACAAATTTAGATTCTGACCCAGTTTTTCATTCATTGATGTATAACACAAATGATCCAGAATTGGATTCATTAACTATTCAATAATTATTATTAATATGTCATTCTTGGCTAAGACAATTTCAAAGGATGTTAAATGAATACATGCCTGGTGGTGTCTATAGCACTGAGATGCAGTCGTCTGACATGAGACAAAAATGTGCCAATGTTAATGCTACTAACAGAAGTGCTGAAAGACAGTTTGCTGCTTTTGATAAAATACAACATGTCAAACCTGCAGCCAAACGCCTTAACATAGAGAGTACATGCATTATGCAACAAAATGATCTTAAAACCCAATTGGACAATATACCTGAGGACATGAAACAAATATTTTGAAATTGCAAGAAAGTATGCCCCAATAACACAAAATAACTTCAAACTCAGACAAAAAGAATTAATCTGGCAACGTATTGAACATCTTACAGAAAAGGAAAATCAAAATTCAGTGAATGGAAGACCACTGATGTAGTTGAAGAACAGGATTCAAATTTTGAAAATGAAAAGGAATGCAGGGAAGCTCTTAAAAAACAAATTAAATTCAAAAAAGTCGTTCTAAAGCATTAGTTCCAAAAGAAAAGTCTTTCTTATTTAACATGAGTAAAGATGGCCAAACATTTTTCTTTAGAGATTTTAAAAGGTAATCTTCAACAGATAATTCAATTAAACCCTATTTAGAAATTTATTTATGAAAATGAAGATGAAATAGTTCTTTCGCCCCATGTTTATATCCCTGAAAATAAAAGAAATGAACTCATAGAAAAATAAAAAAGTGCACTGAAAGAAAAACTCCAAAATATAAAAACATCTGATGAACTCAAGTCTTTTCATATAAATCCCGAAAATTTGGTTGGCAAAAGAATTCGTCATCTATTTAATGTCACAGTCACAAGACAGGGAAAAAACAAAAGCAAAATAATTTGGTACACTGGTAAAGTTGTTAAAATAGTCAAACATACAGAAAATCCTATCAATTCAATTTTTGAAGTACATCTTGATGCTTTGGATGACACCCAAGAGCCTGAAATATGTAATTTTGATTTACTTAAAGATTTACAAAAGAAAGAATTGCGAATACTTTAAAGTAAATTACAGTTTCACATATTTTCCAGAATTATTACAAAAAAGCTGCTTTTTACTGTGTGTATATGACTCTGTAAATTGTTTGTACACTGTACAATTCTATTGTAATACATACTAGTGTATATATGTATACATGTATTATAAATCAATAAACCTTTGAAGAATCCATCAAATAGTTAACTTTTGATTGAAAAATTTATACACCTGTAAAGTGTAAATAAATGGAATTTCAGTGAAAATATGTACGATGCATGCATGAGTAATAAAACTTGAATTGTTATAATAGTACACATGTGCATCATGTATCTATATCATTTCAAAACTGTCCAAACAAAATTCATTAAAATTGAGTAATATCACACCTGAATATATGTACCTGTACAGGTATGAATTCACTGAAATTTCAGTTAATTATCTATTATCAATCAATCAATTTATCTCGTATCTAAACTTAACTTAAAATTGCTGTAATTAAGATTTTTCAAAATGAAAGTCCATCTACTATTGATTAAGCGTTTATCACACCTGGATATAAATACCTGTACAGGTATAGATGATTAAAATTAAAGTTAATTATCCACCACAATGTCTTATATCTAAACCTAACTTAAAACTGCTGTAAAAAAGATTTTTTTAATAATCTGCTCCGTCTATTGTCATATTATGGATTAAGGTATATTACACCTGGATTTTACACTTTTACAGGTAAGACCATAATTAGGTCGGTATGAGATTTTCTACTACATGTAGCATCAAGGTAAAGCATGTTACAATAACCAAACACTCAATATTGAAGTGATTTAATGTATTTTTATTGTTAAGATTTTTACCTGGCATTTATTCAGGTGTAAATCTTTATAGAATCAGCTGAAAACATACTTTGCATATAGTTCTTAATATTAGCAACAATTCTGCCAAGTTTCATGAAATTATATTGAAAAATAAATGAAATATGACATTTCCAGTGTCTAAAATCATCAATTTTAGTACAGAAATGGTGCCATACAAACCCCCCTATGAGAACAGTATAACTTTCCTATAAAATGTCACATGTTTATCATTTTCAAACTGCTATATCTCGGATACTATATATAGTAGAGCCTTCAAATAAAAAGTGTTTCAATCAGCATGTTTCAAAGTTTTAAATTATATACATTTCAAGCTTGTGCAAGTAATGCAAAATTTCTTGATAATCTTGCTACTGTACTGCTAAAACGTCTTTGAACCCACCCAAAGTTTCTCTTTTCTTACCAAATTTTTCCTACACTGGCGAAAAAAATCATTTCCTCCCTCGCTACTAGATGCTGTTATGAAACTAGGACCCTCACACCTTGTGTAGATAGTTGGGCCATCTACCGTATTCAAATTTGTCAATGAGGACGGCACCCATTTTTACTGCTTCGTTCTTGCAGTTTTTGACATCGTCTGACACTTCATTTTAATGGGTTGTTACATTATAAACTTTCCTTGACTTTGAAACATTTGTCTTGGATTCACCAACTGCGTGCCGTTCACGACGTAGTAAATGTTAATGTCAAAATCTAAATCCCTATCTAGGTTGTATTTCAGTGTTACAATCGGTTAAAATCTAGTAGTTCTAATTCAATATTCTCGCATATGCGGTCCTGGTGCAAACTGTACACAGTAGTCCATTTAAGAATCACAATCTTCACGTGCAACAGTTTTAACAAAATAGCAAGTGGCGACATCTATGGCATTTAAGAATAGATATAGTACTCCCCAATTATTTTTCAACTATTTGTTGATATGAATAATGACAGTGCGACTGTAAGGACGTCATATTCTTAGTTATATTTGTAGATTTTAATTACTTATTAGCAACATGAAAACAATGGTGGAGGGAGGGTGGGACAATTTTCCTTTGACTTGCAAAACACGTGGGTTCAAGAAAGAGAGAGAGAGTACGCGTGCGCAATCGCTGTGTACAGAAACACATATCAAGAAAGATAACTAGTACAGGATGTACTTGTTTTGTGCAGAACGCAAGGGTTAAGTATCTTGCAACGTTGATTAATACAACTCAATAACTTGGCATATCGCGTATAAAACGAGATATGCTTGATTATTTCGTTAGAATTAAACAACAACACCAATTGGCAGTTCATGTCACGGCTTTACTTAAAATTGAAATCATACAAAGAAATATACACACAAACAAAAACAATATCATCAAGTTCAGATCAATAACGAATCAATTGTTCAATTCAATAGTTCAATTGTGACAATCATTGTTTCAACAAGTCAATCAATTGTTCAATTCAATATGTCAATCATTTCAATCACTTGTTCTACGTCGACTTTCAATGGTGTATGACGTAGATATCACTGACGGATAAAGAAGCCCAATTATTAGCCACAGAAACTGGAGATAAACAGAAACTGCAGCGGGCCTCTAAGCAAAATTCCGCCAAATGTCCTCGGATTAAAGGCTTTAACCAAAATCAGAGAACATCAGTGTCCTCAAATTAAAGGCTTTAACCAAAATCAGAGGACATCCGCCATAAAGCGGACAACATTTTGCAACAGCCATGACAGAACTGCACATAAAAACAGAAACAACAACCTAAGGAAATTCATGCAAGTTTTCCGTAATGAATTTAAACAAAGCTCCTTGTATAGTATTTAAGAATAAGTATTCACCAGTTTCAGAAAGATGGGTGCCATCGTTGGTATATTTTGGGAATACACACCGACAGATCGGGGTATTTGATAGAACAACCCCCACAGGACAATATGAAACTTGACAATGAGCTATTTATACGTCTACGGGACTTTTCAGCAGCAGAATGGGAGAATATATGGCGGTAATACTTTCGAGAAAGGATTCGATACCAAATGATTGTGGTTTGAGGATAGACATTTTGAATGTTAACAATAGTACGCTTCATGAAACGTTGAAGCTGCCTTAGAGAGTAAGTATCAATACTGTTGCCACCGCAATGAATCATTACATAGTTTGGGGGAGTACGATGGCGGGATAAGTCACGAATTTCAGGTTCCACTTGGTCCCATACCATACCCTTTTTACCAAACCATTCAAGAGAAATGTTAAATGACTGCAGACCCAAATGTTGACCTCTTGGACTGGCTAAGGCTCTGGTGGGCGTAGTCAATGATGGAAGAACCAATTATCCAAACTAAGACGATAGGCCCACCTATAATACTTGGATACTGTTAGCACAGTACATGTGAAATACTACTTGAAAGAAAGTCAATTACAGACGAATGTACGACTGAACCGCACTGGATGACCAGCGACCTTTAGTCATAATTTCCTGTTCTGTTGAACCCAATAAATACATATGGCTGGCCCCACCAATACGAAATGAATGGGACTTAAAGGTAGCCGAGTCAATACCTATAAATTTCAGCGAATTCTGCAGTATTAACGAAGTTGAAGTATACTTTTTAAGAAATGAGATGAAAGTTTTGCTCCGATTGTTGTTTGGTATATGAACAGAGGCACCCTTGCCAAGCTGGTCGGTCTTTGACCCTTTAATTAAAACAAGAACTGATGAATCAGAGTTAAACTGAATATCATTACATGCAATAACTCGAGATGCGTTGACAGAATTCGACACTGTGAGTTCACCTACCCTTAATAAAGCAAAAAATGCAATCTGAAAGGCAGTAGCGAATAATGTAGTTTCATATGAATTGTAGCAGACTGTTGGTAATACCGATACAATCTGGTTAAGGAGGGGCAGAGTGATTGGACAGCGGATGCCTTTAGATGGCTTAGACCTACGTAGACCCTCCAGCATCTTTTTGATGGTGAATGATTTTGAATTATCGTGCATGCCTATAAGTTGCAGTTGGTGACTGATACCACTCATATAGCATTTTGCTGTTGAATAAGAGAGCTTATTTGAGGATAAATAAGCAAATACTTTATAAAGTGGTGGACTGGTGAAGGCCAAGTTAAGGGCAGGGAATATTTATCCCTAAAATTGTAAAATGGGTCGAGACCTTTCTTGTAAGTTGACATAGTATTCTTAGGAACTGAGGCGGAAATAAGATTGTCTACTTCAGTTCTAAGAGACTCAATAATTCCGGTGGAATCGGGGCTGGGTATTGGCCTGCATTCGGAGCCAATTTCCTGAACCTGACTAACTGCAAACGAAAAAATTGCATCAACAATAGCATTCGAGTAAGATGGGACATGCACACAGCGATTTTGAATATTATATTTCAAACAAAGCAGTACCAGGGGTCTCACTAGAGACATAACTCTTGTAGATTTGCTTGACTTAGCATTTAGAATGTGCACTAAGGCCATGTTATCTGTATTAATGAGGAGTTTCTTAGAAGTAAAGTGGACTGGCCATACCCATATTGCTAGCACAATTGGGATAAGCTCAAGGAAAGTGATGTCCCGACGTACTGATGCGTCCCACCATGTTGGCCACGAAATGAATGACCATTGAAGAAGGCGCCACCTTCACACGAGCCGCAGCTGTCAGTAAAGAGGTCGAGGGTCTCATTATCATACCAGGAGAAAGTGATGACACCTTCCAATGTAAAAAGGTTGAGAATTTTTCGAATGTTGCACATGCAATAGAGCAACCAAAGGGCATACATTTATCAAAATAATACGAGTTATCAATGAACATGCCCAACAGACAAAAGGCGGAAGGCATTAGACAGGTCCATTTTACACAGAAGTGCCCCTTTGCCAAAGTTTTGGATCACGTCTATTGCTTGGTCAAATGAAGCATAAGAAACTGTGCATAGATTATGATCTATATGAGAATTCACACTATCACCTACAGGTGCAGATAAATTGGATATGAGGTGCCAACCACCATCTTTTTTCGGTAAAACACAAATAGGATTGCATTTAAGGTTAGAAATGGGGGATGAAGTGAAAGGACCTGCCATACGACCCAAACTAATCTCTTTATGCACAATTTTTAACAGCTCAGTTTTTTCGGACTCTGCTGATTTCATATTCCGGGGTATGGATGGGAGCCTTATCCCAGAGTAATTCAAGAAAAAGCCTTTTGAAAATCCATTTAGTAAGAAACTACCTATTCGTTTGTCAGGATAAGATGATAACCAATTCTTACGAGTTACGATGTTAATTGGAGAAAGCCCTAGGTCCCATATTCCTGGGGCGGGTACCTTGGAAATGGTTGTAGGCTCTTGAACGAGGGTTGTATAGAAAGGGGGTTTGCAGTTGGGGACGAAAATTAGGGTAGTTCTGGCGAGGCTGTTGTATACCATTCGGGTTGTACCAACAGTGGACAAAAAGGTGGAACTTGTAGCGCTTTAAGCACAGGTGTTGATAACAACAAGGATTTTTTGTGCATGAGCCTTTGTAATTAAAGTCATAACATTTCGGACCAGATTGAGCAGAAGGCGGCTGGGTTGTGTTTTGAGGACAAAATACTTGGCTAGACATGTATAATAGCCATAATTCAACGTCCACGGAACCCCAGCTAATGTCAGTGTTTCTAGCCATCTTAAGTCTAAACTGCTTATCATATTCAAGCCATTGTGCTGTGGGAGTACGTACGGGTTGCCCCTAAACGTACTGTGTGCAAATGCCTTAGATATCAATAGGGTGCCTAGTTATATAAATACTAGCATATATGATAAACGCATCAGTCCACGAAGCGAAGGTTATAATTTTTCTGGCATCTGTTTTAGGTTGCATAACCAGCTGGCCATCAATGATGTTAATTTTTTTAGACTGGTCAGCACGTTTCGGTAGCAAGTAATTTAGCCAAGTCTTTAAATTGTTAAGACCATATTCTATCTCGAATATTTTGGGATACATTCGCCCCTAAAGTGTCAGATGAACAAATCAGGGGGGTGGGATTGAGCTCAACCTATACAATTGGTGTGACAGTACCTGTTGAGTTAGCTGTGCTGGTAGATAAACAAGGTACAGTAGCAGTAGTGCGTGCAGCTGCAGACGAAGCTTCACTTGTCATGGACCTGAACGGCCTAGCATATGGTGACTTTGATGATCTTTTGGACCTCAGCATTGTTGCTACCTTAGAACGTAGAAAGGGAGAGAACACATAAGGCCAATATTACTATTACCTATATTTTTATTTTATGTATATAATAGAAAACTTATAATTATGTAATACCCAATTTATTATGTAATATCCAATTTAATAATACTATAATATTATTACCACCACGTTTATGTACTGTTATACATGCCACTTGGCTTTTGTGAAGCCGAAAACACAAAGTGTTTATGGTACAACATGCAAAATATAAACTGAACAGGTGAGCTAAATTATAATAACAGGCCTTCGGTAGACGATATTTACAATACTCGCCTTGGACGGCGTGCAGTGGTCAAAAATTGTAACAAAAAATACTTACAGAAACTCCAGAATACCTATACCTTAAATACCACTGGGCAGAGAGGAAGACAAAATTTGAATAACAATACGAGCGCACAATTTTCATTTGATTTGAAAAACACGTGGGTTCAAGAGAGAGTACGCGTGCGCAATCGCTGTGTACAAAAACACGTATCAAGAAAGATAACTAGTACGGGATGTACTTGTTTTGTGCAGAACGCAAGAGTTAAGTATCTTGCAACGTTGATTAATACAACTCAACTTTATCGCGTATAAAACGAGATATGCTTGATTAATATGAATAATGACAGTGCGACTGTAAAGACGTCATATTCTTGGTTATATTCGTTTTCATTTCTCTCTAAGGAATAGAAATATCTTGCAAAATTAACAGAATCGTTAAACAGTACAGGAATGAAGCATTCATCATCATGTGTACAAAAAAAAGAAGAGCACAACACTTCAAAAGAAAGTTAAATGAACTTAATATTTCAAATTTTGGAAACATCCAATTGAACACTCAAGTTTTCTTTAACACAGCCATTTTTGTCTTTCTCTGATTTCTATCTTCCGTGTATTTTAATATACCTAAACTTCAGCGTCTGCCGCATCAGTAGACCCTGCTGTCCTCAAACCATGTATTAACCCAAAAATGAACGATCTACAATTACGATTCTAAATTTGGTAAGAAAAGTTCCCTATCTCTTGTGCAAGTCATAAGCGAATTGCTGGAGTTGACCCGGAGACCGTATTCACTTTCTAACCACTGAGCTATAATATACTTGCTCATGCAAGACATGAGCATATTACTGGAACACAATTCATAATCGTTATCTCTCATACCATATGAAATATTTCTGAATAAAAGAGCATCGCCATACCTGTCGTCTGTGTTTGATATGTCAAGATATTTTTCCAGCATAGCCACAGGACATGTAATATTAAATGTTCTACTGATATTAACGGCGTTACCATGTTTGAATACATCTGTTTTGCTTTTCCGTAAGCACAGCGTATCCTGAGAATCGTATAGTATAATGCCATATCTCTTAATGTTGCTCAACTTTTGAGAATATCTGAAATACTGCGTAAGCAAGTACACACTTTCATATAGTTTTGGTATTGTATATTTTAACATCATCACCTAATAAGAAAACTTAAAAAGCTTATAAAGTGTCGACACCGATGGGTTCTTTCTTAGTGATTATTTTACTGTTGATCCATTTCGCTTTCCGGACTGAGGCTACAAAAAGGCAGTACGTGGTTTGGATATCCTGCCAAACCATGAGCGCAAGATGTAGAATGAATGACTTCATCAATCTGCACAAATTATACACAGCTTGCAAGCGTGTAACATATAGTGCTACATGTAATTCTGGTGTAAATATATTGGGTTGAAAAGTTTGACATCATCTCTCAAACTTTTTTAAAACCATGCCTGTATTTCCAAATAGTAGTATCTCCTTTCGATTTCAACATATTTGACAGAATCTTCTAACTCCAGGACTCCCTTGCACAATGCGTTATTTTCTTTTTTAATTTATTTGGAGTTGACCCACAGTTAAGTTCATGGTTAGATTAACTTAAAGTTAAATCTATTGCGCAAAGTTGACTGAGAGTTTAATTACTTTTAAGTTCATGGTTAAGTAGTAATAATTTAACGGTGGATATGAATAATAATTAAATATTTAACTGCGAACTGAAATGGGGGATCGTCTACGTTTTGCAAATCTGCTTGAAGTCAGAAAACCAAACACCTACAGAGAGAGGTTGCAGGAACTGCCGGAGGAGTTAAACTCAAGGTTTCCTTTCAAGCGGAACACCCTCCAATACATCGTAGACTTGTTAAAGGACGATATAAACCATCCAACGGTGAGAAGCATGACGCTTGACAACCCAAATTTATACCGTCAAATACATGTTTGTTTTCCTCGTACAGCTTGCATAGCGTTTTTACGAGGTATTCCCCGTGTTTCCTGGTAAGCTAAAAATAAAGATATACTGTAAATCCCGAAAATTACGTGGCCTTTTTACTCCCACCTATTACAACAGTCTTTCAACATCGAACAAAAACTTTGAAGGATTTGAAATCATTGTTCTTTTTATTTCACAGTTGCTTTACATAATATTGGGTGATCTTTCAGTCATATGTGACGGCCCATTGATAGACTGCATGAGGTAATAGCCGCGTTTGACCACAGGGGAGAGGGGTAAATTTCCTTCATAAATGTATACAGACGTGCAGTTGGAGTGGGTATACTATTGAGTCAATCAAAGGTATGAGTGTCTTTTTCACTCAAAGCACATACACGTATCAAGGGGTATTAATTCAAGTTAAAAGTAACTCGGCCACGTGTGTGGAGGTGACAGGAGAGGAAGTATTGGAATTTAACATCTAGCAAATGTTATTACCGAATATTTCGTACAGTAAAGTTGGGTGTTCACAATGTGCAAGGCTTTGACGACACATACATATATGTCTATAGATTTGAGTGAAATATCTATATATGATTGGATATGCTTTTCAATATTTCCCCTTCTGTATATATGAGAATATATGAATGGGTAGAGTGCTAACGACTTCAACCTTACGTCTGTACCCAAATTCATTCCAAGTAATCATCCGTACGTTTGGTGTCCTGTCCGACGCCATGGACATGCAGGGTACCCGGTCAAGCATAGGAACGAGACTTTTTGTAAAAATGTGGCCTTTCTCTCTACAGACAGGAACTTTTTACTGTTCAATGGGATTCGAACAACTTTACGACCTTAAGAAGCATTTGTGTTTCACAAACATAGCTTGTATGATTTTGATAAAGATTTTAAACTATCTACAATTACGATTCTAAAACTGGTAACACAAGTTCCCTTTCTCTTGTGCAAGACATGAGCGCATTACTGGAATCGACCCGGCGACCATATTCATTCTCTAACCACTGAGCTATATACAGCTATAATATAAAAAAAAAATATATATATATATTTTTTTTACCTGAAATTACGCTCTACGCTTTCGACGCTCAATTTAACGCCAAGATACGGATTTCCAAGCGAAATGATTTCTCCTAAACTTGTTAGCAAACGAATAGGCTTGTATATTTAAGTTCTTTGTCACGATTACAATGCAATTCAGAGATGTAGGTTCGCAATCAGTGAGGGGTGTAACTTTCAGCACAACCAGCCGCCTTGCCAATATCGCGCATGAAAGAAGAGAAGCCAGTTTTCGACCGTGGTTTTGCCATGTACCAAATCGGAGAAGTTCCGGGAGACAACATAGTCTGCTTCAGGCAATGATTGAACAAATGAGTAGATTCTGGGTCTAACCGGTCCAAATAAAACCGCAAAAGTTTCACTGGGCAGAAAGGATATTCTGGCACCGCATACATACGCCGAACAGTTGGGGCTTCATCCCCAAACAAGCCTCCCTGAAAGTTTTTCTGAAGTGTTTGTGTTAAAGTTGCGTATTCGTCACCACATTCATCTGTTTTAATGATGAAGGAATCTCGTAGGAGCTGATTATGAAATTCCATGCCTCGTGTTACGAAGTGGAGTGAAATGTTGAACCACATCGCTTGCCGCAATACTATAGGGGATGACAAACTGCCATTTGTTAGATAAGTAGAGATTTTGGCCAAATCAGCAGTTGTAATGATCGGGCGACTTTTATCTCTTTTTGTTTGATCTTTAACAGTTCCATCGAGGGCCCTATTTGCATGAAGGAACTCCTTGTCAAGAACTATATCGACATCTATGTCAAGGTCATGCAGATACCTATTGATAGCTGCCCGGATATTTTTGAGGGTATTCCTATGGTACTCTGCTGCATAATACTCTGGCAAGGATTTCCACCTTTTATCTCCATTTTTTGGCCTAGCTTCACAGTAAAATCGTCTCAACTTCTCTGCAATAATATGTTTTGGCATATTGGTGAAGTCCACAGGACATTCATAATTTTCAGTGTGCCATTCTGAAAGGGGAGGTAATTTACCATTAGGCCAAGAAAAAAATGTGTTTACTGTCCTCCAACCGACCTTTATTTTTGGCTCCAATTCTCAAGATTTTTTATAGCACAAATTGTTCCAATGTCTTGGGTTTGCTTGAAAATGTAGGTCTTTTTCCTAATAATTAAATTTATAAATGGATACCATTATTGTGTCTTATAAAAATGCAATTATTATACACTGACTTGGATACAGGAGTTCAAATTAAAGAAAATTTGTGAAAAAAATTTTCTACTGAGCAACCCTATTTTTGACAGTAAACGCACATACATGTACATTTTATTTTTATAGACTTTTTAGTCCAGTCAATATACGGGAAAAGATACCCCAACCTTGAAAAAAATGCAACAGAAAGCATTTTTTCACTATAACACTATTTGAAATTATTGTGCCCCAGAAAAAACCCGCTTTAATCTGCATAGGGGAAATCCCATATTTTTTAAGGTCAAAGTTGCCATTTTGGGGTTAAAATGGCGGGAATTTGAAAATAGATATTTTCCAGTAATATCTCGCATCAGAAATCCGAATGCGATTATATTCGAAAAGAAATGATGAAAAGTGTTGAGTTTTACCCCATAAACACAATTGTATAGCATATGCAGGCTCGAAGGGGTCACAAGAGTTCACCGAACGTAAAAAATAGGGGGGGGGGACTGGGTTGAAGTAACAAATGCATACGTTGCATGAAATAATATTATCTACTGATGTAATATTTGTACTTTTGTTTACCAAAGATACAATACAATGAAAAATACGTAATAATCAATCATGCATAATAAACAACAGTCCCAATTGCTAACATCGCTCACATGGCACGGTCATCAATGAATAAATCAATCGATTTCCCAAACATGCACACATTTGAATGGCAGTTATTGAAAAATTTCACGAACTTGCCAGTTTTAATCATTCTATAAACATATGTACAGTCAAGTTTATTCTTACACTGCTTCAAATGCAACTTGCTCAGAATTTGAACAACTTGTTCCCCGGCATTCCCCGTAACTCATTGAACACAGTATGCCATGTTTCCTGCAATTGCATCTTTTTGAATTACAGTTTACCTTACCGTTGCAACGTATGATCTGCAGCAGTTCGGCTGGTGCTAGCGTTGTTTTAACGGGTTTGAGCATATTGCTTTCAAGATGATATCCCTAGTCCTGTGCTAATAAGTCGTTTCCAATCCATTGTTGATTCTGATGATAAACGCGGAATGAATGATATTTGGCTGCAGCCGATGTCGGTGGGAGACTGTGAACTTGCACATGTTTGTCAACGTTTGCTGTTTTTGTTACGAATTTCCTGAAACGCAGTAGGTCTAATCCCTCGCCAGATAATCCGCCATAAAGCGATGCAATTACATCTTCTCCGACTTTTTCCAACTTTTCTCGCATCGAACTTGATTGATTTTGAATTTCGGAAGCATTTTTGTAGAGGATATTGGATATAATCTTCTTCAGTGCCTTGCCTTTTCCAATTCCATATTTTCTGGACGTTGTGCCACAGCCTGTCAAAACATGCAAAAACAAAAGCTGAATACAAGCTTCATCAGTAAGTAGTTTCTTTGCTTTCCCGATGTCCCAGACTTTGCTTTTCTTCGATACGCGTATGAACAAGAAGTAAACTTTGTTTGAGACTGATATGTCCATATGATACAAAAGGACGATAAGAATATCAGTATCCTCCCCTATTAACGCCACATGCTCTTTGTTGCTCTTCCCTAGTGCTGTTTTTACCAAAGGTAGGTCGGCATTTTCATCTGCATGCACCGTTGTGCACCTGGCTTTCCGAAGTTGGTCGCTGAGCATTTCAAGGAATCTCTGATTAGACATGCAAAATACGAAAGTAACTGGTGTCACATGACTATGGCACTAACAACAATGTACCACAGTGGACATTCAGGGACCCTGAAATTCAGAGGTGAGACCAGGTGCCCGGGAGGAGTGAGCGTCCCCTGTTTGGCTAACCACACCCGCCGCGAATGTCCTTACACACAGACGAAACAACATTAATTCAACACTGTATATATAAATGAATGTGAACAAACACTGTATAGAAAGTGTCAAAGCCACATAACATCAGGAAAAAGGTATAATAACACTTAAGTCAAACCCTCCGCGGGGAGCTTTTTCACGAGCTCCACACTGCAAAGGGAATAAGTGTGACATTCATGCAAAATACGAAAGTAACTGGTGTCACACCAAAGGCTTTTCTTTGTGTTAAATGTAGTATTCCTTTTGAAAAACACGGCACGGCCGATAAGACCCTTTGATCCCCGCATATGTGCAACATCTTTAGTTGATGGACCGCTGCTGTACCCGTCAAAACTATGGTTGCATTTCCTTACTTGCGTTGTACGTACATGTTACAGATGTTTTGGAACGTAGACTTGTGAGGCCAAAGAAACTTGTGGAGCAGAGAACCACCATCTAATACAAAGCAAGTATTAGGTGGTAATGAATCAGCACTGCAATCTCCAATAGAACTAATGGACTCAGCTAATGCCCTCTTCAGGGCCTCTCTTGGAAGACCTAATTTATCGAAAAGAGATGATGGGTGGTTTGACAGTTCGTACCGGAATAAGTCGTACATATCTGTATATGCGCCTTTGGCAACCGTTGTCAATCTTTGGAAAAGAAGCTGTGGATCAACATCCACGCTTTAGCCATCGATTTTAATCGTATGTTTGGCATTCATTGTCACAGATTGGTTTCGTTTCTTGAATGAGTAGGTAGTGGCACTTTCGCCAGGGAGCGATGCAATGATTCTTGATCCTATCTGATGACGTTTACGGTTGTATCTGCTGTCATGCCGGTGTCGATACTTCTGAGTTGTTCGTTATCACCAAAAGGATCTCTTTCCTTTAAGTATGACAAAAGACTCTGCATGTAAAGATGATGGATAAATCCAAACCATAAGTCTAAAAATCATGAAACCAGAGGACATACAAAATCAGTGAAAATGAAAAACAAGTGGAAAATAACAAAATATGTCTACTTGAAGAGCATATGTAAACCCCTGTGATGGAGTGAGATCAGGTGCCCGGGGAGAGTGAGCATCTCGTGCTTGCTAGCAACACCCGTCACATATACCCAGTAGAAAGAGTCAAATCGTGTAAATTCCATATGTATTTATATATGGAGAAGTCAAAATAGGTAACCTTCTAGTATAGAAGGTCTCAATATAACCCTGGTTAAGCAGCTTAACTGAAAACTGAAAGTCGCCTAGCCCTCAGAACAAAGTCATTGTATTTGAACATGCTCTGGAATAACGTATTGACTGAGATATGAATACGCCGTATGCGGGCGATGATGGAATGTTGCTACTTATGAAAGGAAAGTTTGTGATAGCGAAATTGAAATCGTCACGTTTGTCATAGAGTGAGGTGTTCAATTGACCATTAATGTCGAATGACAACATCATATCTAAATACGAAGTAGAATTACTACTTTCTGTGGTTTCTTTGACCTCCAGATCACTTGGATAGATGATGCTAAGGTAATCCGCGAATGAAGGATTATTAATTGAAAGCAAGTCATCTATATATCTTTAAGTAAAACTGAAGCCAGAGCCAATTGGTTTTTTTTCCTTGCGAGAGCAAAGACTGAATGAATTCTGCTTCGTATGAGTAAAGGAATATGTCGGCCAGAAGCGGAGCACAGTTAGTGCCCATTGGAATGCCGACAATTTGCTGAAAAACCTTTTCTCCAAACACCACAAAAATGTTATCGATAAGAAAGTTCAACATCTGGATGACAGCTGTGTCAGTGTATTTATTTTTGGAATCAGAATTTTCCCTAACAAAGTAAGTTTTATTATGGCCTATAACTATATATTTAAATTTGCGGCTTCCGTTTTTACTAGTAAGTGCATTTTGAACAATTTCCGCTAATCTGTCTTTTAATTTCTGATGTGGGATCGTTGTGTTAAGAGTCGAAAAGTCAAAAGACTTGATGGAGTGAATTTTAGTAAAACTTTTTGATTTTAGATGTTGTAATAACTCTTGAATTTTTAAGGATACACATTTGATTAATTCCACTTCTGGAATATACTGCTTTGCCATAACTATGAAGGCCAGATTTAATTTCTGATAAAATTTATGTGAGTAGCATCGATACAGATCTTGTGGAACACTTCGAGGGACCAGCGATAAAGCGTTGTTTGTAAGGATTTTTGTGCATTTTGGGAATGCAGTACAAATATGGAAGTTCTAAATTTAATTTATTTGTGTCAATATCAAACGTATTGAGGACAGATTTATGATTCTCAAGTACTTCCGAAACCGAAAAGTTCGTGAGAGTATAAGTAGGATTTCCTGGAGCTGAATTTAATCCTAATTCTTTCACTAGGCTGTCAAAGTAATATTTCTTACAAGTAAATATATAATTATTAGACGCTTTATCTCCTGGTGTAATGATATAATGTTCTTGGAGGAAGGTAAGTTCTCTGACAACATCAGGATCTTGAAAAATAGATTCGAATCTGGTGTTTACAGAGCCTTGTAATTTTTTAATTTTTGATCTCAGCAGTACTGCAATAAATTTTATCCATTCCGAAAGAGTGTCGACCTGTATTTCCTCTCTTTTTTCCCATCGTGTGGCATATTCCTCGCAGCAGTTCATAATATTCTCAAAATTTTGGCTCAAAGTGAATGATCTGGGTTCTCCGTATTTTGGACCTTTAAGTAAAAGTTCTTTTAATTTAGTGTTTTTAACAATATCAAGATCACCAGTAATGACATGGCCACAAGGAGAATATACAAAATTAGATGAGGAACATGCACACGGTTGAGGATGACATGCAGAGTTGCTAAGATCAAGACACTGTAGAAACCCTTCCTTTGTAATTATAAATTTTGGATGCAACTGATGGTGTGTAGCTATAGGAAATACATGGCGGATCTTTGTTTTTGAAATATGGAGGTTTTTTCTGTAAAACAGACTTATGATTTAAAATTTGGCCAAAATTTACATAATCAATGCCTTTATTTGCAAATTTAATTTTGATGAAAGGGCGATTAGATTTTTCCATAGATATATCTGACTTGACGGGACGAAAAAGTCTAGCGGTTGATATGTCCATAATAATGCCATCTAGTCTATACTCTGCAGAGCTTATATCAGTATATATACGGTGTCTGGACGATACGTACTACTCGTGTAATTGTATGAATGAAATAGAATAAAGTTTTGTACGAATGTGATGAAGGCCCAAAGGTTTATTTATAAATGGCAAAAGAGCATCAAAGGAAATATTATGTATTTCAGGTTTGTTGTATTTTCGTGTACCATGACTTCGATGCCTCCTCTGGCTTTTGTTGAATAAACCGAGTACGTTAACTGATTGACACGCAGGACTAGTTAGGTTACCAATACTACTAATATTGTTATTGCATTCATAGGGTGAAGCAGTGCCGAGACGTTTTATCCAGTATTCTTCTCTTTTCCGGCGAAAAGGATTGCTCAAATTGGCATTGTTTGTGGGGTGATATATTTTTTCTATAATTCTAATTTTCATTGAGAGAATAGAGTGGTCAGGCTGGTTGAAGTGGCGATAGAGTAATTGGTTTCCGCCACAATTAATTTTGGACCTGTGACCTGTACGGAGTAGTCCCTTTGTCTCTCCAACATATATTAACCCACAAAGTGACACTCAATACCGTATACAATATTTGAACTCTTACAATTCAAATGGTCAAAACTATGCGTATGAAAGGTACGTTTGGTTAAATTACTCGTAAAAGAATTGTCTGTGATTAAGATTTTGGTCCCGCATTTAGATATTTCACAATCATAAGGGGAGAATTGGTAATCTGTAATTACGTTAACTCGTTTAACCTTACAGGGCTTGATGTTTATGAAGCCATCCGCATGTTGATACCAGAGATCATTATTAGTGCTTACCACAAATGTTTGATTTCTAACGTCATGTAAGATAATATTGGGGACACCTAATTTAACTGCTATGCACGTGTCCTTGCACATTGCAGTTTGAGGCCTTTTTATTGTGGGCGACGCCTCAGCCACTATGGTTTTCTTATTAACATTATCCATATATATTTAAAGGACTGCCCGACAAGTGTCCTCGGGAACAAATTGTCCACCAGCAGTGACACATGGACAGTTGTTGAAATGTAAAGATGATTGATAAATTCAAACCATAAGTCTAAAAATCATGAAACCAGAGGACATACAAAATCAGTGAAAATGAAAAACAAGTGGAAAATAACAAAATATGTCTACTTGAAGAGCATATGTGAACCCCTGTGATAGAGTGAGATCAGGTGCCCGGGGAGAGTAAGCATCTCCTGCTTGCTAGCAACACCCGCCACATATACCCAATATCTATGAAGGCCAGATTTAATTTCTGATAATATTTTTGTGAGTAACATCGATACAGATTTTGAGGAACACTTCGAGGAACCAGCGATAAAGCGTTGTTAACATGTCTTTGTTATCTTTGGCTTGTCTTGATTGATGAGTCTTTATGCTGTTCGTTTGACTGGTAATTGACGGCTGTCAGGTTTTGCATTGCGTCATTGATTTAGGCACAAGTCGGCGATGAAAGAAGCCATTGTGCTCGTTGAAATTCCGACATACCAAGGCCTCGTGTAAGTCCGCCTGATGTCTTCAGGCCTCTCGTCAGTATCTTCTCTATGGCTAAATCAGTGGATAACCTGCCCAATATTTGTCAGATCTCCGAATAACATGAAAGCCAGATAATGTATGGATATCAGGATGTGTTGTTTTAAGTTTCTGCATGTCTGCCAGGTACATGTATGCAGATTTCACATACATATGTCCCGATGCGGCAAGATATGGCAACATGCAACGGACTGTTTGCAAATGTTCTTTCCAATTCCAAGTTCTTTCAGCCCTGAGAAGTCTGTGTAATACCTCGACCATATTCAGGTAATCGAACCAGAGATTTGCTGTTCTGTTCTTGGAAAGAGACTCTTTGAAACAAGATATCTTGTAAATCCTGTCAAAGATCCCATCCATGCAGGCGTCTTGGATGTTTGTTGTTCCATGAATGAAAGAATCAAATGTTTTGCAAAGTTCTTCAAGATCTGGATCCATGCTGTCTAGCATTACCTCCTCTAAACTTTTCGTCGTCAATTCATGTTGGCTATGCGTTGTTGCAGTTTCTGCGGTGTCGCTCACACATGATGAACATTCGACAAGGGCATATTGAATGTTTTTGATACGAGCATTGCACTCAAAGTCGACTCTACCAAGAAGTGCCCCCTCACTCCTCTAGAGACTGCTTTGCCGTTCAACATATGCACAACTGCATTTGGGGCATATATGCATTCCAACAGTTCTTGTATTCCGGAACTATGCATCAGATGTCCAATTGCACCAAGGAAGCCCATCTCAAGGTGGAAACCACCCAGTCGTAAAACAATCCTTCCCAGTTCACTGCCCTCTGGTTCGTTCTTAATGATATTGAGTGACTTCCAATACAAAGGTTGGTCAAATGTTATTATTGCTGTTTTGTTGTATTTTGAAGCTTTTCTACACACAAACTTCAGCGTTGAATAGATACACGATAAATCGCTTCGATCTAGATCGATCATTTGGAAGAATACGATAGAAGATTCCCCTGGATGAATGCCATGATGTATCATCTGCATAAATCCTGACCAAGCAGGTTTTGGTGAACGTAAAGGCCAAATGATGGAGAATAACAGATCCAACTGCCAATATTCCTTGCTTGATTTTATCATTTCAAGCTCCGGAAATGATAAAACTGCCATCTCTGTTCTTTTTTGATATGGGATGATATCAACCATTCCAAGATTCAGAATGTCCTCCGTTGATACGTCAACCCTCGGAAAGACTCTGCTGCTCTTTGTACCTGGTGTTATCGCTCCCATGATACCCATACCATGAAACGTGTTTAGTCCATCTATTGTACATGTATTGTGGTCAACATTGTCAGCTATAAACTACATACAAGCGTTTGGATCCACAGTCTGTTGTGAAGTACCTTCAACAAGGGCTGCATATGACTGAAAACGTTTGACCTCGGAATATGATGAGCAAAATCCCAGACTGTGTAGCATGTCTGTGAGGAACCTTGAGGCAAATTGTTGATGTAACTGCACACCCAAGCTGATCTGCAGTGGACAGATGATTACTCTAGGTCTAACAGCTTGAATGATAGCTTGTCCTACCGATGCAATTTTCAATGTATTTTCTTTCTCTGTAAATATGTTTTCAAGCAATGATTTGAGTGAGGAAGGAACAAAACAGCTGTTGATTTCCACAGACTCTATGTCAGATGGCACTGGATATCTTTGCTATGACACCTCCATCGATTTTATTTCGAATAATCTTTGAAGCTGTTGCTATGATTTTCTGCTTTTTGTGACTCTGGATCTTCAGTTGGGCGCCGGTAAAAATCATCTAAGATTGATTTGGCGGTAAAGCAAAATGTGACAACATCGACTTTTCCATTGATGACATCTGATCCAAATTTCTGTCGCAATATCCTTCATGTATCTTACAGTGTAAGGTTCTTGGCAAAACTCCTTCATCTTCTCCACCAAATCAGTTATGGTAATTTGCTCGTCGTCCATTGTTTTCTCAAAGGCATCCTTTTGTTGTTCCTCTATTGGCCTACCCATTACTCGCTGCCTCTTTGCAGATGGCGGAGAAAATTGTACAGGAATCTGCTTTTTTGTTCGAAAAATTTACACTGCATGACTGATGATAAATGGAGTCTGCAGCATGCAGGTCATTTACGGTGTTAATTCGGCCTTTCACCTCCCTTCCCCAATCGTCCCCTCTGTCATTGCACACTCTCTCGATACTTTTCTGAAAGTCCATTGTTCTTACAGGAAACACGTCTAGTCCTCGTTTCTTGCCGGTGTAAAGCCGAATAATGACCCCCGTCGAATTATGACCGGATAGGTCATTATTCTACGTAGAAAAATGACTCCCTAGCCGTAGAATAATGAGTCAAAATCGTAGAATAAATACCCGGGGAGTCATTTTTCTATATGTTCGATCTATAGGAAAATGACCCCCATAGAAAAATGACCCTGTATTGTACTTAATAATATTTGGTATTTTCCACAACATGATAAGTCTTTGAATCACTATGCTGACGGGAATAATACCCCGTGGCAACAATATTTTGTATGCTCAAATTGAATATCAAATGTTCTAACAGGATCTTGACAATAAGGTTGTGACCTTGACCTTTCGCACACGACCTTGATACACGTTCATAACACACTAGCATACTTAAAGGAACAAATATACCGAAAATGATATATACCCATTCATACAAGTAACAGATATACACTGGACAAGAATTATGCAATAGTTACCTTGACCTTTGACCTACAATTTTGGTTCAAGGTCATGGCACATTGGCATCTCCATGGGAAAAAATGTACCAAGTACATGTATGATTATTACCAATTTATACAACTGAAAGATATCACATACACAAGAATTTTACAAAAGAGTTAATAGTGACCTTTGTTCAAGGTCATGACACATCGATAACTAAAAAGGAACAAATATACCTAGCACGATCATTACTCATTTATACAACTGAAATATATAGCTCGAACAAACATTTTGCAAGAGAGTCAATATAGTGACCTTGATCTTCGACCTACGATTTTGGTTCAAGCATATTTGCATCTCCAGATAAGCAAATGTACCAAGTATGAACATCTACAATCGGAACATCGTCGCATCTTTTTTTAACAAAAATCGTTGTTTTCGTATTTGCATTATGATTACATCATCTAATATCATGGAAAAACACACAAATCTATACCATAACGGATTCAGTCATGCAACCAATGCAAAGAGTTAATTGATAAAATGATACAAAATACAAAAGAATCTAGCAAAATTTTCATAAAACCTTTTAAGATTAATGCAAGATTGGTGTGGGTGGGTAGGGGTACTCCGATTTTATGATCAGCACTAGTGTTTACACATTTGAACCACGATTGGCTACAAATCATTCGGTTACTATTTCTATATTTCATGGACTCGTATTTTAACCAAAGATGCAAAAACATGCGCACAAAACATGATGATAATATACCAAATTCTATAGGCACTACACTGATCCTTACATGAACAAAATCTATTCGAATGTTTCTTTAAGCTCGCTGAAGATGCATTGGATTGCAATTAGATGGATTTTAAATTATTGCAAGCACATGTGATTTACATGCAGAACTCCAAATTCATATTCATTGCTTTGAGGAGCCATATTTGCATTTTTTTGTAAGTTTCCTAATATAGCTCCGCCAAATTTTAAGATTTTTTAGCAAATGCTAGAGACTTAAACACTCTTTCAAGCTCC
This sequence comes from Pteria penguin, assembly GCA_035048485.1. NCBI lineage: Eukaryota > Metazoa > Mollusca > Bivalvia > Pterioida > Pteriidae > Pteria > Pteria penguin. Next base: position 55,788,462 of record CM068580.1, on the reverse strand, counting down.
ATTTTTTTTTATAATTGTACTCAAATTGGAGAGCTAGCTATCATGGGACTTTGATTCGAGACTGTATTTCATTTCAAACTTCGAAGCAGCTAAAGCCCCAGTGACACCGGATCGTACGATTTCTATATCGTACGATTGATGGAAATTTGATGACATTGCGATCGATCGTCGATGTTTGCTACGATCTCAAAAGGTAATCGCATACTGCGATTAATTTACGATCGGTGGTAGGTCATCGCACGACATGTGGCACGATTGGTCATGCGATTACCATAATATTGATCGCACGATCAGTCGCAGGTGATCTTAGGACCGGTCCTGAGGATTAGCAACTGATCAGGCGAATTAAACATGGTCACCTACGATCAGTTGCATGGCCAATTGCAACCAAAAGCAGCACGTCGCAGCTAGAAGGTACGACCAATCGCTAAAATGTACCACCAGTCGCACAACCAACCACGTGACCACTTGCATGCGATATCTTATACGATTGGTGGTGCGTCCATGTAGGACTAGTCGCACGACGATACAAGACCTGTCTGCGACCAATGAAACTTCTTAAATGATTGTTCAATCGCAGGTGGTTGTAGGTAAATTTTGAACATGCTTAAAACTTGGCTACGACTTATTTTGATCGTGCGATCACCCAAAATCTTTCCGATTGGTCGCACGGCTATTCTACGATTTACATCCGATTTCTATTTTTTCAGTCGCAGAAAGGTTGTATCCTGGTCGCAAGCCCGGTGCGACTGGGGCTTTAATCATCGCGATTCGTTTCTTCATAAACTTCGTATATCTGAAGTATGAAATCAAACTTAAAATTAATAATTGAAGCCCCTTTTATAAGAAAAAATAAAAATTTCTTTATAATACTTCATTACTGTCATCAAAATCAAAAATTATTTTAAAAGTGAACAATAATGAAATCAAATAGTGATTACAGGCGAGTTTCTTTAGACATACAGGTAACCCTTGAAAACCACCACGCACTATTAAACTCGGCTTTCTTATTCAACTATGACTATTAAAGTCACGATTCATATCAGAACTGTGTGTTCTGTTTCACGCCCATAATTTTCAATATTGTAGACTGCAATATTCTTCTCCAGATTGACTCAGAATGAAACATTTTGCGTAAAATTGTAAACAATTTTCCGGGGGGTTGGGATGCCCCCGAACACCCCTAGCAGGATCGCGCCTTAAGCGCTTCGCGAATCGAATCCCTCTCTCATAGTTTTCTGGCTATGGCCATGGAAATTCATGTTGAACAATCATAATTTGGGATTTTTAAATGTTGGACAATTATGGGGCACTGTTTTAATATTTTTAAGCTATTTCTGATATAAAAAATCATTTTGTGATATAAAAAAAAAAACATTTTCTGATATCAAAAATCAATGTTTTGATATCAGAAAATGAACAAGAATATTTTATATCACAAAGTCGAATTTCTGATATAAAAAATGTAAGTCATTTGCTGATGTCAAAAATTGATTTTGTGATATATTTTTGTGATATCAGAAAATGATCGTAATTTTTTTGATACCAGAAAATGATTTTCTGATATCAAGATATCGAATTTATTATATGAAAAAAAAACTTATTGGTGTGACCAGGAATCGAACCCCGGCCGTCTAACCCGAAGTCAATGTGAAAGTTAAAATTTATAACAAACAGTAAGTCGGTCCGAGTGATGTTGGATACATCAATGGCTCCCGAAAACCTTTGAAGTTCCGACATGGTATATGCCGTTAAGGCCATAGAATATTAAGGTTGTGTTTATCATGAGGGTGCAGCAGGGGCGTGTCTATTTCTTCTATTTTTGTGAATTGATTGATTATAATAATAGGAGTTTGTAGACATTTAAAAAAGATACAAAAGGCAAAAAATTGTCGACTCGATTCACTATAAAATAGTCAATGTGCCGACATAAATGAAGTTCTGAAAAAGTAACTTGAAATGTCCAGAAACAAACTTTCATTTTCCTTCTCCTCTACCCGCTCAGAACTTTCAGGTTTTGCACTACGTTCATCAGTTCATTTCGACAGTATATGCCCTCGGAACAAGATGGAGGAGTCCGAGTATAAAAAAATTGAAAGGTTTCTCTATAATCACAAATATCCAAAATCGATGTCAAAGTCAAAGTTGTTAAAACGGAACTTTCGACGAAAATGCAAGGATTTTGTTCTGATAAATAGAACATTGCATTACCAGGGTAAATTTAAACATACTATGAAAGTTGTGAAAGACACAGAGGTGGAGTACGTTCTTCAAAAGATCCACACAGATGAGGCTGGGGGCCACCTAGGAATTAACAAAACGTAAGTTATAATTTTAAGTAAACCCACAATTTTCATATATATATATATATATATATATATATATATATATATATATATATATATATATATATATATATATATATATATATATATATATATATATCAAGTATAATGCAATATATAATTTAGAAATTCCTCGTCTTTTTCAATTCGGGTAAATTTACAAGGAAATGCGGAGTCGAATTCAACTTGTCTGAATGATATATTGTTGTTTGTATAAACGTAATTTTGTTGGGCTACTTTTTCGTTATGTCGACTTAGTAAGCGATCAAGCTATAACGTTTACAAAGTTAGCATGTCATGACACAAGATGTGTTCAACTGAAAAAGTCAAAAACTTCATTTGAACGTAAGTTAACGCCAGCGCCAGCTTTGCTTGACATATTGCAGTTTTAGCTTAACGTCATTACATGTCAACTTCAAAATGCAATGAGATCTAAAATAAAGCTATGGCGTTCCATACACTTTGATGCGCGAAAAAATCATTAGCGTGATTAATTATATATATATATATATTTTTTTTTTTTTTACTTTTTTTAAGTTGGAGAAAGGTGAGGGAGAGATACTATTGGAAGAATTCGTACCAGGACGTGAAAAAGTATATCGATGAATGCGATATGTGCCAACGAAAAGCTCCGTTAAAGAAAGCCAGCAAACCTCTCAGGCCTATACCGGTGAAATCCACTCCATTTTCGCAGATCGGCATGGATCTCGTGGGGCCTTTGGAAAAGACTGAAACTGGTAAGTATGTAGATCTATATCTTTAGGAGAGAAATTAACGATTAACAGCTATCGATGATGTTATATGCATGCAACACGTTGACCTATATGGTACCTTACCATATTTGTTATCTATGGACAGCCGTTTTAACATAAACCTATTTAAATAGAGATATTTTTTCAGTAAAAAGATATCTCTATTTCTCCACTAATAGGGATGCATCTAAATTTATCTCTATTTATATTAGAGATATTTCTATTAAAATGTGATGTATCTATCAAATGAGAAATTGAGGTATCACTTATTTTATTTGAGATATCTATATATCAAATAAAGATACCTGTACCTCTTTTTTGTATAGAGAAATCCTTGTTTACTGAAAAATAGAGATACGTCTATTTAAATACAGATGTCTATTTTGATTAAATAGAGATATCATATCTGTATTTAAAGAAAAGAAGAGATATCTTTATTTCAAATAGAAATATCTGAAATACCTGTATTTGAAATAGATCATAACTTTATTATAAATAGAGATATCTCTATTTAAACAGATTTATGTTAAAACGGCTGCCCATAATAATTCTCTACTCTTCCGCGAGGGGAGGGTGAAATTCAATCGTTCGTATATTTGTATGTCCACATGTCCGTCTGTGCTATCTTTTGCAGAATTTATGCAAGAGCATTCTTATTTTGTATGCATGATCATTTGCCAAGTCTTTTGATAAAGTGTCATGCGTTAATTAAGCCACATTGCTATGGTAGCTGATTCGTGCCATTTCGCTTTTTCGCGTTTTCATACTGCGAAAAAGCGCCAAAGCGACTTATAAACGGCGCTTTTTCCCATTTTTTGCAAGGCGAAAAAGCGCCAAAATGCATGCAAAAAAAGCGCCACTTTAAAACGGATCACACACTGGCGCTTTTTCGCGTTGTATTAAATGCGAAAAAGCGCCGTTTATAAACTTGTCGCTTTGGCACTTTTTCGCCTTTCCCCTTTTTCGTTTTTTCGCAGAATGAAAGTGAAATGGCACAAATCAGCCACCATAAATTGCTTCTGCGCATGGGACTACTGCAGAACAGGTTCCAGAATTTTCTTGACAATATATACAACTAATACATGTACAACGAAAACTAACTGGAACATGGAATCCGGATAGGGTCATATATGCAACATCGAATTGTAAAGTTGGATAACTGAAACGCGATGTTGCGATGGCGATGACGCAATAATGTGATAGTGCGATGGCGATGATGCGAAAACGCGATGGCAATGAAGAGACAACGCGATGGCGATGACGCGAAAATGAAAATGCGATGGTGCGATGACACTTGTTAAATTAATGCGATTGGGATGACGCGATAGTGCGATAGCGATGACGCGACAGAGCACCGTCGCTTTATCGCCATTGCGCTATCGCATCATCGCCCCATCGTTATTGCTCCATCGCAATCGCATTTTCGCATCACCGCCATAGTAACATTGCATCATTGCCAATCTTATTTCATCATTGCGTTTCAGATCCAACTTTACAATGTTATGGTGTATATATATTTATGTATATATGGCCTTATCCGGATTCCGTACAATGCAGCTTTAAATGTCTAGAATTGAATGCATACTTAATAGTATTACAAAAAATGCAAAATCTAACATAGACCCAAACTTTATTTTTACAAAATAAACATATTTCCTTTTATACAAATTGTGGTATTAGCAAAAACACAGATTGGGCAATCTAGCATTGTCATAAGAGTTGCTTAACATTTTATGCGCCTGAAGGGTCGGATTATGATATGGTCGATATCGTCTGTATGTCCGTTCGTCTATCCGTCCGTATGTCCGTTAACAAATTTATGTCCTCAACATAACTTTGAAAATATAAGGCCCATGATCTTGAAACTTCACAGGTGTGTAGAACTCATGGCTATGCCTATGGTGTGCAGAGCACAATAATCTTTACCATACCATTTATAATTTTGGAGTAATTACTCTTTGTTAGATTTTATGCCCCACCCATAGTATGAGCATCTGGCTTATAATGCCACGCGTCGCCCAGCGTTGCTCTTGTTTTGTTTCAGTGCAGTACATGTTTTATTTTTCCCTCTATTCATATAAGGTTTCATGAATTTACATATTCGGCTTTCATATTTTACAATGAAACATTTTGATATTGACAGGCAATCGGTACATAGTGGTACTAACAGAATATCTGACGAAGTGGGTGGATGCAGAACCAATCGAAGAGAAAACAGCTGAAAATGTTACAAGAGTTCTTACAAAATTTGTGGCGAATCATGGCGTCCCAGAAGTCTTGATAACAGACCAGGGACGCGAGTTCTGCAATCAGTTAAATGACAAGTTATGTTACCAATTCAGAATGCAACACCGCGTGGCGTCACCTTACCATCCGCAAACGGGCGGCCACACAGAACGATATAACAGGACATTGTGTGAAATGTTGTTAAAATACGTAAACGACAGACATACCGATTGGGATACGAAATTATCATCCATGCTGTTTGCATATAGAACTGCCGTTCACGCCTCAACAAAGATGAGTCCATTTTACTTAGTGTACGGTAGGCAAGCCAGATTACCCGTGGACTTAGATTTACCAACAGAAGTAGATGCAAACGAATCTTTGGCAAATGTTTTAGAGAGAAGATGTGATGCTTTTGTTGCCTTGAATTGTTACAGAGAAGAGGCGGCTGCAAACATAAAAAAGGCACAAAAAGACAGAAGAGAAACCATGACAAACGAACCTCTGAAGCTGAGTTTAATGTTGGCGACCTAGTGCTGGTCCATAACACAAGAAAAACCACAAGGAAGGGCGGGAAACTTGAAAAGAAATGGATAGGTCCATACACTGTCAAAGAAGTCCTGAAAAAAGGCACGTAGAAATTAGAGGAACTAAAGAATACAATTAATGGTAGTCGCTTAAAATTGTACCAGATTAGAGAAGAGTTTCAGGGTGTATCCAAAGATGGTATTAAAAAGAGAAAGACGGCAAGTAAAGAAGCTGAGAAACCCAGACATGTGTTTTCCTACTCCGAAACCGATCATGATGGCAGTTATGGTGCTCAAAATTGTTTTCCAAAGGAAGACACATGTATATCTCGGGACCCAAGTCCGTGTAGTGACAATGATACCATCATTATTGGAGAGGAAAACGATCTGGGTAAATCCAAAAATGGTGATAATAGGGGAAAGAATGCTAACAATGAAGAAGAGAAACCCAAAGATGAGTTTTTCGACTCTGAGACTGATGGCGAATATTGTGCTCGTTTGCCAAAAGAAAATACACGTAGATCTCGCAGCTCCAGTGCATGTAGTGACAGTGACACCATCATTATTGGAGAGGAAGAGGGCGTCAATTTGTTTAATTTTCGTCCGGTTACAGGAGACTGGCAGAGGGAAAACTCAAACAAATTTGATTTAACCGTAAAAAATGGGTACATCAGTGGGAGAGAAAGAAAAATAAAGCTGACATCCGAACCAACAAAAGTGGTTTGTATGAGGGGTGACGGAAACTGTCTCTTTCGAACATTCAGTTTCGTTTTGTCAGGCGTACAGTCGTTTCATAAAAATGTGAGGGACAAAATCGTATCCTATATGGAGGAAAACGATGCCATCTTTTCTAAGATCGAAAATACCCCAATGGAGCAATATCTTTCTGTATCAAAAATGAAAAACCTCGGAACCTGGGGAACTGAGTTGGAGATTATTGCATTTTCATCAATCTGCAATACCCCTGTCCAGGTCTTTTGTGAAGCTGGTCGTGGGCAGTACAAATGGTTAGTCTACACGCCTGCAAGCGGTGAAAGCTCATCTAATTGTTCTGTCTTTCTGCAGAATATTCATGGACATTTCGAACCGGTGCTAGATGTGAGTGAAGATGTGTATAGTAGAACACCGTATCTTAGAATAGCAAATTATGTCGACAAACCTCTGCAGAATTACGTTCCACAAGACATCCTGGAATCTGCATTAGTTAATTCGAATGTAGACGAAATGAAGGTGAGATCTATCGAGGACATAGAACCTCCCCATGTGATTACCAGAAAATTCACCGACAAATTCTGCACCAATTGCAGATTCAAAATCGATCCGAACATCTTTAACACCCTTTGCGATTGGGCCAACTTTGACCAGTTAATAAGCTGACTTTGACAAGATATTGTGGCATGTATCCACTTTCAACAGGATCTGCAAAGGTTTCCTTATCAAGGGATGCTAGGTCTTTTATGACATTTGATTGATTTCAAGCGTCAAAGACGTACTTGAAAACGTGAAAAAACAGTTCGGTTTAATACAAAATGTAATGCATGTAACACGCAATGTTCAATTATGTTTTCTTTACTTTTTTATTATTATCTCAACTGACATATTCGTCTAAGGAAAAGACGTACAAGGTGGAATTTGCCTAAGCTGAAAATTATCTACTTTATTTCTTTATTATACTTCTTTTTATTAAACTATATTAAAAGTATAAATCTATGGTGTCCTTCATTGGAAAGAAGATTGAATAAATGTTCAAACAAACGCTCTGTTTGTCTGCAAATTTTTTGTCACGCGGCCTGTATCAATCATAAAAGGAAAACAATAGACGTGTTCAGAATTCCACCTTTGGCAACAATTTGGCACATGTGTCACCGATGGTTGAAATTGGTCGCCAACGCCAGTATCATCAAATTTGAATTAAGTCACCAAACTTGGTCAAACACGCCAACACTATACACCTGTGGTGGAATTTGCCACATAAGTAGAGTGTTGGCGATTTTTACTAAGTTTGATGACCTATTAATAGGCTAATTCAAATTTGATAGTGCTGATGTTGTCGACAAATTTTAACCGTTGGTGACAAATGTGGTAATTTATTACCATTGGTGAAATACTGAACATGGCTAGAATATGTTATCTTACATCTATGTTAACACGCTGATGACTTCAGCGCTAAAGTCAGCATATTAACGTTATAAAAAAATAGACATTGTATTCCACTAAGGCTTGATAATGGCCGTGTGGCCGGAAATTTGCAAAAAGAGTTTGTTTCATTAGTCCTACCGGCAAATTCGCCGAAGAGCATTTTAAGTTTCCACTCCGTTAGTGTGTCAGTCTGTCTATCAAGATTCTGTTCCGCTCTATAATGCAGTCATCAATAAACATATCTTCATCAAACTTGGCACGAATGTTCCTTATGACTCAAAGGTGAGTCACAAAGTTCAATGTCACCAGCTAAGCATGGATTTTTCTGTACCGCTCTACAATTCGGTTATCTATCAACAGATCTTCATCAAACATGGTTCGAATGTTTCTTATGACCCAAAGGTATATCATGACCGTGGACCGAGGTCATTACTCTGATTTCAAGGTCACCATCTGATCATGTGTTTCTGTTCTGCTCGAATTCAGTCTTCTATTAACAGATATTCATCAAACTTGGCAAAAATGTTCCTTATGACTCAAATGTGTGTCATGACCTTGACCCAAGGTCATCGCCCTGATTTCAAGGTCGCCAGATAAGCATGGCTTATTTCATGTTCAGCTCTATAATTCAGTCATTGGAATGTAACGTTTTCAAATGACACCAAGATCATTTACCTTGTGACCTTGATGTCAAAAATATTAGGATGTTGGAAGGTCAGAGAGTTATCGTGCGGAAACACCTTTTTCCATAGACACTTCGTTTGACTTTGACCTATTGACCCCTAATCAATAGTGGTCCTTCTCAGGTCATGGGCAACACATGAGTGAAGTATCAGTATTGGATGTGAACAAGTTTCAAATGGCACCAAGACCATTTTCCTTGTGACCTTGACTGTGGCCTTTATTTAAAAAATATTAGGATGTCTAAAGGTACTGTGAATGACCTAATATTCATGTGGTACCAGTGTTTGCGGTTTTCGTGGATAGTTCTTCCCACGAACTAGTAAATCTATGTATATTTGATAAAGACAAATTTATATATCCACGAATTTTGAACCCCAAAAATAAGTTGTTTTCGCCCAATCCACGAAAATTGGTATACACGAATAAAAAGCCATTCGTAGTAATAGAGTTATCGTGCGGAAATAACTATTCACAGCCACTTCCTTGATCTTGACCTTTGACCTATTGATCCCAAAATTGATTGCCTGAGATCATGGGCAACACATGTGTAAATGAAAGGGGGAAGGTTACTGGCTCAGGTATATGGCGGAGGCTACCACTGAAATATGAAATTCAATGATAAAATAAACATATAAAACATAAAAAAATATTTGATACTAGTTAGTACAACTACAGTACCGACTTAGGACGGTCATTTGATATAACGAGTGTCAACCAAATGGTGTGTTTAACCGGTTGTGAAGTATCATAACCAGGTGTCCAAAGGTAATAGATTTATCTTGCAGAAACCACTTTTTCAACAGACACTTCGTTTGACCTTGACCTTTCATCGATTAACCCCAAAATCAATAGGGCTCTTGAGGTCATGAGCAATATATTTGTGAAGTATCATCAATGGATGTAAAATGGTAAAAGAGTTACCGCAAGAAAACCACGTTTTCCACAGACAGACGGACGGACAGTCTAGTTGAAACAGGTATACCCCCACAACTTCGGTGGCGGGTATAAAAAAAACAAACTCTTTTTGTAAATTTCGCTCAAGCGGTCTTTATCAACAGATAAAGGATAACGATGACATTTTCAATGACATATATGTTTAGTATGTACCAATAGGCGCATCCGTCGCAAATGTTCTATGGAACACTCTCTGAATTGGTAAGAATTGTCATTTTAGGTAAGGTCATGATTAGGTGTAATGTCTGATTGATTCAGGGTTTTAATGTGTATTGTCTTGTCCCAGAATGCCATTTACATTTCGAGAGAGGGGGACTTCATATTGTGTTGTAGGGTCCTCGTATTAACCATAAAACGTCATAAGTGAGGATAATAATGACGCAAATTTACAAGGCACTTTAATTAGTTATGCAAATTATCCCTTAATTAAGCATATTCTATATAATGTCCTGGATCGTGGGAAAAGGTTTTCGTTTTATACTTCTGTCTTTATGGAAATCTCATTCTTCTCTAAACAGATGAAATAGTTCTCTTTTTCCACACCAAGTGTGCAAACTCAATTGTCATTTTATTTTAACATCTCAGGATGATAATCTGAATACACTAGGAAAAAATTGTTTGACTTCCGGTATGAACCAAGTTCTCCTGTAGATGTAAAGACTCGGAACGACTTGTCCAAGGACGCGTGTACGGGTCTAAAACACATAATTTACTTATGTTATAAATATTATAACATCCGATAAGTCACAAAATGAGGCGATATCCAGGTTTCGAAGGTCATCGGGTTTATTCAATTTATGAATCAGAATTACATACATATTAACCCTACCGATTTCGGCAAAAGTCTTTCGCCTACCGCTTTACAACTCAAATCTTCCGATTTCCTAACTTTCTACCAATTTCTCCCTTTGGATGTTTGGCTTCGGAAACCATTGTTGTTTACGAAATAAAACTTCGTTTATCCATTTCTCGTTTGATCTGGATCTTGATCGTGATCAATGAAAAAATTAGGTGGTTGAAAATAATCTCAAAAATGCATACCAGAATTATCTGAAGTATTATAAGCATCAACATGCACCATATCCACGAACTTTCAGTACACCAAGGTATATATATATAAAAAGTACACATTGAAAACATTTATCAAGAAATCAAGTCGGTTTGTAGGGGGTCATTATTCTATGGGGGTCAATATTTTTCACGAGGGGTTTGCAATTTTTGGGGCTGGTGCCACTTATTCTACGGTCGAATAATGATCCCCTTGGTCGTGGAATAATGACCGGGGGGTCATTTTTCTATGTAGAATAATGACCCCCGGTCATTATTCGACGGGGGTCATTATTCGGCTTTACACCGGCTAATTTTGCTGGTCTTTGACAGAAAAGGCTCTGCTCTTTGAAGTCAAATGTAGACAAGGATCGCAGTGATGTCCCTGGTTTCTCTTGATGTTGTCCTTGTGTTCGTTGTTCGTCGTAATTTCGTGTCACAAAACATAGAAAAATTATAGAAAGTAAGGGCGTGTTTCACCGGAAGTGGCGTGTTTGTGTGTAATATTAGTGATAATTCCATTATTAGAACAAGAACAACTCTTTAAAGTTTCTCAAAGTACATTTATAACAATAAATATAGTATCTAAATTGCATACTGTACCTAAAAGGATCAATAATAGGGTGATAAACAATTTATCGCCGATCTCGTGTTGCATTCTGCATCTCGTTGTTTATATTTTGTTAGCGGTGTACGGTAGCCCATTCTTGATTTGTATTTCACACCACAACAGTTAGATTTCAACCCAGTAGAACTACCATTTCCCAATATCATTTTGAAGCGTAAAGTACAGCTGAGAATGATGAAAAAGTTTCTGTTGCAACTTGTTCAAGGTTAAATATCAAATTGACTGGACTATTTTACCTGTAATTTATTTTGAAATTATGTTGGAAGTGTACACTGTACACATATACAGTACACTGTATTTCATGTATTTCATCAATAATTAATGGACATATATGTTTGTTAATGTTAACTATCCTTTTGAGCAGTGTGTTACAATCTCTGATTAAAATCACTAGATCATATGCACCATTAAAAACCCTTTGTGTGATGTCTAATGTTAGCATATTGTCGGCTTCAAAGGACCGGGTTCGAATCCTGGGGAAGGCCAATAAATTGTGCCGTTTATTTTTTTGAAAACAAAATGCATAAAATAACATCAATAAATATATATATAAAGAAACCAGAAAGGAACTATTACAGGGGCAAGAAGAAATAGAAAGAGAATTTCTGGTGCACAACAATCTATAGAATCCGTGTTCAACGAGTATTTGTATTGCCAGTAGGATAAGCTAACAATGGACACCTGATCTCGCACTCATTCACAACAGCTCCGTTGTGAAAAATATTGCTTTCCGTTGAATTGCTTCACCATTCATTTTCTTAAGCTTATTGAAAGTTCAGAGAATCAAAGAACATGCCAAAGTCATCGACCATCAATTACTAATGCAGTTACTAATAGATATAATGTGTGACAATTTCCTCATTTAAATAGAAAATAAGGTCAGATTGATCTTGAGAGGGTGTAGTAATTGTATGTGTGCCATTAACTAGCATTAGGTAGATGTGAATGATAATGTATTCATGTGTATTTATAAAAAGCACAGGAGTCCTACAAGTATACAAAAGAGTGCATATTACTTGGTGGGATGTGAGTGTGATCATCTTAAATTATTCTATATAGTATTTTGAAATATTATCAAATATAGACTAATTTCTGGAAGAAAAATCATTAAATGATTAAAGCTCTCTAAAATGTAATGAGCCAATTTCGGATTAACATCTGAAACAGAGGTACTGGTGGTAATTACTTTAAAATCACAGAAAAAGAAATTGATCTTTAGAAATATAGTTCTAAGACATAGTATTAATAATTTTAAATTTTTGTTCTGAAAATATGTTGGTTCATGCTACCAATGCATATCCATTACAATGATTCTGCTTAGTTGAAATAACGATAAGAAAATTCAATTAGTATGATACGCGGGGAACATATTCACTGGTTGATCAAATTTACCCTTTACGTCACGGTTAAGTGGTACACGTAGGTAGCATCTTTTGTTTTCCTTTCATAAAACGAACATTATTAGACTACTACAGTAATTAAAAATAATAGATACTCATAGATAGATAGATATTCATATCTAGGCTCTGAATTTGCAGAGAATAATTAAGAAATTATTGTCCATGACATATTAAATGTCCGATATTGTAACCACACGGGGGCTACGAAAAGATACGGGTTTCTAGTCAATAAGGAACAGGCAAAAATTGAGAAATAATTGGCTATCACAGTCAGGCTGCGTTAAGTTAAAGAGAAAATAAAAAAACTGAACGAATTCAAGAAACGGGACATCAATTTTACAAACTACATGTAGTCTTCAAAGTTTGGAAACACGAAATGAATTTGCTTTCTCCGTGGAATTACTTTCATTTTTCTTTGTTTTCTTCTATGCTATGCTATTCGGATAGTTCGTTCATCACAACGATTGTATCGAATAATCAAACTGTCAATTTTAAGGTTGGTGATGGGAAACTTCTTGATTGTCTTAGCAATATGGGATTGATAATGTGTGTGAAATATTGCCAAAAGTTAGGACGATGCAACCGGATTGCATTCCACAAAGAACGATTACAATGCATGTTATTATCGGTATCCGAAGATAAACCGGACAGTGGGAATGAACCTGGTTACATTGCTTCAACAGTTAATGTAAGTGAAAAGTACTTATACATTGTATTTTAATGCAGGAGCATTCTAATATTTCTCACTACCTACCTTGTTAAAAGGCAACGAACAATTTAAAAATTTTTTTTACAAGTTTTGATCCTATAAATATCAATTTTATAGAGAATGCTGTAAATTTATTTGGCATTAATTTTTTACGCGATGTTTTAATAAACACAGGGTTCACTTTGGTTATAGGTAAAATCCTGTGAAGAATTTGAGAAATGCGTGCAATTCTCATATCTGGACCCAATGTGTGTTAGCATTTCTCAGAGTCACTGCAATACAAGTAAATATCTTATATTCAATGAGACAAGTGATGACTACCAGGTCAAGTGGTCTTCTGTTTACGGCAGTAGAACAAAGTATCAACTGGATAGTTCAACATGCTGGGCCGCGGGCCAATTAAACACACAACAATGGATTCAGGTAGAAGTACAGTTATATCACCAAGGTTCAATGCTTCTTTTTAATGATATACTTTAAATTGACTGTAAATATGTCAGTTATTCTAAAGTAAGTTTTAAGTAATATATTTGATTTAATATGTCTTCGTAATGATAGATAATAAATTCCATTAAAAATGAATTTATATTTTATATTTCATTAATAATCATAGTAATAGTTGTAATCGTATAAATATTTTATATAAATTTATCGTTGGGCACATTTTAAGTTAGTTTAATCCATTGGTCATTTAATCTTACCTGTAGTAAGACACACGCAAAACTCTATATATTGTTGATAGGCAAAACATGCAAAGCATTGTTAAACAAATCGTTCTAATTTAGGAAAACAATATTTAAGTGATATTTTCACCTTAGCACATGCGTAAACTTTGAATACAAATTTCAATTGCTGATGAATATTCGAAATCAAAAAAGACTTGTAATTAGTTTTAATCTGTATTTCGAAATTAAATGTCATTTAGCTTAAGAATATAACAATGTTAATGCATGTTATTTCAGTAATTTCCTATTAGGTGCCCGGAATCTCGATAACTCAATCAATATTCATTAACAGTTCCACTAATGTATTAATATAAAGGTTATAAATTAAAGCACACAAAGTAAACGAAACATCACTAGACCATTGGAATGGAATAAATTATGTCCAACATGGGACAAAATATCAATTACGAATTACTCGTATTCATTGTCCTGTCAGGTCTCCATAAATTTCAGCGAATTATAATACACGTAGGTGTATACCTATCATTTTCTGTTTTATTAGTTTTCTTTTTAAATATAAAATGCAACAACTACACATAAAATACCAATTAATTTTTCATGCTTTTATTTTAACACTATGAATATTTATTACAAAAGGACTAAATTTACATACCATAATATAATAAAATGTTTAAGTGAAACGTTAAGTTAATGATGCTTATAGTATTATACAGGTACTATATCACTCCTCCCGGGCACCTGGTCTCGTCTTTGAATATCAGGAGTCCGTTAATGTCTACTGTGGTACATTGTTGATAGTGCCATTGTCATGTGACACCGGTTACTTTCGTATTTTTTTCACCTATGACTCTTTTAAGCTTAGCGTATCGATAAGTAAATCGAAAAGAGATAAAAACTTTAAAGTTAAGAGTGCCAGTATGACTTGTATGTGGAAATGTTTATGACTTAAATGTAAACAATGTGTTTTCTTTTAGGTAACATTTAATAGAAAATGGTTAATAGAAGGCATTGCTATGCAGAATCGTTATGGCAACGGCCAGTATGTTAAAGCATTTAAAGTATGGTATGCTTCTGGTGATTTCGATTTATGGTGGCCTATTCTAGATGACAATCAACAACAAAAGGCAAGGTATTCCGACAACCAATTTGTGGTCTTTAAAACAGCTATAAGTTAAGACCAATTGTAGGGTTTAATTAAATTTCCATGACAACTTAACGCTCCTGTTTTGAAACGGTCGGCTTTTTATATTATTTCTGACTTGGTTACGTACAAATAAATTTCCATATTGTTAATAATTTGGTACTTAGTACATGGTTTTCCTTATCGCAATCCAACTAAAATAGTTGTAAAGAAATTTTTAGTTTAGTACTTTCAGTTTTCAAGTCCTACAAAACTGCTATGTTTGGACAACACGTATATGTATATGATGTGTACATGTTTAAGAAGTTCGTATCACTTAAATCCAAGCCAGACCGAATAGGTTTCCTTCTGCCCGCCCTGTATTTTCTAGAATATTTTCTATGTCAGCAGTTTAGATTAGAGTGTGTATCACATCGATGTAGCAATTTTTTTTTGTTTAAGGGTGTGGTTCACAATAAATAAATATAAAAATATTTAAAGTTATATCATGAAAATATTATTTCACTATTTAATTTTATTGGTTACAACAGATACAGATTACAACATGATTTGAAGAAAGTAGCATAACTGCAATTCAACAAATTGAAATTCTTATTGATCTCATTTTCAGGAATTTCAAGGAGTTATCAATGACGGGAAGATATACCACAGATTTCTCCCAGAGCCTGTGTATGCACATGGGATACGCATAAATCCAACACAGTATTATGGTCACATTTCTCTCCGATTTGACATCATTGGATGTTAAAAACCTTACTAAAAATAGGGTGGGCAGTAAAACAGATGCACAAAATCAATACCTTGTAATCTGCACATAAATTCATTGGAATCCTTTTGCTTTAAATATTATAATTTTTAATAATGTTCTCAATACCGAAAAATGTTTTCTATTACCACATGACTTTAAATCGTGAAATATCAATCTTCTTTTAAATTGTACTTTCAATAAATTGTAGTGTTTTGCTTTGTGTGTGTGTGTGTTTTTTTTTCCTGGAAATTGAGAATACCTAATAACAGACTTGGCTGTATATAACCAAATCAGACAGGTTGACTTGGATTAAACTTCATAACTAGTGTCGTTGAAAATTGAGAAAGGTACTATAAACGTTTGCAGATCAAGATTTGAAGGTGCCAAAACCAGACCTGTGCATTTTGCACCGTTTGGTAAAATCGCCCGTTTTGATTAATTCCTTTTATCAAGACCTATTGTTGAACGTGTCACTATTCCTGACTTTTAGTGCGTTTGCTTGATCTTTAACTGTAGGGATGGATAGATCAAGAAGTATAGGGAAATCTATTAAATTAATTACATAATATTAAATAAATAAATAAATTAATATTAAAAATTACCTTACACTGCAATCTTAAAACCCATTTTTGATTAGGTTTGGTTGATAAAAATATATACCGTTGGTGTTATGAAATTATATAAGAAGTATTCAATATACCTGCTCTGGAGGAAACAAAAGTTTTATGCATTCGGAATCAAATTCGGGAGCATCTAGTTTCTGGTCTGTGACTCTGACTCTGTGGTAAAAACCATTGACTATCGTTTGTACTTCACATATGGAATCCTTGTGATGACATCTTTTATTTGGGACCCTGACATGTGACCTTGACAAGTAGCCTATTTTTCAGAAACTTTAACATTGGTTATATCTTTTGTACGAAAAGGTGTTGGGCTTCGAAACTTCACATACGTATACATTCATTTTAATGAGACCTATCATTCGTGACCTTGAACTTGGAGTTTGACATACTTTTCAAAAACTTTAACATTGGCCATAACATTCCAGCCATTACAGATCGTGCTTTGATGTATATTCCTTATGATGAGCCCTTTCCGGTGATACCAAAAGTTTTGACGTAGTGACACGAACCTTGGCTACATTTATGGAAACTTTAACATTGACTAT
This sequence comes from Pteria penguin, assembly GCA_035048485.1. Taxonomy (NCBI): domain Eukaryota; kingdom Metazoa; phylum Mollusca; class Bivalvia; order Pterioida; family Pteriidae; genus Pteria; species Pteria penguin. The sequence goes on along the minus strand of CM068580.1, from coordinate 55,771,308 downwards.
AATCCTCCAACCGTTACAGGTAGGGCTTTCATACTTCACATGTGTATACCTTATTGCCTGGTACGTGCTGATGACGTTACTCTGACGTTACATTCATAAGGTATTTAGGGACTTTCTGAGCATTTCACTTGGAATTACTATATAACTGGAGCGTGTGGCAACCCTTTTTCATCGTCATCTCGCACCAAGTATATTATGACGTCGCGAGATTACCAGTAGCAGGGCATTACCATAGCAAGTAAGGCCATGACGTTGCATTGTGTTAGAATAATGGACTTTGTCCCCATTAACTCGGTCCTAATTTTAGGGGATGAAAAAACGTATTCAAACAAAAATGAAACTTTCATAAGTTTGCTAGCGCTCAACGTCGTTTCTAACTCGGTACAAAAGCACCTGTTAACGGAGGGCGAAGCTCAGCTGAGAGTGAAGGAAAACAATGAATTACACTGCGAAAGGGACAAGGAAATAATGTTAATGACTGCAAAATCTGCGACTAGGCAAGCCTCGTCCTAGATTGCAAATCGTGGACACCAGGGTGGGATTCCCTTCTATTATTCGCATTTTCGCCATATACTCTGTAAATGAAGAGTGATTTTGTGGTATATATACAATGCATCAATCTTAATTTCCGGGGGAAAAACTACTATATAACACCGGAAACATTAATTGGGAAATAATACGTCTAGATTACAGCGAAGCATCACTGTATACATAATGAGAATATAAATATTTACATACCAGTTTTCAACATGCAGCATAAATATAATGGTATATTGATTATTTAACATGTGGTCTCCAGTTACTAACTACAAGCATTAATTCTTTGGCTCAATTTTTTTGTCATTTTGGCTTGAATTCTGCTCTTTAAATATTTATATAATATGAGAATTCCAACCATCGGCCACGAGCATCACTGAAGAAACATAAGTTGTCGAAATGTGCATCTGGTACACATAATTAGAAGGTATATATGTTCTATATTTATTATAATCACTAGGCCGGTGTCACTGCTGGTGGACTGATAGTGCCCGAGGGCATCATTAGTCTAGTTTTCAGTGCTTTTGTACTGACTGTCTACATTTCAGTGTTTTTGTACTGACATGAGATATATACCAAAAATTTTCTGTCATGAAATTATACAAATCCCTCTAAAACTATATTTATTAATAATTTCCCAGCAGATTCCAATGCTGAGATTAATATGAGAATTGCGCCCGAATAGTGCACTAGCCTAAAAAAGACGGTACTTGTGAAAAAATTACAACTGTTTCTCTCGCAAGTATGTTTTGTCAAGAAAACAGAAAGTGGTTTGTTTTACTTTTATTATTTTTTTTCCATAGTCATACCTTCAAAAAGTTTGTCCTGCGATCAAGCCAGTTGGTATTTATCATATGAATCACGATTGCATCCTTCATACATTTGACATGACTTATTACACACTGTCATATTTATAATCAAATACTGTTTACATCACTCCACGATTAGTTCACGTGTATTGTGACGGCATATGCCTGACGCATAGCACGGAAATTTCTATCTTTGCATCAGACCCACGCGAAGCAGTGGGATCTTTTACGTGCTTCACTAACCATGACAAGGGATCTCGATTATGTTGTCTCATCCGAAAGACAGAACACCGATATGCCCACGGCGGAATCGAACCCGGGACCATTGGGTCACAAGCCGAGCACATCATCCACTGGACAGCACCGGATTGTCATACCTATAATATGAAAGCTGCCAAGGCGCTTAGTGTGTACGTTGCCATCAGTGTCTGATAACATTACAGAAAACGCTGCTGAGTAAGGCTTCTAAACAAGAACTGTAAACGGACAAACTGTAAGTAAAATAATAAAATGTATACCTTCAGCCGTATACACAAGAAGCTGTAATTTTATGACAGTTTTACAAGTTTATTCCATTTGAGCAATATTTAGCATTCATAAAAATGTGATAAAAAACTCAAATATTGAAATACATGTACATGATTTGTACAGGTATAATTTTTAAGTACAACTGGCTAAATGTCCGATTATAGATAAGTTTGCACACATCATTATGAAATGGTGCTTCAGTAATTTCATTGAGACGTTATTAATATTAATAGCAGGTTTCAAACAGATATGAGTCTGTCAAATACTCATCTCATTCAATTCAGAGGTAAGGGAAGAAGACTCGCAAGCCACAAACTGAGGCGCGAGGGTCATGTTATTGATTAATTTCACCATAATACGATTATCCTTTTAAGAGGGAGTAACGATGTAATGAAATCAAATTTTGCAGGTGAGCTGGTATCTAAAATAGAAGCTTAACAACCTTGCACTCTATATTTAGATTCCACAAAATTTACATCTGTAAATTGCTACCAAGATTCCATCAAAGGCATTATTACAACGAGATTGCAGACGAGGTCAATGCATAGAGAAAAATGAATCATGACAAAAATGATATCCGATCGCTCTCAGACTGGATCACAGCTTGGAACAGATACGCTGCGATATATTGCTTTAAATAAAACGAAGCATATGGAAACAGAAGGAGAAATTGCAGATCTTGAAGGTGATTTGAGATTCTATGATAGAGAATTTAAACTTCTGAAGGTCAGTTGAACTGGGGGACATCCACATGGAGCTATATGTGAACGCGCGCTTACTGGGCAACGCATCTACTATGAAAGTTATTGGGGTTGTAGGAAAACACTTGAATGTATCAATTCCTAAAGATGCTTGCTATCAATTCCACTCTGGCATGGTCTGTAATGCTGGCAAATCTTGTAGATACCAGCACTTCTGTTTTAACTTTGATTCGTTCACCCCTTTTCCTCTTGCAATGAACATATCATGCGGCCATTTCGCGTACATGACATGTTCTTTAGTGGAACCAGATACGCCCCAGCCAAAGTCAGCTAATCAGAATCAATGCTTTCAAATTCTTCTAAAAGGGATAATCCAATAAATCGCAGTAAATTAACAAAGTGGCTTCTCGGATATCACAAACAGGAATCAGAGTATTGGATGAATGGCTTTCGGATTGGATTTGATAGGGAAAATTTGTTCGATATGAACTGCAAGAATCTTAAATCTGCAATCCAGAAACCAGATATTGTAATGTCAAAAATAGATTAAGAACTCGTTCAAGGTAGTATCAGAAGCCCTTTCCCCACAAAACCTTTTCCTGTTTTCCATTCTTCATCTGTAGGCTTAGTTGAAAAGAAAGAGCCCGGCGAATATAGATTAATTAATCAATTTATCATTTCCTGAATGTCTCTTGCTAAATGACGCAATCCTTGCTGAGTGTTTTAACACGTGCAAAGACCAGTGCTGAATTTTAGCAAAACATTAAAACATGCAATTAAAATAACTGAAAAGTGGAATTTTTTTACCTGTTTTAAAGCAAAAACAACGGTTAGTGTGGCATAATACGCCCGTCGCGTAGTTTTAAGGAATGGAATTTGAAAGTATGGAAACATTCCCCATTTGCCTATTATTCAAGACCTCAACATGACACATGTTTGGCCCTGGGCGACAACCTGTGAACTATTATGGAAATCCATGATGGTACTACGAGATTGTGGCAAAGACAAGAATTTAACGCCTTCCTCCTTTTTTTCTTGTATGTCACAAATGTAAGACTACAGAAGAAATGAAATCCTGTAATGTGTATTACAGTTCATACATAATTCTAGCTCTAATTTAAATTTGAAAGGGTTGAGGGAGAAATTGTTTTTTTTTTTTTTAATTTTACAAAAAAAGCAAAGACCCATAACTCTGTACTGACAAAGGGAATATTTTTAAAATCGAAAGGTATCCTCTATTTTCAGTCATCAAATTAAGTAAATCACTCCAAAACTAAGGAGTATCTCCCTGATGCATAGCTCTGTCCTTAGATTCTTTGGTTCACTGGCTTCAACGCTGCTCTTCATATTCTTTATATATTTTGAGAATTCCAATCATTCGGCCACGAGCATCACTGAAGAGACATAACTTGTCGAAATGCGCATATGGTGCACAAAATTAAAAGGTATATATGTTCTATATTTATTCTTTTATTTTATAAGAGTATTCTGTGGAAGTTTTATGAAAATCCATTCCCGATTACTAAAGTTATTGTGTTCCATAGAAAGTGTCATTACTCTACCCATGAAAACAAATCAAAATTCCATAACTCTGAATCGACAAGACGGATATTTTTTTGTCAGAATCGAAAGGACTCTTCCTTTATGTTATTTAAGTATTCTGTATACGTTTAAACCACCAACGCTTACGAAAGTTATCACGTCCCCAGACAGACGGACGGACATCGCTATACACTAATACGTCACCACTATAAGTGGCGTTTTAAAACTATATATATTAACAAGAAACAAATAATAGCAATACAATAGTTGTTCGCTTCTTATGTCGGTGACAATGGCACAAATGTGTAGAATATTATTACCGAATCTTAAAAGTAATCACTGAAAACTGAAAGTACTATTTACAATAAAATGAATTAATGCGCATCTCAGCCTTAATGAAATAGTGTTCCCGTCTTGTATATAGCTTGAATGATAAAAATCGCTTAGGGACACTTTATTTGGGACAAAGGTTGGAACTTTTGTTAAAACTTAAAACTCAGGAAATGTTTGCATTATACAGTATTACTGTTATACTAAAGGTTAAAACATTATGTTTAAACTTTGTTATAAAAAAGTTTAAACATAATAAATGTTTTAAACTTCAGTATAACACCACTGCAAATATATTGCAAGAAACGTATGTGCATGTATAATGCATATATATATATATATATATATATATATATATATATATATATATATATATATATATATATATATATATATATATATATATATATATATATATATATCAAAAGAGAGAAGAAATATATCAGACTCGCTGCAGGGCTGACGCAGAAAAGTCGATGCCGAGGGGAGGGGGGCACAATTGATGCCGAAGGCTTCACTGAGGCGCGTAACGCCGGTAGGGGGTGGATGCAGGAGTTGGTTACCCCCTCCTGGTAAGTCTAGGGGAGGGGCTCCTCCGGACATTTATTGATATTTATCAAGTGATCACATGACTATATAGCCATGTGATCACTTTTGATAAATGTAAAAAAAATTATAAAAAGACACAATGATTAGTCAAATGATTTCTTCCTCTTTTTGTTATCGCTGATTTTATTTATTCTTATCCAATTTTGCAAACATTAGGGAAACATTCGTGCATTAGACACCGAACTGTTTCTCTTACAGTATCGTAATGTTGGTTCAGATCATGGTCATCGAAATGGGTACCGCATCGGTTGAGTAAAATAGACCAAGATTACACCATAGGTACATATATATCCTCAGATGATAAGTCGTGCACATACTTAATGCTTAGATATCAAGTATAACCTGCTTTTCCGCATTTGTGGCCTACTAAGGTTAAAATGGAACACCCGGTCTAGAAAAAGTACATTAAGTGCTGCATGGACCAAACTTGGACCATCGACACTTCTTAAAATGAATAGTTACATGCTTTTGAGTTGACCTGCTTATTTAAATAAGACTTGCATACATGCTTTGGTTGTGATCTACTTTAATGCATCGTGGACTCTGGCATTTAAAATGACATTTATTACAAGATTTGTGAGCACTCGGTTCTGCTGCGAATTGATGTTAAGCCAATGGAAATCAAAACGCCAACAAATAATGCCTTTTCAAGTCGATCTTGTGAAATGTTGTTTGATCTGGTATGTCTCCGACTTTACAGGACCGAATGTCCTGTGGAGTTGAAAACACCATGGTATTGACTGCAACACCTCCCATTACCCTGACCCTACCATTATGCGTCCAAAAAGCTTTGGATGGTAAAATAAAGGTAGAAAAATTAAATAAAATCAAGGTAATACAGGAAAACAAATTCATGAAAGGAAAATTAAAATATGTAAAATAAACATAAATACATTAGAAACTAAAGCATAAGTGACTATAGACACGATTAACATGTGTATCTATAACGCCGTGTGCTGACAAACATTTATTGTCAGTACTGCTTGCCATACCTTTAAATTTCGTCAGCGAGTGTGCGACGTAATACATGCTATTTGTCAGAGACAGTTCGGACAAAGTATTATTTCAGTTGTACTTTTATCAAATTTTGAGTGAAATGAATGAATTGCCTATGCTATTCATATAGTAAACCTTACCTCATATTGTCAATTTATGGTATAAATATCACCAATAGGTAAAATACCGCGGTACGAACTGAAAACATATTTAAAGTATGGAGGCTCGCATTTGCCATAAAATCATACAATTTTTTTTAAAAATGTAACCACAGAATTAGCGTATTTGTGCAAGGATTTGACTCTTAATATTTTAACACATTATTATATACTAATCTATGGACTGCGGTGAATAATGTTGGTGCTGCAATTACTTTGATGTTATATTTTATGTTTACTAGCCTAACATTGATGATTTTCTCATATGTTGTGGGAAAATAGGACTATGATTGAGAGATAAATTCACCTATGTTTAAATAGTATTAATAAATGGTCTGTGGAAAATGGTTTTCATTTAAAAAAAAATACAACTTTCTATGTATATATTTGCTAGGATATGCGTTTGCATAACGATCCCGAACTATTTATGAATAAAAGTGAAAATAATGTACTGAAAGAAGTCAAGTTTCTCGGATATAATTGATAATCTTTTATCTTTTTTTTACCACATATTAAATCATTAAACTTAAACGTATTAAACTTTATATACACAAGTGTATGTGGGGTGGGGTGCTGAAAGTACAACCTTGCTTCAGCGTAATAGATTGTTGGTTCGATCTAAATTGGACTGTGGTTGTATTGTTTTGGGGTCGGCCAGAAAGTCGTATTTACAGCTTCTGAACACCTCAAAATTTTTCTTGCTCAAAATTTCCTCGGATTGAGGTGTTGCTTAGATGAGGCAAACGTGAGGAAAGAGTTTTTCGTAACCACCGTTACTGATGTTAGTTATATTATAAAACTGGTTTATCTTTCAGTAAATTTGCCATTAATATGAAAGAAAAGTTTAAATTATCTACAAAATTGTTCAAAAAGGAATTGCCTGCGCGGGGGTAAAACACCCCCTCTAAATCTTACGTGGAAACATGCAACATCCACCCTTCAACAAAACTTATTTTGCATTGTTATGACGTCATCTAAAAATCCGCCAAAATGTCAACAAATGGCGTATTTGTTTACGATACAAATAAAGCAATTAAATGTTTTCTGAATGTCGTACGTTCTTTTAGGAATTCAACCTTCAACATAACGCAGCTTGTCATTGTGATGACGTCATCTGAGATCCAACACAAATAGAACAATTGCAAATCGTCTGAATCTCATGTTCTTTTACGAACCATGGAAAGGCGAATATTCCATCTTCATATTCAACGTATTTCTCATAAAATACCCGTTAATGATATTTTGCTGCTCCGTTTAAATTAGTGTCATTTTATTATGCCATCGCAATATAAACATTAATGTCATAATGAAAACTTAATGTCTATTAGGCCTCATATGTCTTGTACAATAGTCAACTTTTCATCATTTAAAGCGACATTTAGTGGGCTTTTGGGTGTTATTATCATGACGTTATAATCAAATGTCCCACTTACGTGATACTAACATTTCTTCCAATACATCTTCTTAAACATTAATTGTCCCTAGCTTAAACCGAAACCATTGAAAGCGCTTCCTTTCTGTGATACTATGGATCTATAATAAATCTTGGTCTAACAGCACGCAGAGTTCGCCACAGTCTATCTAGGAATCTCATTATTCTTGTCATTTCGATGAAACTCTAAGTATTCACAAATATTTGAGGTAAGCTGGAGCTCCCTCAAATATCTAAGGAAGTCTCACCTCAAGGCGAGGAAAATCTCAAACATTTTCTTCGTACATGATGCTCTTGATGAGAAACTAACTTTGAGGAAAAACTGAACTTGATGAACACCTCAAGTTGAAGAATTTTATAAAAGTTAAATTTAAAAATTCCTTAAATATTTGAGGAAAGCATCCAAATTTCAGGAAATACTGAGTTTTAGAAGTTTGATAAAAGTAAGGCTAGTGCCTCATCTGCACTTATTTTATGTGTTAAAGCAGGTGAACCATCTTTGAACGAAAGAAGACTCAAACTTTACAATGTCTTACAAAATTATATTCAAACCATGTGTTTAACAGTGTCTTTAAGCCAAAAAATATATAATAACAAACCAAATAGTATTGCAATTTAGGTTTACGTGCTAGAACACATATTGAAGAGGTTGGCATAAATTTATTAATTATTAATTAAAATATAAATTAACCAATATTGCAGACTATGACATACCTTTCTCGCCACCGTGGTTGATGAAGACGTCTACAGTTATACTTAAATTTTCACAAATCACAAAAAGTCGATACGAGTACTCTCAAATATCATCACCTTTTCTCAAAAATAAAGTCTATGTTTTCGGAACATAAATGGGTCTATTTCTACAGCTGCTGCTAAAGCTACACTTTTGGCACTTGTTCACATTTAGTAGAATAAATATTTCAAGACCATAATATTTTAGACTCCTTATCGTACAGTCAGAAAATTAAACATTTTAATAGGAGTAATACATACATTTTGAGGATTCTTTAAATAGTACATTTTCTGACATGTAATAAATTTGATATTTTATTTTGTTGGCTACCTGGTCATATGTGCCACGTTGATAATGACAGCAAAAGTAGTTTTCAATAAAGCAAATATTATGGATTATATAGATTTAAATTTATTCATATGGATATATTATAACCAATATTAAAACATAAAATATATTATCACCATAATAGTCGTAAAGATAAAGTCGTTACTTGTAGACTCAACATTCGGCATTCTTGTATTATGCATTTTTAACTTTTAAAGAAAGAACCTCACCTTGAGTGTATCCCTTCTGAATGCCTACTAACTATGGACATGTTTTGCCCGATTGTGCGCATACAGCACGTATTCGTATTAATTAGTATTCTGCATCTAGTATGAAGAATTTATAGAGAGGAATACTATATCTAACATATTGGGATTTTTGAAAGACCACCCCCCCCCCCCCCCATATATATGAAAATATATTATTCAAAAATATGATAGCTTTAACTATTGCAATCTGATATCTTTTACGCTGTGATATTGTTCCTGTTGTTGTTTTGCGGGGGGGGGGGGTTGTTGTTGTTGTTGTGTTTTATTTATTTATTCTGTTAATTTGGGGGGGGGGGGGTGAGTTTTTTGGGGTTTTTTTTTCTTCCTTTTTTTTTGTTTTGTAAAACACAGTCTTACGTCATTTTTTTTGTAAAGAATATACAAATAAAACCTGGTCTTCCAAAATATTTTAGATTTTGTTCTTCAATATGCTTCAATATATATCTATCTGTTGTTTACCTGACCTTCTTATTAGATGTGTTTGTTTTGAAAAAGCATTTAACGATCGGCTGTATGTAATATCAAGAATTTAGATTAAACTGAAGTCAATGCGGGTAAAATCCTTAAAGTAGATATAAAGACTTGTCAGATACTCATCTTCGTTTCTCTTGCTGAGACAGGAAAGCAAGAAACCACTGTTCTCAAGAATAAAGTGGAAAATCAGGCTAGATAAGTTTTCCATGTAAAACCAGTGCATTTCCATTCCGTTGCAATTATTCTGCTCAGTTAAAATAACAAGGATAAAAATAATCCTTTTTTTAAAATGTGCCACAAAGGAATCATTCACCGCTTGATCAACTTTACCAAACTTTGTGAATAATTGATCCATGACATATTGAATGTCCCGCATGGTAACCACACTGGGGATATGAATAAAGTGCTAAAATATGGATTGGTTGTTGATAAAGAACATACATTTTACTGAACAAAAATTGAAATATTGGCTATCACAGAGAGGAGGCGTAAAGTTAAAGCGAAAATTAAGAAGGTACTACAGTCTTCAAGTATTGGATAACACGAAATGAAGTTACTTTCACTATGGAAGCATGTTCATTTTTCTTTTATTTCTTCTTTGATATTTTATTCGGATAGGTCGGTCATCGCATCCTTTGTATCGAGTAACCAAAATGTTAGTTTTAAGATTGGTCACGGGAAGCTTCTTGATTGTCTTGGCAATATGGGAGTGATAATGTGTAAGAAATATTGCCAAAACTTGGGAATATGTAACCGGATTGCATTTCATAAAGAACGATTGCAATGCCTGCTGTTATCGGTATCCACAGATAATCTGGACAACGAAACTGAACCCGGTTACAAAGCTTCAACAGTTAATGTAAGTGAAACGTTCATCATTCAAATTGTGTTGTAGTGCAGAGTTATTTCCAACATTTCTCTCTGTCTATTGTTAAAAGGCAACAAACATGATAATAAAAATAATTTTTTTTAAAAGTCTAGATAATCTGTAACATATCTGATTTGTCATAAATACTTTTAGAAAATATCTATTTCATAATGAATGCTGTAAAATTTTTTATCATTACATGCTTATTTAATCCCAGAAAATTCATGGTGAAATAAGCTATACGCAATGTTATGATAAACACTGGGATTATTTCGGATTATAGGTAAAATCCTGTGGGTCTAACTCCTGTGAAGAATATAAGAGATGCGTGCAATTCTCTCATTTGGACCCAATGTGTGTCAGGATTTCACACAGTAACTGCAATACCAGTAAATACCTTATGTCCAATGCGAACGATGATGACTACCAGGTCACGTGGTCTTCTGTTCACAGCATTACATCAGAGTATCAACTTAATAGTCCATCAGTCTGGGCCGCGGGTCAGTTAGACACACATCAATGGATTCAGGTATAAGTACAGTTTATAAAAAAATATCACAAAATTTCATGCTTCTTTAAGGACCCGAAATTTATACTTCATATTGGCTGTAATAAAAGTCTATTATTCTAAAATCAGTTATTTTAAATATCTACCTCTACTTATTCTCGTTCCTTAGGTTTTTACTGTTCAGTCAATTTGGTCAGTGTACTCTTCGAAGTCTTTTGCACTGAATTTCTACAAATTATTAAATTTGAACGCGTATATATATTCTAATATTGATGACATCAAAAATGAATTTATACTTCACTAATAATCATTGTAATTATTTTAAAACTACGAAGATGTTTTCGTGCCATTTTAAAGAAGATAACTTTTTTTTTTATCTCGTTCGAACGAGAAACTTTCTCGTTTGAACGAGAAAAAACTTTCGTTCGAACGAGAAACTTTTATATATGAATTAATGTATTTTGTTATTTAGATAAGTATAATTAGGAATTATTTCATTTGATACATACAATGATACATTTATATATGCATAATTGCTTATATTTCAACTACACACTTACAACACAACGTACATATGCATGGTTATTCTAAAACACACAGCTTTTCAATAGAAGGGAAATACTTTAGTTAAAGTATAATTTATTATATTGCGAAGAAGATGAGTGCGTGGGGAAAAAAAGAAAAAAAAAAAAAGGGGGGGGGGGGCGTTATTATGCCATCAGAGATATTCTGCCGTCCTCTTGTAATTAAAAGTATTATAGTAGTTGTAAATTATGATTTATACATTTCAGAATTGAAATATAAACTGAATGGTACTTACTGATACACAATAAAACACATATAAGTATGCATTATTATTTCATTAATGATTAATGTTAATTGGTGAGGTCACTGAGCCAAGTTAGTTTGATTCCAGTGGCTTGAAACATAAATATAAAAAAGGAGGAGATGAGGCCCCAAATCAAATGTTACAAAGATACTTTAGATCTGCCATTTGATAGACTGAAATAATACGTATAATGTATTTCAACTAAATTCAGGCGAAACACGGCCAAATGCTCCTGCCTATGTAGTTATTTAAATGGTCAAACATCCGCTATTAAAGAAATTGTTAGAAAATATCAAAAGATTTATTGATGGACGATATTGCATTTCTTTCTATCGGTTAATAACACTTATCACTGTAGACTATGGTATATGATATTAATTTCTCGTTCGAACGAGAAAATTTTCTCGTTCGAACGAGAAAAAAATCTCGTTCGAACAAGATAAAAAAAATTTTTTTTCTTCTTTGAAATGGCACGAAAACGGCTTCGTATTAAACAAATGAAAATTGTATATAAATAGATCGTTGGACACATTTTAGTTATTTTAATTCATCGATCACAATAATTTTAATCCATTGGTCATTTAATCTCGCCTGTAATAAAGCACACTCAGAACTCACTCATATTGTTGACAGGCGAGACCTGCGAGGTATTGTTGAAATACAACGTTCTAATTTAGGCAAAACATTTTGAAATTATTTTCTCACCTTAGCACATGCATATAGCATGAAACCATTTTTCACATTGCTGATGAATATACGAAATTAAAGAAGACATGTAATTAATTAGTCGAGAATGGATTATTTCCAACATGGGACAAAATATTAATTACGATATACTTGTATTCAGTGACCTGTTAGATCTCTTTAAACTTCAGCGAATTATAATACATGTATGCGTAAATCAATACAAACTTACTTTCTGTTGTGCTATAGAGATTTTCTGTTTCAATGTATAATTCAATAACTACACATAAAATACCAAAAATGTCCTACAATTCGTCAAGCTTTTATTTTAACACCATGAACATTTATTACCAAAGGACTAATTAAGTAACACACTGTAACATCCTAAGTTTTTAAATTGAAACATTCAGATAATAATGATTATAGATCCATTTCATGCCTCGAGTATCGACAGTAAAGACAGACTTTAAATCTTAAAGTACCAGTATGACTTGTATATAACAATATTCATAAACTAAATATAAGCAATGTGTTTTCTTTTAGGTAATATTTAACAAAAAAGAGGTTAATAGAAGGTATTGCTATACAGAATCGTTATGACAACAACCAGTACGTTACTGCATTTAAAGTGTTCTATACTACTGGTGATTTCAATGAATGGTGGCCTATTGTAGATGACAGTGAACAACAAAAGGTAAGGGGTTCCGGCAATAACCTGCGGTCTTAAAAATGTCTACCAGTTAAGACCAATTGGCAGGGGGTGATTACACTTCTATTGCACCATAACGCTCCTGTTTTGAAACGGTCGGTTGTAGTTATTAGTCCTGACTTGGTTACATTCAAATGTATTTCCATATTGTTTATACTTTGGTACCTAGTAGATCCAACTTAAATACTAGTAAATAGACAAGTTTTATTTTAGTACTTTCAGTTTTCTAGATCTACAAGTAGATTTTTAAGAAATGTGTATGTATCATTCTATTATTTAAATCTTTGTGTCGGGAGCTTTAGAACCCGGCGGCACTGCTATTGGACAATATTCCTATAATTATTTGCGAAAAAGTTCCAGTTCTGATGTTACAAACACATCTTATGTTTTGGTTTGAAATATTTTTGTGTCATTTGGATTATTTGGGCATACCAGCACAGACTTATCCCTGATCCCGTTCACAAGGTGTCGATGTTTACCTTGTGTGACTTATTTTGTTATATTTCATGTATTCTTGTTAACACTCCCCACATGAGGTAAACGACAATGCTGTGTACGGATTACACTCATATGGTTTTATTGTGTACATGCTTTAGCAATTCGTATCACATAATTCTAAACCAGACAATAATGAATTTCCTTCGTGTACTTTGTTTTACCTCGTATTTTGTAGTATACTTTAATGTCTGTCTGCAGTATAAACTATAGTGGGTATCGCCATGATGTAGCAAAAGTTTGTGTGCTTGGTTTACATTAAACAGTAAGAAATATCTGATTATAAATATATTACTTTTGTGTAACTATTTTAATGGTCAAATGTCAGTTAAACTGCATTTCATAACGTGAATAGGATTATTTGACTTGGTGTTCTTCTCTCCTTTATGTATATATTCAGGTATCTGCTTTCTCGACTTGAAAAGTTGTTGCAGGACTTTTGAAAAATTTGAAACAAAAAATAGTTAATCAGTTTTCAAAAAAATTACTGAATTTAGAATCCATTTTCAGGAATTTCAAGGAGTTATCAATGGCGAGAAAATATGCGACAGATTGCTTCCAGAGCCTGTGTATGCACAAGGGATACGTCTGAATCCAACACAGTATTATGTCCATATTTCTCTCCGATTTGACATCATTGGATGTTAAAAACGCTACCGAAAAAACAGGTTCGCAGAAATTGATAAAATCAATATTATGTTTTCTGCGCAGGAATAGTGGAGTTTTGTTAATTTGGATATTATTATTTTTTTTGGGGGGGGGGGTTAAAAAAAATTTATAACGGACTTAGCAATATACCACATAGTCAAATTAATCCGACAAGTTGAACTTCTTTACAGTGCAGAAAATACTTGTTTCGGATCAAATTTTATAAAGTATCGTATCGTTGAACTTTGACAGGGATTACTACAAAACTTTGCAGAACAGGACTTGAAAATGCAAAAACAAAACGTGTGCATCTGGTACCGTTTGATTAAATTGCCCCTTGTTTTGATTAATTCCTTTTCTAAAGACCTTCCGAATAGAGCTTGTTACTTTTCCTATAGAATAAAGTGAACGTTTGCTTGGAGTTTAAATTGTAGGTATAGATAAGTAAAAACGTATAAGCGAAGCATACGTTCACGTTACAAAGTGAGGCAATCTAGATATACATGTATATTTGTTTATAAAGTTTGGTAGACAAAAATATATATCCCTAGTAATATGAGGCTATATATGAAATGATATCTTCTTTGGAGTTACAGTACTGAAATTATAGATAATGCATTTTCCTATAGAACGTACCAAAATGTACAGTTGGGTGCAGTCCTAACCTTACATTCAAGTGCACTTGGCAAGTGCACTTCAAGTTTAGTTTTTCGTCCTGAATACCAGTCATAAAGTTTAGTCAAGTGCACTTGATATCAAGTTTACTTTAAAGTAATTCCGTCTTCAAGTTTACTATCACGTGACACCAAGTTTACTTTTCACGTTTATTTATTACAATTATCCAGTTTCGTATAACACGATAGAAATAATTGTCTTATTATGTACAATTGCATATTTTATATATATAAAAAACTGTACGTATAGAAAAATATAGTAAATCTACATGTATATAGAAAGTAAACTAAACTTGAAGTGCACTTAGAGTAAACTTGGAATCACGTCTAGTACTAAACTTGGAATCAAGTTTACTACTAAACTTGATTCCAAGTTTACTCTGTTGTCGCCAAGTTAACTTGAAAAGCAGTCATAAAGTTAACTTAAAGTGCACTTTATGTAAGGTTAGGACTGCACCTAACTGTACATATGTGTACAAACCACAATATGAAATTACTAATCCTTTGTTAATATCTGCCTGGTACCTCTCAACCGAATCATTGAGAAATCATTTATGTGTCGACGATAGCCGAGATACGGAACTTCACTTTTACTGTCTCATATTCTGTTTTGTGTGTTTCTTCTGTTTTGTTTTTTTCTTTTTGTATATATTTTGTATCCTTGTTTGCATCTATCGGAGATACAGATTTCTAATGATCCGGTAGTCGAGAAAATCCATATCCGGAAAGGAGTATGTGGGATAAGGGTCAAAATCGGCCCTGCAAGAACTCCATCATAAGTAGTGGAAAGATACCCATACATTTGTAGTTTCAGAAATTATAATTCGTTTGCAGATTTAAACCTTCGTGAATATTTTAATTTGGTAAGAAAAATGTATCTGATACCCAAACGTTGATGATTTTGACGTCATGGGGACTTAACGTTACGACGTCATTAATACAAACTTATCTATTCAGTATAATAACCAATATTCCAAACCAAAGGAATTATGATTTAGATTGTAATATCTGTAACAGGATAGATGACTTCAAATATTTAATTAATCAATAAATAGATATTCGTTTACCACTTACTTATACCATTAACCACTTTATTCCTCTGTGGCAGTGATATCATTAAACTAGTTTAAAACCAGTATAAAGGTTATAACAATAAATTCGCCAAAACTGGTTCGGGATAGCACATTCCATCATTGTTTTTGCTCGTATTTTGAAAACTATGTGCAAGCACCAAGTTTAAGGGGGAACTGTGGAATCAATGTTCGTATGTACATTGAAGACGTTTGAAACCGAAGTCGGCTTTTCCAAATGATCGAGACCGCTGTCACACAAGGTAAGCAAACCTTGTTTTATCGCCGATAAAGATGTCCTTAAGCATAAATAAGAAGTATTCACATTTCTTTACACTTACACTATTCATAACAATTATGTTTATGTTGTTATTTATTGAAATTAGACGAATATTGGTCTTGACATCCCAAGTCGGCCGTCGAAATCCGCGCACTAGTTTTAGTGAGTTTGTAACAGATCAGTGCCTTAAATGATAAATTTAGGACTAAGTTGTGAATATCTGGCATTGATAAGAATAAATATGCCCATTACAATGTCTGTAGAAAGTTTCACAAAGAAATATTCGGAACTTTTAGAGAAATCACTATTTTTCATTTTCAAGTCGGACTTTCATTCCAGGGCATCTAGTTTTTGGTCTGTCTGTGTGTCTATCTCTCGCTGTGTATCTGTCTGTGTCTGTACTCTGTATCAAAAACTTTAATCTTGACTATAACTTTTGGTCTGCAAGAGATAGAGACTACATATTTGGCTTGCATACTCAGCTGATGAAACTCTCTCAAATGGCATCAAGATCAATTATCTTGTGATCTTCTTCGTGACCTTTATACTAAAATTTTTACTTTTGTTGCTGTCAAGGGCATTTGTAGTTCATAAACACATCTTGTTGTTGTTGGATTTTATATTCATTTCTTATACATTGTTTGTAATCATAATGTGTTTTCGTTTTCAGGAAATACTGAATTCTGACATATTTATGTGCCATCTGATTTGTAATTCTATTATACATGAATATTAAAGAATTTGGATTCAAACAACTTTTAACATATGTGATACATGTAGTTCAGCAAAAAACAAAATACCTGCCTGCTGGGTCACTTGGCAAAAACAGACCCGGGGTGAGGGGAAACAAACAATTTTTTAATTGCAATTTACATGTGGCGATTTTGAAGTTTTAGTTTCAAATAAAAAATGTTGAGCTGTTTTTCGCCTAGTGTTTAATTGATAATAAAATTGCTATTTTTTATGCTGTTTTTCTTATTGCCATGTTGTGAACAATAAATTTTAATACTTGGTGTTCAGTAAATCTGTCATCATGGAACCATACCTTAATTATTTGCCCAATCAAGTAATAATGTTTATGATACTGGAAGATTTATATAAAACTCTACCATACCAGTTTGAAACAAAATTGGAAATGCCATGGTAAAATGCCTTCTTAATACTGGTTGCATGAGTATATGCAGTATTGTTTTCTTTTAATCACATTTAAAATGTATAAAGTCGTTCTCCAAAATCCTACTCGTGTCATATTTGCCCTTTTCTCCTTATCCTTAGTACATGCATTTCATTTGATAATCTGGGGAAATTTTCTTGAGGAATTATTACATATATGACCTTTAGTGGCAAAACCACCATCCTTAACAAATAAACATTACTACATGGAGATATTGTTATAATAATCTGTTGCTCTATCATTGATAAATTTTGTAGTTCATATCGAACAGGGCCAGGGTTCATATTGTTTTCCACAAAACAACAATTTTATATTTTTATCTGTTAAGCAATTATTACGCATTACATTTATACTTAATTTCACGTTTATCTTTCTTTTTAATATACATGTACTTTACGAGTATTTATATCATAGATCGTATGAAGAAGCTCAAATGATCAAATAAAATGCATTGCCTTATCGAATTGGTTATTATTTGTTTGTGATGATTCGTTTGTTATTGTTTCTAGTGATTGTTTTAAAAATTTTCAGTTTGTGAATAATTTTATTTTTGTTTCTTTCATCTATTTAAGAAATTCATCTTTATTCTTTACAGATTTTGCCTCCTTAGAAACTTTCTAATTTTCCAATTTACTTTTAACCCCATTGCTTTTCACTGAATTTATCTTGTGGTATGTTATAAATGTTAATTATCTTGTAGTATGTTATAAATGTCAATTACTGTGTTTATGTAAGAATTATTATTCAATGTTTGAGTTATCTGATATCCAATAAAAGTTTTTGTATATTGTCTCATTTTTTGTGTTTGTATTGATGCTAACTTAGAAATGTTTTGCAGTGTTTTTTAAACGACGGTTTCATATTGCCAGGAGAGGAATATGTGCCCCTGAAATAAGGCAGTGGCAACCAACTTCAAACTTCATCAAGTGTTGTTTGTAGAAAACATTTGTTTGGTTGATCGTTTCGTGCTTGATGCTTTATTATAATATTTGAACAGATGTTCAGATATAAGAGAAAGCTAAATCATATTCTATATGGGCATCTTGCGATCTGTATGTAAACATCGTTGTATAGGATGGGATTTTCATTTTCGGTTGATAAAGTGATAAAACACGAATATCACAATAAAATTACACGGAGTGGTCCTCGAAGTGTATCTCGATAAGCAAAGTCATTAGTATGCAGGGCTTGTAATAAATTACTTTTCTATGGCCTAGGCAAGTCAAAATTTAATCTCGGATAAGGACCAGTACTTGCCAGTCAAACAACTAAGTACTGCATCTCAGCGCTGAATAAAGAAGATAAAATAACCAAATGTGTAAAAAATAGCAAGTCAAAATCCTTGCATTTTTTTTTTTCGTGAATGGTTGTTTTAAATATTGAGTATTGAAAAACATTTGTAAAATGAACTAAAAAGAACTTCGTGTAGCAGGATTAAAACCACTACAGTGCAGATTGCCAATGCATGAACTTGCATATTGCAGAGAAGAGAAGAAATTACTCCAGGAAACTATTCTTAAATAAAACTTTCAAATACAAATTCTCTAATAAAAGATAGCATAACCATACTCTAAAGTGTCTCGGTAATATGTCAGCAAGAAAACAACACAAAAATTTCATGAGCGTTGAAATTGATTGTAAAACAATTCAAGACCTGCATTTGTCAGACATTCAGTCTCTTCGAGTTTTGACGTGGGTAACGCGACTCATTTTCAACGGCTGAACGACATCTTGACGATCAGTTGTGTCCTTCAAAGGGGGGATCATACTTTTATCAAGATTCAGATGCTAAGATAAACCTCCACACCAACAATCTGAATAATATTTATTTCTTAAATTTTCATTCTACAAATTCCTTTTCGGTCGTTGTTTAATTGTCTCTAAATTCAAACATCGATCACTATCCATATGGAGGCAGCCATATTGTTTGTAAGAAAAAGTGTACCGAAGCCTTTGCACGCGATTTGATTGGTTACTTATCGTATAGACCAACACCATCAATTTAGTTAAAATTGCATTCAATAAAATCCAAAATGTAGATATAGCGGTTTGTGAGCTGTTCATGTTCGTGTTTCTCACTGCGACAGGGAAAAAAGTGGGAATCCGACTAGATAAATGTTAGGTAATGATTCTGTTCAGCTTAATGACAATAATGGTACAAGTGCATCATATTCACCGATTGATTAACGTAACTTTTTGTAACAAAGTTGTGCATGTAGGTAGCATCTATTGTTTTTTTTTTAATCAACGAAAATAATTCAGATATTATAATTGGTGATGCCACTGTTAAAACTTATAGATATTCGATATTCATTCGTAGTCTCTGAATTTGTAGTGAGTAATTAATAAATAATTATCCATTACATATTAAGTGTCCCGTATAGTGGTAACCACACTGGGACTAGGAGTAAACTGTTAAGATATGGATAATAATGAGTCAATAAGGAACGTCCATTCTACTTGACATAAATTGAGATACTGGCAGTCACAGACATGTGGTGTTAAGTTACATCAAAATTCAAGACACTGGACGAATACTAAATATCATTTTTACACACTATAGTCATTAGTGTTTGGATAACAGGAAATAAACTTACTTTTGCTATGGAATAACTTTCATTTTTCTCTTTTTCTTTTATATATTAGTCGGATAGTGCGTTAATTAAATTCAGTATTGGAGCCTTTGTGTATCTATCAGTTCGCGATTTGATTGGTTCGTTATTGTATAGGCAACAACTTAGTTAAAACTGCAGTCAATGCAGGTAAAATCCAAAATGCAGATATAAAGATTTATGATCAATTCATGTTCGTGTTATGATCAATTCATCGCGACAGGAAAGCAAGAAACCACTATACCCAAGTATAAAGTGGAAAGGTTTTGTTCTTTAAGGAAGGGGAACTACACACAATTATCAAGATTCAGATGTTAAAACGAAAATCCATACCAACAATCTGAATAACATTATTTTCTTATACCTTTATTCAGCTGTTTCGTTTTTGTTTATTCTATTTAAATTCAAAACACCCGCTATTTTCTTTTTTTGTCAAGTTCAGGTTGGTAAGAAAGTGCCTTGGTATATGGTGAAAATATATCGACTTTTCATAGCTGTGATTTTCAAAAGGTAATTTATTGTTATCATAGCCTTGGTAAATATTGACATGGAAGCAACCATATCGTTTATAAGAAAAAAGTGTATTGGAGCTTTTGTGTATTAATATAAATATAGAACATATATACCTTATAATTAAGTGCACCATATGCGCATTTCGACAACCTATGTCTCTTCAGTGATGCTCGTGGCCAAATGATTGGAATTCTCAAAATATATGAATATTTGAAGATCAGTGTTGAAACCAAAATGACGGAAAAGTGAACCAAAGAATCTGTCTAAGGACAGAGCTATGCAAGAGGGAGATACTCCTTAGTTTTATAGTGATTTACTTCATTTGATGACTGAAAATTTGAAGTATATATTTCATGTCAGTACAAAAGCACTGAAAACTAGACTTATGATGCCCTCGGGGACTATCATTCGTACGCAATTTGATTGGTTCGTGATTGCGTAGGCAACAATTTAGATAAAATTGCAGTCAATGCAGGTAAAATCCAAAATGTAGATATAAGATCTTGTGATCTGTAGTCTACTTTCACGATCAACCGGATCACCGGTATCGGTTTCGTACATTTAACCAGAACGAGGCTTAACCTACTTCCGTTTCTACCGACGCATTTGAAAGTATGTCAGAGCGAGTGAATTTAAATGCCCAAAATATTGACGATATCAGGAAGCTGAAGGTTGCCCAGCTAAAAGAAATCTTACGAGCCGAAGGAGAATCTCTACGTGGTAATAATGTAAAGATGATGGATAAATCCAAACCACAAGTCCAAAAATCATGAAACCATAGGACATACAAAATCAGTGAAAATGAAAAACAAATGGAAAATAACAAAATATGTCTACTTGAAGAGCATATGTGAACCTCTGTGATGGAGTGAGATCAGGTGCCCGGGGAGAGTGAGCATCTCCTGCTTGCTAGCAACACCCGTCACATATACCCCGTAGAAAGAGTCAAATCGTGTGAATTCCATATGTATCTATATATGGAGAAGTCGAAGTCGGTAACCTTCTAGTATAGAAGGTGTCAAATCTGTGTAAAGTGATCGGAATCGGTCTCAGTCCAGAATATCATTTAAAAGTCTGGATAACGAGATATCATATGGAGTAATAAGAGTCTCGTAACGACCGTAGAACTTCCTCAGTGACGATGCTAGTCTAGCACATATATAACCCTGGTTGAGCAGCTTAACTGAAAGTCGCCTAGCCCTCAGAACAAAGTCATTGTAATTTGAACATGCTCTGGAATAACGTATTAAGTGAGATATGAATACGCCGTATGCGGGCGATGATGGAATGTTGCTACTTATGAAGGGAAAGTTTGTGATAGCGAAATTGAAATCGTCACGTTTGTCATAGAGTGAGGTGTTCAATTGACCATTAATGTCGAAAGACAACATAGTATCTAAATACGAAGTAGAATTACTAGTTTCTGTGGTTTCTTTGACCTCCAGTTCACTTGGATAGATGATGCTAAGGTAATCCGCGAATGAAGGATTATTAATTGAAAGCAAGTCATCTATATATCTGTAAGTAAAATTGAAGCCAAGAGCCAATTGTTTTTTTCCTTGCGAAAGCAAAGACTGAATGAACTCAGCTTCGTATGAATAAAGGAATATGTCAGCCAGAAGCGGAGAACAGTTAGTGCCCATTGGAATGCCGACAATTTGTTGAAAAACCTTACCTCCAAACACCACAAAAATGTTATCGATAAGAAAGTTCAACATCTGAATGACAGCTGTTTCAGTGTATTTATTTTTGGAATCAGAATTTTCCCTAACAAAGTAAGTTTTATCGTGGCCTATTACTATATATTTGAATTTGCGGCTTCCGTTTTTACTAGTAAATGCATTTTGAATAATTTCCGCTAATCTGTCTTTTAATTTCTGATGAGGGATCGTTGTGTACAGAGTCGAAAAGTCAAAAGACTTGATGGAGTGAATTTTAGTAAAACTTTTTGATTTTAGATGTTCTAACAACTCTTTTGAATTTTTAAGGATCCACATTTGATTAATTCCACTTCTGGAATATACTGTTTCGCAATATCTATGAACGCCAGATTTAATTTCTGATAATATTTTTGTGAGTAGGATCGATACAGATTTTGTGGAACACTTCGAGGAACCAGCGATAAAGCGTTGTTTGTACGGAGTTTTGTGCATTTTTGGAATACAGTACAAATATGGAAGTTCTAAATTCAATTTATTTGAGTCAATACCAAACGTATTGAGGACAGATTTATGATTCTCGAGTACTTCCGAAACCGAAAAGTTCGTGAGAGTATAAGTAGGATTTCCTGGAGCTGAATTTAATCCTAATTCTTTCACTAGGCTGTCAAAGTAATATTTCTTACAAGTAAATGTATAATTATTAGATGCTTTATCTGCTGGTGTAATGATATAATGTTCTTGGATGAAGGTAAGTTCTCTGACAACATCAGGATCTTTAAAAATAGATTCGAATCTGGTGTTTACAGAACCTTGTAATTTTCTAATTTTTGATCTCAGCAGTACTGCAATAGATTTTATCCATTCCGAAAGAGTGTCGACTTGTACTTCCTCTCTTTTTGCCCATCGTGTGGCATATTCCTCGCAGCAGTTCATAATATTCTCAAAATTTTGGCTCCATGTGAATGATCTGGGTTCTCTGTATTTTGGACCTTTAAGTAAAAGTTCTCTTAATTTAGTGTTTTTAACTATATCGAGATCACCAGTAATGACATGGCCACAAGGAGAATATACGAAATTAGATGAGGAACATGCACACGGTTGAGAATGGCATGCAGAGTTGCTAAGATCAAGACACTGTAGAAACCCTTTGTAATTATAAATTTTGGATGCAACTGATGGCGTGTAGCTATAGGAAATACATGGCGGATCTTTGTTTTTGAAATATGGAGGTATTTTCTCTAAAACAGACTTATGATTTAAAATTTGGCCGAAATTTAAATAATCAATGCCTTTATTTGCAAATTTAATTTTGATGAAAGGGCGATTAGATTTTTCAAGATATTCTTGTGGCCAGATGTGTGGCGTTAAAATCGCGACTTCAGCCAGTACAACCCCAGGTCCAGGATTTTGACAGTAATACTAAAGTCAGTTCTTTATGGAAGGGCACGTTTCAAATATAGAAGTGGCAAAAGGGAACTCTTACGTGTGGATCAGGGCAAAAGTCATGGCTTCTATGAAAAAAACAAGATACAGAGTCATGGTGATTTTCAGTGGAACAGGAGATGTGAAATTTGCAGCATGTGACTGTCCTGCTGGGTAAGATTATTTTCAAAATGGACGTATCAAGTGATGTTTGAAAGGGTGTTCTGAAGCCCAAAGTGGGCTAACAGTAAGCATGTCAGACTCATGATCGGAAGGTCTTGAGTTCAAACCCCACTGTCCTTCACAATGGGAGGATGTACCTTGGCAAGCAGGTAAATTAAAGACATATTCAGACAGCAAGTGTTCCCATGTCAAGGTAGGCTCGGCATCCCTAGCTGCCCATGGTGTAATTAAATGCCAAGCAGCAGGACCAATTATTGTCTGGATGACTATATTCTGTCATATATTTTGTTGAACTAATGATCACAGTGAGGATAAATCACACCAATTTTAGAGGGTTTCGAGATAAAATGACAATTTGGGGGGCATTTTTCACAACCAAAAGGGGGCGAGGTATTTTCAAACACATGCCTAGATCACTTAATGTATAGTACTACTTTACAGCAGTTAAGATTTTAGTTCAATACTTTCCTACATCAGCATTAAAATTATATAATAGTAATTTAATACACTGCCAATCTATTTGGTTAAGGTTTCATTATTTGTATTTCAGTCTCGGCATTGAGGGATTAGGAAAATGCAACCATGTTGGAGGATTACTGTTTGCAGTCAACAGCTTTTATATGAACGGTTTGCATTTGCATCCTACATCCGTCTCCTGCACATCACAACTGAATGGCTGGATTGTACCCAGGAATCTCACAGTTCCACCTAAACCTTTGAGAGATATCAGAATACAAAAAATACAGTTTGGTAGTGGTCAGTCAAAAAACAATCAGTCGAGTTTGCATGACCCAAGGGCACCACATCACCGGTGTTTAGATACACATGACTTAAATATCCTGCACCAGGAATTAACTGAATGTGCACCATCATCTGGTTTTTTTCTTTTTCATGATTCATCTACATCATCAGATGAGGTAGAGTTTGTTGACACTATAGATGGTGCAAGGGTCATGGAAAATGTTGCTATTTAAACGCCGAATGTGATGGTAGAAAACTTGTATTGTACAACTGTAGAAGATACAGAGGTTGCACCAGAATTGCTGTCAGATCTGCCAATTATCGAAGAGAACTGCAAAATTTCGGACAAGGTTGCAACTGATAGTGAATTCATCGAGAACTTTGTTGATGACATCATCGATAGTGAATCAGTTTCCAATGAATGTATTCAATTTATTGAAAACTTCAAGCTGATAGTAAACTGTGGCTATACTTGCATGGGTACAAAATGACTGCATCTAACTTTGGGAAAGTTGTTAAATGTTATAGGAAACCTAATGGTCTTATAAAATCCATGTTATATTCAAATCCAAAATCTAAGTATCTTTCATATGGAAAAGATCATGAGCAAGATGCAATTGATCAGTATGTTCAAAAGAACAAAAATGTGAAAGTTGAGAAATGTGGATTAGTACTATCAAAGAACCGTCCAGGTTTGGGGGCCAGCTAAGATGGCATTTTTAATGATGATAAGGGTGTAAAAGCTGGAATTGAATGCAAGTGTCCTTTCTCACAACAGGCTAAATCAGTGGATGAAGCCTGTAAAGACGAATCTTTTTATCTTTTTAAAGATGAGACTGGTATGATCAAACTTAAGAGAGATCACAACTATTTTATCCAAGTCCAAGGACAGCTATTTGTTACAAAAGTTAAGTATGTTGACGTTGTGGTTTGGTTTGGTCATGATCAGGACATCTTTGTAGAAAGAATATATTTTGATGAATCAAAGTGGTTTGATAAGTACCTGCCTGCTTTAGATCTATTCTACAAGTGGGTGTTTGTCCCAGAGTTATTAACAAGGAGAGTGAAACGGGGCCTGGAAATTCAGCCAGACTGGAAAAATATAGTTTCAGGTTTTAAATTAGCAAACTGACATGTCAGGAAGGGCAATGCAGACAAAGAAATTGACAGACGGACAGAGTGATTACTATTTTCTATCGAGTCAACCTGGCAATAAAAGAAAAGATAAAATATTGTAATGATATGATTTATTGACACATACAACTTATAATGTATCATACAAATATGAAATAAATCTGCAGATTTCACAGTTTAATTACTTCCATTTTGAATTCAAGTTCCTATTTGCTAGTACAAATAATGCCCCTGAGAGATCTGAAGCTTCATGTATTAAAGTACCAATAAGCAGAGGACTAATGTTACAATGTACTGTAAACCATCTTTTATTCATGGCGTTTTATTTTAATGATTTTTACACTTGGTACCAATTTTGCATTTTAAATTCATGAGTAATCTGTTCCTGTACGTGAATATATACCTAAAATGCATATGGTAAGAATATTGGCAATGTTGTTTTTTTTCGTGGAAACATCGTCCACGCGAATATCACGAAAATAAAACCCTCACGAATAAAATATGGTTTACTTTACCTTATAAACTTTTCACCGAATAATTGAAAATAGTCAAACTAATGATTTGAATCTATATATGAATAATTTCAACATGTCTCAAAAACAGTTGGACATGGATTATATCCCTTCATGTATATTTGATGTGGTCTACTTTTTTGCTCTAAGCCTAAAGAGTTTAGAGGAGTTGGCTAAACAAGGAAGCTAGATGAATGCCAAGTACAGTAACTGTGATAACAAGTTTGACAGTAGTGATGTCCCTTCAAAAACCCAAAATCTGTGCATTGTTTATGACAAGAATTTATGAACAAATGGATAGACAGAATGATTTCTGGATATACAATGTATATTTGTAAACTCTTAATCTTGTCTGAGCACATGCACAGCTACCAATACAAAGTATGAAAGCCTTTAGCTGTCTTTAGTTTTTGGTGGTACTAAAGGTGGTAAAAAATTGGTTAAATATGCAATGACAGAAAACATTTGACTACTTACATGTTTTAAACTAAGAGGTAATACACCATCCAAGATATGATAATTTTTAATTCTACCTATAGCCCTCTCAACATGAATTCTGACTGATGCAATATATATAGTTTCTTCAACTTCCTTTGCTGACAACTGTGGTTTAGGTCCTTTAAAAGGAGGAATGTTAAGAGTAACACCATTCGGCAATATGTCAGTTATTTCAAAACCTCGGTCTGCCATCACATTGTCCCATCTTCTAATAAACCTAAGACACCACTTTGCTTGGTAATTTCTTTATCAGAGACTCTTCCGCCCCATAACTCGGACACAAATGTACAAACTCCATTTGGACTTACACCAATCAAGGCTTTGTAAGTATTGTGATGCTTGTAGTTTGACCAAGTTTCGGACTGAGCTAACATGGATGACGGAATCTCAACATAAACCTCTGTGCAATCCAGTATTATTCTCGTTGTAGGGTATGGGGCAAAAGAGTCTGGTAAATTTTCACGAATAAGCTTTTGAGAAGGAAAGGGAAATATAAGTGGCAGTTCACAATGAAGAAAATTAATCCATGTTGAAAATACTTTTGAAAAAAAGACTGAGAAATGTTAAACCTTTCTGCTAGATCGCGTACAAACAGACCCACTTTAATTCGAAGTAACACAATAAAAAATTCATCCCTGAGAGACAATTTTCTTTTTTGTCCAGGTTTTTCACCCTGAATTTGGTAAAGTTTTACATTTGTGGCTTCATTTTTCCCTCTCCAATATTGCAGTTTCTCTGCTTTTTTCTCAAGATATTTGAACACAGCATTAAATGTAGGTAGTTGATAAATCCTGTGTAAAATGACATAGCCTTGTCATCATCTCTGATCTTGTCAATACCAAACTGATTCAACTGAAATTCATTTAATTGATCTTGAAGATCAATGATTAATTCTGATGACTTTTCAAGCTGAACTTCTAAATGTTTGATTTGGTTTTGGAAAGTTCCCATTACATCCTCATTACTGCAACTTTACTCATGGTCCTCCACATATTCTGATGTACTGAAGTTTGTCTGTGTTTCTTGATTGACCATGACTAGATCACTCTGTACACCTACATCACATACCTGAAAATAAAATATATCTTTGTGATACATGTAGTAATTTACCTACATGACATTGTCAATATTTTGATGTAAAATTCCACACCAAAGCAAAGCATCACAGTATGATCAACAAAAAGTATACCTTAATCCCTATATTTAAAAATTTTACAAATTAGCACATCCTGAGAATGAAATGACTGTTGTTTCTAAAGTTTTGTCGACATCATAATAGTTCATTAAGAAATGAATGTTCGAATTACTTAATGCTATATATATATATAATACACTGGGAATGTAAATATTACAAAATCATTAACAGAAACACCACACTTCATTTACATATTCTTCATGATGCAACCTATCGATTGTTAGGGTCAAAGATAAAAGTCACAAATGACTAAATGGTATGGTCATAGGTCAAATGTTAAGGTCACAGAGGGCATTTATACTTATGTGGCTATGCTTTGCATGTCTCTGTTTAACATTTTAACATTTGTACACTATGCTTTTTCATCAGTATCAATTTGCGGCTTAATAAGTGAATCTCACCCTTTGTGTTCTTATGGTATATAATGTCAGATATGATGGGTTTTTGCATGACATCACACTTATCACACAAATCTGTTTACAAAGACCACTGTCATTGCTTACCATAAGCATAAAAATGGTGAAGTCCTTTGTTACATGTTTATTTTTTAACTGATCAGAAATGAAAAATGGAAATAAAATAAATGACGTACGCAATCCTCATCCTCTGTTACAGTGATAGCAGCACTGGTATTCAAGGTAACATGTATGGGCTTGAATGGTATCCTCTTCATTGGGGGCTTACGAGTGGGTGCATCAGTTGTCCATATGAACATTGACGGTTTCACACCTTGTCTAAGTGTCCAACGCTTTGCACCAAGGAAAATGTTGATGTCGTTCTTATTGAAATGGTCGGAGCATATTACTGTTTGGGGTGTCATTTTGAAATTGTCTTTACCATCTATGCGTTTTATTAAATTGCACCATACATCTTTAAGTTTCTTATTTTCCAAAACATCCTTTGGAATATGGAAAAAATGTATATCTGACTTTGTTCCATCTGACCGATACTCTTTGTTTAAGCATCTTGCAGCACAACACTGTTTCCCCAATGATATCTTTTTTTTAAACACACTCATGTTCCGTCAGTTTCTAGAACCAATACTTAATTCTAACAGCCTGAAAAAGGAATTACATAAAAATGAACCAAAACATTTTAGAACTACTAGGGTAAAAATTAGGACTATATATATAATACTGTAGCATATGAACTCAACAAAGTTGGCACAAATATTTTCTCCATTGTAGAAAGTACAAACTACAATTTTACATGATGATGTCACCTGTAGTACTTATAGTAACTTTACAATATTAGCACATTTCACACAACCTTCCATGTTGATGTAGTACATGTATTAGTTTTTGACTGATTGATTTTTGTTCAACGCCACACCACGAATATTTCACGTATATGGTGACGACACCTGCCTGATCCGGGGCATATAAATTTTGACTTCTGCAAAGGACCCACCCGAAGCAGTGAGGGATCTTTAACGTGCCACGCCTACCACGACACGAGGCCTCGGTTTTTCCTGTCTCATCCGAAAGACAGAACACCGGCATCACCAGAGCAGGACTTGAACCCCGGCCTACCGATCAGGAGTCCAGCGCGATACCACTAGGCCACGCCGGCTTGTACATGTATTAGAGTAATACAGTTGTAATATATGGGTTTGGTATGTCGGCCAGATAGCTCATGGCTCAGTGGTAAAGCATCTAAGCAGTAATTGGAAGGTTGTGGGTTCAAATCCTTGTCGCCAGTTACGGATAAAACAAAAAAATTTAGCTGATTAACTATATGCATGTGGTGTTATTTGTTTGCAAGTTTCAGTCCTACAGATTGCAAACCCCAACCTGACACAAACATACATGTATCACAGGTGTGCCCTTATACTATTGGCTAATATACACATTTTTGCTAGCTGAGGGAGGGGGTTGGAGGTTATATATAGAATTGAACGTAATGGGACAGCTATGAGTATATTCCACCTCCAGCGCATCATACAAAGCAGGTACCACATCCGGCAATGTAAAATTTACAGAGAAATGTGAGAGTCGCTGCATTAAAACCCTTTTATAATATTCTCATTGACATTGACCTATGCCTCTGGCTTTACACAGACAAGCACCATGCCTAGACAAAAAGCTCCGTTTCTAAGTTTTAAAATTAGTAAATGGCGGATCATTAAAGCAAGATGACAGAAACGATGAATTTCCTTCAAATTTATCTGCATCTTTTATGATGTCATTGAAAAGCTTGTTGGTAAAAGAAAGATTTTTCTTACCTTCGGCCTTCTCGTTACTAATCAAACCGGAAGTAGGACGAACCTCGTTTCGGCGTTTTGCACGGGGAATAACTCTCGCAAAGCTGACTTTTAAAAAGATCGGGAAACGGGTCTATTCATGTTGGTGTTTCGTTTCTCATGAAAGCAAGAAACCACTCTTTCCATGCTACTCACCAAAATTCTAACAGAAATCAAATATGGTCTTCAGAAATACTGCTCTACTGCTTACTCAAGAAGCGGAATCAATCAGATGTGGATCCTAAAAAGTATTCAAGGAACAAGGCATTTAAAATCTCCTATTTTCAATAATGTCACTAGCATCAAATCTTTTGTCTTTTCGACTTATTATACAACCATTCCTCATCAAAAACTAAAGAGAACTGAATGACATCAATTATTCAAAACGCCTTCTTTAACAAAAAAAAAAAAAAAAAAAAAAAAAAAAGAATTCGCAGATATAAATATCTCGTTTTAGATCACGACACATATTTTGTAAAGGAACAGTCTGATTCCAGCAGCAAGTATACAGAAAAAGAGATCATCTAAATATTAGAATTTCTTATAGATATTTTTGTGATATTTGGTGGGAAAGTGTTCCAACAGATTGTTGGCATTCCTATGGGTACTAATTGCGCGCCTCTTCTGGCCGACATATTTTTGTACTCTTACGAAGCAGAATTCATACAGTCTCTGCTCTCCTCTCTAAAGGCAATAAGCAGTTAACATCTCGTTTCAACTTTACATACAGATACATCGATGATGTTTTGTCGATTAACAACCCTGTATTTTAGGATCACCTCAACATCATATATCCAAAGGAACTCGAGATAAAAGATGCTACAGAGGGCGCATCGTCTGCTTCATACCTCGATATACTGCTATCAATTAGTGACGATGGTTCATTAGTAACCTCTCTCTGTGACAAACATGACTATGTCAATTTCATTATTACCAACTTCACTTTTCTGAGTAGCAACATACCTTCCTCTCCCGCATATGGCGTCTTCGTTTCACAGCTTATACGCTATGTCAGGGTATGCTCCTCTAAAAACGAAAATATCGTCCTGAGAGCGAGGCTTCTTGCTTCTCACAGGGATATATTGAGGAACGTTTGAAATTATTTCTGAGGAAGTTCTATGGTCGTTATAGGGATCTATTGAAATTTCAGATTCCTCTTTCAAGAATGTTAACCGATATTTTGGGACCTGACCATACAACATAACCATCTTAACTTTTTGGCTATACTTGATTTGACATAATACGTATACACATGTATATACAGACATTTGTTCACCTGTGTTTCCGACACCAGAATTTCGGACAGGCAGCATTTCTTGCCTTGAGTTGGAAATTTGACTTCGTGTTCCTGTCTCCTTCGTATGTTTATGCGTGTATATTTATGTATTTACCTCCTCAACTTAAAGGTTGTTGCAGGACTTTTGCGACGGGTGTTGCATGCAACAAGGGGACGCATACTTCTCCCAGGCACCTGGTTTCACCTCGATTTTATTGGGGTTCGCATTTGTCTGAATATGACACTAAACACGATAGTGCCTTCTTTATTCCATAGATTATGAGATATGGTTTACCCTTCGGTACTTTTTCGTTTTTTACTTATCAAGAAAGTGGAAAATCTGACTAGATAAATCTGTTGTGTAAAGCAAGTGCATATCCATTCTATTACAATGATTCTGCAAAGCTAATATAACGATAATGCTACATGGTAATCTTATTCACTTGTTAATCAATTTCACCCTTTGTAACAAAGGTAAGTGGTAGATATAGGTCCTCTGAATACAACGAAAATAAATCAAATTCTACAATTGGTGACACCACTATTTAAAATTATCAATATTTGATATTCATTCCTAGGCTTTGACTTTATTGTGAATAATTAATAAATTGTTATCCATATATAAAATGCCCTGTATGGTAACCACACTGGGGCTATGAGTAAAGTGTTAAGGTACGGATAATAATAAGTCGACAAGAAACATCCATTCTACTTCACAATAATTGAGATACCAGCTATCACAAACATATGGAGTCAAGTTAGAGCGAAAATCAAGAAACTGGACGAAAACGATATATTTGTTTTACACACTGTAATTTTTGGATAACAGGAAATGAATTTACTTACGTTGTGGATGTTTTTTCATTTTTCTCTCATTTCGTCTGTGATATGCTTTTCAGAAAGTTCGGTCATCACGTCGTTGGTGTCGAATAATCAAAATGTTTCTTTTAAGATTGGTCACGGGAAGCTTCTTGATTGTCTTGGCAATATGGGATTGATAATGTGTGTGAAATATTGCCAAGAGTTAGGACGATGCAACCGGATTGCATTTCATGAGGAACGGTTACAGTGCGTGTTGCTATCAATATCCGAAGATAAGCCGAACAACGGAATTGAATCTGGCTACATTGTTTCAAATGTTAATGTAAGTGAAAAGTAGATCATTTAAATTCTATTTGAATGCAGTCATTCTAAAATATCTCACCACTTATTGTTTAAAAGCAACAAACATCTTAATTAATAAATCAATTTTTTTTGTAATATATAACTTATTTGTATTCTGACATAGATAATTTTCAGAAAATGCCTATTTTATTATAAATGCCGAAAATTGTTTTTTTCAACATTAAGTTTTAAATCCCAGAACATTCTTGGTGCAAAAAACTATATGCAATGTTTTGATAAACAAAGGGTTCATTTTGGATTATAGGTAAAATCCTGTGGATCTAACTCCTGTGACGAATTTAAGAGATGCGTGCAATTCTCCAATTTGGACCCAATGTGTGTCAGCATTGTTCAGAGTAACTGCAGTACCAGTAAATATCTTATGTCCAGTGCGAACAGTGATGACTACCAGGTCACGTGGTCTTCTGTTTACAGCGGTTACTCACAGTATCTTCTTAATAGTCCAACATGCTGGGCCGCGGGTCAATTAGACACACAACAATGGATCCAGGTATACTTTCAGTTTTAAACAGGATATATCACAAATTTTCTGTTCCTCTTTTTGACCAGCTGGTAAATGCATTTTCATATATCGGTTATAAAGTAAGATGGATTTTACCTAGCCAACATTGCGCATTCTAATAAATTCGCGAGAAAAAAAAGTCAGGAGACCGATATATAGTGAATTCCGGGTTTATTGTTCTTTATTTTATGTTACTTCCCTTTGGAGGACTTTTGAGATGTTCAAAAAGTTATATTGTCACCTTAGCACATGCATAAACTATGAAACTATTTCTTTCCAATACTGATGAATATACAATATTAAAGAGGACTTGTAATTATTGTCAACCTATACTTGGAAATCTAGATGTTTTGACGTTTAAATACTGGAGAATGTTAAATATCTTTCTTAACTTGTAAAGTAAACGCATGTCATTTCAATAATTCAATATCAGTTGCCCGAATATAAGTAACTCTCTATGAATATCCATTAGTAGGTCATTAATAATGTTATAAATGGAAAGATCATCAATTAAAAGCACACAAAGTAAATGTGGCACTAGACCATTAGCTGAGAAGGAATTATGTCCAACATGGGACAAAAAATTAATTACGATATAGTCATTCATTTATCTGTCAGGTTTCTTGAAATTTATAAATTATAATATGCCTAGATCTAACCAATTTATTTTCTGTTCTGCCATGGAGTTTCTTTTTCGATATCAACTCCAATCACTACGCATAGAAATATCAAAAGCGCCCTACAATTAATTTTTCATGCTTTTACTTTAACAACATGAACATTTATTACCGATGGACTAAAGTAGCATACATTAATATAATAAAATATGAATTGAAACGTTCAATGAATAATAATTATAACAGTAATAATTACCCATTTTAAATTTCGAGTATCGATAAATAAATGAAAACAGATGAAGCCCTCAAAGTTAAAGATGCAAGTATAAGTTGTATGTAGAAATATTTATGACTTAAATGTAAACAATGTTTTCTTTTAGATAATATTTAACAAAAAAAGGTTAATAGAAGGTATTGCTATGCAGAAGCGATATAACGACATCCAGTACGTTACAGCATTTAAAGTGTTCTATAGTACTGGTGATTTCAATGACTGGTGGCCTATTGTAGATGACAATCAACAACAAAAGGTAAGGGGCTCCGATAATAATCTGTGCCCTTGAAACGGGCATCAGCTCAGGATTTCAATATCGTTTATACTTTGGTACCTAATACATGGGTTTTCTTCTTGCAATCCAACTCACATTGTTGTAAACACACGAAATTTGTATTTTTGTGCTTTCACTTTTCCAGTTTTACAAGTCATTTTTAAGAAATGTGTGCTTGAATGAAAGAATAGAAACCAATAAACTGCATTTTATCAAATATATATATATATCTATAAAGAGGCACACAAACATAACACATCGATTCTAATAAGTGTCAAGGTTTATCAGACACAAATGTATATCGGTAGTTTAATACTTAACAATCAACCAAGCTATTATTGTAATCTTTGTTTCGAGAGCTCAGAATCCGGCGACTTTACTACTGCAGGACAATGTGCCTATACATATTTCCATGAAAGAGAAAAGTATTGACACAGCTGTATCGTTAATACCCTTACGTACTTCTACACAGTAAGACCATTAAAGACACTATAGAATATCTGGATATAATGGAATAGTGGTACGGCCTTAGGGCTGTCGAAACGGAGGTGATAAACATATATCTTGCGTGTTTCAAACAGCTCCTGGTCATTGTCAAACTGTATAAGAGAAGGATAATTACTGAGCCAAATGTTGATTCTTGAATTCTCTGAATATTAAAAAGAAACTTCCTTGACACAATTGAAAAAATATCTGTACATTTGGCCATTACATTATGGAAGAACAATTATTTTCAATTACTTCTTAAAACTGAATGGAACTGTACTGAGTTGTGTCATGCCATCACATTTTTTATGAATAATATTCATGTACAGTTTAATGGCAAGATTTATCAACAGATTATTGGGATATCTATGACCACCAACTGCGCTCCCCTTAGAGAAGATTTATTTTTATACTGTTATGAGAAAGACTTTATGCATTCTTCTCAAACCTCTAAACGTTTCGACCTTATTGATATGTTCAATTACACGTCTAGATATCTTGATTATTCACATTACTCTACCTGAACTTCAATTAAACAAAGACGATACTTCCGATCAGGAAACACCTTTTTTGGACTTAAATATTAAACTTATTAACAACAAAATTCAAACATATATGACAAACTTGACGACTTTAGACTTCATATGTACATTTAGCTTATCTAAATGGTGATGTCCCCAGACCCTCATCATATGGTATTCATATTAGTTAATTGGTTTGATTTGTTAGAGCCTAAAGTTTTTGATTTTCATGCAAAAAATTCTTTTCAACAATACGTATCCAGCGGAAATTTCCATCCCAATTTCTAGGGTGATCTAGTGTACAAACTAAGGAGGGTCAAAGGTTTCGATAATTTCATCGGCGAATTTAAAAAAAATTATTTACGTTTTCGACATCGACAGTATGACCCCGAGGTCATCGCTAAGATCCTAGGTCTTGTGTTGGGTCCTTCTACAATCCAGGACAAACCTTTACTTGACTAACAGGATGGTGGGGATTCTATGATGGGCCTTGTCCAAAACTTTTCAGAGGAGGCAGATTCTGATCTACGTCCTCTCAGAGTGTTAGTTGGGACTCTTATTCAGCAAGGATCTGAGCTCGCTTACAGACGGGCAGGGCACTTATGTTGATGCCGTCTGACATATTTTTGATAACAACATTTTATTCTATAAACGTTTCGTGTGTAAAGATTTTTTATGACCTCTAGTCTTGCGAAACCTGTTTATCCTAGTTCTCTATATGAAGGATTATTTATAAAGTTTTAAGATTAGTGTCTTTTGATTGTACTGCCTTTGTGGTGAGTGGGAAGGTGGAAGCCCGTAAACTGGTTCACCACACCAATTGAGTGATGTTTGTTACTTCAATTGATCGTCCTAAGTCCGTATTGTAATCGCAACACAATCGAATATTTTGTAATGTCGTTTGTCCGTGTATATTTTACTATTACCATGTTTTGTGTGCATGTCTTTGGTAATTTGTGTCATACATCTTTGTCAGATGCCTTCTGTTTTCTCTTTTATATACAAAACCTGTAGAATGTTTTATATACAAAACAGAAGACGAATTTAAACAAAACATAACAGTTCAACCATTTTCAAATTCTTACTGAATGCACTATACATTTTCAGGAATTTCAAGGAGTTAATAATGACGGCAAGATTTACGACAGATTTCTCCCAGAGCCGGTGTATGCAGAAGGGATACGCCTGAACCCAACACAGTATAGCGTCTACATTTCTCTCCGATTTGACATCATTGGATGTTAGAAACGTTACTTAATAAATCAATGTTATGTAACCTGCACATAAATGCAAGTGTTTGAATGCACTTGCATTATAATTTGTAATAGTGTTCTTAATACTGAAAGATATTTTCTACCACAACATGACTTTAAATCGTGCATCATTGATCTTCTGTGCAACTGTAGTTTCCGCAGAGGGTTTGACTTAAGTGTTATTACACCCCTTTTCCTGATGTTGTGTGGCTGTGACACTTTCTACACAGTGTTTGTTCACATTTATGTATATATACAGTGCTGAATTATGTATGTTTCGTCTGTAGGTAAGGGCATTCGCGGCGGGTGTGGCTAGCCAACAGAAGACGCTCACTCCTTCCGGGCACCTGGTCTCACCTCTGAATTTCAGGGGTGCGTGAATGCCCACTGTGGTACATTGTTGTAAGAGCCATAGTCATGTGACACCAGTTACTTTCGTATTTTGCATTACTTATACGATTCAGACGAGCTAACTCACTTACACTGCTTCTGTTATCTTAAATGTGCGTTGTTCATGCGTCTCCCTACCTGTTAATGCCATTATTTGACCAAGTCTCAATCACAATCCTCGAATCACATTCTGTAATACTATTTTCCGATAAAATATGTTTCTCCTAGACCAGAACCTACTGCACCATTCCCATTTCTTCCTCAATGTCTTTTGTATCAACAGCGAAAACCTCTCCAATCCTTATAATTCAGACACGATATTGTTTTAAACAAAATTAACAGGATTTGGTGTAAACAAATAGACACAAAACAACACATTAGATTTTTTTTTCGATTCACCGATTATAAGTCATGAGTATAGTTCACAAAATTATTTAAAGAGCGAGAAATAAATAAGACCAGATCGTACATGTGAAAGGATACAACGTTTTTATTATACGCCAGTCAAAAGACGGAACGTATTATGGTATGGCGATGTCCTTCTGTCCGTCCGTCTGTCGGTCCATCCGTCCGCTATGCAACGCAATAAGTTTAGTAAACATCAGCTGTGTTTCATACAAAATTCTTAGATAATGTAGAGGAAGCCGCTTTTCGATTTTGAGCAAATTACATTTTGTCATTCCGGAGTTATGGGACTTGGATATAATTTTTACTATGAAAAGATGTTATGGAACTCGATAACCTAAATAAACGTCAGTTGTTTTTCATAAAACTCATATAGAATGCTTAGATAATGTAAAAGGAAGCCGCCTTTCGAGTTTGAGCATATTCCGTTCCATCGTTCCGGAGTTATGGGACTTTGCTATAGTAAGATGATATGGAACGCAGTAACTTTAATAAATGTCAACTGTTTTTCATGAAACTAATACAGAATGCTTAAACAGTGTAGAAGAAGCCGCCTTTAGATTTTCAGCAAATTCCGTTTTGTCGTTCCAGAGTTATGGGACTTGGATTTTATTTTTACTATGAAAAGATGCCATGGAACGGAATAACTTAAGTAAATGTCAATTGCTTTTCATGAAACTCATATTTAATATTTTGATGATGTAGGGGAAGCCGCCTTTTGATTTTTAGCAAATTCCGTTTTGTCGTTCCGGAGTTATGGGACTTGGATTCTATATTTACTATGAAAAGATGCCATGGAACGCAATAACTTAAGTAAACGTCAGTTGTTTGTCAGTAGGGGAAGCCGCCTTTCGATTTTGAGCAAATTCCGTTTCACCGTTCTGGAGTTATGGTACTTGCATTTTATTTTTGCTATAGTAAGATGATATGGAACGCAATAGCTTTAATAAATATCAACCGTTTTTTATGAAACTAATACAGAATGCTTAAATAGGGTAGGTGAAGCGGTGTTTTATTTTTGAGAAAATTCTGTTTTGTCGTTACAGAGTTATGGAACTTGGATTGTTACTATGATAAGATGCTATGGAGATGCTATGTAACGCGATAACTTAAGTAAACGTCAGTGTTTTTCATGAAACTTATACAGAATGCTTAAATAGTGTAGGGGAAGCCACCTTTTCGCTTTCAATATATCATAAAAGTATTACCAAAGATACCCATACGTTCACATTGATCCCGTCCAAAGTAAGCGACGGGCGTATTAAGCCACTCTAAGCGTTGCTCTTGTTAAGGTAGTAGAAGCGATCTAAGGGATGTAATTCTGAAAAGTGTTTAAAACGTTTACACATATGGGCGCTTTTCAAGCATGTTTCAGATCTAGATTTATGTCGTTCACAAAACAACCGTTAACAATGATTTTATCTAAAACATATACGCGTACGCACGTTTTCAAGCATTTTTAGATAAAGATCTAGGATATTTGTAAACATAACAGACGATCATTTCTCCCATATTCGCAGAGTAATCCTCATTAGTTGTCAAAATAATCAGCCTTTCTTCCACAAGGAAGTAAAAGATAAACGACATCTTCTTTCCCGGAAATGACGCTGACCCAGTTACTGGCAACTAACTGACGTCATTGTGTATTGAATGTGACGTAAGGTATTTGTAGCTTTGTAGAGATAAAAGTGATTGATTATGATTATCACCGTCAGTATTTTCAAAAATATATATGTGCAATTTTATGTTTCAAATGATACTCATTAAAGATGTTCTCTGTGACTTAGTGAATAAATCCAGTGGAGGGTTGGCTCTTTAATGAAATGGGCCAAACGTGTTGTTCCGGATAGAAAACCATCTATACGCACAAAAAGCACGTCCATGTTTGCAACGGACCTTGTTGGTAATAGTACATATATCATTACGCAGACTCATAGTTCAAAGTCAAGATCTCAAGATAATTCACCTTAATATCGTCATAAAAGGTTTCATTCATGAATTACCATAGGCGGATCTAGATTTTTTTGAAAGTAAAAGGGGTGGGGTCAGTCTTCCATGACTAATGTTTTGCAGAATTCGGTCCGGAAAGGGGGGAGGGTTGCAGCCAAAGACTGGTCGAAAATGACTTTTTTGTTAAAAACGATTCAAACCGTGCAACTCCCTTTTAATATCCCCAGTGCATTACAAAATGTGTCTCTTTTATAAGCCATAAGTGATGGGCAAGGTAAAAGTTATTTTTGACATTAAGATCATGGTCACAAGGTCCTTGACTTTGCTGTCATTTGAAAGGGTTCCATTACACCTTACAGACTGAAGTCTCTGTCTCTTTTCAAAAATGTGGGCAAAGTTAATTTTAGATAATTCTAGCATATGTTTCACGGTCAATGTCATTTTTGAAAGAGCTTTATAGGTGAAGTACGCACACCATATATGATGTCTTTGTACTTTTATAGTTCAAAAGTTATGGAGAAGGTCGATGTTGCAGATTGACACATGAAACATAGATAAGGCAAAAGTAATATGGGACCCCCAACACTACGTATTTCGATCCGGGGGAATACAAAGGAAATACCATATACAAATTGTTATATTGTATAAACATTCAAAATTTTCAAACATTTTCTGAAAGGAAAAATGTTTTAGGATGTTGTTTATGAAGTAATTATTATACATATTGTATGAGCATTTGTGCATACCTAGAGACGGAATGGGGGAGGGGTGGTAATTCAAACCTAGGTTAATTTTTCTTAAATTTAATATATAGAAGAAAGTTGTTATATTGAAAAACCATTCCACATTTATTTTGAAAAAATTAAACGATAGAATTCTTTTTAAATAGAAATAATCTTATGAGGGACTCAGTAATTGGTAATTTTTACTACATCAACCAGGGAATAAGTTTATTTTACAAAGACTAAGCAAAGAATCAATATGATGAGGCCTTTAAATTATTGCATACATCCTTCAGAAGCATTGACAGTTTTATATACTGATCCAACACTTTGTTATCAGTTTCCATGAACATTTGAAATATCTTTACATCAATTCAAAGCATGCTAGAATGGGTTAAAAATGCCTCATATTGTGTTGTTGTCAAAACATTACCCTTAGATCAATTCATTCAAACTGTGTCATAATGAGTATCTATACAAAGGCTAACTACTTTGCGATTTTCAATGAAATTGATTCATAGGAAAATGTTGGATACCTCGAGGCTACTACCTTAAATGTGAAATTTGTACAGTTAAAAAAAAAATAGCCACGGTCATGTAAACACACACACAAGAAATAATGTATAATGGATGAAAAAAAATTATTCAAAATATAAAAATGACACAAATTTGAGCCTGCCGTGCAATCTCTTCTTAAAGCGAACAAAGGTCCTTGTTCCATTGGAGTCCCGACTAACAGTTAGAAGGGACGATGCTCAGGACCTTGTCTCCTCTGAAGAGGTATAGACAAGGCCCATGATAGTCCCCACTAAGAACATTACACTTTTATTTTGACGCATTTGGGTAATGCAGTATACAGAAATAAGACCTTTACAATAAATCCACACGAAGGAAGGAATGTTTTCTATGCCAAGTCTGTTTTGATACAAAACATCTCTTTCACAAGCCTTACCGATTAATATACGCATTGCTCAACTGACAGTAGACAATTAATGAGACAAATGTAGTGTATGGATAGTGTAAATCAAGAAATGTTTTCATGCAAGTTTGGCAAATTAATATATATATATTAGGTCAGGGCTGTGCATGAAGGAGATACTCCTTAATTGTAGAATAATTTGAACTTTAGTCACCGTTAACTGGGAATACATACTTTGATTAGTGAAGAAGCACTTATCTCTTACTAAAAACTAATATTCCTCTGTCAAAATGTATTAACATTGATTTAATATCCATAAATTCTGATGTTTAGTTTTCTAGTTCCAAATTATTACTTGCATTATCAAACCTGAACTTTCATTTGTATTTTAATAGTTGTTTTCCAGACCTAGTTTGTGGTATGTGTAACAGTTGTAGTTACAATACTTACTTAAACATGATTTAATAAGTAATATGATAAAAGGCGACGTGAAGAAATGTTTGACAACCTAATGCGTATGTCAAACTTGTTCAGAATTTCTTCATCTCATGCAAATTTACTTTAAACATAAAAACCCTCGTGATACTGCTATCAATTTGTTAAACTCTGTATGCATTAAGGAACGAAACATTCCGTCAATCTTTCTCATAATTACGTTTGAATTATGACGGCAAAGATTTCCACTCATTATAATATTGAGACTGGCGAAAATCTTCCTGACTCAATAGTTAATTCTTCAATGTTTAGTTAAAACACATTAGTTCATCATTATTTCATATAATCGATGCCACTAATTAGTCCCCTGCCAGTGGAATAAAAGGAGACTATAATGTTTGTCGTTGTCCGTCCGTCTGTCTGTATATATGCTTTCCAGAAACAACTTTAGTGAGGAATAATTAATTTGCTTCAAACAAATGAATGTTACATTACATAAAGATCTAATGTGGGAATGATTTTCAGTTTCAGTTTCCAGATGACGACTATAGATACTAATCCAGATATGAATAAAACGATGCTATATTTTTTTTCTGTCAGTTTCACTAGAACTTCACAAAATTCAATGTTATTTCTTATTAAATCATGGAAAGGTTTATCAAGTTAACATAACTGTTTCATGTTACTAATAAGGAATAGTCACTTCGAAGGTACAGGTTGTGGCAGGGGACGAGTGTTGCATGCAACACTGACTGTAAGCTTGTTAATTCTTAATATATTTATGGTATACACGATGCACCGCATAGGAAAAAAAAATAGAAAAGATATGAGTTACTGACTTTTTTGAAAGGTGATTTGTATGCATTATTTAAAGTAGGTTATTTGTATGCATTATTTAAAGTCGAAGTAATGAGAAATGACAAAGAACAACGATTTAATGAAATACATATCTTACGTTTTCGCTGTAATTAACGCCAATAACGGTAATTAATAATATCGGTATGTATGAAACATTGTGACCTTAGTATACAAATGTATCCAAGATATTGTAATAAAATACATTTTTGGTCGTTTGAGATGGCTTAAGATAAAGCTATTGAAAATAAAGGGAAAATCAATGCCAATCGTGCAGGTATGGATATGGACGAAAGTGTCTGATGTTCGAACTACCGTATGACATGCTTATCGGCACCCGTTATTTTCGAAGATGATCGTTCTTAAAAAAATAAAGCAATAAGAAGAAGAAGAATAAGATTCCTGAGAGCAGAGTAAAGAGTATACTGAATATTTTGCTGAACGCCCTATTTCAACAATTATCGCACATCAGACAAATTAGTCGCATTTCATTGGGTAACAACATGTCAAGTGGTCAGTAAAATTTCTTAGGGGTCGATATGGCCGCAAACTATTTAAACCAAAAATAAATAGTCCATCCATAGTTGTTCAATGAACATTATCGTGTTACCTCCCTTAGTGTGCGTGACATCACACAAGTTCGGTTCTTGTTATTGTTTCATTGCCTTTCTTCATTCATAACAGGGTGTAGAAAGATCCTCAGTGCGATAAATTCGTTATATGGTTTGTTGCTGACCTATCACGGAACCATAGAGGGTCAGTGAAATCCATAGGGGGTAAGGCCGAAGGTCAGTAACAAACCATACAACTAATAAATCGAAAACCGATGTGAATAACGTACATTTCATATTCTTCGAGCAATATATATTATTCAAATGAATTCATGAAGGATTATAAAAAGGGATCTAGCTTTATGTGTAGAGTTTCTACATTACAATGTACAATTAATATTAAGAAACAGGTGAGGTTGAAGTTGAAAGTGAAATGATGTTGATTTAATTACTCTTTTTACTAGTATTAACGGC
This sequence comes from Pteria penguin, assembly GCA_035048485.1. NCBI lineage: Eukaryota > Metazoa > Mollusca > Bivalvia > Pterioida > Pteriidae > Pteria > Pteria penguin. The sequence goes on along the minus strand of CM068580.1, from coordinate 55,728,122 downwards.
ATTTGCGTTTATTAAATCTTAATTGTATTCGACAGACTTAATATTTCATTTTTATTAAAAACAAATCAGTGATATTTTGTTATAAGTGAGGGCTTTATTTTCATTGAGTCATACTGGTGAAGTCTCGCGGCGACTACGCAAATTTATATTATAAATACATCTTGTTCTAACGGAAATGAGAGCAAATGGTCTTAAGAGGGGACTGAGATGAATTAAGTATTACCTTTCCTATCTCAGTTATAGTGTAGAAGAAACCTTAATTGCTTTGAAGATGACGTATTCTACAATTTACTGGCACAACATGGTGATGTCCAGATATGTCGCTGTTGTCTCTCTGAAGTGAGTCTTTATGAAAAGTGTCGTTGCGACGGTCGCTCCGGTTAAATTATTTTATTAGTCAGTCTCAATGTCCAGTAAAAACTTCAGCTATTACTACTTTTAGTACCCCGCTCTCGCTTTATGAAAGCTTTTCATATTCATTGCCTTTTTGCTCCACGGCAGGTATTGCCCATCAAGCAAGGAATGCTAGCACCAGATCCCACCTTTAGTTTTCCAGGGGTCCGTGATAGCCAATAGCTTTACTTTGTCTTCTATAATATATATTCCTATTTGACTACTGTTTTTATCTTAGTATTATACTTATTACATCGGAGTTAATATCTCGGCTAGTGGACAATTTGTTTCCGAGAATACATGTCATTCGATATTTATTCTTTAGATGAAAATACGCATTTCCAAACTGGATTACATGGAACCTAGTAATAAAAGGTATAACTCTATTGAGCTATCGGGAGCACACACAGATAATGACGATTAGACGCTTCTCGGATTACCTGCAGAATATAACTAACGTTACATTTACATATATAAAGACAACCAACTCATGTATCAGGGAATGCCTCGCCATACATGCGTCTGATCCTCTCAATTCTGCAAATTCATAACAAAACTGCGTTAATGTAAAAAAAAAAAAAAAATAAAAAATAAAAAAAAAACACAAACAAATAATGATCTCACTTTATACTAAAAATATATTAGAATAATTCTTTTATGTTCACTTTAATTTAGTTGTCTGCAGTTTTAAATAATAAATTGAGCTGCACAAAATTAGGCTCGGTAGCCAAGAGTTTATTTAAGTAAGCCTACGTAGCGGTAAGGTCCCTGAACGCACCCCTAATCAGATTTTGAAGTCATATTATTTTATGAAAAATGGAGGGTAAATATCTAAAGCTTATTAATCCCTATCATGTTTCATCTTTTTCTCCCGCTTGCTTGTTACATTGATTTAAAATATTTTGTTAAGAATACACTTTTTCTGTTACAAATTTTCTTATTCTTTCATTCATGTACAAATTTGGTCACAGTTAAAAAGAATTCACTACAATATGATAAATACAAACTTGGCCATTTGAAAATGTTCCACTAAAATGTGATAAATACTCACTAATATTTTATATACTAAGGGTTTGCATTTACGTATATTTTTTGCCATGTGCCTTTCTATCTAGTATGAAGCTTACCCCAAATATATATTTTCCCTTTATAAATGAATGTGAGACAGATCTATCAAGAAGCAATAATGTAACATTACCCAGCACTTTAGATGAATACATTTCCTATCAAAGTTCTCTATTTTTTAGTCTTATATGATGTATATTACGTAATAAGTATCTCTAAACTACTTTAATATAATATTGCACTCTGGAGTCAAAGTTACTTTTCTAAGTATTAGCAGTGTATCGTCTGTTTTCCCTAATCTAATCACAAACTGTGCTGTCTAATTAACCCTTACTGAAGCATTTCGCTACTCGCAGTCTATATGTATATATTTTATTTCTCTTCTTAATACCTACAAAAGAATTGCGCTTTTTGTCATCCTAATCTATAATTTATTTTGTGCTACGCTATTTACTCGAATGCATTTCCTAATGAAGAAAATTATTTTGTTGTCCCCTATCTATTGTAAGAATAATCAATGCGTTATCTTAATATTATTTTTACGAAATTACAAGTACAAATATGTTTCCTATTATATCTTTATTCTAAAAATGTGACGTTGCCAGAATACCTAACGTTATTATTTCTGGATCTCGATGACGACTTTTTTTGTGATGACGTAGTGTCTTTCGCTCTATTTATACTCCGATATCTACAAAATTAACCCTCAGTAGGCATTACTTTGATATAAGGCAATACATGGAATCATTGAAAATGTTCGAAATACTAAATTCAGGTCACCACAATTCATCAAATGAAATCATAGTAATGTTCAACTAAGAAATTTACTTTGTAATTACGAAAAGCGCAACAATGGATGCGATCGTTAGGCTAACGACGTAACATAAACATGACATATTGCGGGATAAATGGGTCGATGTATTTACTTAGAACACTCAACAGAATCTGGGCAGTAGATAAAGTAAATGGTATAACGATCTGATGATAAAATATAGTTTCAATACTGCTGAAGAAGAAGACGATGCATTGTTTCTATCACAAAGAAAAAAGAGGAGTTACTGGCTCAGTTATGTGGCAGAAGTCACCATAGAGCTATACAATACATGAATATAAATAATATACTAGAACATATATCACATTACAAAAATATTTGATTGTAGTGCAATTACGATACCGACTTAGGACGGTCATTTAATTTGACAAAAGCCAAACAAATGGTGTGGTTAACCGGTTTACGGGCCCACCTTCCCACTCACCGTAACAGCAGAACAATCAAAGGACGTACATTAAAAAAATTTATAAATAATCCTCCATGTAAAGAACAAGGGTCAACAGGTATCGCATATTGAGAGGTCATAAAAATATAAACACGTAAGGTATTGTAAAATACATAATGGTATAAAAATATATGCGACATCAACATGATAAACCGTGCTCTGCCAGTCTGAAAGCGAGCTAAGACTCTAGATCTGTAGGAGTCCCGACTAACAGTCAGAGGGGACGAGGTTCAGGACAAACTAGAGAAAATTAAACAATATTACTTATACACTGCAGACTTAAACAAAATACAACTTTGTCTTAGTCAGCACTATATAAGGCAAAGTATTTGTATATTTCATATATCCATAAACATTGAAATGTCCATAAATATTAAAATGGCCGCTTTCCGAAATACTTATATTCTGTAGAAATCGAAATAAACATGAATTAGTAATCAATATCGCATTCACTTTCAAACTCGTTCTTACATTCCTTAATGCAATGAAATATGAAAACAATGGGATAACGTCTGTGGTCAATCCGATTAAAACCATATAAAGGTCAGTGAACACGGATAACGTTCCAGTCACCGAAACCGTTATTTCCTATAGCAAATTAATGAGTTCAAGTCTATGCGAATTGTATGGAAAAAATCCATAATATTACGCAAATGATATAATTATAATATTATCGATGTATCTTCAAAGTCTCCTGGGTAGCCAGAGCAAGGAAAGCATTTTAAAGTCCTATTAAAATTTATAACCAAGGAATTTAAGAGAAATGAAACTGCCGAATTTGAGTTTATAGACGAAACACTATGACAATAGCTCATTCAAGTTCCTTCAGATAGAATACGAAATATATAGTTTCACTAAATGAATATCTATTGAGAAAAAGTTATATGCACAGATGCAAAAAATAATACTGGTAGATCTAGTATTTTACAATTATTTTCAACCACTCTATTCGAAATGTTGTGTTTATATACACTATACTCTTTATAATCAATTACTGAATTGAATGTAACATACTTTGACAGAATATTATGTAATCACAAATTCAAGACTTTGAACTCTTTATAACAAACATGTCTATTCGTATAGATGTGTACATTGTAACATATGGAATAGACCCTTTCACGTTAAAATCAACGCATGCATATAAACGCTTCCGGTGAGCAAGTAATGTTTACGCCCATTTTGAGAATCGTGTTTTACTTCGCACACTTTAAACAACATTTTTAGTCGATGTGTGTTATCTTCTTGAAATAAAATGATGTGAGACTTGTTAAATTTTTAATTAATATTTCATCGATCGATCATAAGGTAAAGTAGATTTCGGGATTGCGATACATACGTAACCTTTGACTTGTTGACATTAGATACAAAGATATCACGGCGCGAAATTCGAAAATCTGAGCAGAAGAGACTAAAATTTGACCATCAGCTGAACAATGGTGTAAAGGATGTCACCCCTATTGATGAAAAACTCTTGCCTCATGAAGGTCTCCTACCCACAATATCCAGTGGAACAGTTTTACCCCTTTCAATCAAGTACAGTACCAACCAGTCACACCGATGTCTAGCATTCTCATAACATATCTCTCTTTTTTTAATAATATATAATCATTTAGTTTTACGCAAAACTGTAGAAGGCAAAGCCATCAACAACCATAAAGCAGTGAAGCTCTATGAGGCAGGGGACATCAGTAAAATCGAGCTTGCAAAGGTACACATAATGCCGTGAAAATAGCTGTGTTCCCATCACCCTACCTACCCTATTCGAACCCCGGACTCTAAATATTTTTTTGGTGAAAAAAATAAAAGCTTACTCTCAAATTAGTAGATCTCTTCTCTGAATCTTTATTATCATCATCATCATCATTATCATCATCATTATCATTATTATTATTATTATTATTATTATTATTATTATTATTACGTGTGTTATTATTATTTTCTTTATTATTTATTTTATTTTATCTAATTGCTTTTTTTGTATTTTTATTATTTCTATTATTTGCTGGGACATTCTAAATTCCAGAATGACAATATCTCACTTGAGTCTTTGGCTCAAGTAAGCTAAAGAAAAATTAAAAAAAAAATACCTACCTATCTACCCTATTTTTTTTCAAGCATTACATATGGGAAATGCAGTTATCTTTTTAGGCCTAATATACAGTTCTATAATCTAGATGATGTGATATGTTTGCTGTATTGTTACCAATTTGTACATGGCAAGAAAATATTGTTTATGTATATGATAATTGGATAATTTATAATTTCCAAGAGATTAAAATAGTAAAAAAATATTTTTTTAGATAAGTGAAAATGTCACCTATGTGAAGGGAAATTGCCTGGCATCAATGAAGAAAATGAAGAATACCGTATATATATACATGTATATATGTGTGTGTGTATGTGATAATGCCATTGAGTATTCATACTGTGAATGTCCTATTGGGTAAGCTCTATTGCAATTAAGTCTCATTCATATGATATCTTTGTACATATTATTGTAATGAATTTTTATTTACCTGTAGCATTAGCTCCTATGTATATTTACTTTCATTAGTATTCAAACTAGTTTCTACTGAGTTGCCAGTAATTTTTCTGATTAAAGTATGTACAGGTATATATAAATATATGTATTTTAATTTATTTTTTTTAAAACAGTCTTGGACAATCATGCAGTCACATAGGTGCACTCTTATTTGCAATCGATGGCTTGCAGAAGAATCAATGCCTAGGAGCCAGCTTGTACATCTATTCTTTGCAAATGGAATGTTCCAAGAATATGAATATGCAGCCAAAACCTCTTAGTAAGCAATTACATTTTGTGTATACAAATATAAGTACATGTATTCTGTTTGTTGGTGGATATAAAATTAAGTGTGGATATCAAAGTTTAATTACTTAAACACCAACAACACAGCTATCATGGTGTTGTTAAGACTTTTTAAGGTGTATTTTATTTTATTTTTTTAAAATTCAAAATACAACAGAGATAGCCATGTTCTAAAATACTGTGAGAAGATGTCAACAGAAATGTGATATCTGTCAGCTATATCCTGCATATAAATCCCAACTTGAATACGCATTAACACTGATAGAAGCTGTTCAATGGGTCTTGATGTAACAAGAGTTTCTTCTCTTCTCACATGGGGTAGATATGTTGCCCCTCCAGTAGGCCATTTTTTCAGCTTTTGGGGCAAGAAAACTGGAAATAAATATACATTGTATATACAAACTATTTTTAATCATTCTGGGAAAAAATCCCTTATTATAGTGTATTTAAAATTAAACCTATTTTTGGTTCAGAAAAAAGCCAAGATTAACCAACCAACAAAAACACTGTCACAATTCTAATACAGGGGGTTAACTTAATAAGGTCATAATCAAATAATGATTATTTTCACGGATTATACAGTTTGTGCATCGGTTTTTGGTCTATTCAAGTATTTGATCGCCGAGCGATACAAGTCCCCTGCCGGCAGCAAATTTGATGATAACATTTTAAAAAATAGTCGCACATAACCCATATTCGAACTTGAACTGTGCACCATCACAATTTAGCTGTATACCAAAAATAATTAAGATCCATTCATGCATTTTCAAGAAAATAAGCGGAAACCTAATTGGTGACGGACGGACAGATAGATGGACAGCTTGTAAACTAATAGTCCCCTCGGTCTTTGACCGGTAGGGGACTAATAAAACAAAAATATAGTGATATGTGAATTTTAGAGTTTTGATGGTAGTTGTGGATTTGTATGCATATGCTACTTTGCTATTTAAGTGTAAGTACCATCAAATGCATTCACCTGAGTCAGATTGGTTAGTCTGCTTTTCAAAGTTGTGATTGAAATCCAGCATGTCGCTACCAGCATACATAGTTTCAATCTGGCTGGATGTTTCAATGCTGGTATAACTGTGGCATGACAAAGAGAATTCCAACCTATTCTGCTCTTTTCTTTTCTGTTTATCTTTCTTCTCTCTTGCCACCTAACAAAATATCATTTATTGTGAGAATGATGTAATATCATACAGTGTTTTAGATGACCAAATCATGGCGGATTTAGAGGGGGCCTGTGGGGCGCATGTCCCCTCTAAATTCCACAAAGTTAAGATTATTACTTAACAAATACTTTGAAAGCCATAAAAATCATATATTTAGTAATATTTTCCGTCACTTGCTGTACTTATGGCTGTACAAAATGGCAATTCGTCAACATATTTTGTAGGTTTAAAACTATTATAACCATTTTCCGTCGGAGGTCTGAACCTCAACAGGGTTGTTAGGATCCCACGCTAACATGCTAACATGACTTAATTAAGCTAAGAATGAATGTACTTACCTAGGTGGTTTATGGATTATTAATTTTGAAGGTATATTATCCTGAAATAATTCTACTCTATTCTATCAAATTCTATGATAATATCCTGAAATAATGTAAGTCCCATGCAGAGTATACATATGTACAAATGTGTGACATGAGAGTTAACCATAAGAGAGAGAGAGAGAAAAAAAAAAAGGGTGAGGGGACAATCCCACAACAACCAAAATCAGCAGGGGTATGGTGTACTGCAAGGTGGAGTTTTTCCAAATTAAAATGTATGTGCATATATCCCTGGTAAATATCACTGCTTCTATAACCGTATCAATTAGAATGGTGAAGGAAAAAGAACAAATAAAAAAAAAATACAAACAAACAAAAACAAAAACCAACTATGCAAAAAGGCATTTTTAAAATGTAGAAAAATAAATCGTTAGAACTATAATTCAATAATAAATTATTGAATAATGAATAAATAAATTAGCAACCAAAAATTAATATATATTTGAGTGTGAGCATTCCCTATAAATCTCGTACGAAAGCAAATTTTACACTCCAGTACACAGGCACTGCATTACATGAAAAGTGCCTTTCAACTATCGAAATCACCCTATATCGTCTCTTTCCCTCACCCTTAAGGTAAAAAATGACAGCCATAATGCGGCCGATTCAATCAGCATTTCCTACATGTTCCGATTATAATCAAAGGTAAATAGAGCACCAACAAGTAAACATTGTCTAACCTTTTGATATCTGTCCTCAAAATTTCATTTTCGCATGTTTAAAAGCGCCTACAAACACAAATTCGAATGGTACTACTCGCGGACAGTTTACTCGCCATGTTGATTCAACCTTCGATTCAATCGACCTTCAGCTTCCGTTCGGAATCTCTCTAGAGTTATCCAAGCAAACAAGGTAAAGTCCCATTATGTAGGGGCAGGCTTGGTGTAGTGGTTAAGCGCTTGGCTTACGGCGCTGACGATCCGGGTTCGATTCCCGGGTTGCGCCACTATGTTTAAGAGGTTGTTAACCTCCTGCGTCCATGTCACGATATAACTGAAATATTGTTGAAAGCGACGTAAAACATCAATCAATCAACCAACCAACCAACCCATTATGTAGAAATCTTTAATTCGGCGGAACATCCAGATATATATCCAAAATGCAGACTGAACATTTTACTGCCTCATGGTTAGTCAAAATGTATATTTATTTCAAAATTATGATTTTTCAGAGTCTTTACAATACCATTCACAATTTTTTACCAACGAGACATCTGATATTTTAACAAATTCTATAAAACCATTTTTCACACTTGTCATATGCAATACAGTTTCCATTAAGTTCCTTCCCACATGCACCACATAAGCAATACATTTTAGATTTTTTTTTGTTGGTTGGTTGGTCTCATTTGGATTTGGTATACAATCAAATTTATTGACTGCTTCAATTATTTTATTGGAAAACTGTTTTAGTCATGGATTTTTTAAATGTCACATTGTAAAGTACACAAAGCTGAAAGAAGTCTTTTTTCCTGAAAATTGTCTTCTAAGTAGGAGGAGTTTTTAAGGCACTGTAGTCTCCTGTGCGAAACTGTTTTGTTTTCAGATGTATCAGTTGTAATTTCATTCATATTGATGATATGATTATTGTGTTGCTTTGTTCTTATTCTAATCTGTTTTCTGGTAGTTTCATTTTTGTAATTTTCTGCTCTGCAAGATATTCATTCCGTAAAGTTGCAACACTCATTTTAAGATACTTTGATATTATATCTGACAGAAGAATATTGACATTCTGTTCTTTCATTTTGTTGATAAGTTGGAAAATCCTTTCTGTTGTTTCCAGTTTTCTTACTTCATTATCTAGCTTCATGAAGAACATGAAACAATCACCAGAGATGTGTGTATGTCCTCTGAGTAAACGTCTAGTTGTTTCATGTAGTGCCTCCTTAAAATCTGACTTCTCATTGAGCAGCAGCTCAGATACTGTGAAATTTTCAAACATACCGATTTGTGCAATTAAGTCTTCTTATAACTTCTACCTTAAGCGTTATTATACCTCCTTTTGTTATGTGGCTGTGACACTTTCTACACAGTGTTTGTTCACATTCATGTATGTATAGTGCTGAATTATATTGTTTCGTCAGTATGTCAGGGCTTTCACGGCGGATGTGGCTAGCCAAATAGGAGACGCTCACTCCTCCCGGGCACCTTGTCTCACTGAATTTCAGGGGTCCGTGAATGTCCACTGAGGTACATTGTTGTTAGTGCCATAGTCATGTGACTCCAGTTATTTTTGTATTTTACATGAACGTCACATATATTCCCTTTGCAGTGTGGAGCTCGTAAAAAAGTTCCCCGCGGAGAGTTTGATTTAAGTGTTACTATACCCCTTTTTCCTGATGTTATGTGGCTGTGACACTTTCTACACAGTGTTTGTTCACATTCATGTATATATACAGTGCTGAATTATATTGTTTCGTGTGTATGTCAGGGCATTCACGGCGGGTGTGACTAGCAAAACAGGAGAAGCTCACTCCTTCCGGCCACCTGGTCTCACCCCTGAATTTCAGGGGTCCGTGAATGTCCACTGGGGTACATTGTTGTTAGTGCCATAGTCATGTGACACCACTTATTTTCGTATTTTACTTCGACATCCTTAACGCGCTTTCTGTTGTACATTATTTTCTTTGAACCTGTTCTCTTATTTCTTTTCATTGAGGAAACAACCCGACCACCTATATACCTTATTTTTCCTTTCCCACTATCCGATGCAATGAACCATTTTTCTGTACCTTCCGAAGCCTCTATAGCAGACTGTATGTTCTGAAACAATTGCTTTCCTCACTGACACATTGTACTGGGACCATCTGGATCAGCTTGGAAAAGATCTCATACCACTTTCTTATAAACTACACCCAAACTTATGGATGTCCGAATAAAATACATTGACATCTTTATTTGAAGATGTATTCTCGGACAACAACAATAGTTAAAAAATTCAGTTACGGTTTGTGTTGTTGCAGGTACTCTATCACCTACTTTTCTCTTTTTTGCCTATGTTTCTCCTATTTCAACACTTAATTCTTCTAACATTGATTCAAAATAAAATGTGTAAGTTTTTTTAGCTTTGAGTTCTGTCACATAGCTTTCCTTTTCAGTAACAATCTCCAGCATTTGCTTCTCATCAGAATCAGGCACCTCCACAGATATTATTGGAGAAGTATCAAATGTTTCAACCTGATACAACAAGTGCTATCATTTTTGTACACAGTTTTTGATGATTGGAAAGAAGGCCTGTAATTTCTGATAGTGGTTTCAATACAGAATCTTTTTTTTTATTAAATTTGAATGCATAGTCTTTTCTTATTCTTGGCTTCACTCACTGCTATGTTTCATGATCATAACAATTTTCCAGAAAAAAAACTGGCATATTGGCATAATAATAATCTTGCATTTCATCAACATTGGTACAAAAATAAATGACATGAGGTGGCAAATTCAGAAATATACTACAATAAACTTGAAATATAAGAAAAATCATTCACAATTGTACCACATATCAGTAAATTGCAACTAAAGGACTTCACAACATTAAACTTTTCAAAGCAGTGTACAAATGTGAATCTACAGAAGACTTCAGATTCACACTTTCATGCAATGACGGTTTCTCATGACAGTTATGGTGTTGATATGAAAAACTTGCATCAGCATCTAGGTAGTTTTGAATTTCTTAAGCGAAAAATGAAAAATGCTGCAGTTATTTGTGTCATGACAGGTTTCAATGTAAACGGATTCGATGTCATTAAGTTACTTAGAGTGGACATGAACGGTAAAACTTGGCAGAAAAAGATATTGGCCTACAAAATTTAGGAATAAACAAGCTTCAAGAATGAACACCAAAGAGATAAAATATTTACATTGTCCAAGCAAGCACTAAAACTGTGCACTGGCATGATATACATTAGTCATGACCCAGTTGCTTGTCATGTACAAAGAGGAACTGTGAAAACTATTGAAACAGGTGAAAGAGGCACAAAAATCAGAACTCAGTCTTTCCTGGCTGAATCTTAACCAAAATTTCTTAAATAAATCGGAGGACCAAGAAGTAAATGAGACTGATTTGGAAAATTTGTGATCTATTTCGAATCAAATGTTTCCAAGTGCTCCATCTCCGATGAAAACCTTCTTGCAGCATCGGTTTAATGCACTAAAACTGTGAAAATCCACGGCAGCATCGTTGGAGTCCAGAGAATATAAAACTGTGTCTAAACCTATGGACCAAAACCACTAAAGCATTCAATGACATGAAAGCTAGTCGATTTATGGTTATGCCCTCGTGACTTCTTCTTCTTCTTCAGAGTTAAAAGAACGCTGCTTCACAAAATGCTGGACAATATACAGGACAGTCGGTGTGTTTCGATGTAGACTTCATAGTTTTGCAGAGTTTTTCAGTGTCCCCAGAGTTTCAAGGATCGTCAGGGTTTTCAGTGTTTCAGAGTAAAATTTAGTGTTTTCCGGAGTTTGCAGAGTTAATCAGAGAAAGTTCTCAGCGTTTTCTTTTTTGGTTCAGTAGTAAAGGATATTTAAGTAGAGACTCACATTTACTGAGGGTTGATGGTCGATGTAATACGACATTTTGTTATTCAGAATACTGAATGATCGATTTTCTTGATTTGGACCTACTCTTTTGGTATTCCTACCATTTATAACACCATCGTTGACACCTCTGTTTACAAGACAATTTCTACTCGACCCAAGTAATGGATGTGGCTCGCAAGCATAGACTTAACACCCCCCCCCCCCCTCCCCCAATAGCTTATTTTCATCGTAGCCACGGTAAATATCGACATGGAGGCAGCTATATTGTTTGTAAGTAAATGTGTATTGGAGCCTTTGTGTATTCATTCATACGCGATTTGATTGGACCGTTTATTGTATAGGCCAATATCAACAACTTAGATATAATTGCAGTCAATGCAGGAAGAATCCAAATGGTAGATATAAGGACTTGTAAGCTATTCATGTTCGTGTTTCTCATTGCGACAGGTAGGCAAGGAACCACTGTTTTTAGGAATAAAGTGAAAACTCATACTAGACAAATCTGCTACGTAATGGTTCTGCTCAGCTAACAATGATGCTACAAGTTAATCATATTCACCGGTTGATCAATTTTACCTTTTGTAAAGAAGTTAAGGGGTACATGTAGGTAGCATCAGTTGTTTTCATACAACGAAAATAATTCAATTATTACAGTCGGTGATGCCAATATTAAAAATCGTAGATATGCGATATATATTCCTAGGCTCTGAATTTGTAGTGAATAACTAGTAAATATTAATAAATTATTATCCATAAAATGTCCCGTATGAGATACTGTCTATCACAGAGAGGTGGGTTTACTTTGAAGCAAAAAGGCAAGATACTTGACGAAAACGAGGTATAACGATAGTCTGTAATATTTGGATAACAGGAAATGAAGTTACTTTCGCTATGGAATCACTCTCAGTTTTCTTCTTTGATATGGTATTCCGATAGTTCATTCATCACATCCTTGGTGTCGAATTACCAAAATGTTAGTTTTAAAATTGGTCAATGGAAACTTCTTGAATGTCTTAGCAATACAGGAGTGATAATGTGTATGAAATATTGCCAAGAGTCAGGAAGATGCAACCGGATTGCATTTCATGAGGAACGGTTACAGTGCGTGTTGTTATCGGTATCTGAAGATGAACAAGACAGTGGGATTGAACCTGGTTACATTGCTTCATCAGTCAATGTAAGTGAAAAGTAGATAATTTAAATTGTATTTTACTGCTGAGTCATTCCAGTGTCTCACTACATATTGTTTAAAGGCAACAAAAATCTTAATAAACATCATTCTTTTTCATTTTATTTATCTTATTTATTATTGTAATTATTTTGTTTTTTGTACATCCAGATAATTTTGGTGTATAAAATTATAACGTATACATGTTTTAATATCTATTATAACCACTAGGCGACTGTCACTGCAGGTGGACCGATGGTGCCCAGGGCATGATAAGCCTAGTTTTCAGTGTTTTCGTTCTGATGTGAAATATAAACTTTACAGTCATGAAATTTTGTATATCATTAAAACTAAGGAGTATCTGCCTCACCCATAGCTCTTACCTTAGACTGATTCTTTAGATCACTTTTTCTACCACTCTGGTTTTAACTCTGCTCTTCAAATATTGATATATTAATGTATAATTGTTTTGGGGGTTTTCCTTTAATGATTGCTATTTATTTTTGTCTGATACACCACGGAGATCTATGTCAAAATCTCCACAATTTTGCATAAACCGTCGGATGTTGCAATGCTTTCCGAGAATGGTGAGACGTTTGACGGGTTTGATTTTGGCTCCACCAGAAGGGAAACATCTTTGAGGACAGCTGAATGTGGATGCCCAATGGCGGCTGAGGAGCCCCGAGAGCAGGACCAAAATATGAGCGGATCTAGTGTGGCCAGGAACGGTAACTTAGAAAAGCAGACCAGTAAAAAGACATCAAATCGGAAACGGCATGCTAGAGTGCAACGCAGGCGCATTCGACAGAAGGCAATTTGTGAAGATCCTCCTGTACATGGTCATGATAGAAAAATGGAAGATAAAATTAGGATAGCCGATAAACCGCGCTTGGAAACAAATTATAAAGGGAAAGAAAAAATAACAAACTTATCTGAATATTCGCTAAAGGAATCTGAAATCAATCTACTTACTAAAGGTTTGAAATTTATACCCGATAGAACTAAGGTTAACATGACCAAACTCCAATCTGATCTTGCAGAGTGGGATAGACGAATGCGGTTGTGCGAGTTTTTCTTTGATTAGAATGGACACAGTAAAGTAGTAGAACAGAAATTTGTAAAAACAAAAAGAAGAGTTATTTTACACCAACGCCCGGGAGAGATCAATGGTTAGATATGTATATTCAACTCGTTAAAAATGACATTGTTTATAGTCTTCAGAAAGAAGGGAATCTGAATACTACGCGAGAAGAGAGAGATGCCTTTTAAAACATAGTAATAATAGTAAAATACTGATAAAGGATCCAGTATTGTAGTACTAAATAAGAGTGACTATATTGAGATGATACACGCGGAAATGACGCAGAGTAATTCGTATGTGGAGACGCCAACGGACATGACTGCTGTAAATATGAAAAAGATTAGGAAACTAATTCATAAAATGTGTAAGGAAGGAGCGATTACCAAGGACATGTATCACTATCTCATTCCGAAGTATCCGGCATCCGGTTAACGAAAGGTCAATTCATAAAAAAGACGCACCTCTTAGGACGATTGTTAGCGGTATAAATACACCTACGGAGAGGATAGCCGAGGTCATGGAATGAGTTAGATAATTTTATTTCCAGCTCCCCTTCATATATAAGACATACTACCTATTTTATTTATAAGCTTAAAAACATGGACTCTTCTATTCCCTGTGACGCGATTTTATTTTGTTTTGACGTCTGTAAACTTTATCCTTCTGTCCCTAGAAAGGAAGGACTGGAAGCGTGAAAAGAGGCGTTTGAGACAAGGACTGATCCGCTCATATCTGCAAAATACACGATCCAGATGGTGGAAACTGTTTTGGATTCCAACGGCTTCAGCCAGGGAAACAAATATATAAACAGATAGAGGGAATCGCGATTGGATCGAAACTTGGCAGAAATTTTGCGTGCGCGTACATGAGAAAATGGGATGAAAAACTTACGGAATATGAAAAACTACCTACATTTTACAAACGCTACATCGATGACGGTTTTGGTATATGGGAAGGAAATCTGGATTCGCTACTTAAGTTTGCAGAGCACGCGAATAGTATTCATGAAAATAAAATAATGAACTTAGATGGAGTCGAGAGTCCATTGAGTTCCTAGATATGCGAGTTAAAATCGAGAACGGACATGTGTATACGGATTTGTTCACTAAACCGACGGACAAACACTTATATCTTAGATCGGATTCGTGCCATCCGCCACATACGAAGAAAGGGATTGCATACGGACTCGGGTTAAGGATAAAGAGAACTTGCGAAAAGGTAGGGGATTACGCGATACAACGACATGAACTAAAACTACAATTACGAAAACGAGGCTACAGCGGTAGACTGATTGAGAAGCAATTATGTAGAGTGAATAAATTAGATATTGACGATTTACTTAAACTGAAGGTTAAAGGAGACAAATCTGAACGAGTTCCACTAGTGTGTACATTTTCTGAACTATTGCCGGACATAAGGAATATTCTTAAAAAACATCAGTCGACACTGTATAAATCAGAGAGAATGCGCAATGTTTTCCCCGACCCAACAATTTTGATTTTTCGACGTGATAAAAATTTATATGATACACTTGTGCATAGGAAAACCGAAAATTCTATAAAACAAGATGAAACATCATGTACGTGTAAAATATGTAGGATGATTAAAAATGGTGATATTTTTTATTTTAAGAGAAAGAAATCCTCCAAGACAGTAAAAGACGCGAAGTGCACGATCAGGAGCTTGATTTATGCGCTTATCTGCAATAAATGTAAAGAAAATGTATATGTAGGAGAAACAGAAAGATCGTTAAAAGAAAGAATAGAAAAACATAGACGCCATATAAAGTACCAAAAAGAGAAAACCAATTATGAAACATTTTTTGTGAACCATGATGAAGGTAATCTTCGTGTTGCGGTTATGGCTAGGACTACTGGAGAAAATAAAATATACAGATTAATTTTTTAAGAAAATTGGATAAGATATTTGGAAACGCGCAGTCCAAAAGGATGCGATATTAAAACTAACTAACATGTGATTGTATAACTAATTCATGAACTATTTATTTCTTGAGGTGATTTAACGCTTGGTTTTCTTTTTATGCATCTTCCTTTTCATAAATGAGGGGGTATTACTTTGCCGCTTTCGCCCGGTCGGTCTGTCGTACGGTCGGTTGTTCGATCAGATTGTCGGTCGATCGGTCTGGCCGTTGGTCTATCGATGCGGTTTTTATATTTATACTTGTATTATTATGTTAAGTTTAGTCAATTTTAATGCCATACTTACACGCGTAATAATCACGTCAACGTTTATCCGAGTTTAGAAGCTTGTTTATATTAGACATGTAAATGAGGATGTTACGTAGATCTACTTCGCTATTCTAACGGTTGCTCGATAAAGGCCAGGAGGCCGAAAATTTGCGTGAAAGAGTGTTTGTATAATTTCTTTCAATATATTTTACTTCCATTTGGAGGACTACTAATTATATCCACAATTCTGTAATTTAAAAATCTCGTTCATTTTCAGTGTCTTGTTCTTCTTAATTTTGTTTTAAGGACACTGAAGCTTTAAATTAAAAATAGTTTCGAAATACTGATGCTGGCTTCAAAATGTTGGAAAAACCTTCATTTGTGGATTCGGCAATACATCTACCCATATTCAGAACCGGATCCTTATTTTCATTTCAGAAATCATCAGGGATTTCCATCGATTCACATTTACATGTTTGGTATTCGGTGGGTTTAACACTTCAGAAACGTGCTCTTGAAGAGCGGAATTAGATCACTTGCACTTTCTAACAGTTTCCATCTTGTACCTTGCCTGCACACTCAATAACATCTTTTTTCGAATAGCTTTTCAGTGGTTCCAATCTCTCGGCCATGAGAATGGCTGAAGAGATCTGAATCTTGTGCACAAAATTATAACGTTTATTTGTTCTAATACGTATGTAACTTATTTGTGATTTAACATAAATTGTTCTTAGAAAATATCTATTTTATAATAAATGCTGTCAAATTTTTCAACCTTTTTATAGCCTAGAACATTCTCAGCGCAATAAATTAACGCAATATTTTAATAAACACATGATTCATTTCGGATTATAGGTAAAATCCTGTGAGACTAACTCCTGTGAAGAATTTAAGAGATGCGTGCAATTCTCTCATCTGAACCCAACATGTGTCAGTATTGGTCAGAGTAACTGCAGTACCAGTAAATATCTTATATCCAATGCGAACCGTGATCACTACTACTAGGTCACGTGGTCTTCTGTTCACGGCAGTAGAACAATGTATCAACTTGATAGTTCATCAAGCTGGGCCACGGGTGAATTAGACACATCACAATGGATTCAGGTATACGCGTTGTTAATCACAGATTTTCAGTGCTTTTTACTGACCCGAAATTAAAATTGACAGTAAAAACTCTCTTCACTAATCTCTTTCCTTAGAAGAGTGCTTTGGCTCTTACTAGAGAGTTTAGTCAATTTGGTCAGTGTGTTCTTCAAATATATTATACTTTGCATTTCTGTGAATTTGGCCTTTAAAATCACTGAAGAGACGGAAGTTATCGCAATTTAATTAAAGCACGTATATATGTTCTAAAATTGATTAAAAATTGCTCCAAGGAATGAATTTTCATAGAAATAGTTTTAAATACATGAAAATTTCATATAAATTTATCGTTGGGTACATTTTAAGTTATTTCAATCTATCGATCATTTAATCTTGCCAGTAGTAAGACACATAGAAAGCTCATTATTTTGTCGCCAGGCGAGAAAAGTGAGGCATTGTTAAACTAGTTTAGGCAAAAGCATTTTAAGTAATATTTGCATCTTAGCTCATACGTTAACTTTGAATCCATTTTTCACATTGCTGATGAATATATAAAAAATAAGTAGACCTGTAGTGAATTTTAATCTGTACTTGGAAATCCAGATGTTTTGATGTCTAAATGCCCAAGAATGTTCAATGTTCTCTAGCAAAGTAAATGCATGTCATTTCAATAATCCTCAATCAGGTGCCCAAATGTCGATAAATGTCAATGAATGTTTCCTAGCTGGTTCACTAATAAATTTATAAATAAAACAGTAAGGTCCCTTAAAATTTCAGCGAATTACAATGAGCGTAGATTTATACCAAGTCGTGTTCTGCCATGAAAGATTTTCTGTTGCGGTATTCAAATCCAATAACTACACATAGAAATACCAAAAGCTTACAACTATTAATTTGTCATGTATTTACATTAATACCATGAATATTTATTACCAAAGAACTAAAGTAAAATACCGTATAATCATAAAATTTTAATTGAATCGTTCAGTTAATAATGCTTACAATTCTATAAATTGTTTTAAGCTTCGGATATCAATAAATAGAATAAAATAAAGTGCTAGTATGACTTTGTGACATATATAAACAATGTGTCTTCTTTTAGGTACTATTTAACAAAAAGTGGTTTATAGAAGGTATTGCTATACAGGATCGTGATGACCTAAAACAGTACGTTACAGCGTTTAAAGTGTGGTATACATCTTGTGATTTCAATATATGGTGGCCTATTCTAAATGACAATCAACAACAAAAGGTAAGGGTTCCGACAATCAGTTTGTGGTCTTAAAACAGATATCAGTTACTGTCCACGCAGTTCACTGGAAACGATATATTCCATGACTGAACAATATTTAAAAAGATCTCAAAGTATAAATAGAGTTTCAATACATTGTTCTTGTTTCTTCATAACTAACATTACACCATGCGTTCAGAAAATCATCATGGTGTGAGTTATATTGCTACTTATGCCTCAGAGATGGTGCTTCACAATCTTAACAATATCTTGTCTGCTCACGGAAAACTCGCGAGCTTATGACGTCATCTCAGGGCGATTCCAAGGTTTGAACAGGTGATATATTGGTACTAAGAGATATTACTCGTTCAAAATGAAACTAACAGAAAATGTAAAAGAATGTATAAGGCGCGCTGCGGCCTGTTTTCAGAGACAGTTAAGACAGTGCCTAATATTCATACCATTAATTTAGGAAAAGGTCGGCTACAGCAGTGAATCTTTCGAGATCCCATGTTTTGAAATTTCTACTGATTTCGGAATTCATTTTCAGGAATTTCAAGGAGTTATTAATGACGGGAAAACATACGAGAGATTTTTCCCAGAGCCTGTGTATGCACAAGGGATACGCCTGAATCCAACACAGTATTATGGCCACATGTCTCTCCGATTTGACATCATTGGATGTTAAAATCTGTAATGGTGTTCTTAAAACAGGACGAAATTTTCTTACCACAACATGAATTTAAATCGTGCAATATCGATCTTCTTTTGTATTGTACTTTAAATAAATTGTAATATTTTGCTAATTTGTCTTCTTTTTTTTCTGAAATTTACGAACTTGGCATATGTATATATATATATATATATATATATATATATATATATATATATATATATATAATTATTTAATTCTAAAGGAATAAATTTGTGGATTCTTTGTCTATACGAAGAATTAAGAATTAAATGGTGTGATTTGAATATATAGTTCATGGTATAACAATGTACATTTGAGCAGTATTGAGTAGAATTATTTCTAATTAACGTGTCATTTATAAATTAATGTTTTGCGTTTTCCTCAAACAAATCTAAGAAAATGAAGAAATATCTAAGATACTAAACATAATCCTCATATTTTCCTCTGATATGTACTACCATTTCTAATAAATGTAGTTTGTATGCCATAAATAAAGTAAGACAATTTTGCAAGAAGTTTCTGATGTTAATAGAAGGTTAAAGTAGCCTCAATATTCACTGCGGACTCCATCTTCGTTTTCTCCAATATACGATTTACGATCTTCGAATTCCATTTACCATCTCGAACATTCGTGCACAATCATGTAAGGAAAAGAAAGCAGAGGTACTTTATCACACTTACATAGGTGTGGAAAACATTGTTGTCATCGAACATTCAACTTAATACTGTAAACGTTTGCAGTACAGGATATATAAGTGCCAAAACAATGCCTGTAATGTTATCTTGTACCGTTTGGTAAAATCGCCCATTGTTTTAATTAATTTTTTTTCACATGACCTGCCGAATAGAACTTGTTACTATTCCTGTTGACGAATGGTGCGTTTACTTGGAGTTTAAACTGTAGGTATTCATAAGTCCAGACATACGGGAAAGGCATACCTTTACGTAGTCCGAGATTCTCTGACCTTCTCCGATTTTTTATATCGGCGGTTTGTGTAAGATGGACCGCCGATATCAAAAGAGGCAAAAGGGCAAAGTTACACGGCAATCTAAATTTCCATTCTTTATAAAGTTTGGTTGAAAAAATATACATCCTTTGTAATATGACATTAATTCCAGATAATAAAAACAACAAACTATACTAATTGATGTTTTTAATTGAGAATCAAGAAATCAAAGTTACAAAATTTTGTGTGGAATTTAAGGCCAGAGCACGGATACGCGGGTCCAGGGAATTATCCAGGTTACCATAATGTTAACACTGTAACGAGTAAACTGGCTGCCAGGTGTTTCTCTCGTATCAGAGATAACAACAAAACTAATCTGGTAAACAGATGTGGAAAGGATTCGAAATAAGCACCCCCTTTTAACTCAATTGCCCTGACCTTACTGTAACAGAAGGTCTTAAAATCGGGTTCTTCGACCCCGAAGATACCGTAACGCCCACAGTTGGTATCAACTATCGAGCGGGTCTCTGTGGTAACATAGATGATCCGAATAAGCCTTCACAACGCATGTCGTATAGAGCACCTACCCTCCTATGGTTTAACATAGATGGATGAAACCACCCCTCATGACGCATGTCATGTAGAGGAAAATCCGGGCGGAGAGGGTTTCGAACCCTTTGTTTCCCTGAACCACGCTTTACTCTGACGAATTAATACTGAACTATCATATCTACCCTATGAATTAATAAATGAATTGATGATAAAATTAACATCACTGCACTCGTAGTAGAAGTGGAGAATATATATGTATATCTATATCCATATATGATTACCACAAAGTCATCATGACAAAGTCACCAATGTTCAGGCACATACAACGTCTTCATCACAATGTTCCTCACAACAACGTCATTAGCACAAAGTCACAAGGATCAATGGTAAACAGGCGACACACTCAAAAAGACTGTCCTATAGAGGCACGAACTACAGAATCCAGGAAAGCAGCTAAAAAATACAAAACTCATGGCAGTTCACAGTTCAAAATACATGTACTAGTCGTGTTATATTTTGCATAGCTGTTTATTTTAATTGAATATACGTTATTGTGAACAAACAGGGATGCGTGGGTGGGAAACAAGTTGTCGCTAACTACGAAATATGCGTTATGAATAATGTAAACCCAGACTCGCAGTTATTGAAAGGCGAACGCGCGCGTGAGGTATGAATATGACGGAGCATATTTTCTACTGCGATAAATTAGCGCGTTTTTCTACTGTAATTAATTTCCCCATTATCTCTGATTGATAATGTGTGATTAATTCGAGATAATAAAGACAACAAACTATACTAATTGATATTTTTGATTGAGAATCAAGAAATCGAATTTACAAAATTTTGTGTGGAATTTAAAGCCAGAGCACGGATACGCGGGTCCAGGGAATTATCCAGGCTACCGAAATGTTAACACTGTAACGAGTAAACTGGCTGCCAGGTGTTTCTCTGGTATTAAAGATAACAACAAAACCCATCTGGTAAACAGATGTGGAAAGGATTCGAAATAAGCACCCCCTTTTAACTCAATTGCCCTGACCTTACTGTAACAGAAGGTCTTAAAAAACGGGTTCTTCGGCCCCGAAGATACCGTAACGCCCGCAGTTGGTATCAACTATCGAGCGGGTCTCTATGGTAACATACATGATCCGAATAAGCCTTCACAACGCATGTCGGATAGAGCACCTACCCCCTATGGTTTAACATAGATGGATGAAACCACCCCTCATGACGCATGTCATGTAGAGGAAAATCCGGGCGAAGAGGGTTTCGAACCCTTTGTTTCCCTGAACCACGCTTTACTCTGACGAATTAATACTGAAATAGTATATCTACTCTATGAATTAATAAATGAATTGATGATGAAATTAACTTCACTGCAATATCCACTCGTAGTAGAAGTGGAGAATATATATGTATATCTATATCCATATATGATTACCACAAAGTCATCATGACAATGTCACCAATGTTCAGGCACATACAACGTCTTCATCACAATGTTCCTCATAACAACGTCATTAGCACAAAGTCACAAGGATCGATGGTAAACAGGCAACACACTCAAAAAGACTGTCCTATAGAGGCACGAACTACAGAATCCAGGAAAGCAGCTAAAGAATACAAAACTCAGGGCAGTTCACAGTTCAAAATACATGTACTAGTCGTGTTATATTTTGCATAGCTGTTTATTTTAATTGAATATACGTTATTGTGAACAAACAGGGATGCGTGGGTGGGAAACAAGTTGTCGTTAACTACGAAATATGCGTTATGAATAATGTAAACCCAGACTCGCAGTTATTGAAAGGCGAACGCGCGCGTGAGGTATGAATATGACGGAGCATATTTTCTACTGCGATAAATTAGCGCGTTTTTCTATTGTAATTAATTTCCCCATTATCTCTGATTGATAATGTGTGATTAAGTCTAGATAATAAAAACAGCAAACTATACTAATTGATATTTTTGATTGAGAATCAAGAAATCGAATTTACAAAATTTTGTGTGGAATTTAAAGCCAGAGCACGGATACGCGGGTCCAGGGAATTATCCAGTCTACCGAAATGTTAACACTGTAACGAGTAAACTGGCTGCCAGGTGTTTCTCTGGTAGCAAGGATAACAACAAATCCCATCTGGTAAACAGATGTGGAAAGGAGTCGAAATAAGCACCCCCTTTTAACTCAATTGCCCTGACCTTACTGTAACGGAAGGTCTTAAAAACGAGTTCTTCGGCCCCTAAGATACCGTAACGCCCGCAGTTGGTATCAACTATCGAGTGGGTCTCTATGGTAACATAGATGATCCGAATAAGCCTTCACAACGCATGTCGTATAGAGCACCTACCCCCTATGATTTAACATAGATGGATGAAACCACCCCTCATGACGCATGTCATGTAGAGGAACATCCGGGCGGAGAGGGTTTCGAACCCTTTGTTTCCCTGAACCACGCCAAATGTGAGATGTTTTAATATCGAACATAACGCCAACAAAGCCAGGGAGAAACCAATATCTCTTCAACAATCGAGAACAAACCTAAGCCTGAAGGAATGTATAATTTAATTTACGAACATCGGCTCATTTACATATATGAGGGAAAGTTGTGACTGAGGTTGTAATAAATGTTTCAAGCGCGCCTTGGATATCATTTAAAAATATGGAATTGCCGTGGTCGGATAGGTGGGTGCCGTCGAAACGAAATAAGGTAGACTCTTTGACAGTTATAGATGGGTGTCTGATAACCATCCCCCTTCCTTTAATAAGAATGAACGAACTGCTTGGTTGATGCTGATCCTAGATTTTTCTATTGCTTTTTGGTTTAATGCACCATGCCAGTAGCAGCGCTGTAATATTTCTGAAAATATTAGTTCTGTTGCAGGCAACATAGTCTTTAAACGGAGGTAAGTAGCCTTTATGTAGGAAATGAGGTCAAAATCTTGGAATCGACGATATCGTTGGACCCCAAATGTATCAAAAGGTAATCCGGCTTTTTGGAATAGTTTTGAAGTTTTGCCGAAATTATTGGGGTTAATTCATTCCACTTAAGCCCCCGCTTACCGTACCATCTCAAACTGACGCCGTACCTCTCAAGGCTCAGAGACGAGTCTCCTTCTTTGGAGCGGGAGGCGGCCTCAACCCAATATATAATAGAGGAGCCGAATAACCATACAGACATATCTACAAAACAAAACTGGATGATTATAGAGGTAACAATATGCAGTACATTAATAGGATTAGTTAAGGCATGGTATTCGTATGTAAGTGCGGAATGCCTCGGATTTCCACCTCCCCCATATTTGAATTTGTTCATCGGAAAAACCTAGCTTAGCGGCTTCGGTAGCGGCCCCGATGCGGAAACTGTGAGACCTGAAATGACCTGTTATTTTACAGAAAGACACGGCTTTTTTCAAGACTGAGGAGAATTGATAAGCTGTGAGTGGGGTGTTGTTGAAGTGAGTAAATAGATAAGGGGTATCTGATGGAGTGCGAATAAGTAGATATCTGTTTAAATTAAGTAGCGGGCATATAGATTTATCGTTTGTAGGGTGGATACATATTGTAGTTGAATTTCCGATTTGG
Source organism: Pteria penguin (assembly GCA_035048485.1). NCBI lineage: Eukaryota > Metazoa > Mollusca > Bivalvia > Pterioida > Pteriidae > Pteria > Pteria penguin. Next base: position 55,703,939 of record CM068580.1, on the reverse strand, counting down.
TCGGTTTTTGATTTCCGGATACGGACATATCATAGAGATGAATGAAAATTAATGTCGTCTAAGTAGAGGGGGGATCCGATAAATTTTTGGAAGTGGGAATGGTAAACTCGCTTACACGTAGAAATGCAATAAAAATGCAAGCGCGAACGCAGCGGAAAACATATTTGCCTCGTATTGGGATGAACAGATATGGGGAAGGGCATTAATTAATTTCTTATGCAGCGACATCGATATGTGTGCACGGATATCCGGTTTTGTTCCTATTTTCCGTTTGAGTCCTTCCAGTGTTTTATGTACAATAAATGATTTTGTCGGATCGGGCTGATTGTTAATTTTATGATAATAACTAAATTTTTGAAGGGATGCATTGTAAGTACGACGAGTATTGCATGCGTGAGAGTATTGTAATAAATCAGCTGCGTGCTCTTTTAAGTCCGCCAGACTTCTGCCGGGATAGGGGTTGGAAATTGGTCGGCCTGGGGTGCCAACTGTCTGAAGCGGCACATCTGATAACGAGACAAAGAAACAGCGATTGAATTTTTATAACCAGGTATATGTTCAGTTTTTATATAAATATTGTATTTTAGAGTTTTTAATACCAATTTCCGGATTAGTTGCATTGCGAATACATCCTTGAACGACTTTTTGTTAATGGCATACACCGTGGCTTGATTTTCGACAAGAAATATAACTTTTTTGTTTGCTAAAGCTTTTCCCCAAATGAAAATAGATGCAACGACGGGAAATAACTCTAGGAAAGTCATATTCTTCAATATGTGTGAATCATTCCAAGAACTAGGCCAACGACCTTGTGTCCAATGACCTTGAAAATATATACCAAAACCGAGAGAGATTTCGCCTGCACATTTTCTACTGCGATAAATTAGCGCGTTTTTCTACTGTAATTAATTTCCCCATTATCTCTGATTGATAATGTGTGATTATACAAGTCGTATTCAATATAACTCAAGATGCTGAGATGAGGTGATACTTTCTCTTGAGTTTCACTATTGAAAATTATACATAACGGATTTTCTTGTGATTAATATAACGTACTAAAACCGATTAAAAGGAATTTAATGCATATGTATGCACAAACTTCAGTATGAAATCACTATAGCGTTGTCGGCGTCTGTCTGATACCTCTCATCAGAATCATTCAGATATCTTTTATGTACCGACGTTGCGACACGGGATCTCTGTTTTATTATCTCGTGTTTTGTTTGTTTGTTTGTTTGTTTTTTTTTTTTTAGCTGTTTGTTTCTTAGGATTCTCTTGTGCTTACTTGTTTGAATCTAACAGAGAAATACAGATTTCTAATGACCCAGTAGTTTGGAAAATCCATTTATCCGGAAATTTGAATGGGGCATCACTGTATACGTGTAATGAATATTAACATACCCGTTTTCTACATACATCACAAAAATCATTCATTGATTATTTAACAAAGGGTTTCCAGTTACTTATTACAACGCTATCTTATCATTTCCCTGCAGATTTTAAACGATGAAAATATTATAATTGCATGCATTTTGTGCAGTAGAGGTTGGAAGACGGCATTTGTGGCCATAATTACCACTGTTTCTGTAGCAAGAATGTTTTGCCAAGAACACAGAAAATGCTTTATTTTACTTTTAATTTTTTCATTTATTATACCTTCAAAAACTTTGTCGTGCGATCAAGCCAGGCGCCTGGACAGCTTTTATATTATAGGTATGACAATGTGTATAAAGTCATGTCAAATGTATGGAGGATGCCATCGTGTTTCGTATGATAAATACCAACTGCTATGTACGTTGTTATCAGTGTCTGATAACATTACAGAAAATGCTGCTGAACTGGGGTTCTTAACAACTGTAAACAGAAAAACTGTAAGTAAAATAATAAAATGTACATATTCAACCATTCATATACATAAAAAGCTGGAATTTGATGACGAATTTACAGGTTGGTCCTACTTGAGCAATACGTTGCAGTCATCCAAAACTGACTAAACACCTCAAAATACTGAAATACATGTACATGATTTATACACGTTTAATGAATAAAATTATATTTTATATAGTACAACTTGCTAAATAAATATAGAACATATATACCCTAATATCAGATTATGGATACGTTTGCGCACTTTTGACATCATAATTAAGTGGTCCGTGAGAAATTTTGTTGTGACGTTAAAATGAAGGTAACTTATATGCATGATCGCATAGACTTTACCAGTTTGAATTTACTTAATCATCAACGCATTGTTCAAATTGGTGAATGATTTGATGTGTAGACATGTACCTCGCAAAAAATATCATTACTTCGTAGTGCATACTAAACTTGGATTTAACTTTCATTCATTACATCTTTATTGATTATGTTTTAATCTTAAGAAAGAATAGTACAATTAGAATATTATTAAATATCAAGATTTCTAAAGCCTACAAACCTCGCTTAAACGCTTATACAGGAATTCAAATATAAGATGGAAATACTGAAGCTACTGAATCTCTAAAGAATTCTAATTGTAATTTCTTATATTAACAATATTTTGTTGTATATGTACAGCCACTGTAATCGCCCAAGATAAAGATTTCAAAACCCATGTTGTTTATTTCTGTATATACGCACAACCTCTGCAATTGCCTGAAATAAAGCTTTCAAGACATAGACCTATATATTTTATTTCTATATAAATTATATTGATCGGTGACGTCATGATGCCCCATATTTGATCCACTTTTCAGCACATAAAGCGATGTTTGGCAGACTTTTGATTGTTATGCTATTGACGTCATAATGAAATGTTCGATATTTCCAACCTTGTGTGACGTCATTAAAGTGGCATATTGCGCTAAAGTGCTTGACATTCCACGAAAGTATGTCATTCTGGATAAACGTTACGTTGTCATGGGACACCGGCTGTTTATTTCAATTTGTAACTTCCCTTTGCAATGATTTAATGATGTGGTTTATAAATAGGAAATGGAAGTTTCCAGTCTGAATTTTTGGGGTTAAAAGCACAGGTATATAGAATAAGTAAGAAAACACAAAATAAAACACTTATTCTATTTATAAATTACATTGATCAGTGACGTCAAAATGACCCATAGTTGACCCTTTTTTCAGCACAGAAAGCGATGTTTGTCAGACTTTTGAGTGTTAAGCTTATAATGTCATAATGAAATGTTCGACATTTTCAGTCTTGCGTGCCGTCATCGAAGTGGTATTTTGCGCTAAAGTGTTTGACATTCGACGAAAGTATGTCATTCTGGATAAACGTTACATTGTCATGGGACACTGGCTGTTTCTTTCAATTTATAACTAACGTGCATTATATCTAATATATGCATCAGCCATTGTAATTTATTCCTGCATTTTTACAAAACATAAGACACTTATTCAATATTTAAAGATCGACATTTTATGTTTAGAAACCATTTCCCGGGGATGGATCCCAAAAGAGTGGAATAAGAAATAACTGGGCATCTCAAAAATATTTGTTGATTATATAGAATGTTTTAACATTATATTTAAAATGAGTTGAGAAATTTTTGAAATAAAAGACTTGTTTGCAAGCTGTAATAATTGTTTGGTAAATATCAGTCAAAAAGAGACTTTCCTTTGAACTTTATCATGTCACCAATAATAATTGTATTTCATGTTTATTTCAGAAATTATTTAATTCAAATAGTGTAAATAGGCAAACAACGCTACACTAAATATGACAATGCTGAGTATAATACATATTTGCAAAGTACCGATAAGTTTATGGATAACATATCTATGTGAAAACTAATGAGCTACTAGTCTCATGTCAAAATGTAAATGCTAATTTGTCGATATTTTGAGCAGAGTCATTTACTTGCTTCCAGAAAAGAGGAACATCGTATGATATTCGTTTGGCTGATGTAAAATACAGTTGTTAGAAAAAGGCTTTTTAAGCACATTTTTTGATTTAATACATTTCCCCGGGAAAGATCTTCATTATTCCAACTGGATTTAATGTATGGTTGTAAACTAAAATTATCTGATCTGTTTGTATCAGAAATATAGCTATGGACATTTAGAGAAAAGAAAATAAGGAAAGACTATGATATCACAAAATATTCGATTGCAATGAACTTGTGGTATCGATTAGGACGGTCAATTGGAATGACAACCGTCACTTAGTTGCTGTATTTTACCAATTTACGAGCCCACATGCCTTTTCACCAAAATCACCAAAGCATTATAACTGAAAGAGAAAAATTTAGAATTCATAAGTAACCTCCATACAGAGTAAAAGACTAACACGTTACTCCAGTTGAGCGGTCATAAAAGTCTTAAGGATGTAGAAAGGTGTGCTTTTCAGGCCGTCAAAAAGAATGCCCGACGGGAGGTAACTTGTAAAGTCACTAAAATAAACGAGAGTAAATATCTAAATATTTTGACCTTTAAAGAAATAAATAAGCATTAAATAAGTAGTAAGCTAACAAATAAAAATGAAATGATTAAAAAACTTGAAAGCAAGAAGCCAATATTTTTGCGACATTTGTGTTCCTATTCGTAACAACACTGTCAACAGACAACAAGTTCTACGCGAAATTCAAACGTAAACATCGGTAATGGACAAGGTGAATAAAAAGGCCTATTTTAAGGAAAAAATATTAACAGACAGAAATGCAAAGGCCAAGATAGGGGTACAAAAATATCAAAATCAAGTCAGATGTTCTGTGTGTGTATGGGTGGGTGGGTGGTGGTTACAAGTTTAACAGTCCAGGTGATATCGGCTTCGCATAATTGGCTTCGCATTATCATAATTATTCTTCATGTAATAACGGAAGAAAAAGTTGTGCAACAGAGTCACCGGGAGATGTAATAGATAACACCCTCTATCGATTCGGGAGGATCCATGGAGAGGAGGCTGGCATGTTGTGGAACTGTATATGTTGTGTACTGGCAGATGGCCTGTCGGCCTTTACAAAATGCAGAATACACATGCGTCATTGCAGGTCCATTATTAAATATGGGCATGGTTCAGTTATAAAACTGATAAAGCTTTTGGCAATTTCTACTTTTAGCAGTATAGTTTGCACTTTAAAATCCTTTTAAAAACCTACTCTGTCTTCTTTAGTATTGCCCTTTCAGGACAGAATCCTTATAAAATTGCCATTTATTCCGATAACGTGGTGCTAAAAGTAGACTATATATAAGGCAACGAAGTTCCTACTTTCAATACCGTCGCCTTATTAAATGACGAAGAGTGGAGCAATTATATTGTTTCAGAGATACAAATATCCAAACCTGCATCAGAAACAACCGGTTTTATTGTTCATAACAACCAAATGTATCCATATTTTGTGCAATTGATGCTCTCTTTCTTGTCGTTTTTGGAAAGAATTCCTGGAAAAGTTTTTTAATTCTCCGGACATAACATTAAAGTTTTCGATTACCCTGTACTGTTTAATGCCCTCTCAAATACAAAAAACTTTTAGAGTTTGTAAAGAGGGAATAGGGTTATATTGATTGGTGTATCTTCTTATTCTCAAAGTGATTTATATTATTCTATTATTGGTGCAGACTTCAATGCATATGGTACATTAGAAGATGTTTTCACTCTACAGGAGCTGGTACAAACAAGTCAACAATGTCTGAACAATGTGGAAAAGGTGTGAGAGTGACAAAGTAAAACAAAGTCATAGAAACACTCTCAAATTATTTTTCTGAAGCATATTTGATAATTTTGTATGCTTTCTTATTGCAAGCAAACATGGACAAATTCAATATTTTTTACTTTAAAATCGGTCTAATGAGTAGTTTTTTTTTTGTGAATACGACCACATGTGTGAAACAAAATTGTAAAATTAAAAACAAAATTCATTTTATTCAAGCTATATTTCTTGATTTCATGAAAATCATATCATTTACTGGTAGTTTTGATAATACAGTGTAGAAAATTATTACATAATGAAAAATAAAGAAGTTGGCAAGTAATTTTCACATTCATTGATATATTTTTATATGCCCGTCAAAAACAGGTCTTATTATGGTATGGCGCTGTCCATTTATCTGTACTTTGTAGGCAAAATATAAAATAAACCGTAAGTTCCTGGAGCTAAGTACATATGATCACCATGATGAGAAGAATTTGCCTATTATTTTCCAAGGTCAGAAGTAAAAAGTCAAGATCGTACCATTTAGGACAACCCTGTAGGCAGAATACAGAACGAACTATCGGGCAAGAACAGTCAGAATTGGTACAGATACTCCTTATGTCAAAAGGGAGGCACTGTTTTTCTAGGTCAAGGTCAAAACTCAAGGTCGTTGTATTACTTGCTATGAAATCTTTATAAGTAGGGAGGAAAATGAACACAGGTAACTTTAAGGATAATTAGGCATTGCTGTTGTTACATAAATCAGTGGTGCAAGAGTTACTTTCATATCTGTGGGGTAGACATTAATTACATCAGTATTTTTCTCTGAAAAACAGATATACTAATAGAGTTGTGATAGAAGACTTAAATGATAAAAGTAATTTCTTATTTAGAATGAACTGCATTTTAATTATAATTGTATATGTCAAGTGATGAACGGAAGAGGCTAAAATAATATGCCTGTATGAAACCTCATAATCTATTTTCTTTATTGTCGGAGAAAATTCAGAAAATGTTATAACTGATTTTTCTTTGAAAATTGTAAAAGCTTTAAATGGTGTAGATAATTAATAATTATTGATGCTGAGGCATTTGTGGGAAAAAATTGGCTCTTAGAAATATATTTTGGCAAAAAAAAAAAAAAAAAAAAAATAAATAAATAAAAAAAAAGAAAAAAAAATTGAGTTGCAAGAGTTACTATTACTGTTCCTGTTTAAGGCATAAATAGCTTTATTTAATTACATTGATGGTTTTTTTTTCTCTGAAAACAGATGAATATATTTCAGTAGTTTATATAGAAGTAAAAAATAAATCAGATATATCTGTTTTATGATGAAATGAATTCTTACTTTGCTTGTTATTCATGTAGCAAATGATGAAAGGAAGTGGGTGTGTTGATATGGAACATCATTGTAAATTTTCTCGTAATTTTGCTCCATAACATTTATTATATTTTAGACGGTGCACTGCGGATCAAATACCTGTAGAAATTTCGAAACTTGCGTACATTTCTCAAATATTGAGCCAATGTGTATCAGAACTGGGCAGAGAGCGTGTAATGAAAGTAAATTCATTATGAGCAGTACCGAAAGTCAAAAAGACTACCAGGTCCACTGGTCATCTCTATGGGCTGCAGGTGATACAGACAAATATCACCTCAACAGTATTTCTTGTTGGGCACCAAAAGTGTCGAATGACCAACAATGGATTGAGGTATATCATATATATGTGTGTAATAATCTTCAACTACAAGTAGGTACTGGAGCAATATTCATACGATAAATATGTGACATTCATACAAAACAAGGTTCAATAAATTTTCCTTGTCACGTTGCTTTAATGCATCAGTTTAGGTTATGATTCCTGTTGTGTTAGAAATAAATATACATATATAATCATGGGGACTAATCGAAAACGAAGTTAGTATAAAATAATTATACATTACTATAGGGAAGCGAATCATGTTTAAAATAATTCCAGAAAATGTATGTTATGAATAAACCGTGTGTACATTTTGACTACAGCACGAAATCTTTTCCCGAAATTTGCATGTTTATGCATTCCATCTCAGCATGGCCTATCATTCCTTATAATGTTGTGGATTCTACACGCATTATTGACGGGAACCTCTGTCTATTCATAAAGAGCGAAACTGCTCCGTTTTTTTTTTCAAAATGGATACAACAGGAAGGATTTCATGTTAATAAATCATCATAGCTTTCAGAATCTCTAAACAGTCATTTATAAATAACTTAAGAAATATAAATTGCTAATTTTGCTCGTTCATGTTTTCTTTCATGCCAAATAGGCATGATAGAAGTTACTGTAATAAACAATGTAAATTGATATGAAAGTCTGTTTTCTTTCTCATAATAGTTAAAGGGTGCACACACACACACACACACACACACACACACACACACACACACACACACACACACACAGATATATATATATATATATATATATATATATATATATATATATATATATATATACTACCATCCATAAATAAGTACACACCCTTATATTTTTCATATTTTGGATTAATTTGACTAAAATGGAAGAAATAGAAATAATTAAGGTATTTTGCTGTATATATTCAATAAAAGAACATGTTTATGATGAAAAAGTAAAGTTTAAGAAAACGTTTTTTAAAAAAGCATAAACAAATGAAATACTAATCTTTAATGCAAATTTCAGTCTAATGTTTTGTGTACCCTCCTCTTGCCCTTATCACAGCTTGAATACGTTTAAGCATGCTTTTAACATCTGTTCTGCATCTCCTGGCAGACAAATTGTCCCAACTTTCTATCATTGACATTGACTTATTATACGTTATTATTAATAGGTATCATTCAACACGACAAGGCTTATTAAGGGCATCGCAATGCAGGACCGTCATAACAATCTTCAATGGGTTACAGCATTCCGTGTTCACTACATGGGTGCTGATTGCGATTCATGGTTGTCCGTTTTGGACGAAAGTCTACAACCAAAGGTAATCAGTACATGTTGTTAAAAGCGGTTTTACATCAACGATCAACCATGTATCTTGTAAGTTTCGAGAATAATACGATTTTCAAACATGAGATAGATGCGGTTAGCCAATTAAAAGACACTTACTCCTACCGTATACACGGTCTCTCCTGATTCAGCGATTCATAAATGTACTCCCCGCTTCGTTGTTGTGTGACAATACATGTAATGTTACACCAGTCATCATCGTATTATTTAGTATTGAAGCAGTTTTCCATGGAGAGTTTGATTTAAATTTTATAAAATTGTTCTAGATGAACTTTCATCAAGTGGCCTAAATTTCTATCGAATTTGGGATAGTTCGCCTAAATCTTAGTCTGGACAAAATTTTGTTTCATGAAGGAGCATAGCGAGTACTAAGTAGGTAATCTGACTTAGGCCTTAGTAATGGGTACTAAGCATGCTCACCAACAACTTTCATTTTGTAGATACGTCTGTCCAATTTCGGAATAGAAATCCCCTTTCGCTAGATAACACAACATCATAAGTATATAAAAGTACGTAATATAAAATGTAGCATTTTTTCCATAAAATCCGCAAAGTCAGTGTCCTTCTAAAAAAGACTGCTTTATAATCACCAAATTTATAACTTATTACATTCAGTGTACAATTTCTTCTCAGTACTTTAATAAAATTTGAACCATCAATTTAGGGAAATTCTAAACATACAAAATAGTAATGTTTATCCCCCCAAAAAAAACCAATAAGAAAAGACCCCCCCCCCAATAATAAAATAATAAAAAAAAAAAAAAAATAACCCCCCCCCCCCCCAAATATAACCCCAAATAAAATCTAGACAGCGCTTAAATACATATTAATTTTTGTATATCTATTCTGTGTCACTAAGCCACGATTTTAAACTGCACTGTTCATCTTAATTTTAAGCTGTTGAAATTCAATTATAATTAAACATTATATGCCGTCAATATACAAAACATTACTATACTTAAAGTTATCTAAAATATTGCTAATATTAGTTAACCATTTAGAAAAAGATGAATTCTTTTTATTTAAGGCATACATAAATTTAAATACAATGTACTTGTCAATTTGTTATTATTTATAATGAAGTTTGCATAAAATCAGTAATCTTGGGGCAGACAGGGTGTGGTGGTTCAGCGTTTGGTGTGCAGGCGATCCGGGTTCGATTCCCAGTTTGAGCAATTACATGCATGTTTAAGAGGTTGGTTTACTCTTGCTTCCATGTCGCGATATAACTGAACAATTGTTGAAAGCGACGTAAAACTCTATCAACCAGACATAAACCGGTATTTTTTTTTTATCCTTATTTCAATTTAACCGATAGTGGAAAATACCAAACTTTCTATAAATCATAAAGTTTGGAGTTGATTTAAACTAAATTTATCAGTAATTTACAAAATTTTAAATGCAGGTTAATCAACATTGTGACAAATTCCATGAATCGAACTGTACAACGACCCAAGCGCTTGACCGATGTTTCAGAGAGGGTAAAGGACTATGTGTGTGTATGTTTGGAGAGCGGTGTTGATCACAACTACACCCCCTCTGTCTAAAGCTTGTATATAATTAAGTACACCATTTTTCATAAAAAATATTGTCCGTCTCTTATGCTTCTTTTTTATTCACTTTTGAGAAGTATAAACGTATAGTTCATATACTGCATTATTGAAAACAGAAGTTTGCATAGCAAAAATATAATTTTACTTTTCAAGATATTTTTTCTTTTCAGGAGTTTGAAGGAGTTGAAAATGACGGCAAAATATACGAAAGATTTATACCAAAACCTGTTTATGCAAGAAGAGTTCGTGTAAATCCGACCAAATATACTGGTTATATGTCCCTCCGTTTCGACATCATAGGGTGTTAGGATTACAAAGTATTGCTGATTAAAACATTTTGTTTCTATATACATGCTAGTAACGTTGCAGCCATAATTATTGTAAACCATGAAAACACTTATTTTGTCAGAGATATTTGACGCTAAAAATAAGTACACTAAAACAGATGTTGGACTTGCTGATCGATAACATTTTTGTGATGTTTCGACGAAAGGTTTTCCTACAAATTGACAGTATTTCAATGAGCACCAACAGTTACTGTGCCTCATTTCTTCTCATTAACATATTTCTGTATTCATACGAAACTGATTTCATTCAGTATTTGCTCTCTAAAGTAAACAGAATAAAAACCAAATGAAAGCAACAATTCTACTTCTCGAACAGATTTGACTCATTCCAATTTCAGCATTACAACTATAACTTTAGGTATAGTTATATCTCATTATCGCCTGTCCATGGTGTATTCATACATGTATTACACCTAATAGAGTGATACAGAGTGAGTTCAAATAACAATGAATCTGTTCTGAGGGCAAAGCGATTTTCAGAGAAACTGGTCAGCCAGGGATATACTAGTGGATGACAAACAACGTCCCTGCTTTAGTTCACTGTCGATAGGCTTTTACCATATGGTATTATGTATTTTGTTAGATATTTCGTTGAATATTCTTAATGAAGAGCAATTTTTATACCAAAATTGAAACGTATGATTGGTATTTTCCTGATTCAACAATAAATAACGGACTTAAGTGAAGAGTGTGACTTACAATTAAATGATGCTTACTTTCTCCGAAGCACACGATCTCATTCCCTTCCGGGGTTTTACTTATGCTTCTAAGTAGATTTTCATATGACTATAGTAATAACAATCTTCAAAATACTCCAGTTGAAACTAAACAAAATCTCACGAGAAATCTGGGTCCGGCGCCATAAACTGAGAAAATAATTCATTTTTTTTTCTTATTTTAAGTAGAAATTTCATAAGTGCGTCAGAGGCGCACGGAATGAAATTAAAATTTATGGGTAAAGCTGAAGTAAGGTACTAACATGTTATTTCCCTGGCTCCAAGGGAATTCCAAGCCTTTTAAAAATAGAACGAGATCTCGCAAGATCTTCCTTATTGTATAGCTCCATGGTGACTTCTGCCACATAACTGAGCCAGTAACTCCTCTTTTTTCTTTCTGAACGAGAGGCTGGAAAGTTGCAACAGGAAATTATGAATAGATGACCAATACATGTTTTTTTCTTAAACATTATAAACAAACAAGCCAGAAACTGAAAGTAGGAATAGATGATGATTTTTTTAACAAACAACCCAAACATTGATGTGCCATCACAGATGCCAATCACGTACCAGTGATTTCAAGCAATAAACCACTAAATACAATGTAACAAAGCACTATATTTATTATTATTATTATTATTATTATTATTATTATTATATTTTTTACACAAATCGGAGAAAACATTAATAAGAGTTAGTCCTTTAGACTAAACGTCTCTCTGGTGTGACCATAGCTTCCTGCTTCTGCTATATCTTTGGATATCTTGTTCAACACTGGGGATTTCGTCCCACCAATTCTGTTTTTGTAGGTCACTGCTGTGACATTATCCGTCAACAAATGAATATGGGTATGCTTATTCTCTTGTCTAATATTCTATAGCTATTTTGGTAGCCTTCATTTCCAAAACATTGATGTGCAATTTTTCGTCTTGCGGTGACCATGGACCCCCTTCCTTTGATTTAGTGTTGGGCAATGGAACCCCTAGCCTTTCTGTGATGCATCGGTCTCTATTACTAATTGGGGCCCTGTGGTCAAAATTTGTTTCCCATTCCAATTCTTCGTTTTCTGGATCCACCAATTTATTTCGGTCTTGCATTACCCTGACAATGTCACTAACCTGTTGTAGGTTTGGGATTTCAACAAACATTTTGTCTGGTGTATTTGCAGCTCCCTTATGTACAGAGCTGCTGTTATGATTGCCTAGGCTGTGGAGTTCGATGTGCCAACAAAACTTGCCAGTTCTAGAATCGATATTTGGTCGGAGTTTAGGGCATCCTGACATTTTTGTATTATTTTGTCTATTTTGTATTTTGGCAAATAAACTAGCCTTTATGTTATGTCCAATTCGAACCCCAGAAATTCTAGTATGTGTGTTGGTGAAAGGACTGATTTTTTCCAATTGATCACTCAACCTAAACTGTGAAGGAGGTATATCAAGGAGTCCCTGTCCCTTAGCAGACCCTCCCTGGACTTATTCAGTAACAGTATGTCGTCGAGGTAAATACACCGATCCACTTTACAGCATAGAAAATGATATTTGGCGGACTTTTGATTGTTATGGTTATGACGTCATAATCAAATGTCCGACTTGTCCAACCTTGCGTGACGTCATCATGGTCGCATTTTGTGCTAAAGTGCGTAACATTCGACTAAAGTGGATCGGTGTATAATCACGCGGACCCCTATACTTCTCAACATTCCTATCACTGGTTTCATAATGTTGGTAAATATTATTGGACCGCATGACAAGCCAACGCGTTTCTCATACCGCCCGAATTAGATGATTATGTGTAGGACATTGTGAACGATCAGAAAGCATTTAGATTTCTAAAATTGCAGGACACTGCCCTTAAAAACGTACAAAAGAAAGTGGCAAGATGCCTTAGACCTCTCTCCCAAATATGGGTAGAGCTCGATAAATCTGACGTCGAAGAGAAATCCAACATGACGGTGGAGCAAGTCACTGAATTAGTTGAAAAGACAATTCTATTGCTCGGTCAGGTTAATACCACCTGCTTCTATGGAAGACGTCTAGGTTGGCTCGGGAGACTGTTCATAGTGTAGCCATGGCACTGCAAGTGATAAAGAGCAATCAACAAAATTTCGATGCCAGGGCAAACTCTTAGGCAATGGATCTTATGACATTTTGGACAGGAAGGCAAAACGCCCAAAAGGGTTCGCGTCCTGACCAGAGATATCAGAACTCATGCAGATAAGAAACCCCGGCCCTTTCGATGGGGATCCTCGGGTCGCACGCCATTCCCCCGAGGGTCGAAATCAGGGACAGGCTGGAACAGAAGGAGCACAGCCACTGGTCGCTCATTCAGAAACGCTAACAGAGACAGACCACGAAGTCCAAGTCCAGCGGTGGAACTAAGTCGACACAAGGACGGTATGAATCAAGCTTTAAAAGCTTCTTCGTCAGCTCAAGATCTAATAGCATCACAAATAATCAAGGTGATAAACGATCACAACAATCTGCACTCGGCTATAAAAAATTTGAACATGAAAATAATAGATCAGACAGATATACCATTATTGGGAGAATATCGCAGTTTGTAGTAAATTCGGAGAAAATCACGTCAGACAGTCTAATTTTGTCCCACGTTAAAGGTCTAAATATAAACTTCCGGGAGACCCCAATTCAGACTCGCAATCTGAAACAACAAATATTTCGCAGAGGGACAAAGAGATACTATCTCAAGAAATTCAGGATATGATAGAGAAAAGAGCAGTGGAGATTGTAGATCGGGCCTCACTAGTAACAAACGATCAATTTTTAAGTACTTTATTTGTTCGCCCAAAGAAAGACGGAGGGTCGAGACCGATCTTCACCCTGAAGGAATGAAAAGGTATGTCATTACAAATACTTCAAAATGGAAGGTTTTCAGGTTGTAAAAACAACACTAAGACAAACGACTTCATGTGCAAAATAGATCTAAAAGATGCTTATTTTTGCGTTCCCGTAAGCAAAATTCAAAGGAAGTTCTTGCGATTCACATGGGAGGGGGAAACCCTAGAATAGAGCACTTCCTTTTGGAGGGGACCGGAGAAAAGTCCAGCACCGAAGCATTCACTTTTTCTTCACTGAGGCGGTTATAGAAAAACTTCTTCACTCTTTCCCCGCATCAGACGTATAAATAACGTCATCATCCTCAGGATCGAACCGTCGCGCAGACTTCTTAGTAATTTTAGAATTCGCCGACCTCGTGGTCGGACTATCTTCATAGACAGAGTCCTCGTCTTCGGTATGAGAAAGGAGGGCTTCATCTTCCTCCGTCCTCTGAATCCACGTAGGGATCATCATCGTCCTCGTTACTTTTAGCATATACCTTGGGTATAATGCAGTCACTACATCTTTTACGGGCTATCATGGCCAACATGAACATGAATGCTCTTGGGGCCTGAGTCTTGAGAATTTGAATTTCTTACGGTCGCTATAACAGCGCCGTCTTCATGGCAGTCACTTTGGATGCTGGCCATGGCTTTTCAAGATGCTTATTTTAAAATTCACTTGAACGTTACAAGTATCAGAAAGTGTGATTAAAGTAGATTGTGAATCGCTATGAATTAAATCCCTGTACCAACTTGGAAACCAAGCGGAAGAAGGAAGATCTCACGAGATCTCCTTCTATTTTTAAAAGGCTTGGAATTCCCTTGAAGCCAGGGAGAGTACATGTTAATACCTTACTTCAGCTTTACGAAATAAAATTTATTTCATTATCAAGCATTCAAATAAATTGTCCAGCAGAAGGGTTTGATTTTATTTATGGATAAAAGAAAACTCAATAAAATTCAAATCCCAGTTATTAATTAATTGTTGAACAGAGGAATTTGAAATTATGACTCAAGTATTTTCTCAGTTTATGGCGCCGGACCCAGATCTTAGGTTACAAAAACGATGGTTAATTACTGACCCTTTTTGTTTAAACAGTTACAGACCCACATCACTTTGGTCTCAACAATCACTTTTTCCATCAGGGTATTTCCTCTAAACGTTTTTATTTCTACTAAGCATTTTATCTGCTTTTAATATCTTTGCGTCTACTCCATCTTCCTTTTATGCAATGAATGTAAATTTTGTTTTAAAAGGAAGCAATAGGAGCCCACGAAAATGAAATATTCATATCGGTCAACTGAACTGATAATATCAATTGATAAAGTGAACAGGTTTATGGGCTCACCTATATTACGGTTATATGTCATTTTCTCATTGAATGATTGATTAATTGATCGGTTTTTGTTTAACGTCACACCACGAATATTTTACGTATATGGTGACGGCATCTGCCTGATGCGGGGTATACAAATTTTGACCTTTGCAACGGACCCACCCGAAGCAGTGAGGGATCTTTAACGTGCCATGCATACCACAACACGGGGCCTCGGTTTTTACTGTCTCATCCGACAGAACACCGGCATGACCAGAGCGGGACTCGAACGCCGGCCTCCCGATCAGGAGTCCAGCGCGATACCACTAGGCCATGCCGGCTTTTTTCTCATTGAACGAGTGCCTTAAAACATGTATTAAAACACGTTATAAATTACTTACACGGAGACGTACTGTCCTTTCTTTATTATCATTTTAAAGGAAATAGGAATGAAATATCTAAGACATTTTTAGACAGGGTCACGTGACCACGTCTATAAGTTTACTGTCAGACGAAGTCTCAAACGGAAGCCGCGCGTATAACATATTATTTGAATTGCCGCATATAAAAAAGTGCATCTATTCATCAAATGAATTTGAGTCAATATTTTGAAATAAAACGTGTAGGAAACGTTTAAATGACATCCAAACGTAATTTAAAAATGTTCTTTATCGAAATAAACGAATAACTAATTGTTGTTGTTGTTGTTTAAAACGCAGATTCTTACACTGTTTACATCCGGCATCTGTACGGAATGTCCCTAGATATTGATAACGAGACTGACGCCTTATCGGTTATTTTCCTCTCTCTGGATCTCGTTTTTAATTCATTAATTTAATCTTGAATCAACAGCTACTGACAGAATTATTTAAATCCTCGAGGCTACACATCGCGCACCTTTCATGAATTACATCAGATACTGTATACTTTACCGCCTGTGCTATAAATAACACGAATAAAAATAGTTCTGAAATAAACCAAAAGTTTTTTACAAATGCTGTACAGACGGGTTGTTGTAGATATATAATTATATGAGGTACTGTAAAGGTGATGTTTTTAATAATGATATGGTATTGTGAAAAAACATACAAAAGAAGAGTGATTGAGGTCGTACTGGATAGTGGCGGATCCAGAATTTCGAGAGGGGCACATGTGTATTAGCCTAACTACTCGGCCATTTCTAGTCCCAAATCTGGATTTTTACATGTCAATATGTGGCGAAAGCGGGAGGGGGCACCCTCTGAATCCACTACTGCTAGACTGGCAGGTTGCTAGAAGTTTTTGACAAAAACTTTTTCGGAGTAGAGAGGTTTCGGACAAGAGATTTCGGAAAAAAATGGTTCGCCCCTATGTTGCATGTATATTAGATCTGACGCAGAAAGATAATTAGATATCAGTAGGTCTGCAACTAAAAATGTTTCCATTCATAATCCCTGCAATGCCAGCGGGTGTATATATTGAAGTTGAATACATAATGAAGAATATCAGTATTATAGTCATGCAGTCGTAGATATTAAAAAAAAATGTCATCGTCGCCATCCATTCTAAAGGAATGAACATTCAATAAAAAATTAAGATTTTAACACTTCTTTTACTTCATAAATGAGTACAGAAGATTGAACATGTTATATGCATGTTCAAACATCAAATCCTGGCACGTCTGTCCAAACTGTAATGTTTGGAGTCTTCTTGTATTAACAGAACATCAAATGCACCATTGATGCAGCTAATGACCCCGTCTTTCAGTACTTACAGTACTTTGATTTCTCTCTAGGTTGTAAATATTTCATGTGACCGTACCTAAGCATTTCACCCAAAGTAATGAAATATTGAAAACAGGAGTTAAGGTTACCATTGAAAATTCAGTCAACATTATTCCCTTTAAAAGACAACACCAATTTACAATCAAGATTTTTTCGGAGTGTAAATATTTCATTCACTTGAGGTAACTGCACCAGAAAGGAGAATTGACTGTTCTACTAATGTAATTCTATTATTTAAAAATAACAGACGAAGCATTTTGCACGTTCGTTTATAAAGCTCTCCTTAATATAAGACAACTGTAGATTTTATTTTTCTTATTCACTTCACACTAAAGAAAGCATAAAGACATATGGCTCAGCCGTATGACAAAAATCATCACAGACAAAAACATGCATGACTGTAATGCAGTTGAGGCATCGAATGAAGACGGTCAATTGGTGTAGTTGATTGGTTTACGGCCCCACCCTTCACACCACAACGAGCAGAACAATCAAAGGACATACATTTAAAGATATATGAATTGTATTCTCTATTTATATATGGATCAAAGACCAACAGGCTTCCCAGTTTGAGAGGTATGAAACATATACACAAGAAATATATAATCGATAGAAAATTTATTCAAAATATAAAACTCACATTAAATTGAGACTACCGTGCAAGACTCCTCTTAAAGCGAACAAAGGCTCTTGTTCCATTGTTCCCGACTAATAGTCAGGAGGGACAATGCTCAGGACCTTGTCTACTCTGAGGAGGTATAGAAAAGGCCCACGATAGAGTCCCCACTAAGAACATTACACTTATATTTTGACACATTTACGTGATGCGATATACAGAAATTAAACATATGCAATAAATCCACACGAAGGGAGGAATTCTTTTATATGACAAGTCTGTTTTGACACAAAACATCTCTTTAACAAGCCTTACCGATTGATATACGCATCGCTCAATTGAAGGTAGACAATTAGTGAGACAAATGTAATGTATGGATAGTGTAAATCAAGAAATGTTTTAATGCACGTTTGGCAAATTAATATATATATTAAGTCAGGGCGGTGCATGAAGGAGATAACCCTTAATTGTAGAAAAATTTGAACTGGGAGTATATACATTTGGTTAGTGCAGAAGCACTTATCGATTATTAAAAACTAATTGTCCTCTGTGAAAACGTATTTACATCACTTTAATATCCATAGATTCTTATATTTAGTTTTATCACATGTTTTGCTGTTTATGCAGTGAAATATCGCTATGTCAAATTAATTCATAGCGTGGAAAAGAATTGTGTCAAGCCAGTGTTTGATGAAATAAACACCTTTAAACTGAGTGTAAACATGTGATAAAAAGAGTCTGAAATGGCGAAGGCTGGGTGATATAAAACAAACAACTCGTTTCATAAATACTGTATGAAATGAAAATCCATTTCAGATCCTATATTTCTAGTTACCAAACTATTACTTATATTGTCAAACTTAAACTTTCATGCGTGTTTAATATATGTTTTTCATTCCTAATCTGTGATATTGTAACAGTTGTAGTTACAATGCTCATTATAAATGGCGATGTGTAGAAAGTTGAAACAGCCTAATGATTCTGTCAAACTTATTTAGCATTTCTTTCCCTCACGCACATTTACTTTAAACCTAAAAACCCGTGTTACTGCTATCAATTTCTTAAACTATGTATAGAATTAAGGTAAATAAAAAATCCGTCAATCCTTTTCATAATCACGTTTGAATTATGAAGTGAAAAAACGTTCGACATGTTACATCCCTTGTAATTTTGATACTGGCTGATTTGTAATCGGCAAAATCTCCCTGACGCATCAATTAACACTTCAATATTTATTAAAATACATAAGTTCGTCAGTATTTCCTTTTGGTGTATCTAAACAAGTGATCAGAACACGTTTATTTAATAAGCATCTATAATCGATGCCGCTAATTAATTTTAAGATATTGATGCACACATGTACCGCACGGAAAAATATTATACAAAGTACGAGTTACTAATTCTTAAAAGTGATTTGTATGCATGATTAAAGCTCGAAGTAATGAGAATTGACAAAGAACAACGATGTAATGAAATAAATATGTTTTCGCTTTAACTAACGCCAGTAACTACAATTAATAATATTGTTATGCCTGAAACATTGTGGCCTTGGTATACAATAACTTGAGAATTGATACGATGTTAATCGAAATTCAGTTAAAGAGAAACTAGAATTTTGTATTCTGAAAGAAAAGTTTTGACCATCTATAAAACTAAAACGGGACTGGTATCTAAAATATGCAAAATTCCAACTTTTTTAACGTAATATCGACTTCCATTCTTTGCCTTTAACAAAAGCAATGATAGCGCCGTTGGCATATATCAGAGTATGTTAATTAAAGTTGTATTTTGGTATTTTGTGTGTTCCTTGCAACAAATTTTCGCATTAAAAAAAACTAAACGAAACAATTATCTAAGATAATGTAATATAATAATAATAATAATAATAATAATAATAATAATAATAATAAGAAGAAGAAGAAGAAGAAGAAGAAGAAAAGTTTTGAGAGCAGTGTAAAGAGTAAAGGAAAACTAAGCAACTAGGAAACAGAAAAAGTATCAACGGGTCAAGTGGTGCCCCCTTTGAGACTATAGGCAGTTAGTAAAATCTCTTAGGGGGCAACATGGCCGCCGTCTGGTTTTTTTTTTGTTACGGCCAACTACAAAAAAAAAAAAAATAGTCCGATTATAGTTGTTCCATGAACATTATCGTGTTACCTCTCTCAGTGTGCGTGACGTCAGACAAATTGTTTCATTGCCTCTGTTTATTCATAACAGAGAATAGAAAGGTCCTCAGCACGATAAATTCGTTATATGGTTTGTTGCTGACTTTCCAAGGAGCCACAGAGGGTCAACAAATTCCATAGGGGCCGAAGGTCAGTAACAAACCATACAACCATAATAATAAATCGAAAGCTGATATGAATAATGTACTTTTTTATTTTCTTCGAGCAATATATATCATTCAAATGAATTCATGAAGGATTATAAAAATGGGATCTAGCTTTATGTGTAGGGATTCTACATTACAATGTACAATTAATATTAAGAAAAAGGTGTGGTTAAAGTTAAACGGGAAATGATGTTGATTTAATTACTCTTTACTAAATGTTAACAACATTTTGCGTTTGCGTTTATTTAACTGTATTCGACAGACTTAAGTTTCATAATATATATTTTCATTGTTATTAAAATCAAATCAGCTATGTGAGGGTTTTATTTTCATGGAGAACGTACTGGTGAAGTCTCGTGGTGACTATGCAACTTTATATTATAAATACATATTGTTTCGTAAATGATAAATATGTGTTACCTTTATTGCAGTAATGGCCTCAAAGAAACCTTAATTGCTTTGAAATTGACGTGGTCTACAATTTACTTGCACAACACGGTGGTCTTCAGATATTCCTCCATGTTGTCTGTCTCAAGCGAGTCCTTATGAAAAGTGTCGGTGCGACGGTCGCTCCGTTTAAAGTTCTGTATTAGTCGGTCTCAATTCCAATTAAAACTTTAAATGCTTCTACTACTTCTAGTGCCCCGCTTCCGCTTTATGAAAACCTTTCAAATTCATTGCCTTTTGCTCCACGGCAGATTTTATCGATCATCAGGGGATGCTTACTTCTCGATAGCACCAGATCCCACCTTTAGTTCTTCCAGGGGCCCGTGATAGCCAATATCTTTACTTTGTCTTGTATAATAGATGTTCCTAATTGAATACTGTTTATATCTTAGTATTATACTTCTTACCACCAAGTTAGTATCTCTGCTAGTGGAACTTGTTTCCGAGAACATTTGTCACTTGATACTTAATCTTTAGATGGATATACACAATTCCAAACTTGATGAGATGGCGCCAAGTAATAAAAATGTGTCACTATATTGAGCTATCGGGAACACATACACACAATAACGATTCAACGCTCCACGGATTATCCTGCAGTAAATAACTAACGTTACATTTACACATTACACATATCAAGACCACCAACTCTGGTTTCAAATTTCTGATCACTTCATTATTATTATTATTTTTATTTTGATTATATTTTTGATGATTATATTTTTAGGAAGTGTTCAGATAACGTTTGTAAGGTATATAAATGTTCTGCGAAAAAAATGTATATCTTGCAATAGTTCAGTAAAAACAATACGTTACCAATAAGAACCACCTGTAACCAGAACTGAGATAATCTGAGTTGTAAATCATCAAACGTACTCAATGCTGTGGAATGTATGTTGTGTTGACAATAGTAGAATAAAAGAAACTAAGAGGCCTCTTGACAAGAGAATTAATTTTAATTCCGATGACCACTCATGGTTGTCAGTGAAGGGTCGAATAACTGATATACAGACTAAGCTTTGAGATTCATGGACATCGCCAAATTTAATTGTTCAAGCCAGTTCGTCCTGCAGAATATTCGCGCTGCTTATCCATAAAATCAAAATTTGTCAAGAAAGGTATAGAAGCTTTGAACACTCGAAAATGTAGTGAACCATAAGGTGCAGTCTTGGGTTTCCCTATATTAATAACAATTAACACGAAGAAAGAAGCAAGGATAAAGGGCAAAACTTAAATTTCGTTTCTTTCGGCAACGTGATCAAAGACCTGCCCAAAAGAAGGGGGAAATCCTTCCTCCAGTTCCTACAACCGTGAAAAACATTCGTTTCCTATGACTATACTCCTACCAGTTGCTTCCAAACTTTTCAATTACAAACAAGCTTTGTATAGATATAAAACATTTTACTCAAAACCCCAAAACGTGTCCATGCTCCTCATTGAAATATAGTCCTACGGACATATCATTACTTCGTCATCATTAACAACATAACCCTCGGCTAACTATTACCAGTGGCCGTTATTGCCTAGAATTTCCTTAGACTACTATTCTTTCATTTACAGAGGCAAGCTAATGAGGGAAAACGTTAATATCTCTGGTATAGGCAAATCAAGTCTACATTCTGCATATTTTAAGGTCCCTATAAAGACCCCCATTGCGCTTATCAGAAATCGTTGTCTAATATGTTTCATTCCTTATTTAATTGTGGTCCTTGTTAAACCGTTTGTATTGCGATAGTTCATTAACACGCCATTTATACTTACAACGTTTTACCGATTCTAATTACTGTAATACTTAATATGACTACGAGTTACAGTAGCTCGCATCACCTTAAAGGTTCAGGGTGGATGTAAGCGGTCAGCAAGATATGCTTCCTCTTCCATGGTACCTGATTCCACCTCTGATACTTCTAGAGGGTTCATGATTGGTTTATTTTCTATTTTATTTTGTATTATAGATCTTCATATTTTACCACAACTCGGTACATGCGCATTTTATTTGTTTTTAACCGATATGCATTTTAGTATCGTACCATGCCACGCAATGTACATGGTTTTCTCAAAATATCGTCTCCATTGAGGAGACAACCAAGGAAATAGAAGTACATAGAGTTCTACAGATCTCTTTTTGTCATATAGGGTCAAAACAAAACGCTTTTACAACGTATGGAGTTAGAATACTACATGCCCTTACATTTATTATTATTATTTATAACTTTTGACAAATAACACAAATGGACAAATGGAGCTAGTTTTTCGTGGATGAAATTCTATATGCATTTTCCTTAACAATGTAAATCTAGTACACTATGCATTCAAATTAAATGAATTATTCACACATAATGTGTATATCATTATTTGAAATACCTCTCATGATGTAATGTACTAAATGGGTTCCCAGGTTGAAGAAACTCTTGTTATATAAGAATGGCTAAAATGTTACTCGTGCACTTTCGTAACAATTATGTGAGTTAAAGATACAGTTATTATATGATAAGCCCACTGGCCAATTTAAAGCTTATTATCTATTCTCTACACACGAAGAAGACAGGCGAAATAGGATAAAATGCGTCGACAACATCAGCAAATCAATGATGAAGCCCGCAGATACATTAGGAGCCTAGTCCCCAATGTGTTCTCGGCAAAAACGCAGTCAGAACTGGAATCACAATATGTATCGAAAATCTTGTATTTGACTAACTTTCACATAGTTTCGTTTACAGCATTTTCTTTTCTCAGGACGAAATTTTCGTATTTAGAGCATGCCGTGGCATAGCGTATATGTTGTGAAATGAAGACGCCATATGCGGGAGAGGAAGGTATGTTGCTACTCAGTAATCGGAAGTTGGTAATAATGAAATTGAAATCGCCACGTTTGTCATAGAAAGAGTTTACTAATGAACCATCGTCACTAATTGATAGGAGTATATCGAGGTATGAAGCAGAAGATGCGCTATCTGTTGTATTTTTTACCTCAGGTTCCTTTAGATATTTGATGTCTAAAATACAAGGTTGTTAATCGACAAAACGACAAAATCGATGTATCTGTTATAAAGTTGAACTGAGATGCTGATTGTTTATTTTTGCCTTTAGAGAGCAGAGACTGTATGAATTCTGCTTCGTAAGTGTACAAAAATATGTCGGCCAAAAGGGGCGCACAATTGGTACCCATAGAAATGCCAACAATCTTTCCCACTAAATATCACAAAAACATTATCTATAAAAAATTTTAATATTTGGATGATCTCTTTTTCTGTATACTTGCTGCTGGAATCAGACTGTTCCTTTACAAAATATGTGTCGTTGTGACCTAAAACGAGGTACATATACCTGCTTATTCCTTTTCTGATAATGAAGGCGTTTTGAAAAAAGATGTTATTCTCTTCTCCAGTGTTTGATAAGGAATGATTGTAAAAAGCGTCGAAAATCAAGAGATTTGATGCTAGTGACATTATTGAAAATAGGAGATATTAATTGCTCTAAAAGTTCCTTGAAATACCTAAGGATCCACATCTGGTTGATTCCGTTTTTAGAGTAAGCAGTAGAGCAGTATTTCTGAAGACCGTATTTGATTTCTGTTAGAATTTTGGTGAGTAACATGGAAAGAGGCTTGGTGGAACACTAGGAAGATCCAGATGTGAATCGATCCTTATATGAAGTTTGGAATTCAAAACAGGTATGGTAACTCGAGATCAGATTCATTTGTAGTAATACCGAATGAACTGAGAACTGACTTGTGATGGTCCAAATTATGTTTTCTTTTCAGTCAAAACCAGAGTTATCAGATTTTTTCTCTGAACGTTTTATACTATTACTGTTACTCCATATCAGTATTACTAAGTAAGCACTAAAGTTCAGAAAGAAAACATTCTATTACGTTTGGAAAAAAAAACCAAACAAATAAAAACGTGAAATTAAACAAAATTCCTACCTCCTTACTGTACTTTTGGGATACAATGTAACCAGAAACATACACATTGCTTCTGGCCTAACAGTTTAGTTTGAAATTTGAGTTAAAATCTGAGTTGTGTATGTTTCTGTTTTTACTAATAAACAAAATATTTCAGTTTAAGTTGGTATGTATGCATCTTGCCTTTTTATACTATACAACGGTTTGTTCACAATTCCAAGAATGCAGAATATAAAATCACAAATCTCTGACAATTCTGGTTTTAGTGCTAACAATGAAATATACATTTATAATATATAAAGATATATATCTGTTTCACTCTCTGTTAAAGATAATATGAAATATTTGTTTATTTCATTTGTAGAGCTTGATGCAGCGGCATAGAAAATAGTACGTATGTACATTTCGATTGAATAAAAGAACAAAATGATAATCACCTTAGCCTTATTATGCAGAAGTTTCATTTGCATTTTTCATTTAAATAAGAATAATTGCAAAATGCAGCGAAATGCGTATTGCGTAATGATGTATTGCCAGCAGGATAAGCTAACACTTGACACCTGATCCCACTCTTATTCACAACAGCTCTGTTGTGAAAATATTTCTATCCGTTAAATTGCTTCATCATTCATTTTCTTTTTGACAGTTCTAAGAAGTAAATGAAAATGCCAAAGATCTTAATTTGATCTCAGTTATAGTATTTTGAAATAAAATCAAACCTATTTAAGTTAAAATATGGACCAATCTCTTGGAAGAAAAATGATTAAAGTTCTCTAAATTGTGTTGAACCAATTTTGAATTAACTTCTGAAACCGATGTTAACAGTGGTAATTACTTTAAAAAAATAGTTGTTGACCGTTTTCAAAAATTAAAACAAATTTGATTTTTAGAAATATAGTTCAAAGACATAGTATGACAAAGACAAAGTTTGGAATTTCTCTGTTTTGAAAAAATATTGGTTCGTGCTCCCAAGTGTATATCCTTTCCATTACGTTTATTCTGTTAAGCTAAAATAACAATAAAATTCAATTAGATATAGTATGCTACAGGGGAATCATTTTCACCAGTTGCTTAACTTTACCGTTTGTGTCACTGTTAAGTGGTACATGTTGGCCGCATTTGTTGTCTTCCTTTAATACAACGAAAATTATTAGAATACTACAGTTATTATAAATAATAGATACTGGATATTCATTTCTAGGCTCTGAATATGTCGTAAATGTTTAATAAATCATTGTCCATGACATATTAAATATCCAGTATTGTAACCACACGGGGCTACTAGAAATGCCAAGATACGGATTGCTTATCAATTGGAAACATCCATTCTATCAGACAGAAACTGAGATATTGGCTATCACAGACAGGTTGCGTTAAGTTTAAGAGAAACTGAACAAAGACCAAGAAGCTGGATATCAGTTTTACATACTACAGTCTTCAATTTTTGGGAACACGAAATGAATATACTTTCGTTAAGGGATCACTTTCATTTAACTTTGTTTTCTTCTATGATATGCTTTTCGGATAGTTCGTTCATTACATCGATTATATCGAATAATCAAAGTGTTAATTTTAAGATTGGCGAAGGGAAACTTCTTGATTGTCTTAGCAATATGGGATTGATAATGTGCATGAAATATTGTCAAAAACTAGGAAGATGCAATCGGATAGCATTTCACAAAGAACAATTACAATGCGTGTTCTCATCAGTGTCCGAAGATAAGCCGGACAGTGGGATTGAATCTGGCTATATTGCTTCAAAAGTTAATGTAAGTGAAAATTTAAATTGTATTTTAGTGCAGTTATCCGAATATATCTCACTACCTATTGTAAAAAGGTTACAAACATTAAAATTATCTTTTTTAAGTTCAAATCTTATGTGATTTGAGTTCTGTAAGATTTATCAATATTACATGATTTATATCCACAACATTCTTGGTGCAATTTATTATACTTAATGTTTTAATAAACACAGGGTTCATTTTCGTTATAGGTAACATCCTGTGGATCTAACTCCTGTGAAGAATTTCAGACATGCGTGCAATTCACTCATTTGGACCCAATGTGTGTCAGTATTTCTCAGAGTAACTGCAATAGCAGTAAATATCTTATATCCAATGCGAACAGTGACGACTACCAGGTCACATGGTCTTCTGTATACGGCAGTTTATCACAGTATCAACTTGATAGTCTATCATGCTGGGCAGTGGGTCAATTAAATACAAAACAATGGATTCAGGTACAGTTTATAAGAATTGTCCCAAATTTTCAGTGTTTCTTTAGTGACCCGAAACTTACACTTCAAATTGACAGTAATAAAAGTATGTCACTTATTTAAATGGTTGGTTGATTGGTGTTTTACGTTGCTTTCAACAATATTTCAGTTATATCACGACATGGAAGCAGGAGGTTACCAACCTCTTAAACATAGTGGCGCAACCCGGGAATCGAACCCGGATCGTCGGCGCCGCAAGCCAAGCGCTTAACCACTACATCACGCATGCCCCCAGTTATTTAAAAGACAGTTATTCTTAGTATCTCTTTCAATTACATCTCTTTCGTGACTTGAGCGTTTTGGCCCCTACTGTTTATCCAGTTTGCTTTGCAAATATTTTTTTTTTTTTGATTTCTACAATTTTAGAACCTTTAGAATCACTGAAGAGACATTAGTTATCGAAATGTATATATAGTGCATTAAATTAAAACGGGTATACATCTGATTAAAACCGTATTATTATTCCGCTTCTTTACTTGTCCCATTGCGGATAAAGATCTGGCGAAATCCCGTAAGGGGTCATGTTCTGGTGAACTCTGATTTTCAGCCAATGAGTGGATCGGCTAATTCCTAGGAATGAAATTAACATTCACAGCGTGCGTGACCCACATGATATAGCGGTTGAACAGTGTTTGTTATATATTGCGTCACTATCACGTGCCTAGCCGAGTCATTGATTGGCTATGGTATTTAACGGTTTCGGTGACTGAAACGTCATCAGAATTCACTAGAACATGTCCCCTTATGGGGTTTCGCCAGATCGTTTTCCGCAATGGGACAAATAGAGAATCGGAATGAAGATATGGTTTTAATCAGATTGGGGTATACATGTTCTAATATTGATTGATTATTAATTGTGTCAAAGAATTGAATTGTTTTTAACGTCAAAATCTTCATATAAATTTATGAAACATTTAACAAGAGACATTCAATATCCATAAATTTTCGGAAACTTGACCTTTATCAAGTTAAAAAAAACAGCAAAATCTCTCATAGATATTGATACATGTAACTCCTGTTTAAATTAGCCAAGCGCAAAGTAAACATGACATAAAGTATGACTTAACAATTAATATAGAACATTACAATAGAAACGAAAATGACGTTATGTTTTTGACTTCTAATGTGGAAAGATATATTTAAGTTTTCAATTTTCAGATAAACATAAATTTTAAATTATACACACACACACACACACACACACACACACACACACACACACACTCTCTCTCTCTCTCTCTATTCTCTCTCTCTCTCTCACAGAGAACACAGACAAATTTATGGGCATTGAGTGTTTCATGTTGCATATTTGATTCATTCCTCAC
Organism: Pteria penguin; assembly: GCA_035048485.1. NCBI lineage: Eukaryota > Metazoa > Mollusca > Bivalvia > Pterioida > Pteriidae > Pteria > Pteria penguin. The sequence continues at coordinate 55,675,855 of CM068580.1, read as the reverse complement.
TTCGTAGGACTTCTTATCATTTCAGTAGGTTTATTGATGGGTACATTTAAAACTATTTTAATCTATCGGTCATTTATCTTTCAGACAGTTAAATCAGTAGTAAAACCCACGCAAAACTCGTCATTTTGTTGACAGGAGTTACACGTGAGGCATTGTAAAACAAATCATACGAATTAGGGCAAAAACATTTTAGTTATATTCTCAACTGAACACATGCATATACTATGAAACCATTTTGACCTTGCTGGTGAATATCTGAAATTAAAAAAGACCTGTAATCAGTCTTAATCCGTATTTATGTTTTGATGTTTAAATGCTTAATAATTTTCAATATTATGAATTTTCTTTCCTTGTAAATGCATTTCTTTCCGATTATTCGCAATCAGGCGCCAGTGTAAGATAGAATTTGGATCCCTCCATTGCATAAAGACCCCGGGTCCATAGTCAATGGATCTTTCATTGAATTATGGCCCACCTCTGGCCGTTGAATTTTGATCACACTGTTGACTTTTGACACCAATTTGAGTCAAATTCCACGGACAAAATATCTACAGACATAATTCAATTTGGAATTGCATGTATGACCCCGGGCTATAATTAAACATTGATTATTATATCTCTATTAATATTCTAGGATTCTAATTGGTTTATAATGATACATTAAAAATGTCGTATAACTCTAAAATATACCACGTGATAACTATTGACCGGAAAATGAAATAATAACCGGGTCATTAATATTAATGACCGCCAAATATGACAGACGTAGAAATCTAATATGGCAGCGATCGCATGCCTCAGATACGGACTATAAATACAATTCATCTGTATCTATGAAATGGACTATCCCTGCTGTGACTACTTGTTTGTTAACACTTGCATATAAAGTGAAGTACGGGACACATAATGTAAAGTATTCCAAATTTTGTTTGAATCGTTGAATTGAATTACTCTAATAGACTAAATCCAGTTTTACAGAATTCACTTTTAAAAAGTCAATGATTTTATCGGTTTTTTTTTTCATTTCTTTATTTTTTTTATTTAGATGTTACATATATCGCTCTGCTTATTACTTGTTATTTTTATATTTATTGAAAGAAAAAAGAGGAGTTACTGGCTCAGTTATGTGGCAGAAGTCACCATGAAGTTATACAATAAACGTTTTGATTATCTTATTTCTTTCCTTGATCTTCGAGAGTGCCATATTGACCTCATATTTCACTAAATATTCTTGATATACAAATTTGCCTAATTACACCATATGAGCTCAATATGGCAAATCGATGACGCTTCCTCTCAGACTGAAGTACAGCATGTAACATGAATATTTCACTAAATATTTTTATATATAAAATTTCGGTATAATAAAACAAATAATTACACTCTATTAGGTCCATATGACAAACTGATGACCTTGCACTATCCGCCTCGGTCAGGTAAGACCCGGGTCTTAATTCAACGTGGAATTATGAGCCTACCTATTTGTACCATTTAAAAGGTCATTATGTACTTTAATTGACAGACATAAAGACGCATATATTCGATAAAATACAGGTAGGTTAAGAGTTCAGATCTAACGAAAAATATTAACATAGATATGACTCAGGTCATAATCTAACGTTGAATTGACCCTGGACCATAGTTTAGCGTAGAAAATATACCCTTTTTCATAACCTGGGATTCAATGTTGAAATCTGACTCTTCCTATATGTAGATGTTAAAATTCAAGTACATGTACTACAAGTGGAATTCGAATTGGCAACCCGTTTATTATAGGGAATGACACGTAATACATATTTTACCGATTGTGTAAGATTACAAAAATGAACAAATCCACGCGTGTGCATTTATGGGCGTAATAGAATTTGAAACAGTGTGCGATTACAGAGACAGTAAATATACGTGTAAACACGGAGTAATTGAAAAAAAAATCAATGGAGAATCTGTTGTGCCATGTTCCACTTTTCCGGATCAGTCATACAGTATCTGAAGGAAAGTACATTGTAAATGATGCATACAAACGTATCCTCCCTAAAATATAACATTTTCTTCTAAAAATCCACACTACTGAGTGCATAATAACAAAACAATTTCATGACTAGGAGTTTAATTTAACGGTTTTGATCGAATTCGGTACCTGTCTATTTATCACTGGGAGGTATTGTAGTGCAATGTTGTAATTGTACGTTAGCTGCATGAAACTCTTGAGAGAGAGAGAGAGAGAGAGAGAGAGAGAGAGAGAATCGATGCCAAGAAAATAAAAACAGGAAGAGACAAGTGTAGACAAAAGTGAGGAAATGATGTCCATTGTGGTACTCTTTTGCGATTTCCACGGTGACATAGTATCAATACCCTTGTGTTTTACATTTTTAGGAGGAAAAGTATATATGTGTATCAATATCTACACAGTAAATTGAAACTGTGGAAGTGAGGTCATAATTCAGTGGCGGGTCAAATATTGCTCCGTGGGTAAAGTCGTATTACAATGACTTCTGTTTCTAGGGTCACAATTCAATATGATAAATCTGTAGAATCTTCATCACAGCCCGTTGAATTTAGGATGCAAGTTCAATGGGGCCAAAATTCAATTATACACCGGAATGTCGATAATTGTCAATGAATATTCATTAGCAGGTTCACTAATAATGGTATAAATGGAAATGTTTTACATTAAAAGCACAAAAAGTTAATATAAAACTACTAGTGCCTTACCCGGGAATGGATTATTTCCGACATGGGAAAAAATATTAATTACCATATACTCATTCATTGACCTGTCAAGTCTCTTGAAATTTCAGCAAATTAATGTATGCGTAGATCTATACCAATCTATTATCTGTTCTGCCACAGAGATTTTCTGTTTCGATATAATATCTAATAATGACACACAAGAATACCAAATAACTACAATTAATTTGTCATGCTTGTACTTTAACAGCTTGAACGTTTATTACCAAAGGACTAAAGTAACATACCGTAACATCACAAGGCTTTTAATTGAAACTTTCAGTTAATAGTGCTTATAGTATTATAGTAGTACTACGACCCATTTTAAGCTTGGGTATCGATGAATAAAATAAAGCAGATGAAGAGTTTAAAGTTAAAACTGCCAGTGTGACTTGTATTGTTGTAATATTTATAAATTTGAATAATTTGTTTTCTTTTAGGTAATATTTAACAAAAAATGGTTAATAGAAGGCATAGCTATGCAGAATCGTTATGGCAACAGCCAGTACGTTAAGGCATTTAAAGTGTGGTATACTACTGGTGATTTCAATGAATGGTGGCCTATTGTAGATGACAATCAACAACAAAAGGTAAGGGGTTCCGGCAATAACCTGTGGTCTTAAAAAAGACTATCGGTTAAGAGCAATTGACAGGCGTTCATTACATTTCCACGGCACTTTTTGAAGCGGTCGGTTATCATTATTATCATTCCTGATTTTGTTACATACAAATGAATTTCCATATTTCTAAATTTTGGTACATAGTACATGATTTTCCATCTCGCGATCTTTCTTAAATAGTGCTAAACAATGTTTTAATACATTCAATTCTACAACTTTTTTTTAATAATATGAGTTTTAAAGTATAAGAGTATGCATAGATGAAAAATAGAAACCAAGTAACTGACTACATTTTGTCAAACAGCTATAGAGTGACACATGAACAAAACATGTCGATTCTTAGAAGTGTCAATGTTAATCAAACAAAACAGCATATCGGCGGTTTAGTGCTTTATAATCGATTTTTTTTCAATTATCGTTCGTGTTTATCGTCATGGACGATAGACGGCGTGCCTCTCGCGCTGCCTTAACAATAATAATGCACCTTCTATGCACAAATACAGGTATAATGAAATTTATTCGTATTTTAGGATAATAATGATAATAATGATAATAATAATGATAATAATAATAATAATAATAATAATAAATGATAATAAATAAACGAATTAGAAATAAATACATAATTTAATTAATTAAAATAAATAAATAGAATAGAATTAAAATGTAATTATCCTAGATTCTAGGACACCTTTAAGTACATGTACAGAATAAGAACATACAAGACACCACAAAATATCCGAATGTATTTGAATTGTGATGATGCCCTACGGCTTTCAAATCTATAAATGTTATACACACATTCCAAACAGATCCTGGGCATTGTAAGTAGCACGAACTGTACGAGCAAAAGATAACTACAAAGTCAAATGTGTTTCTTAGATTCGCTAAATATTAATTTGAAACTTTCTTGACAGAATGTAAAAACATTTCACGGTTACATTATTGAAGAGTAATCAGTTTTACTATTATTATTATTAACTATTAGCTACTATTATTGTGCCTCTAATTCTGATGATACGAACACATCTTATGTGGATTTATTATTATTATTATTATTATTATTGTTATTGTATTCAATAAAATCAATATGCATCTACACTGAAACATAACAGCTCAATAATGAATACAGTTTATGTAACATTAAGCATGAGAAAAGACATCAAAAGGTACATACAAGCAGACAAAAGAGTAGATAAAAATTACATAGAAGACTAGAGTATACAAATTTATGTAACCTTAATTGGATAAAAAAGAATACTTAAGACGTACAGAGTTCATACAAGTTGTAAAGAACAAAACCAAGTGACCTTTAGCAACTTGAAGAGGCTAGATCCATGTGCATGTTTCAACATTTCAGCATGAAGAATAAAAATAACCTTTAATAACTGAGGCCAGATCAATCCATAAGCATGTTTCAGCATTACAACACATACACACACAAACAGAGAGAGAGAGAGAGAGAGAGAGAGAGAGAGAGAGAGAGAGAGAGAGAGATACAAAACAGATAACTAATTTGAACAAAACGTAAATGGCAGTTCAACAATTTTGACATTCTTACTGGATTTAGAATTCATTTCAGGAATTTCAAGGAGTTATCAATGACGGGAAAATATATGACAGATATCTTCCAGAGCCTGTGTATGCACAAGGGATACGCCTGAATCCAACACAGTATTATGGCTTCATTTCTCTCCGATTTGACATCATTGGATGTTAAATACGTTACTGAACTTGTTCACTTGTCATTAAACATTAATATTTATCTTAATACAGAAAGATATTTTCGATCCATAATTCGATCGTGGAATATCGATCTTTCTTTGAATTGTATTTTGAATCAATCATAGTGTTTTACTAATTTTGTTTATATTTAATGCCTCCGGAATAAAATTTCGGGGATATTTAGCTTTTGGCCTGTCTGTCTCTTATTATTTAACACATGGCTTTAACTTTCCATGTAACTTTTTAGCTGTAAAAGATAAGGATTTCATATTTCACATACATACTTCTTGTGACATCAAGGACTTCAAGTTTAATCATATGAAGTTAAGGCCGTTCAAGCCACATTTAGTATCTTTTGTTGGCCACTCTGTATATTTAGTGTCTTATTAAGGCGACCATGAAAAATTAGGGCCTTTTTAGGGCATTGGACAAGACCTTTCCTATGGTACAAGAAATTTTTCCACGAGACTTTGAACATTATTGCTGACATACATATCAAAAACTTTGATTTTATTTTTAATGTTTGAATCGTAATTGGTAGGAATATTATATTTCACATCCATATTCTTTCCGGATATGGTGTATTCGAGATGTAGAATATAGCATTGTTTGCCTTATTGGACATTGTTGACTTGGCAATATATTGCATCACAATTTAATCAGACAAATAGAATTTCTTTCCAGCACGCTATACTTATTTTGGATAAAATTTAATAAGTACCGTTTAACTCCGAGAATAAAATATCTTTAACGGGTATTTGTCGAACAATTCGAAGGTGGTAAAAGCTGTTAATCTTGTACAGTTTGTTAAAATCGCCCGTTGCTTTGATTGATCTCCTTTGTTAAGAACTGCCGAGTACAACATGGTCCTATTGCGTTTGCTCGGCGTGTAAACTTTAGATCATGACGTACAGGGAGAGCATACCTTTACGTTACAAAATGAAACAATCGTAATACCCATTTCTTTATAAAGTTTGGTTGATAAAATACATATTTATGACGTGTTATGACATATTTATAAGCAGTTTTCAATATAACTAAAGATGCGGATAATGTCCCAGTCCATTTCTGGACAGTTTTCCGTTTTGTTTACAAATGGAAGGAAACAATCTGTAAAGGTTGAATATTGTGTGTTAGAGTTATCTTTCTTTGATCATTATTTTGATATTCCAGTTGGATTTGATTTTATTTCCACGTGCGTTTTAATACGCCATATTTGAATTGTTTAGCTATTGCAGGAATTGCTTTCGGACGGCTGATACCACTATGCAAACTGTCTTTTTACTTACCATTTTTACTATTTTTTATATCCCAAGTAAGACATTTGTATATACTTTATCTATATTACTCGTATGTTTTTGGAAATAACATGTACCTTGCAAAGCATGTGTTAACAGTAGATTCTGGTTTGATTCTATTAATGTGTACTTAAGGTGCCTATTTCGATAGCCTGGTTTCACAGGGAATTTCTCTCGGAGGTTAAATACGTAACTGACAAATCAGAAAAAGTCAATGCACAGAGAATTTGAGATGCCGAAAATCAACATTATGTAATCCGCACATAAATCCATTTGAATGCACTTGCTTCAGAACATTATATGATCTGTGGAAATGGATCTTCTTTTGAATTGTAGTTTAAATAAATTGTAGCGTGTTTCCAGTGTTATTTTGTTTTTGTTTTGTTTTGCCTTTTTAAAGGAATATATGAATATCGTATAGCACATTTGGATGTATAGGGGAAGCACACCTTTACGTTACACGGCCATCTAAATATCCCTTTCTTTATAAAGTTTGGTTGATGCGTATATATATTCTTAGTAATATGACGTCATATATGCAGTATTCAATGTAACTCCAGATATTGAGATGATACCTGCTCAGGAGTTTCAGTATTAAAAGTTATAGATAATGGATATTGTTGCGATTAATATAACGTACCGAAATAGATTAAATTGAGTTCAGTATGTACGTATGCACAAACTACATATACAATGGGAAATCACTAATCTGTTGCGGGAGTCTGCTTGATACCTCTCACGTGAATCACTGAGAAATGTACCTCGGTTAACTGAAATACAGGAGCTCTCTTTTACTGTTGACGACTTCCCTATGGGAATCAAACTTGGGATCACTTCACCACCAAACTTTGGCACGTAATTAAATTTGAAAGACCATTAGTAAGGCTTTCATTTTCACTTCCAATATTTCTGGGTTTGAAATTTTAATTATTGGTTTTTGTTTTGGTCTGTTTCCTTGAACCTAGCGGATGAATATAGATTTTTTAATGATTCGGTAGTTCGGAAAATCCATTTATCTGGAAATTTGAACGGGGACAAACATGTCTGGATCAGCGAAACATCACTGTATGTAGGTAATAAATATTAACATACAAATTTTTAACATACAGTATACAAAGAAATCACTCATCTATTATTTAACAAAGCAATTAAAAACGTTGAGAACAATATGGGAATTGCGCACACGCATAGTGCACTAGCATGTAGAAGACTGTATTTGTGAAAATAGTTAAAACTGTTTCTTTAGCAAGTATGTTTTGCCAAGAAAACAGAAAGTGCTTTATTTTAGTTTTATTTTTTTCCAATATCATACCTTCCAAATGTTTGTTGTGCTCTCAAGCCAGGCGCCTGGACAGCTTTCATATTATAGGTATGACAATGTGTAAAAGGTCATGTCAAATGTATGGAGGATGCAATCATGTTTCATATGATAAAAACCACCTGGTGTGTACGTTGCTGTCATTGTCTGAACATGCCACTGAACTAGGCTTCTTAACAACATCTGTAAACGGACAATCTGTAAGTAAAATTTAAAAAGGCACTTGAAATATTGAAATGCATGTACATGATTTGTTGAAGTTTGATAAATAGAATTCTTCTTATCTAAAGTACAACTGGCTAAAATCCGATTATGGTTAAATTCGTGAACATTTAAGTGGTCTGTAAGTAATTTGATTGTGACGTAAAAATGAAGGTAACTAATATGCCTCATCAACATAGGTTAAACCAGTTGACATGTACTTCATCGCCGACGCAATTGGTGGATCATTCGATGTATAGACATGTACCTCACGGAAACGCTATTGTTACTGCATACAGCATACTAACAAAGTCAGATTGAACTTGTACATTACATTTTTATTGATATTTGTTTTATCTAAAGCTTACAAAAGTTGTTACTTGAAAACTTGTTGCAGGACTTTTGAGATGGGTGTTGCATGCAACCAGGGGACACTTACTCCTCCCGGGCATCTGGTTGTCACCTTGATTTTATTGGCGTTGGCATTTTTCTGAATATGACACTATACACGATATTGTCCTTTTATTCCATGGACTATGAGATATGGTTTACCCTTCGGTACAGTTGGGTGCAGTCCTAACCTTACATTCAAGTGCACTTGACAAGTGCACTCTAAGTTTAGTTTTTCGTCCTGAAAACCAGTCATAAAGTTTAGTCAAGTGCACTTGATATCAAGTTTACTTTCAAGTAATTCTGTCTTCAAGTTTACTATCACGTGACACCAAGTTTACTTTTCACGTTTGTTTGTCACAATTATCCAGTTTCGTATAACACGAAAGAAATAATCGTCTTATTATGTACAATTGCATATTTTATATAAAAATTGTTTTAATAGAAAATAGTAAATGTACATGTATATAGAATGTAAACTAACTTCAAGTGCACTTGGAGTAAACTTGGAATCAAGTTTAGTACTAAACTTGATTCTAAGTTTACTCTGTTGTCATCAAGTAAACTTGAAAAGCAGTTATAAAGTTAACTTGAAGTGCACTTTTTTGTAAGGTTAGGACTGCCCCTAACTGTACTTCTTCCGTTTTTTACTTACAGACATCGTTCAAACACTTATACAGGAATTTGAAGGTAAGTGGAACTACTGATTCTCCAAACGTTATTATATGAACATTTTTTTTGTTTTGAAGTTCGACATTCTATTTTTCGAAACTATTTAACAATGAATAAATATTCCGGAGAATCTTTATAATTAATAAGAAGAGATCAAAATCCTGGTATTTCATGACAAAATTTATCACGGACTCGAATTGCACAAAAGTAGAATAAGTACTTACTAGGCATCTGAAACATATTTGATCATAGTATAGAATATCCTTGAACATTACATTTTAAATGAGTTGAGAGATACTTTGAAACCAACCCAAAGACTTGTATAAATTTTGTAATAATTATATGGTAAATGTCTGCCAAAAAGAGACTTTCATTTGTACTATACCATGTCACGAGATATAACTGTAATTCATTTAAACTTTAGAGTGAATTAGGCTGGTTAAATTTAAATATTGTACACATATTTCAGGCACACAACGCTACACATAAATAATGACTATACTGACTACACAATCTGTTTGCAAAATACCGATAGGATTGTGATCGACATCGAACAAAATTATATGACAACCTCATGCCGAAATGTAAATGTTAGTTTTACGGTATTCCGAACAGTCATTTACTTATTTTCAGAAAAGGGGAACATCGTATGATATGGTTGATGTAAAATAATTCATTTGAACTTTAGAATGAATTAGGCTGGTTAAATTTAAAAATTGTACACATTTCAGGCACACGACGCTACACATAAATAATGACTATACTGACTACACTATCTGTTTGCAAAATACCGATAGGATTGTGATCCACATCCTACAAAATTGAATGACAACCTCGTGTCGAAATGTAAATGTTAGTTTTACGGTATTCCGAACAGTCATTTACTTATTTTCAGAAAAGGGGAACATCGTATGATATGGTTGATGTGAAATACTGTTGTTAGAAAAGCATTTTAAACGATTGAAACTTCTCTGAGTTTGTTATTTATTACATTTCCCCTTGAAACTGGTTTTATTGTATTGTTGTAAACTATAAATGTCTGTATGACAGAAAAGGAGACATCTGACCTTTGTATGGTAAATGTGGCAACGGACATTCACAGAACACATACACAAAAAAGCAGAGAACATGACATCGCAAAAATGGTAATGTACTTGTGGTATCGAATTAGGACGTTTAATTGAAATGACACCCGTCACTCAGTTACGAGTCAACATTTCTACTAACCAAAAAACACTTAAGTATGAAACAAAATATAGAATTTGTAAATAATTCTCCATATAGAGAAAAAAAAAATCCCTAACTCGTTACTTAAGTAGAGCGGTCATAAAAGCCTTCACACGAAAAGTATTACGAAAATATATAAATCTAAAAAGTTATTGAGTGGCATCAGTATTAATGAAATTACCATTATATTTTCAGACTGTGCACTGTGGATCAAACACCTGTAGCAGTTTCGAAACTTGCGTACACTTCTCACATACTGAGCCAGTGTGTGTCAGAACTGGACAGCGAGCGTGTAATGAAAGTAAATTCATTATGAGCAGTGCCGAAAGCGGAAAAGACTACCAGGTCCAGTGGTCATCTGTATATGCTGTAGGTGATACAGACAAATATCACCTCAACAGTGCTACTTGTTGGGCACCATACCGGAGGGATGATCAACAATGGATTCAGGTATATTATATGTCTATGTGTGTATCTTGAACTACAAATAGGCACTGGAGCAATATGCATATGATGAATATGTGGCATTCGTACACAATAAAGTTCAATAAATGTCTCATCTCACGTAAGCCTAGTGGATAAGGTGCTGGGTTCGTGATCGAGAGGTCCGGGCGCTCCGGTGCTCAGTCTTTCGGATTAGACAGTAAGTACCGAGGTCCCATGTCACGGTAGGCCTGTCACGTAAAAGACCCCTCACTGCATCATGTGGGTCCATTGCAAAGGTCTAAATTTGTATGCAAATGCAATGCAGGCAGATGCCGTCACCATATACGTCAAATAATCGTGGAGTGACGTTAAACAATACTCAAGAAATAAATCAACATTTCTTACGTGGTTTTAATGCACAAGTTTAACTAAGGACTCGTCTTGTGTTGGGAATAGAAATACATATATTACCTGAGCAATTGGTTAGTCTATCTGATTCGATCATGGAATATAATTGAAAACTAAGTTATTGTTATGAAATATCTACACAATAATAAAGTGAATTGAGCTATATTTAAAATAATTTAAGAACATGTAATAATTAAACCATGTGTACGTGGTGAACACATCACAAAATCTTTAAAGAGATTTGCATGTGTATATTTCCCTCTCAGTATGGTCCATTGCTCCTTATGATTTTGTGAGTTAAAAACACATATTTGATGAAAAACTCTGCTGATTTATAATGAGTAAAACTGCTCCGAAAGGGATACCACAGGGAAGCTTTCATGTTAATAAATCATCATAGCCTCAGCATTTTTAAATGATCATTTCTGAATATCTTAAGAAATTAAAATTGCTAATTTTTATCATTCATGTTTTCTATTAGGCTTTAGGTATGCTACATGTAATTGCCATAAACAATGTGCCTTTCTGATGCTGACATTGAAATAAGTCACTTAAATGAATTCTTGAGTCATGTCCTGACTTGGATTGAATCAGTTTAACCAAGGCTTTTTTTTTCTCATATTTTAAATGTGCATTGTCATGTCATTTATATATAGGAATTAAATTAAGATTTGGCATACATGAAAAAAAGAGTAAGAATTTCTCGAGTCATGCATTGGTCATTTTATGAAAGCATGCTACAATTAGACATACCCTAATCCAGAACGACACAATCAAGAAAGTAGCAAATCAACATGAAATGTACAAATCAAATATCTATCAATTTTACAATTGTAGACGTTATTTTTAATAGGTATTATTCAACACGACAAGGCTCATTAAAGGCATAGCAATGCAGAACCGTCGCCAAAAAAACCAGTGGGTGACAGCATTCCGTGTATACTACAAAGGTAGCGATTGTGACTCGTGGTTGTCTGTTTTGGACGAAAATCTACAACCGAAGGTAATCAAAGCATTTTGTTAAAAGCGCGTTTGCTCATCAACTATCCACCATGCATCTCGCAACTGCCGCAAATTATCCGATTATCAAGCATATGTGGTTAGCTAGTCAGAAGACACTACTACGTTATACATGGTCTTGCCTAATTGCTCAGTAAATCATAAATTTACTCCCCGCTGCATTGTTGTATTACCATGATATTACAGAAATCATCATCGTAGTATACAGTATTAGAGCAGTTCTACGTGTAGAGTTTGACGTAATTGTAATACACTTGTCCTGATGCTAATGTGTGACACAATGGTTTATAATTTTGTAATGTTGTATAAGCGATGTTGAAATCTTTGTGTTCTGTTTATGCTTTCGGTATTCGGGTTAGTTTTGACCAGCCAAGCAAGGGACGTTTGCTTCCGGGCACCTTGTCTCACCTCTGGTGCACCAATTACAATTACAATTACGTAACATGGTATGTCATTTATCTAACGTGTTATTTGACGTTTTATACACTGGAGGATTTAATACTGTCTCATTTCAATACATTTCATTACATAACGAATTAAACTCATACCATTATTATAATCATATAACTTTGTAAGGGCTTCATCGAAGAAAAATCTAGGATAGAAATAAAAACCTGTCAACTTACTTATAAGTCTTCCATATTTTGGATGTCAAGTAATGTGGAAAACATGGATCATCTGTCAAACATCAATAGTGATTACCAGCAACAACTGTTTGGTTTGATTTGTGCATTCGTGGGAGATGCTGCAAAAGAACCAAGAGACAATTTTGGGCACCTTGTTTCACTTCAGTTTTTAAAGATGTCTATGTATGTCAACCTTGGTACACTGCTACGCTAACATAACAGCGGCTTATTTCCTATTCTTAATTTTTATATTCTTAATTCAAGTATATTTCTTAATAGTGGTGTTAAAGTAGTGTGTTAAATTATAATCGCTGTTAACTCTAATTCTGACATTGTAAATAATCAGTAATCAACAACCATAAAGCCTATCTGAAATATTTAGCTTAGTTACATTTAAAGATTGATTGATAAATACTGAAGGAAGAAAAGATTTAACCCTGTGTCTCCATAGGCATGCAAATAAACAAGATAATCAACAGTAAGGCGTCAAAACAAAAGAAAGTTTTGGTTGGGAGATGATTCATTGGAGTGACTAGGTAATCGATGTACAATTCCTTTCATCACAAAGGATTATTATATAAGAGACAAGAAATCTTAACATCCTGGAGTCTTTAAATTACCGACTACATCGACGACTAGGACTATCGAGCAAGTCTATGAGAGACCATACAGCACAGAAAAACGGATTGTATAATGTACTAAACAATAAAATGGAAATAGTTTTAGTAAAAATATAAAATGAATATTAAACATTAATATCTGAAGCCAGGGTCGTATTGTGCATCGTTTGAACTTTCCTTTGATATGAGCAATATTTCAGAAAATTTTCCATGATTACTTAACTCAATACTGCAAAACCTCTTAATGTCAATTAAGTAAAGTAACATTGAAATGAACTTGAATTCATCATTCATTTACAATTAAGAAACGTAGATACCTCACAGCTAAGTAGAACATATCATTTGCGAATAAAGATCGGCATTGAGTATCACTGTAGAAATCTGGTACTGAAATTTACATTAATTTACATATAATGTCATAGATTTACTGATATCATAAATATTACTTAAAACATAAATATTCAATAATTTTTTCTACATTGAATCAATTTTTTTTTGTTAAAGCTTCGTACATGTAACATATTGCATTCTTGAAAACTTAAGTTTGTACAGCAGAGAAATAGATTTTTATTTTTAATACATTCTTTTCCTTTTTAGGAGTTTGAAGGAGTTAAAGATGACGGCAAAATATACGAAAGATTTCTACCAAAACCTGTTCATGCAAGACGAGTTTATGTAAATCCGACCAAGTTTATCGGTCATATCTCACTCCGGTTCGACATCATAGGATGTTAGGATTAACCAGTGTCGCTGATTAAAGCGTTTTGCTTCTATATACATGCTTATCACATTGCAGTTTTGTAGGGTTTGGAGGAAACATTTTCCTACAAATTGACGGCGTTCCAATAGGCACCAACAGTTACTGTGCCTCATTCCTCATTAACATATTTCTAAATTGATACTAAGCTGATAATATTCAGTGTTTGTTCTCTAAAGAGAAAAAGTCGTAAGCTCTTGGGTTTGAAAAGATTATTTACTTTTAATTAATAAACTTACATTCATAGACTACCTTAGCATTATCTATTCAAGTAAACAGAAATAAAACAAAGGAAGCAACAAGTATACTTGGAAACTGAATATTATGTTATCTTACCACATAGATAGTCACTTATACACCTTACTCTACATGTATGACAAAGGCGAATTATTCCAATTTTAGCATCACAACGATATCTATATAATTAGTTATATTTCATTATCGCCTGCCTATGGTGTATTCATGCTTTAGTTAACCGAATATCTCAGAGTGAGTTTAAATTACAAAGAATTTGCCCACTGTATATACGTAGGGAGGTTGTCACGCGAACGAAAATGTTTCATTTAATTTTTTATTCATAGGTGCTGAACACGAAATTACAAACCTATATTTTGTTTTCAAAGCAGGACATAGGAGTCCGGGAAAAGGAAATTTTCCCAGTATTCAGAACAGTCAATTGAACTGATAATACTCAATCGATATGCTTATCCGGTTTACGGGTTCACCTAAAATACGATTATATCATTTTCATTGCATGCCTGCCTCAAAACATGCATACGTTATGACTCGCTTGAAAGAAGTTGTACTGTCGTATCTTTGTTTTCTTTTTAAGGTAGGAATGAAATATCCAACATCCGTTTTCTCCCCTTAGGTTGTGAATATTTCATGTGACCGTACTTGAAGCATTTTACCCAGGGTAATGAAATATTGAAAACAAGATTTAATATTTCTCATTGAAAATTCAGTCAGGATTATTTCCTTTTAAAGAAATAATGACTTGACAATAAAAGCTCTTTTCGATATGGTAATTACAGCAAAAAAGAGAATTGACTGTTCTGCTAATGTATTGATTTCAGCATAATAGAAGAGGCATTTGCACGTTCGTTATTAAAGCCGTCCTTACGTTAAGACAACTTTTTGACAACGATTTTGTTTCTATTTATTTCACACATAGAAAGTATAAAGGAAGAATAAATGTTGCGGACTCAGCTGTATGACAAAGTTACCCTGAAAATATACAATATTTAATGTAATGTAATGAAAAAACACATAAGGATATCACAAAAATATTCGATTGTAGTGCAGTATAAATACTGCTCATTATTCAGTTGGTGTAGTTAAGACATCTGGCTCAGTTGTATAACAAAAGTGATCAGTAAAAAAAGCAAAAAAAAAAAAAAAAAAAAAAAAAAAAAAAAATTAAAATATTACAGAAAAATTCAATTCAGTTGAATTGAAATATCGTTATTTACTTAATTGGTGTGGTTCACGGCCTCATTCTCCCATTCACCACAACAGGCAGAACAATTAAAGGACATACATTTACAAGTATATAAATTACACTTTATACACATCGATCGAAGACCAACACGCTACCCAGTTTGAGAGGTCTTAAACATACAAACAAGAAATGTATAATGGATAAAAATACTACTTAGAATATAAAAGTGACGTTAATTTGAGCTCACCGTGCTCTACTCATCTGAAAGAGAGCTAAGATCCTTGTTCTATTGGAGTCTTAACAGTCGGAATGGACAAGGCTCAGGACCTTGTCGCCTTTGAAGAGGTCTAGGCAAGGTTCTTAATAGTCTCCACTGACAAGATTACACTTAAATGGCGACGCATTTGCAGTCTATCATGACACAAGACATCTTCACCGATCTCCTCTACCTTACCGATTGATATACGGATGCTTAAATGACAGAGAATTAGTGAGATATGTGTATTGTATGGAAACTATTAATAAAAAAATGTTTTCATGCATTTTTGGCAAAAAAACCGGCTTTAATATAAATTGTGTACTTGTGCTTATAGAAATGTGAGTTAATTGAGTGCACCATATGTGTATTTCGACTACTGTCTCTTCAATTTGACGGAAATAATGAAATAAAAATAAAGATAAGGCCATAGCTGTGAATGAAGGAGATACTCCTTAATTGTAGAATAATTTGAAATTTGGCCACACTTATTGGAGGTATATACATGTGATCAGTGCAGAATCACTTATCTGTTAATAACCCCCCCCCCCCACCACCACCATTTTCCTGCGTCAAAATGTATAAAAACCACTTTAAAATCAATAAATTCTGATATTTAGTTTTCAATATATATATATATATATATATATATATATATATATATATATATATATATATATATATATATATATATATATATATATATAAAGCACAAATACACGAACTGCAACAGAAAAAAAAACCCATATAAAGCACAAATAGAAACAGTGAAACATCCGCGAGTACAATGGACCTTGGATCTCCGAAGACATACCTGTAGAAATAAAGACAAACATATAAAGCACAAATACACTACAGTTAACAAGGCACCCAATTATATTCGTTCACCGAAGGGGACTCAAACCCACGACCTCTGGTTCAAGATACCTAGCTGTCATGCATCCGACCGTCTAAAATAGAGCTTTAATAGCCAATCATTAGCTAATAGTATGCATGACAACATGGCCGCGGAAAGTGAAAGGATTTATCCGACGTAAACGCAGGGGGATCCTCTGAATGAATACAGTCACTGCAACAGAAATAAACATATAAAGCACAAATAGAAATAGTACCATAGGTCGTGGGTTCGAGTCCCCGTCGGGGAACGAATATAAGTGAAATATAGGGTGCTTTGTTAGCTGTAATATCTTTGTGCTTTATATATATTTGTGTACAACAAGTGCATCTACAAAAGGTAACATGAATTAATGACTTTATATATAGAATGAATATAAATTTCAAAGCATCTACATGATAGGGATAATTATCAGAAAAACAGGAATTCGTTAAAAAATTCCAATAATGTCAATGATTTATGTATCTCTTCAAATTAATTATCTCCCCCTTTAAGGAATCATATTTTGAACGGTGTAATACAAAATCAAGTCACAAATGAGGTAAATTTAGATTGCCTTTAATACTGGCAAATTAATTCATTTTCTTCTTACATTCTTTGTAGGTAAAATTGAACTTCTTCGCGAATCTATCATTTCCCATAATGATAATATATGTTATATTTATTTGTATATAACAAAGATTACAAATATAAAGAATGTGAACTGAAAGGTTTGTCATTGGTAACTTCTATAGTGAATCTTTGTTCGTTTTCCCTGACAATTCTATTGTACTTATTTTATTAATTGATTTTAAGCATCCAAAGAACTAAACAATCTCTCTAACAATGCTATAATACACATTAATGTTGCTTTTTCTAAAGTGTTGATATAGGCACTTATTGAATACTGGCAGGGTGAATCCTACATTTATTACCCCACACCGGTGAAACCGGAGGGGACTATCGGTTTCTACTCTGTCAGTCCGTCTGTCAGTCACACATAAGCCATATCGTAGACAACTGAATATTTGCTTAGTCTCATCATTTCAGAGGAGGACCGAATATTACAACTAATACGTCATGCTTGTGGAACTTCTGTTGGCATATCGGTTTCTACTGCTGCTCTTGTGCTTTCCTTTAATCCCTTGATACTCAAAGGGCTCATTCATTAAGTAAAATTCTTGTTCCGCCTCGGGATATTGTGCAGAGAAAGAAAAGCCTCACAAACTGGACTTAAATGACTATGCCTCTCTGTGTGTTTCTTGACTGGCTGCGTGACGTAGGGACATCCTGTTGTAATAACATCTCAATTGTCTCTCATATTTTAATGCTGACTATAACTATTGAATTATAAGTTATGGTTTATGAATAATGTCTTATATCATGATCGCCATCAATTATATCAAATGTCACTTTTCATGCTATTCACTTTGAAAATCATGCATTTTTTCATCCGCATAGGTTAGACCATCCTAAAACACCTGGATAAAAAGAGGCAGAATAAGATAATTAACAGGAGAAGAAAGAGTATAGAGGATTGAAAAATCGCGACAGAAGAATGAGAGAGAAAGAAAACATAAGAAAAGGTACAAAAGGATTAGAATTAATTGAAGAATTTACATAATTGTCCTTTTAAAGTTTAAGAATCCATCTCTCGTTTTTTAACATATAAATTGACCAATTGAATGTATCTATATTTAAATCAGCTTTCAGGGACAAAAGAAAATTCAGTAATACACAAGTATTAAGTAAATGAGAAATTAGTTTTGTACAGCCCCCAGAGAAAATATAGACAACCAATCAAGATAAGCGCCTTGTGTACAAAGGTTCGGCTCACAAATCATGTATGAAATGACAATTATACACATGATTCATTTTCTCATAAATAAAGGGAGCGAATTACTGTATAACTTTATATAGTTCATAATATACGGACTTGTAGAATTCATTGCAATTTAAGCTAGGGTTAATCATTAAAAAAGAAGAGAAATATTAGGTCTTTAATTCATTGTTATGACCAATTCCTGACAAAATGCATAAGCAGGACTTGCTCCTCTGATATGTTAATTAAAAATGTGTAAGTGTGTATCTACCCCATTTTGTAAATTGCTAGCATAGAAAACATGTATATTTTACTCTGTATTTTGAGAAATGAAAGGTAAAACATATAATCAATTTTTAGATAAATACATCATATTGATTCAAAGCTAAAATGAATCACAGATTAAAGATTCCTTCAGATCTAACAAATTAAAAAACAAAGAAATCGGTCTGATGAATTTTGTATCATTTACTTGGAATAATGCCATGCATTTTGAAATATTTACATTCGTACTACGTTTCCCTTATATGCTTTCAAAAAGTACTGCACGCAATTCCTTTTGCATGTAATACAGTCATATATGCAAAACATGGAAGCCGCTTTACTATAAACTTTGACGGAGGAATGCAACTTTCCAGATAACTCTTTAACTATGTATGGTAATACTGCTCTGGTTGTTTTTTTAGTGACCAATGATGGTATCTGATTATTGCCTCTACTATCTTCATGGTCATCCGTTCTAGTATGTTCTGTAATGACTTTTCTTGAATTGTCTGCCTATCTACTTTACGGTGTTTTTCATACTTTGAAGAAAATTCAGGCAAGTATTCTCGAAGTAAACTGGACGAACCACATAGTAATCAAGGATTCCAGACTGCAAAATAATACAGACTGTAAAAGATTCACATGTTTAATGAAGATTTGTTATGATCAATTCTATGATGCTATGCAAAAATGACTAAGATAATGAAGGCTGTATTTATGAATATTCATGTACAAGTATCGCAGTATTTGTTAACAATAGAAACTAAAATGAGTATATATAGTATATACCATGAAGGCATCTGGATCATCATCTTCTAACAGCTGAAGTAGTTTCATTGGTGTGCAGTCTGGTCCTTTCCTCGTGTAGACCTGTTGGTATGAAGAATACCTGCCGATATTCTTGGACAAAGGGTAGGGACATCAGTATGTATATTGCCTCTTGACTTCTCCATGCGTGAGAAACTTCTTGGCAACATGCTTGACTTTGGTCCTAAATGTAGCGCCGAGGTACTGACAGCCTTGACAACATCACCTATTGTCTTTTCGGGTTTTGACAGATAAGATGTCACATAACATCGCACAGGCATGTGTATTTGTGGCATACTGAATATCGAGGTTAGCTTCCTAAGATAGTAGTAGACATTTATTGTAATTGTTGATGTTCATTTCCCTTGGGCTTCTTTTCAACAAAATTGCAGGTTGTCCATTTCTGGTCTTAATCCATTTCAGTGCTTGCAAGTACAAACTCTCATTGACCGAGGCTCTTTTACAGGAGCGGCGTCAGGGTGAGGTCCTCATTAGGATCCATCTTTGCTAACTACTCCTACACGGCTATGAGAGTGGCTTGGTACATATCCTGAATCAATGGTTATGGTTGTTTATCTGGCTTTCCCACTATTATTTTGTTTACAGGTGCTTATAGGAACTGGTTGGTTGGTTGGTTGGTTGATGTGTGTTTTACGTCGCTTTCAACAATATTTCAGTTATATCGCGACATGGAAGCAGGAGGTTACTAACCTCTTAAACATAGTGGCGCAACCTGGGAATCGAACCCGGATCGTCGTATTCGATATTTGTAATCAACAATATTTTCCAATGGATTTAGTTCTAGATCCGTATTTAATAAACTGTACTTCAAGAAGAGATTAACTCTGTGTGTTGAAATGAGTAGCTGCAGTCACTGGGTTGGATCTCAAGAGGTGGCAGTGTTCCTCCAAGGAAAAATTCTGGATGTCTCCATCTGTCAGGGTTCTCTCTTGTTGTTGAAGAATTACTTTCAGATTGTCTATTCGCTTACGTTCCGCAGCAGACCAGGTGGTAAGCCACGTGCATGGTCCAAGCTGTCTAATCATTCCCAGGAGATCGTAGAAAATCTTATTAAAATATGCTGGGGAGCCTCTAACTTACTTATTTTTTGGAAGTAGATGCCTAGGTCACTGTGACCAAAGTTGAAAAGGTTGTTCCTCAATTCCCCTGCAGTGATGTTCCTCTGCGTCTTATCCGTAATGCAAAAAATAAGCAGTTTCGACTATCTTCTGCCTCACATCGGTACTCTGCATAGAAGATATAGTCTATATTTTTGACAAATCTTCCATCTGTATTTGTAAGTCTACTTTGAAAGTATTTCTTCAGTGAGATATTCTTTTCGCGTGCCATGCTATAATAAATATAGAATATTTTGTTAATTTAGTGCACCATATACGCATTTCGACAACTTATGTCTCTTCAGTGATGCTCGTGGCCAAATTATTGGAATTCTCAAAAGCAAAGGTGCCTCCTGGAGATAAATGAGAAAAACTCATTTCTTCACTGAATTTGTCACTCTCAAATCTCGTAAGATTCTTTACCTCCGGGTGCAACTGAAACAATTATATCTTCATCAGTGCTTACATTTTTTGGTTGAATGCATGTCCTATATTGGACACAACTAGAACGGCTTCATGCATTTTCTTCCTCACATTCATCTTCATTGCCATCATTATTATCTTTGTGTCGTGTAATGTATCATCTCTCTGCTGTATAGACCCACCATCATCTTCACACTGCTGCGTACATCTACAATCATCTTCTCTCTGCTGTGTAGAGCCACCATCATATCTGTGTTGTGTGGACCAATCATCACCAATCATGTAGCATCACTCTTCTGATGATGGACTCCTTGGCCTGCAGTTTCGATCGCTGAGCTATGCTCAATAGTCTGTGATGTGAGACAAAGCTCTGGGAAATCATCACTGCTGTGTTGCATCCAATTTTCATCACTTGCAATGTCACTGTATATCGGATTTGTGTCTTTCAGAATGTATAGAGCATTGATGATCTTCTGTGGGTGAATATTTTGTTCATACCCGTGTCCTCTGTACTGAGGTTTTCTTTTGAATGCAGATGAGGGTACTCTCAGTAAGATAGAGATCGTGTTCTCTACTAGAATATTTACAACGCAACCTTGTACAAACCTTTGTTCCGCTCGAGGCAGGGCTAACAGTTTCATAGATGGAATTCGTTTGGCTATTGTAGCCGTTTCCAAAGCATTTAAAGTGTCTAATTTTTGAGGAATGTCATCTAACTTTAAGTTGTTGAAAACCGACATCGGTGGCATACTTCTTTCCTTGAGGATTTCTCTACAGCTACGACAGTATATTTGTTTTTTGACAACAGTTCAATATCAGCTCCTCATGACTTAATTCATCTTCGTTGAACAATACGATAGAGGACTTGTAATTTAATCTATGGCAACATGTACAAATATACACTTGTGCATCTTGTATTGCACACTTGAATGACTGAACTGCATTTTCTGCACCCCATCCATAGCTCCTTAAGAGTTTCTTCTTGGTGTTACCCTGTTGGCTTCATGATCTTCAACTCCTTTCAATTTTTTTTTTTGATAATCTTGGGTTATATGTTTATCTTGTCGGGCTTCATACCCTCGATATTCTACACCACTTCTTTTTTCTTGTCTAGTGGATGTTTCTTTAGCTTTTTCTTGAAGTCTATATTGTTCATCTTTTCTTTTCTCTTGTCTTGTGGATGTTTCTCTACCTTTTACGTGCAATTTAAATTACTCATCATTTCCTTTCTCTTGTCTTGTAGACGTTTCTCTAGCTTTTTCGTGCAATCTGTATAGTACACCTCTTCTTTTCTTTTGTCTTGTGGATGTTTCTCTACAGTGAGGTGCAGTCCTAACATAACACTATGTTAACGTCGCATTAACGTGAAGTTTGATTTCCTTGTGTGCCCAGGACTACAGAGCACACGCGTTTGCATTAACACAGATTTCCACGTTAGTAATAAAAATAATAATAATAAAATTATTAAAAATATTAATAATGCTGATAATTAAAACATTCATAGATAATAAAAATAGCTAAATTACAAAAGAAAGAGAAATAATAATAAGTACATAAATTAATGAGAAATAAAAACGTGAATAAATTAATTAAAAATAAATACACATTCATTTATTTGTGCTCAAATAGTTAACGTTTAGGCCACAGGCCTTTTTCAAAATGATGAAATTACATTTTAGAGTCACATGTTGTTGTCTTTCACGGTCTTCACATTCAATGCAGTCGAAACATATCTCTATTGTCTTGCTAAGTGACATTTTCTCGCGAGACTGCACACATGACGTCACGCTCCTTCACCTGAGTTTGTGGCGGCGTTTTAATAAAAATAAATAAGTAAGAAATAAATACAAATTAATGAAAAATACATAATTAAAATAAAATTAAAAAAAATTATTATTCTAGTTTCTTTAAAGTATAAACCGACGAAGCTTTTCATAAAGACCTTATTACAATATATTACATATGAAACCCTTAATGCGGGGTGTCATTTTAACATTGCATTTAATACACGCCCGGTATGCATGTATATGGTGATATTCTCGGTGATTTTATTAGATACATTTTATCTCCTCCATCCCTAACACTGCAGAGCAATAATTACAAATGTAGGCATGTGAACATGCGACTGGACTGAGAATAAATCGCGATAGCGCACATGCGTCCGGTCAGACAGCCCTGGCATGTGTGCTGACGCAGTCCTCGTGACCGCTTTTCGCGTTAATGTGTTTGTTATGTTAGGGATGCACCCATCTGAAGGCATTCTTCACACAACGTATTCAGTGCTTTAATCACAGTTGCTTGACTTTTCCCTGAAATTTATTTCAAATTAACAACAATTTTACTAATAAGTACATATCTGTGCATATTTAAAAACAAATATGAGAAATGTATTCAATATAATTGAGAAAACATGTTTAATATCTGTATATACAGAAAACGTGTTAGGTGTAATGTGTCACAGCACAATTACAAAGAAGAATATAAAATATTTTGGATGTTGGTTTACTGTTCACAACTGCTCTGTTGCTCGCTGTGGTAAAGTGGGTAGAAACATAATAAATGTATGAGAGGTTCAAGTTCTGCTGTGACAAAGAGACTGTGAGTATGAACAAATAACAGTTAATAATGCATGTATTAATAAACAGCTTTCTCAATTTTGATATTTCATGTACATATATACCATGTAATGTTTTTGTAGCAAAGAAGAACAATAAAACAGCAAGTCACAATATCAAAATGTATACTACTACTAACATATTGTTCAAAGAACATGTAATTTCTGAACAAATTTTAATGTTAACAACATCAATATCCCTTCCTCAGGGAATGATTTTCCTCAACTGGTATCACTCAATCGTGGAGAATGAGGAGTTGGTAATTCCCGAGACACTCCTGGCAATCCTACAGGTGATGGTCCCTACTGTGACATCTCAGGAATGCTGTCTTGTGAAATTGACGCTCCTGGTAGTTCTATACCCGATGGTCCCCGCTGTGATGTATCACGGACGACACAGGAATTTGGGTTCACATTGATACTAATCTGGAACCGTACATGATATTGTTAGTTCATTTGGAGAACTTTGAGATTGAATTAACCGCAAGGTTCTTTCGTGTTCACGATATTTACTTTCCAGTTAATAAATCTTTGTTTTCGGATTACCTTCGCATTATCTACTGTACGTGTACATATATTAGCGCAATCAAATTTTAGCGCAAAATGCTCGAAAGAAGGGTCGACAGTAGTCATGAATTAGCGCATTTGTCACGTTCGATTAGCGCAATTTATCCATTAAATCGGCGCATTCAAAACAGTTTTTGGGTAAAAATAGTGCGTTTAAGTATCTTACTTACGAGGAATTGAAATATATGCCACACGTGCGATTATCGAATCGGCTGGTATGACACGTTTGCCATTGGACATCATTAACGAGTACATGTACTTGGAGTTGTTAAACCGTTGATTGGCTTGGATGACAAGCGTCGGGTCAATTACCTTACTCACAGTATATGCAGTGAATCAAATACAACCTCATTTCATTCATGTTTATCCAATAACCTACCATATCATTGAAAGCAAAACACCTAGTTATAATGATAAGTAATTATTTTTTAAAAGAAAGACATATAGAAAACAAAATGCCATTCGTACGTTTTACGGACGAAGCCATTGTTTTCATAAGTTGATATAAGATAAATTACTTGTATCGCTGACCGCTCTTTGCCTATAATTACGTAATAGACGGTATTGTAGAAGCGATATGCTTAGCGGGGGATTCATTCCTAAACTTCAAACCATGTTTTTTTTAATTCTTGCGTTGGTTTTGTGATAATCATATCGACAGTGTCCGGTAATGCAAACATCTTTAATCGATTGTTACTTGTGTCCTCTTTATGCTTTATCAAAATAAATGATGAATTTGTTCTTGATATCTATTTGATAGACATAACTATAGAATTGAAACGGAAGTGCCCATTTAATTCTATCGATCTCATGTATTTTATATTAGCGTAGTCATGAATTAGCGCACTTTGAACAGCGCTAATTCCGCTAAAATATGAATCCCGCTAAAATAAGTACACGTACAGTATGTTAAAGAAACCACAGAAAGCAACAATTCTACTTTGCATCTGGATATCATACATCGATGGACACGTTGTCAGTCAATGAAAAATGACGAACATGCCGATTTTAATTCCAGCATCACATACTTTCTCTTTATAAGTAGCAATATCTAATCATTCCCTGGCTGTAGCGTATTCATGTCTTGGTTAATTTATCATCGAGTTGTAATTTACCCAGTCTTCAGTGCTGTGATAATCCGAATTTTTGCTAGGCATTTACTGGGGAAAAAGGAAATATTAATCATTCTAAAAATAGGAAGTATCTCCCACATGTTCTTCTGTTTTGAAATGGATTTTGCCTCATACTATTATGTCATTCATAAATAGTTTGCTATCGAAATACTAACCATTTGGATGGCCACAGTCCCGTCCTTGAGCATCACTGAAGAGACGTAAAATGTTGAAATGCGCATATGGTGCACTAAGTCTATACATGTGCATACTCAGTAATACATTATGCCAGAGCGAGTTCAACTCCAAATGATTATAAATACATATTTTACAATTGTTCTTGGTATCTACCCGATTCGACAATTTATCGAAGAGTGTTCCTAGCAATCGGAAGATGCTAAAAGATACCTACACCTAATCTCACTCCGTTTTAGATTTTCACTTATGTTCCTTTGTAGATTTTTTTTTCTATTTTTTTCATTTTCAGCTGATTTTGCATTTCCATTTCGATTGCACGATTTTTGGATTGCTGAGGTGATTTGTGCATCATTTT
This sequence comes from Pteria penguin, assembly GCA_035048485.1. Classification (NCBI taxonomy): domain Eukaryota; kingdom Metazoa; phylum Mollusca; class Bivalvia; order Pterioida; family Pteriidae; genus Pteria; species Pteria penguin. Next base: position 55,649,969 of record CM068580.1, on the reverse strand, counting down.
GACAGTAAGTTTAGTTAGATTACTCGATACATATAGTTCTGCGAATGGTGTGCACTGCTATAGAAGTACAATGTTCTGATACCCATGATAAACTTCACAGAAAATCCAGAACAAATCATTTACGAGGGCGCCAAGAATGGAATTTGACACTGATTGAAAAGGCATATTGTTTATGACAATTATATGTATCATGAATATTTTGCATGATACAAATCATGAATGAGAAAAATGAGCAACGTCAGTTTCTAACGATATTCATAAGTGAATATCTTAAACTTTTGAAGCTATGATTATTTATTTGTATGAAAGCCTTCCTGCTGTATCCCTTTTGAAATAACAGGGAGCAGTTTCGCTGATTATATATAAACAGTTTCTCAACAAACATTGGTTTACAATCCTCAAAATTTAAAGCAGCGATAGGTCATCCTGAGAGGGAAAATAGAGACATGCAAATCTCAGTAAACGGTTTTGTGATGTGTTCAACTTGTACATACAGTTTATTCATAACATTTTCTGAAACTATTTTAAACATACCCGAATTCACTATATCAATGTATAAATATTTTATAACTAATTGGTTTTCAATTCTACCCTATGATCGAATCAGACAAACTAATTGCTGTATTAATATAGGTATACCTGTTTCCAACACAACGCAACTACAATGTTAAACTGGTTAATGAAAAGCATGTTTACGTTTATATGTCACTTATTTATCATTTGAATATTGCTCTGAAACCTACTTGTAGTTCACGATACACACACAAATACATACGTACATACAATATACATATACGTCAATACATTGTAGGTCATAATTCATTTTGGTGCCCAGCAAGATGTATTGTCGAGGTGATATTTGTCTCGCATGCAGCCCATACAAATGACCACCTGATCTGGTAGTCTTTTTCGCTTTCTGCACCGGTCATAAAGAATTTACTATCATTACACGATCGCCGTCAAGTTGTGAAGCAAAAGATTCCAAATTCATACAAGTGTTTGTTCCACAGTGTGCCGTCTAAAATATATGGGTAATATATTTGTTTAGATATATGTTTTCCATAACCCTTTTCTCGTTCGTACTTTTATGACCGCTCAACTTCGAGTAACCTGTTAGTCTTTTTATTTTTTTTTCCTGTCTTGATCGTAATGCGTTTGCGTTTTGGGGAGGAGAAATATGGACTCGTGAATCGGAAAATTACAGCAACTGAGTGACGGATATCATTTCAATTGACTGTCCCAATTCGATAACACAAGTACATTACAATGAAATATGTTTGTAATATCTTTTTGTGTGCTTTAGTTGTCTGCATGTACTTAGCGATTTTTCTCATACAACTTAGTCCGGTGTCTTCTTTCCTTTGTTACCTGTATGTATTTGCGAAAAGCGATAAGTTTATGGACAACATAACTAGCTCTACCAGTTTGCGAAACTATGAATGCCAGTTTGGCAGTATTCGAGCAGAGCCATTGACTTATTTCCAGAAAAAGGGAACATCTATGTTTGGCTTATGTAAAATACTGTTGTTAGAAACGGATTTTAAACACGTGAACCTTTTTCATTGCTTTTATACGCCCGCATAAATCCTATGCCGTTGTCGTCCGTCTATCCCATCTATCTTGTCTTTGCAACTCCTACTAAACCCTCGGAGGAGTTTGATTAAACTTTGTACTTTGAAAGAACATGTGAAGATGTTCATATTGGAAAGGGTTATGACTCTTTAACTTAGAGTTCCTTAGATTTTGCTATGCAAAATATCATGTCTTCGCTACTCCTCCTAAACCTTGGGAGAATTTTAATGGAACACTGTACAAAGAAAGAATACCCCAAGAAGATAGGAAAGGGAATGCAATAGAAATAATAAAGATGATAATAATTTAAATTCAAAGTCCGTAAAACGATAATCAAACGATAAAACGAAATACAATTTCGTACTGACGTTTTATTGCGAGGGGATCTGGAGTTTGATTCCCATAAGCAGTTCGTCAATGTCGGATGAGACAGTAAACCAGAGGTTCCGTAAAAAAATAAAAAGCAATTGCGAGGAATTGAAGGTTTTACCTACATATGTATTAAACTCCATATAATTTATTTTGGTACGTTACTTACCAGAAATTCGTTATCTGTAACTTTCAATACCGAAAATCCAGGTATCATCTCATCATAGGGAAGTAAATCGTAATGATAATTCGTGGAAAGTATGTCAACCATGACCAAATCAAGTTAGATAAACATAGGGGACTCATTTCAGTGTGACTATAAATTTACTCACAGCTTAAACTAAAAAGTATATATGTTCTATATTTATTATAACGACTAGCCGGTGTCAATGCTGGTGGACTGATAGTGCCCGAGGGCATCACAAGTCTAGTTTTCAGTGTTTTTATACTGACACGAAATATATACTTCAAATTTTCAGTCATCAAATTAAGTAAATCACTCTAAAACTAAGGAGTATCTCCCTCACGCATAGCTCTATCCTTAGATAGATTCTTTGGTTCACTTTTCGGTCATTTTAGCTTTAACACGGCTCTTCATATTTCTATATATTTTGAAAATTCCAATCATTCGGCTACGAGCATCACTGAAGAGACATAACTTGTCGAAATGCGCATATGGTGCACAAAATTAAAAGTATATATGTTCTATATTTATTATAACCACTAGGCCGGTGTCACTGCTGGTAGGCTGATAGTGCCCGAGGGCATCACAAGTCTAGTTTTCAGTGCTTTTGTACTGACATGTAATATATACTTCAAATTTTCAGTCATCAAATTAAGTAAATCACTCTAAAACTAAAGAGTATCTCCCTCACGCATAGCTCCGTCCTTAGATAGATTCTTTGGTTCACTTTTCGGTCATTTTAGCTTCAACACGGCTCTTCATATTTCTATATACTTTGAAAATTCCATTTATTCGGGTACAAGCATCACTGAAGAGACATAACTTGTCGAAATGCGCATATGGTGCACAAAATTAAAAGGTATATATGTTCTATATTTCTTAAACCAAAACGTGAAAAGATACAAAAAATGTAGCCACCAATAACGAGAATAACTACAATAAACATTACAACACATGTAACTTCTAAAACTGACCACAATATTACAAATAGATATGTGTAAAGAAATACCAATAAAAACATGGACAATACCAAGAGTGTAACCAACCTATTGAAATAGACACGTACAACACACTGTTAAATATTTACAATGCTAGTCAAATTCCTTCGATGAATCATGCTAAACAGACTCGGTTTTCACTGAAAATGTTCGGGAATGAAATTTGGCAGAGTCAGGAAAGATAACTCGAGCTGGTCACAAAAGCGTTTTACGCAAAGTCGCTTTAACGTTGTAAATAAGAAGCGCCCCATCGACCAAGATTTAATGAAATCATGGGGAGTAATTCAGACATCTCCTATGTTGACACAGACATAAAAAGTAAATTCAAATCGCATTGGTTGCTTCCAATTACTACAAGGGAGTTACAATCTCAGAATGGATTGTTAAGATAAATTCACAAGGAAAGGCAAAGTGTATCTTACGTACCAAAAGAAATGATATGAATTTAAATTTGAATTGTCAAACAATTGTTCTCAGATTTTTTTTTAATTTAGCCTCTGAAATATGCGAAAACCCAGGAGCTTCACCCCTGGTAAACCAAGCAGGGGTATGTCCTACACCTTCTGAGGGCTTAAAGCAGCCCTTAGACCCCTTGTTTGGGCTTTCCTCCTTTTCCATCATCTGTCAATCATATCCCTGACAATTCAAATATGGCGGATGGGAATAAAATCTAACCCACCCGGAATATAAAACCAATGATAAAAGAAAGATAACTGTAGCAAAAACAACATCAAAGAATCAGCGATTTTTTCTTTCCATTTGTAAAGAGGATTGAAAACTGTCCGGAAATCGGCCGGGACAATATATATTGGACACTGCTTATATACGTCCAAACTTCACAAACGATACAATATGCATAAGTCTTGTTTTGCCACTTTCAAAACTGTTCGATGTCCGAAACAACTTATTTTATTAAATTGTGATATCAAATATTGCAAAATTTTATTGGGTATTCTTATATGTTTGGCGAAAAGGAAAATGAGCAAAACACTACAAGTTATTAAAACTACAATCAAAAGAAAATCGATATTTCACAATACAAAGTCATATTGTGGATCGAAAATACCTTTCTGTATCAAGAACACTATACCAAATTATGCTGTTTTAAAGACAGTGAATTCGAATTGATATGCAGAATAACAAATGTTGATTTTCTGCACCTGATTTTCGCAGTAACGTTTCGAACATCCAATGATGTCAAATTGGAGAGCAATGTTGTCTTAATAGTTAATACTGTGTTGGATTCAGACATATCCCTTGAGCTTACACAGGCTCTGAGAGAATTATGTTGTGTATCCTCCTTTCACTAATAACTCGGTGAAATTCCTGAAAATGAATTCTAAATTCAGTACAAATTTCAAAATTGTTAAACTATTATGTTATGGTTTAATCAAATTAATTATCTTATTAAAACAATACAGCGATCACTTTTGAATACAAATTCTGTATAGAATTTGAAATTTAACAATTGTAATACAAATAATATATTTATAATCAGATAATAGTTTATTGCTTAACACACACCATTTGAGTGACGTTTGTTACTTCAGTTGACCGTCCTAAGTCGGTATCTATATATGCAATCCGAACACAGCATTGTTGTTAAACTCTTGTCGGGAGTGTTAACAAGAATCAGAATCCAAAAAACACAACAAAATAAGCATAATGGACCCCTTTTAGAAAAGGAATCAAGAGTAAATACCTGCTAGAATGCCTAAATGATACAAATGACACAAAAATATTTCAGAATTAGCTATTAATTAGTAAGTTGCGTCTGATACAACATGGAGCTTTTAAGAATCTACATGTTTTCCTTATATGCCACCCTACTGGTTCGGACGATTTGGTTTTAGTTTTTAGGCGTATAACTTTTGCTAAACCAGTTCAAAATACACGAAGTTTGCTACAGCGCATGATTCATCCTTTACATATAGAACAATGCCAAACTTATGTTAGAATTCATTATGCGTTAAATGCGTTACCAAAACATTTTCTCTGTAATAGTTCCTGGAGGCTGTAGGGTACTGACATTATATCCTCACAGCGTCAAGGTTTGAGATTACACTACGTTACAAACCCTTGACAAATATCGCTATTCAAAATTCGAGATGACACTGTGTGACGTAACATATTTATTTATGATGACGGACCAATGGGAGGCATCCTTCCAAATTACAGTTTGCAAAATAAATTTACATATTTTAAACTTCTAAAACTTTTAAGGTGTGTATTTTATTTTGCAAGTCAAAGTTTATTGTCGCTAATTCATTATGTGTGTTATAGCACTGCATGCATACGAAACCATCACGGTCATCAGGGACAATACATTGCAAAGTTCATTAAACACCTGAAATGTTTTTCTACCAAAAATTACATGACGTTTGTTTAAAACCCCAGGCCCGTCACATATATTACAAACACAGGACACAGACATGTTTGTTTACACATTTTCGACTTGTCACGCAATCACATGTGTATCACGAATTCTCTTGTTTCTGAATGGACCGTCATTGCCGTCGACAACCCAATGAAATACCATAGCGCCAGCCCGACTTTTGAATAGCGATATTTGTCAAGGGTTTTAGTGTAGCGTAGTGTAATCTCAAACCTTGAAGTTGTGAAGATGAGACATTATAAGTGGATAAAAAACACGGTATTTAATAAAGTTAAAGGTCAATCTCGTATAAAAATGCTTTTAATGGAAACATTGCATTAATCGAACATAAAAACTGATTTTAAGTTTTATCCATCCCTAGGAAAATTCTAGTGAAAAGTACATGCTTTTAAATTTTCTCTTAATTTAAGGAACATGTAAGACACAAATAAATTGGTGGCGTTAAAAAGTAAGATTTTATTACCCTACCCCTTTACTTTGTCACAATTCACTGTAAAAACAATGAGATGACAGCTCTTTTAGAGATGAGTTATATGTGTGGTTCATAATTTTACACTGCACTCTCTCTACAATATCAGTTGTTTCTATGAACATAAATATTTTATGCTAACCATGCTAAATTCAAAAATAAGCAAAATAGGAAAACCCCGCCCTCTCATTTTGACACAAAATTCATGCAAATAACCTACATGATTTGTTAAGTTATAGAATATATCTAAGACCGATAGCTTTATATTCTTTTGTTATTACTATGATATACATGCTATTTTTACGAAGACAAATCAAGTTTTATTTCCTCTACCCCTTTCTTCTGGCGGAACATAAATGACGTCACCCAAGGATCGAAAACCCTTGAATTCATTGATCAAGAGCATCTTCCCCCACGAATGGATATTGAAAGTAGTTCAGAATGTTCTAAATAGTAAAAGATAGAAGGCATAAATTAAACTTTAAACAAGAATAATTTTATTCTTAAATTGCATTTAATTCAGTTTAAAATTTGGGATGATTTCTTGTCTATTATGGTAAAACGAGCAAAACGGTGGGGAACTGTTACTGTTCAGGAGCTTCTACAGCACTAGTATAGTTGTTTGACAAAATATAGTTACTTGATTTCTAATATTTTATCTTTGCATACAGTTTCTTTAGAAAAATTGTAGAAGTGGAGAATAGAAAATACTAAGATAAAACAATGTTCAACACTATTTAAGAAAGATCGCCAGAAGAAATATGGTAATCCAGTTATATGCAACAAATTCAGGAATGATAATTAAAACCGATCGTTTCAAAACATGAGCGTTAGAGTGCCATGGAAATGTATTCATCCCCTGACAATTGGTCTTAACTGGTAGCCTTTAAGAAGACTACAAATTCGTTGTCAGAGCCCCTTACCTTTTGTTGTTACTTGTCATCTACAATAGGCCACCATTGATTGAAATCACGAGTACTATACCACATTTAAATGTTGTAAGGTATTGAAGGTTGCCAATACCAGTCTGCATCTTCTATTAACCATTTTTTTGTTAAATTTTACCTGAAAGAAGACATAGTGTTGACATTTAAATCATAAATATGTCTATATACGTCATACTGGTACTTATAATTTCAAAGTCTTTATCTGTTGTAATTTTTTCATCGATAGCCGATGCTTAAAGTGGATCATAGTATTACTATAATAGTATAAGCATTATAAACTGAACATTTTAGTTAAAATATTATGATAATACGATATGTTTCTTGAATTCTTTGGTGTTAAATGTTCATTTATGTACATTATTGGTATTAAAGTAAAAGCATGACAAATTTATTATAGGGCGCTTTGGGTATTTGTATATGTAGGTATTGGATTTTATATTGAAAGAGAAAATCTCTATGCAGAAAAGAAATAAATTGGTAGATCTACGCATATTGTAATTTGCTGAAATTTCAAGAGACAAGAGAAGTCAGTGAATATAAGTGAATCGTGATAACTATTTTGCCCCATGTCGGTAATGATCCATTTTCGGCTAATGGTCTGGTAGTGTAATGTTAACTTTTCGTACTTTTGATTATAAACTTTCCATTTCTACGATTATTAGTGAACCTACTAATGAGTTTTCACTGTCATCGAAATATAGGCATTTCACAGTGAATAATCAAGATGACATGCAATAACATTGCAAGTTATAAAAACAAAAATATTGAAAATTCTTAATTATTTAAAAGTCAACACGTTCAAATTTTGTATATACATTCAATTCTTTGATAGAATTTTAATCAACTAGAATTGTCCGAAGGGGACAAAGAACACCCCCCTTCTCGGCAACAAAGTTGCAAGATGTAATAATTCATCCCATTTACATGACTGGTATCAGTCCCACTTGTATATTTTGAGGTATAATCAATAAAAACAGATATGATGTAGATATGATCTTAGTTCAAAGTCATTACACATCCTTGGCTTATGGACAACAATTGTGTAAAATATAATCTTACAGCAACGTAACAGGAAAGAAGTAATGGCCGATAAAAGAAATCGGCTATGTGTGCGCTGTGAAATTGACCTTGTAGATATCACCTCGGTTAAAGGTCATGACACATCTGACGGTCATGGACAACATTTGTATAAAACATTATTTCCCTTCAAATTGAAAGGAAGAAGTTACGAATCTGACTATGCACTGTGACCTTGACCTTGTAGATATGACCTTGGTTCAAGATTTTGACACACCATTGTCTCAAGAACAACAGTTGTGTAAAATACTATCTCCCTCCAAAGTAAAATGAAGAAGTTATGGTCAGGAGAGAGACATAGACAGACAACATACTCCGTACAAAGTGATACACACCTTTGGATCGTGCAAAAATTGGTGTGAAATATTATCCAAATCCTACATAGAAGTAAGAAGCTATGACTCTTACAACAATTTTGATAATACATACGCTGTGATCTTGACCTTAAAGATATGATCTTGAGTCAAGATCATGAAACAACCTTGTGTCATGGACAACAATTGTGTGAAATATTATCGAGATCCAACTGGCAGTAGGAAGTTAAGGAATGTACAAAGATTTCGGCTATGTGTGCACTGTGACCGTGACCTTGAAGATATGACCTTCGGTGGAGGTCATGACACATCCTTGGTCATGAACAACAATTGTGTGAAGTGTCATCTTGATCCAACATAGCAGTAAGAAGATAAGGCCCGGACAATGGTTTTGACCATACCTGCACTTTGACATTAACGATACGATCTTCATGATCAGACAGGTCATTACAAACACTTGGGTCATGGACAACAATTGTGTGATATATTATCCAAATCGATCTTGGCAGTAGGAAGTTATGGCCCGGACAGGGATTTTGGCTATGTGTGCACTGTGACATTGACCTTTAAGATATGACCTTTAGTGGAGATCATAACACACTCTTGGGACATGGACAACAATGGTGTGAAACATTTTTTAGATTCAACATGGGGGTAAGAAGTTATGGCCCGGACAAGAAGTTTTGCTATGTGTGCACTGTGATCTTGCCCTTGAAGATATGACGATGGGTCAGGTCATGACACACCCTTGGGGGTAAGAAGTTATGACCCGGACAAATGTGAACAAACGGACAGACTGACAAGGTGATTCCTATATAACCCACCCCAACTTTCTTTGCGGGGGGTGGGGGGTTATAATAAATATCAGAACATATATACAGGTATTAATTTAATGCACCATATGTGCATTTCGAGAAACGTCTCTTCAGTGATTCTAAAGACCAAAGTTGTAGGAATCCAAAGTAAAAATTCTTGAAGAGCACACTGACCAAATTGAATTAAAAGCAAGAGCCAAAAGTAAGGAAAGAAATATAGTACAGGGGGATACTTAGAGTAACTGTCTTTAAAAAATTGATATATTTCAATTACAGTGAATTTGAAGTTTAATTTCCGGGTTAATAAAAAGGCACTGAAAAAAAATTGGGATAATGTTTTTAAACTGTACCTGAATCCGTTGTTGTGTGTCTAATTAATTGTTCCGTGGCCCACCATGTTGTTTAGAGTAGCTCTCATATTATGTATGAAAGGAAAACCTCAGATGCCACCTACATATGATACTTAGTTTTGTTACAAAAGGTAAAGTTGAACAACCAGTGAATATGATTCACTTGTAGCATTGGTGCTGTTTTAGCTGAGCAGAATCATAGTAATGGAATGGATATGTACTTGGTTCACCAGGCAAAATTATGTAGTCGGATTTTTCACTTTATTCTTAGGAACAGTGGTTCTTAGTCTACCTGTTGCAGTGAGAAACACGAAGATGACTTGCAAGTCCCTTTATCTACATTTGGATTTTACCCTGCATTGACTGCAAGTTAAAGTAAATTGTTGATATTCACCTATACATACGCAATAACGAACCAAGCAAATCGCGTACGGAAGAATACCCAAAGGCTCCAATACACATTTTCTTACAAACAGAATGACCGTCTCCATGTCAATAGTTAACGTGGCTATGATGATATAAAATTACTTTTTTTTTTATTATAGCTATGAAAACAATAAGATGATATAATTGTTATTTCCAACTTGGGTTTTAATTGTGTATTCAAAAATACAAAAGCTGATTTATGTTCATCATTATCTGCATACACCCTGTTTACCCTTCGGTACTTCTTCGTTTTTTACTTGCATAACATTATCATTCAACACGAAGGCAGCAGTTTAAATCTACACTTACTATACCTCAATATTTTCACACTGTATATTCAATTTTGTTAACGATGTAAACTCTACTATGTACTCGATATCTTGTTTTTCACCGAATATCGCAGTGCACTATTTTCAAACATAAAACTACTTGGTAGCAACCTGAACTTGGCAACAAATTAAGTCTATGAAGTAATAAAAAAAAATTGACAAAAAATATAAGAAGTGAGTTTTATTCAGGTTGCTGTTACGGAGGTTTCTGTTAGCATCTGGATCCTGTGTATGTTGTTCTCCGTCCGTGAAGGATACAACCTAATGCCAAGATACCGTTGAAAACAACTCATAAGGGGCGTAAGTAAACTCCAGAATGGAGTAAGAAAAAGGAGAAATTGTCGAATCTCGTAAAGGTTGGTGCTGAATATTGTCGGATTACTAGTTGAATAGGTCTAAATCAAGAATATCTCGGAGAACTGGAAGGTAAAAAAACGAATGTCATAGCCCATGGGATAAAGGACAACATCGTGTATAGTGTCATATTCAGACAAATGCGAACCCCAATAAAATCGAAGTGAGACCAGGTGCCCGGTTGGAGTAGGTGTCCCTTGGTTGCATACAACATTTGTCGCAAATGTCCTGCAACAACTTTCAAGTCAAGGAAGTAAATACATTAATATACACATATCAACACATAAAGGAGGCAAGAACACGAAGTCAAATTATCCTATTCACGGTATGAAATGTTGTTTAACTGAAAGTAAGGAAACCACAGTAATAAACCTTTCGTTTATAACATTCGGCCATTACGGTTGTAAGAGTTATATTATTGGAGTAAAGATACTTCCAGTTTTTGAATAAATGCATAACAGTTGAGTAAATCATAGAATTTTAAATTGCAATTTTATCAATTGTATCGTGCATATTATATATCATGTCATACTGGCAAATATTGTTGGCATGTAGAAAAATGTTAGTGAGACGAAATAGAAGAACGTTTAAAGGGTGTTTAAATAGGGTATGTTCAATTTGTTTCATTTTTTAAGTTCATAAACGGAGGAAGAAGCATTTCACTCGAAGGTGGATATTTAGGTGTGCTTAACTGAAGTACTACTTTATTTGTATATACAATTTGTAGTTTGAAGAACTGAGAAAAGGGGAGGGATACAAGTAATATATATTAAACATTCTCTAGTTCAACTTTAGATCGCAGTTTAAAAAGGAAACTGGTACCTATGTAAAGAACTGCCCATGATAAAAACTAAAATTGCAGTAAAAGTCGAAATGAATTACACATCACAATCTTTAAACTTTAAAGTTAAACTTTGCTTTAAAATACCAGCTATATAGAGAAATTATTTCCATTTGGTTAATTTGAATAACGGCCAAATTGAACAGGAATTAAAAGCAATTACTTATATTTATTTAAATTGTTCTACCTTACTGGTAAAGAACTCCGGAGGATGAAGATAAAGACAAAATGTATTGTTCGAAACATTCAAAAACATACAAAATAATATCTTCATCAATTCTTCCTCTTCCTAAGAATGTGTCTCATTGCAAATTGGAATGGGGGGGGGGGGGGGGGGGGGGGGGGGGGGGGGGGTGTATAATTCCTAACACATGATTCTTAAAACCAAGGTGGCACCATTCTCTGTCTATATTGAAACGAAGGACTTACTGTGATGTTTAATTTGCTGAGTGGAAGAAAAAAGAGGAGTTACTGGCTCAGTTATGTGGCAGAAGTCACCATGGAGCTATACAGTACATGAATATAAATAATATACTAGAACATATAACACATTACAAAAATATTTGATTGTAGTGCAATTACGATACCGACTTAGGATGGTCATTTAATTTGACAAAAGCCAAACAAATGGTGTGGTTAACCGGTTTACGGGCCCACCTTCCCACTCACCGTAACAGCAGAACAATCAAAGGACGTACATTTAAAAATTTATAAATAATCCTCCATGTAAAGAACAAGGGTCAACAGGTATAGCATATTGAGAGGTCATAAAAATATAAACACGTAAGGTATTGTAAAACACATATTGGTATAAAAATATATGCGACATCAACATGATAAACCATGCTCTGCCAGTCTGAAAGCGAGCTAAGACCCTAGATCTGTATTCAATGTGAGCTCTGGTGGATATATTTCTGATATAAATTGTTCGAATTCAGGGTTGTCGATAACCAAAATGTCATCCAGATATCTGCAAGTATTATTAAATTTGTCAATGAGGTCAAACCGTTTTGATTTTGAATAGAAACCATAAAATCCCTCTCATAACAATAAAGAAATAAATCTCCTATCAGAGGCGCGCAGTTAGTACCCATAGGAATCTCAACTATTTGTTGATATATCTTGCCATCAAATTGCACAAAAATATTATTCATGAGAAAATCTAGTGCTTTACATAATTCCTTGCAAGTCCAGTATTTATATGAAGTATATTGTTTGTTGGAAAAGAATCCAGAGTATTAGAAGTACATATGTCCTTTTTAGATTCTCTGTGAAAACACCATTGTATAAGAGACAGCAACTTGCTTCAAATCATGTGGCAGAGATGTATAAAGTGTAGAAAAATCAAATGTAGAAATTTGGATCGCTTTGAAATTTAGCAAAAGAAGTTTGTCTATAATTTCATGAGAATTTTTAATCGACCAAAAGTAATTGATGTTACTATTATGAAATGCAACATCACAATATTTGATAATATGATCTTTTATAGCAGTTAGAGCAGATGTAATATGTTTCGATACTACCGTAGTAGAGCAGTGGCTAGAATTAGATATGAAACGTGATTTATATGGACTTTTATGTAGTTTTGGGAGCCAATACATGGTTGGTAGATCAGATTTATCAGTTTTAATTTTGAAGTCGGAATGGTCATGAGGCGATCGTGCAAGGTGCTGTCTTTTGAGGTAGGGCTTTCCACACATATGTATGAGTGGAGTTTAATTCGTTTTTAAGTTCTTCAATATAATATAGTTTTCAAACAACTATTATGTTATTACCTGCTTTATCAGCAGGAACAAAGACATATTTAGCATGTAAGTCAGCTATCTTCTTTTTAATAGAATTTGCCGTCAATGTATTAGGCTGTTGAAATAAATGCGGATTTTCCGTAAAGTTCTTAAAACGGATATCGACAATTCTTAAAATCTCGTATTTCCAATCATTAAGAGCATGAACCTTTACCTGTTCTTTTTTACACCAACGTTTACAATATGTAGTTAAAGCATCTTCTATAACGTCACGGCATTTATTGAAATCTATCCTGGACGGTAACCTATATTTAGGTCCTTTTCCAAAAAGGGTGCGCAATTTCTTGTCCGAAATACAGATTAGGTCACCAGTAATGACATGACCTGCCGGTTTATAAACATATTTAGAATTTTAACAAGAACACGACGAAGGAATAAAGTCTGAAACATCAGGGTTAGATGTAATTTTATTATAATTTGAAATAAGATTTCTTATAGGCTTTTTATACTGGTAACAAATAAGTGGAGGTTCTAAATTCTCAAAATATTGGGGGATTTTAGATGTGACTCTATGATCACGGAAAATGTTAGAAATCTTAAGTAGATCGAAGCCTTAATTAATAAATTTAATTTTGAGAAATTGCTGCTTGAGTGGAAGAGACGGAATACGAGGAAAGTACACAAATATCCTGTATAATTTCCTTCGACATTTTCTTTAATTTAAAATTCATTTTATTACAGCTTTGAAGAAATGCTGGAACATCATTTTAATGAGGAACATTCGTAGCGATTTACGGCCCCCTGTTTATATCAACGTTTCAATACACGGTAGATCAAAAATGAACATTTAAGACTCGTGGAATTTAAAGAAAATCATGACTGATTTTGAACTGAATTAACTGCTCATACTCAATACAAAAGGCTTTCAAATTCTGTTTGTTCTCAATTAAAGAGTATTATGTTTATTTTGCATTATTATTAATATTTCTGTATTCTCTCTACATTACAGATAATTTGAATATAAGTTATCTTAATAACAAAATGAGGCTTATATTCTTAGCATCAACCTATTAAGAAGAGTACGTTGAATATATTATATCAGTATTTATTAAAGAAGTAATTTAATATAAGAATTAAAGTAAAACATAAATGAGTATTTTCATTATATTAAATTAAGTAATCATTATTCTAACTTAATGTAAAATTCTTAAATCTTCAAAGTATTAACATAAATAGGTGAAAAGATAATCGGAACATCGAACAAATTTAAAGCCATTGCTGGGTTTCCTGGAGTGATAGGTTTAATAAATGGTACACATATAATAATTCATAAGCCATCAGATCACAGTGGAGATTACTTGAACAGAAAAAAGGTATTTTCAATTGATCATCAGGTATGCAAAAGAAATTAGCAGTTCCATATTTAAACATGCCGAACAATATGTACCTCTATTCTTGTGCCAAAGAATATTAATGTGATCAAATATATCATCAAATAATTAGGTCCTGAGTCAACATCCTCCCTTAAAGTGAGGTGTAACTACAGAGCCGTACAACGAGGAACATTTCTACAAGGTAGAAGTCGAACCGCTTAATGTATTCAACTATGTTAACTTAGAATTAAACAAAATTAAATTCAGCTTAATCAATAAAGACATTGACCACAGACTTGGGAAGTAAGATCAATGACATGTCGGACATTTTAGTCCATTTTCCCGACATGTCTGATCCTTGTCTCCATCTCTGTTTAATATATTTGTAATCTATACAATGTGTCGATGTATGAATAAACTAAATATATCTGTGTGCCACAAGTGCCTCCACCGGAATATCAAAGATTTTCATATATGAATTTTTTAAACAGCATTCTCCTTGCAATATGCACATCTACATACATGAGAGAATCACAAAATATAAGTACATGTATAATACAGTACTATATCATATATAAATCTCCTCTTCCTATTTGGCAAGGAATTCAAAATTTGAATGCTCTGTTTGTTTCTTTATATAAAAATTCTCCAAAGGTAATTCAGAACTTTTACATTATGCAGACTAAGAAGTCGTACGTATTTGAATACACTGCTTACTCATCTAATGGAACTTTTTTAATATATAAAACCCTAAGGTGAAGATAAAAAGGACGTTGATCTATTTTAATATAGATTGACATTTAAATATAAATTGAAACTCGTCTTCATGTGAATTGGAAGTGTATAATTTACATATTCTGTTACTTCTTATTTCAGAAATACATGATTTGTGAGCCGAGCCATTGCACACAAGACGCTTATCTTGACTGGCTGTCTATATTTTCTCTGGGTAGCTATACAAAGATATTTTCTCATTTCCTTAAGTCATGTCTATAACTGATTTTTTTCCCTTAAAAGCTGATTGAAATATAGATACATTTGATTAGACAATTTATTTGTATTAATGAGAGATGGATTCCTAAACGTTATAAAGATAATTTTGTTAATTCTTCAATTAAATTTAATGGTTTTGTACCTTTTCTTCTGTTTTCCTTCTCTCTCATTATTCTGTCGCATTTCCTCTCTCTTCCATATTCTTCCTTCTTCTTTTCCCCTAACTTTACTCTTCTGCTTTTTTCTTCTTTTTTTCTTCTATTACTCTTCTTATTCTGCCTCTTTTTATCCAGCTGTTGTATGATGGCCTCACCTATGCAGCTGAAACGATGCATGATTTTCGAAATAAGTAGCATGAAAAGCGGAATAATTGATACCAATCATGATATAAGACATTATTCACAAACCATAACTTAAAATTCAATAGTTATAGTCAGCATTAAAATATGAGAGACAATTGAGATATTATTACAACAGGATGTCCCTACGTCAACCAACCTGTCAACAAACATACAGAAAGACATCGTCATTTAAGTCCAGTTTGTGACGATTTTCTTCCTCTGTACAATATTCGAAGGCGGAACAAGAATTTTACTTAGTGAGTGTATTCAGCCCCTTCAGTATGAAAGAAAGACCAGATGGCACAAGAGCTGCTGATAAAACTGGTATGCTCACGAAAGTTCCACAAGCATGACGTATTAGTTGTACTTTTCGGTCCCCATATGAAATGGTGAGAGACTAAGCAAATGTTTGGGATGTGTCTTAATTGAAAATTTACAATGGAGCATAAAAGGTTTAACAAGCATTCTGAGAGTATTGTTAAAGCAATACAGGTTCCCCAACGGTCCTAACAAACTGATTTTAAACAAAGGGCAAAACGTCTGCAATAATTAAGTCAACTGTGACCAAAGTCAAACTTGATCTGTAACTTTTCATGGGGAAGTTTGCTACCGAGTTTCAGCTTTATGTCTGTATGGCAAAGAAAAGTTGGGAAAACCAGTTCCAGTACTTCTTCAAAATTGTAATTAAACTGAATTTGGAATTAAAAAATGTCGAAGGGTATTATACAGGATATTTGCTTACTTCCTCTCAGCAAATTAAATAGCACAGTAAGTCCTTCGTTTCCGTGTACAGGCGCTGAGAATGGTGCCGCCATGGTTTTTAACAATCAACCTTTTGTATCAAAACTAAGTAGCACATATAGGCAGTATCAAAGATTTTCCTTTCATGCAACGGAAATAATTCAAATTGATGATGTCACTATTGAAAATTATAGATATTCGATACTCAATTCTAGGCTCTGAATTTGTAGTGAATAATTACTAAATAATTATCCATGACATATAGAATATCCCGGCTAATAAGAACACTGGAGCTATTGGTAATGCGCGGAGATACCGAGTGGCAGTCAATGAGGAGCATTTTCTTAGGCAAAAATTAAGATGTTCGCTGTCGCGGGCGTAGAGTAAAAGCGAAATTGGGGGAAAACCAACAAAAAAAATACCCGAGATATCAGTTTAAAATCGTTAGTGTTCAATGTTTGTATGACACAAAATGAAGTTACTTTCACTGTGGAGTCTCTTTCATTTTTCTTTGTTTTTTTCTATGATATGCTATTTGGATAGTTCAAATTATACATCGGTGATATCGAATAACCAAAATGTTACTTTTAAGACTGGTCACGGTAAACTGCTTGATTGTCTGATCAATATAGGCTTGAAAATGTGTATGAAATATTGCCAAGAGCTAGGAAGATGCAACCGGATTGCATTTCATAAAGAACAATTACAATGCGAACTGTTATCGGTATCCGAAGATGAAATGGACAACGACAGTGAGCCTGGTTACATTGTTTCAACAGTTAACGTAAGTGAAAAGAACATTAATTAACTTGTATTTTAGTAAAGAGTCATTCAAATGTTTCCCACTCCCTATTGTGAAAAAGAAAAATATCTTTGTCATGCTTACTTAGTGTACTTCCAAATCCTATGTAACTTATTTTTGACTTGACATAAACAATTTAAAGGAAATATCTATTTCATTATAAATGCTTAAATTTATCCACATTACATGTATGATATTCCAGAACATTCTTGGTGCCATAATCTATACGCGATGTTTTAGTAAACAGAGGGTTGATTTCGGGTTATAGGTAAAATCCGGTGGATTCAAGTCCTGTGAAGAATATAAGACATGCGTACAATTCTCTCATTTGGACCCAATGTGTGTCAGCATTGCTCAGAATATCTGCTGTAGAAGTAAATATCTTATATCCAGTGCGAACAGTGATGACTACCAGGTCACGTGGTCTTCTATTTACGGCAAAAAATCAGAGTATCAACTTGATAGCCCATCTTCCTGGGCTGCGAGTCAGTTAAACACACAACAATGGATTCAGGTATAAGCACAGTTTGATTCATTCAGTCTTTGCTTTCGCAAGGAAAGACACTCTTGGTTTTACTTTTTATTCAATTTGGGCAGTGTGCTCTTCAAATATATTTACTTTTCTAGAACTTTGGCCCTTAGAATGGCTGAAGATACCAAAGTTGTCGACATGCACAAATGGTGCATTAAATTAAACCACGTATACCGTATAACCAGAAATTTTCGCGAGATACTAATTATTGCTATTTTCGCGAGTAATTTGAACACGCCAAAATAAGTTGCCGTGAATATTTGTACTCAAAAATTGGGGACCAAACTGGTATTAATATCACCCCCGTTTTTCAATGAAAAATGGACGTCTAGAGGACAATTTGAGTATAAATCCAGGGAATCGACGACAAACTCAAATTACGGGTATGTACAATTTTAAAACCCTCATTGATAAAGCCCAGGAGTTCGTTATGTCAGTGGGTTTACACATTTGTCCATCGCTAACAAGCAATTATCGACGCGTGAATGAGCATATGGTAATCAATGACATTGTACGTGTCCGTATTCCCTTAATTAGTTTGTTTACATATTTATTTATTTATTGTTTGAAGATATTTTTGCTCGGTCAATGAACGGAGTGTTTCTTTCCATGCTAATTTGTGGCGGGAAGACTGATAAGTGCCACCCGAAATTCTGATTCCCCTCCGAATTCCACATAACGCATTTCGAACACTACTAGGCAAACGAGGAAACAATGATTCAGTATGTTGAAAAAATTATATGCTCGTATGTGTCGAATAAAATTGGGGAATATTATCTGCCGCTTGTTAAAAAAAAGCTTGTCGTTTTGGACTGCGTTCGTTAACAAATTACAGATAAATGTTCAATTCAAAACGTCTCCTTTACTAAACAATTCCGCCGATTGCAGCGACAGGCTACAAGGTGTGGATTTGAGCAGAAACAAGTGCAGTTATACATATAGGTAAACTGATTCACAGATATGCAGGTATAGCTTGTCGTCTGTCCAGTTATTTTATTTCATAGTTAAAGAATATGCTTTTTTCTTTTTAAAATCGCGAAAATTGTATTCGCAAAATAAGCTTTTCTGATACTAAATCGCGAAATTTGGTACTCGCGAAAATTTTTGGTTATACGGTATAAGGTTTAAAATTGATTATAAATTGGATCAAAAGAATTGAATTTATATTTTATTAACAATGATGGAAAGAGTTTTAAATATATAAGAATTTTATACAAATTTAAACAAAAAAAAAAAAAAAACCAAAAAACAAACCCCCCCCCCCAAAACAAACAAACAAACAAAACAAAAAAGCCATTAAGCCATATTCTCACTTAAGAAGATGCAAAAACCATTAATTATAAATTAGGTTGAAGAAAACTTGTAATTAATTTAATCTGTACTTGGTAATCTAAATGTTTGAATGTTTAAATGCATAAAAATGTTCAATATTTTTCTTACTTTGTAACGTAAATGCATGTCATTTTAATAATTCACTATCAGGTGCCCGAACATCAATAACTGTCTATGAATGCCCATTAGTAGTTTCACTAATAATGTTATAAATGGAAAGATTATCAATAAAAAGCACTCGAAGTAAACGTAACACCACTAGACCATTAGCCGAGAATGGATTATGTCCAATATGAGACAAAATATTAATTACAATATACTCATTCATTCACAAGCAAGGATTCTTGAAATTTAAGCAAATTATAATATGCGTAGATCTATACCAATTTATTTTCTCTTCTGTTTCAATATCAAAGCCAATCACTACGCCTAGAAATACCAAAAGCGCCCTACAATTAATTTTTCATGTTTTTACTTTAACACCATGTACATTTATTACATTTATTACTAAAGTAACATACCATAATGTCATACAATATTAATTGAAACGTTCAATTAATAATGATTATAATTGTACAATGACCCATTTTCAACTTCGAGTATCGATAAATAAATTAAAACAGATGAAACCTTTAAAGTTAAAACTGAGAGTATAACTTGTATGTAGACATATTTATGTCTTAAATACAAACAATGTGCTCTTTTAGGTAATATTCAACAAAACACGGATAATAGAGGGCATTGCTATACAGGATTATTATATCAAAGGACAGTACGTTACAGCATTTAAAGTGTTCTATAGTACTGGTGGTTTCAATGAATGGTGGCCTATTGTAGATGACAATCAACAACAAAAGGTAAGGGGTTCCGATAATAATCTGAGGTCTTACAAATTGCTATCAGTTAAGACCAATTGGCAGGCGTGATTACACTTCTATTGGACTATAACGCTCCTGTTTTGAAACGGTCGGTTTTAGTTATTATTCATGACTTAGTTACATTCAAATGCATTCCCATATTGTTTATACTTTGATACCTAGTTGATCCAACTTGAATAGTAGTAAATAGATACATTATGATTTTAGTACTTTCAGTTTTGCAGCTCTACAAGTTTTATTTTTTTTCAAACCAAGAAACTACATTTTGTGAAATAGCTATAAAGTGGCACATAAACAAAACACATGGATTCTTAGAAGTGTAAAGGCTTACTAGATAAAATTGCATTAGGTGGTTTAGTATTCTACAGGTCAGCCTGCGAGGAACCTTAGAACCCAACGCTGTCACTACTGTAGAACAATATGCCTATACATGTATGCAAAAACAGAGGAGTATTGACTCAGCGTCGTACATGTATAGAGAATATATAAGACCTCATGAAATATCTGAATATAATGGAATTGATATGCCGTCTTAGTGTTGTAGAAACTGAAGTTATAAACGCATGTTGGCATACCAAACAGATCCTGGTCACTGTAAATAGCACCCACTCTATGGGCTAAGAATAATTACAGAGCCAAATGTTGATTCGTCAATTCCCTGAATGAAAATTATTAAACTTCTTTGACAGATTGTAAATATTTCTACATTTCACGGTTTATTTATCAACGAACATTATTTTAAATTGCTATTATTGTCCTTCCAGTTCTGATGACACGGACACATCTTTCGGTTTGAGATAGTTTTGTGTCATTTGTATTATTTAGGCATGCTATCACTTACTCCTGAGATAATTTTCTCATGGCCTCCGTTTTACCTAGTGTTCCTTAATTTGTTATGTTTTATGGAACCCGACACTTGTTAACACTCCTGACACGAATTAAATACAAATGCTATGTTCGGATTGCACGTATATGTATATGATGTGTACATGTTCAAGAAGTTTGTATCACATAAATCTAGACCAGACATAATAGATTTCCGTCATGTTCCTTGTCTCGCCCTGTATTTCTTAGTATATGTCATGTCTGTCTGCAGTTTACATTACACTGAGTATCACATTGATGTAGCAAAAGTTTTTGTGTTTTGTGTGTGTGAGGGTGTGGTTTACAATAAACAATTATCTTATCATAAATACATTGTTTTTATATTTGATTTATTTGTAATGGTCAACTTTGTTAATGGCTCGTATTCATTAACGATCGCTGCATTGTGTTTTATATACAAAACCAGATAACTTATTTGAAAAAAGTAGCATAAGTGAAATTGAAATTCGTACTTAATTCAGATTTCATTTTCAGGAATTTCAAGGGGTAATAAATGATGGAAAAATATACGAGAGGTTTCTCCCAAAACCTGTCTATGCACAAGGAATACGAATAAATCCAACACAGTATCATAATCACATTTCTCTCCGATTTGACATCATTGGATGTTAAAACAGAACTGAAGAATCGAATGCGCAGTAAAATTGAGATACAGAAAATCAATATGATGTAATCTGCACATAAATTCATTTGAATGCACTTGCTTTAAATATTATAATCTTTAATAATGTTCTTAATACAGAAATATATTTTCTAACTACCACGTGACTCTAAATCGTGCAATATTGATCTTCTTTTGAATTGTAGTTTTAATAAATTGTAGTGTTTGCTAATTTTGTTTTGTTTTTTCTTAGAAATTTAAAAATATCTAGTAACAGACATGGCTACATATAATTTAACCATTTAATCAAACAAGTTTATTCGGATAAAACTTCATAATTAAGTGTCGTTGAAAATTGAAAAAAAAAACATTATCAACGTTGAAGACCAGGATTTTAAGGTGCCAAAACAAGAACTGTGCATTTTGTATTGTGTGGTAAAATTGCCTGTTGATTTGATTAATACCTTTTCGTAAAACCTGTCGTTGAATGCGTTACTATTCCCATTGACTAATCGTTTGTTTGCTTGGAGTTTAAACTGTAGCTGTGGCTAGGTCAAGAGGTATAGGGAAAGCATACCTTGTGGCAATCTTTAAAGCCAAATTTTGGTGGATTGAAATATATATCTTATGTATTATGACAATATATAAGTATTATTCAATGTAACTCAGGATGCGGAGATAAGATGATACCTGCTTTATAGATTTAAAGAGTCATTCTCTGTAAATATCAAAGGAGTCTGGGAGGCTGTTCAGACATATATCTCAGATATCAATTATTTTGTAAATAAAGTTATGCCATGTACCCTTGATGAATTAGAATAGAAATTTTGCAATTAAACTTGTGGGTGCCATGGCAACGGAGATTTGTCATATGAGCCGATTCTGAGAGTAATCTCAGGCTTGATATCAGAATAAGAAAAACCTATTTTAGTAAATATTTATAAATCACATGAATCTTAAATCTACCTTTTTCAGTTTTTTCGACATAATGAAAATAAGCAAAATCTGGCTATTGTCAAAGTGAATTTTTTTTCAAGATACATTTTCTTTTTTATTGATAGTAATTTATAATCTAAATCTCTTTACTATTAAACAAATTAACATGTGTGTTTTTGGAAATTTTGAAAAAAAGAACTTTTTTTTAAATTTTCACAATTGCTTATTTTTAAGCTATTTTTAAATTTTGATCATAGTTCTATTCTGCTGTAACAAATCAATCTGTTTACAATTAGCAAAACAAATATTAAAGTCTATATTTTTTGAATTAAAAATTATATAATTTGTTATAAAATTTGTTTCCATAGCAACCATTTTGCATAATGCTCTTTTTTCTTTTTTAGAATACCTATAAAATTTATATTAAACCTTAATTAGAATTATTTTAAGGTTTTGTTTAACCTAAAATATGCGCTGTCATCTTGCACTAGTGTCAAGGTCATGATAAACTTAATGTACTTGGGTAGTAGGTAACAATTGTGCGAAATATAATTGAAATACACGACTACATTAAAAAGTTGTGGTTCGGACAAAATTTACACAACATATGCACTGTGACCTTGATATTGGAGATTTGACCTTGGATCAATGTCATGGCACATCCTTAGGTCCTGGGTGACAATCCTTGGAAATATTAACGCCACAAAAGCAGTAAAAGGTTGTGGACCTGACAAACCAACATATGATCTATGACTATGATATTGAAGGCACACCAGTGGGACCTCGGCAATAATTATGTGAATTATTAATCAAATCCATGCACATGAGAAAAAGTTATGGCCTGGGTCCGGTGCCATAAACTGAGAAAATACTAGTACTTAAGTCAATTATTTCATTATCAAATGTTCAAATAAATTGTGAATGGTAGAATGGTTTAGTTCTATTTATCGATAGAACAAAATTCAGTAATATCCAAATCCCAGTTATTAATTCATTGTGGATCGGAAAAATTTGAAATTATGACATAAGTATTTTCTCACTTTATGGCGCTGGACCCTGGCTAAGTATTCACCAATCGTATGTACTTTTTCTTGATCTTGTAGATATGACCTTGGTTCAAGGTGATGACAAGCTACCTTCCTCTATTGACCAAGTATGGATTTAATCCAACAAGGCATGTAGAAACTATGAATTGGGCAAAGTGTTACAGACAGACAGACACACATTGCTGAAATATAATATGTCCTGTCGGACGACAGGCGTATAAAACATTTTGTTGAATGATTATGTAATTGCAAAGTATGTAAATTCTATATGTTGATATTCTACAATTTAACCAGAAAAAGCTAAAAATGGAAGTCCAGTAAGTTCATGCTTGATCGAAGCAGTCTTTATGTTTGAAAATTGGAAAGTGATGCAGTAATATCACATTATCAAAGGGCAATGTTTTAAGTATATATGCCTCAAACAGTTCATTATGAAAAACATCAGACGGCGCTTTGGAACTCGGACAGTATTTTTGTTACAATGCATGAGAGGAGTCGGGGGAGGGAGAGGAAGAGGGAATGTCGGTAGGGGCTTGAAAGGGGCAAGATTTTTTTTTCGAAAAAATCGGGATCTGTGCAAGATATTTTTACAACCCCCCCCCCCCTTTCCAGAATTATCGAAAGGACGATGCTCAACTCTAAGTAGTAATAATATGTACTTAACCAGTGAAATACTTAGATTTTAAGAGAGTCGTGTTTCTATATGGAATATGGCAATAACGTTATGCATTTCAATATCAAAAACACACTGATCAGTATAATGATAATAAAATACATACTTAAAAAATCTCTAATAGATTCGTGTCATCGCCAACGGCCTTTATTAACAGTAAGAGCAAATTCTAGTTGAATGCATAATCTAAAACCGTCCATTCGAAATAGATTAAATAGACCTATATTGTTATATATAATTTGCCGAGACAAATGAAACGCACGCCGGAACCTGCAGATTTACGGCCCTTCATCTCTTGTAAGGTTTGCATACAGAAGAGTTCAGCTAAATTACAACTTTTTAATTTCGATTATTTTTATCCTTTAAAGAACATACTTTAGAATTTTTCTTAATCAGAAATACAACTTTCTAGGATTTTAAAAATACTAAAACTGATTAATTCCTATCTTGGGAAATATTATTACATGAATCGAAATAACTGTTGGTTCAATGAACTATTTCGACACCAAAATTATCATATATAAAATAACCGATATACAATATAAAAAACTCGTCTCAAATTTTTAGCCACCTGGTCTTTTTCAAGAGAAAATGACATAAATAGTACTAGCGCTATGTGATATCCATCTTGACATCATGTTTGTATATTTTATCTATCTTGTATCCAGTACTCAAGTGACAAATATGATAGGTTTATAAAATAACCGTTTGAAGGATACAATAAGCCTTAGATCATATATTTTACACATCGATATCCAAGTGTTTGTATGTTTATTCAATATAAAAACAGAGAAGTGACTATCTATTCTTTTGTTCCTTTTACACCAAGGCTTATAAATGAAGAAAATCATCTAAATTTATAATCAATTTTGTACATAAATTGGCTATACCTTTTGAAAAAAAGAATAGTGACTTATTTCAAGATTTTTTTTATATTTTTATATTTTCTACATGGGTAGGCGTGGCATGTATAATATACCTCACTGCTTCGTGTGGGTCCGTTGCAAAGGTAAATATTTCTATGCCATCACCATATACGTTGGCATACCAACTGATGTGTACTATGGCAAGCTGGTGCGACATGCTTCTTGCGTTTTGCTTCTTTCTTTTTGCATCTACTCACTTAACTTGTATGTAAATTGACGGAATTGAATGGTACTTTTTCTAACTGTTTGTAAAATCTCACTTTTGGTATGTATTCCAAAATATTGCTATCAGCAGACGAAATGCGGCAGAAATCGAACTGAATGTTATTTAGTTAATATTATAAATATAGATAAATGACCATGCGTAAAATAAATTGTTTAAATTTTGAAATGTGAAACTCAATTCCTGTAATCCTTCCTATGAGATATATTGCATAATAATAATACATAATAATATAACCATAGTGACGTCAAATTTGCCATGTTTTCTGATAATCGCACCTCGTACGTATATCATTCTAGCGGCGTGGCGCTCTTTACGCAAAAATGCTAATTACTACACAATTCATAGGACATACATGTAGGTCTATTATTAATATTTTCATGTTCTTGAATGTATACAATTCTTGTAAAATTTTATCGTTCGTACTGTGTGTATGGAATTTGTTTATATCAAATTGCTAAAGTCGCTGAAAATTCGAGGAGTTTCGCCTCCACTATCTGAAAACTGAAACTGGTCGATTGTTATAGTAAAAAAAAGTAAAAGTAGTGTATGTCAATTATTGGAAAGGGCGTTAAGCCTTAAGGTCGTCACGTGAAGATACATGTACAGTCTTTATAAAGGATGCAATAGGTGTGAAATAGACATCTTTGTGTTATTTAGAATGATTGACAATCGATTTCCTTTGTCGTCGATATACCACTACTGTTGTATAAAATTCGCTTTCCTTATCATAAGGATAGATTACAAAGAATATGTATTCATTGTGTGTTTGTTTATTTATTATACCCCCGCAAACAAAGTTTGGGGGTATATAGGAATCACCTTGACCGTCAGTCAGTCTGTCTGTCTGTTAAATTCCCCGGGACATTACTTCTTACCTCGGCGGATCTGGATAATGTTTCACACAAATATTGTTCATGACCCAAAGATGTGTTAGGGCCTTGACCCAAGGTCATATCTTCAAGATCAAGTTCAAAGTGCACACAACAAAAATTTATTTTCCGGGACATAATTTCTTATTGCAAACTTGGAAGTAAATAATATTTCACGCGCGATTGTTGTCCATTACCTACGGGTGTGTCACGATCTTGACCCAAGGTCATATCTTCAACGTGCACACACAGCCAAAATTCCTTGTCCGGGCCATAACTTCTTTCTATTACGTTGGACAGTGCCCACATACAGAAGCGTGCAGTCCTAACCTAACATTTTGTGAACGCGGCGTTCACTTCAAGTTCGCTTCCCATGTAGGACTGCTGACCAAACGCGTCTACGTTAACTTGGCTCCTCCGTTTCACTTGATCTTTCAGCCAAGTTAACACATTCAATAACCACAATCTACAGTGTATAGATTATTAAGTCTTTATAAATTATAGATATGAAAACTCATTTACGAGCGCTAGTTACGATGGAAACCGAAATATCATTTTATATCTTATACATTGTCTAAAGAGTTATGTACATGTACATAAATTTATAACTTAGTCGCAATACATTCAATGGTAAAATTCGTTGTCGTATATAAGCTGATATTCTTGGTGATTTTATAAGATCCATATTATATATATCATATATCAATGTTCACAACTGCATGTACATGTACTACTCCTACGCCTTGTAGAGGTCCGAGTGAACGTGAGGAGCGACCGCTCTCCACTCAGGACTGCTCTCCACGTTCACGCAAGTATTACGTTCGGACTGCACCCATCAGTAGCCAGAATACTTGTCCAGGCCTTAACTTCCTTCTGTTTCGTTGCAGGAAGATTATATTTCAAAGAAGTGATGCCCATGACCCAAGGGTGTGTCATGATCTTGAAACAATGTCATATCTACAAGGTCACAGTGCACACTTAACCAGAAATCTTGTCCGGGCCATAGCTTTTTCCTGTTATGTTGGAGAGAGATTATATTTCACACAATTGTTGTCCATGACCTAAGGCTATATCATGATCTTGAAACAAGTTAAAAATATGAAGTCAAGGTTACAGTGCACACAGAGCCAGAATAATTCTCCGGGCCATAACTTCTTCCTGTTGCGTTGGAGGGAAATCATATATCACACAATTATTGTCCATGACGCAAGAGTATGTCAAGGCCTTGGACCAAGGTCATATCTTCAGGGTCAATGTTATAGAGCACAAACAACCAGAATTCCAGTTCGGGCCCTATAGCTTCTTCCTTGTACGTTGGAGGAAAAATTATTTTTCACACAATCATTTTTCATTGCCCTAGGATGTGTCAAAACCTTGAACCAAGGTCAAGTTCAGAATGCATATATACCAGAAGTCTCAGTTTTCATGTTTATACCTCAAAATGTTTTGTTATTTTCCCTTCACTATTTTAACACAAAAAGCAAGAAGCAGAACGCAAGAAGCATGTGGCATAGGGAGTTTTGTATTTTTTTGTGATGTCTTTCTCTCTCGTGCTTCCGTCGCGTTTCTGTTTTTTTTTTCATACTCTTTCTTCTTCTTTTACTTTTCTTATTCTCTTCTTTTTCATCCAGCTGTTGTATGATGACTTCACTTATGCAGATGAAACGATGTATAATTTGCAAAATGAATAGCATAAAAAGAGAAATTATATATAATCGATGACAATCATGATATAAGATATTATTCATAAAGCATAACTTATAATTCAATAGTTTTATGCAAGCATTAAAATATGAGGACAATTGAGATATTATTACATCAAGTTGATATACGTCAACCAGCCTGTCAACAAACATACAGAACGGCATAGTTTGTGACCCTTTTCTTCCTCTTGATACCTGCAAGCATCGACAAGGAAAGTTGAGAAAACCAGTGTGATTGACAGACGGGCAGACGGGAGGACAGCCAGATGACGGACAGAGTGGTAACCCCTAGTCCCCGTCGATTTCACTGGTGGGGGCTAAAGATGTAGGATTCGTTCTGCAAGAAATGTTTCATAAGTTGCTATATGAACACTTTAAGAGAAGGCAGCATAAATGTGCATTTTAGCATTGGTAGAGAAAATGTTTGGTACTTTGGCCGCTTAAAAACAATGAAAAAAGAACAAAACTGAAACTATAACGAATAAAAATCCATTATAGAAGTTACCAAGACTTGATTTTCAAGTAAGCAAATAAGCTCCCAATTGTAATTTGGCCAAAAGCAGTCATAGGGTATAAATTCAGGCCAGTGAAAATGGAAGTTGGCAAAAATACAGGTATAATTGATTAAACAGTCTTTTAAACACCTTTGTCTTTCTGTGAAATACTGACTGTAGCACGTTTCATAAGATTATATTAACAGACGACAAATAGAATAAAATATCACAAAATCTCGTCAGCTATATTTGTATTCATGAATTGTACCAGAACACTTACCGTCTGAGAATTGTTACAGTACTGTCATTAGAAACAACATGCTTATTTTATCTCTTTTGTTTCACAATTCACTCGCTCTTCTCCCTCAAGCAAGTGCTGTCTGTGCCCAATTACACTAGATTCTCATTACGTTTAATAATGTATACCTAGATTGGCTGATATTGATTCAAGTTTGTTGAAGGTTTATGTGTTTTACTGTTGATTTTATTTGAATTTGCAAGAATGTTCATTCCCTCAGAAGGTCACTTGTGTCAATTTGTTTCTACATTTATATGTAAAGCATAGTTAATTGGGGTTTTTTCCAAACATTGATCTACTTCTCTTTCATGACTGTATTTTTATACATTTCTTTAACAACGTTTTGAAAATGACATGCGCTTAAATTCTATTTGGTTACTTCATATACTGCATGATTCAGGTGATTTGATGCGGTTGCAAAAAAAAAAAAAAAAAAAAAAACAGAAGAAAAAATCACAATAGGAATTCTGTGTTCTTTTACAACTGTGTGTAGATTCATTGTGTCTTGTTTTTTTCTTGAATTTAGATCTGGATAGTTCTGCTGATACAGGGGGAAATATTCAGGCAACTGTACACTGAATAAAAGAAGCCGGCGTGGCCTAGTGGTTTCTCGCTGGACTCTTGATCGGGAGGCCGGTGTTCGATTCCCGCTCTGGTCATGCCAATGTCCTGTCTTTCAGATGAGGCAGTAAAAACGTAGGCCCCCTGTCGTGGTATGCATGGCACATTAAAGATCCCTTACTGCTTCGGGTGAGTCCGTTACAAAGGTCAAAATCTGTATGCCCTGCATCAGGCAGGTACCGTCACCATATACGTGAAATATTTGTGGTGTGACGTTAAAGAAAAATCAATCTGAATAAAAGAGAAACTTTGAGAATTTGAACTATAAGAAACCAATGTTTGTGGCAACTAGAATGCATTAAGACCACTGACCAGTGACAATTACCTATTTTATGCCCAAACAGTTATCTCCCTGGATATCAAAATCTACATTTTAAGGCAAATATTCAATATTGGAATAATATTCTACTGAAAATGTAAGAAACATGTTTAGGGCGAGAGCCAAAGATTAGGGTCAGCCAAATTACCAGAAACATGCATATTTTTCTTTTGGCCATTTGTTCAGTTTCAAATTTAGCATTACATGTTAAACTTTGATGGTTTGCAGGTTACCATATAACTTTGCAAGCTGTGATAACATCTATATTTCTGTTTTGCCTGCAAAGTATAGCAACAGAGAAGGGTCTCTGTCCGGCATCTATCGGTCCGTCTGGTTGTCACAAATTCTATTAAATGCTTCGAAGTTGACACAAGTGTACTCTGAACAATCTGAACATTTCTTTCTGTACTATTAATCAGTTACCTTAGAGAACCACCATCACATTCCACATCCGTCCGTTACAGTTCTCATTAGTGAAAGATACAAAACGATACCTGCAAATTATTTTAACATGATGATTTCGTGACCTAGATCAAGCTTAACGTAATATGGTTATTGGTTCCCTACCGGATTGTCAGAGGGGACTTCTAGTTTCCTCTTTAATAGTCCGATAGTCAAACACTAATATGTGTTGCTCCATAATTCAAACATTAATGGATGGAGTTTTATCATACTCCACATAAACAAGGTCACCAGCTCAGAATGCATGTTTGTTCCACTTTGTGATTCAACCGTTTGTGGATGGAATACACAAATTGTTCCACATGAGTTAACCGGACATCACGTCGTGAACACAGAACAGACAATGCAGTTTTGCTGCGGCTAAGAGGAACGCATGGTTATGGTGTGTGGAGCATGGAGGTACGTTTTTTGGGCCGTAATATTTGTGCTCATGCATGGTTAAATTGGAGACTGCAAATTCTCCTTGATAAGAGACATAAGATGTGCGTTGAGAACACTGAACGAAGTTGATTCAGGAAGAAATTGTTGACAGATTGAGCCAGAGGTAATGCGGACAGAGATTGGCAAAAATTAGAAAAACTCGTGAAATTAGATGTGGAAAATGGACCAGATGATACGGAGGAAGCAGTACACGTAGCTGAAGTAGAGGTAACCGTTGGTGCCTTTTGAATGATTATGGAGTACTCGCGTTTCTGGGCATTGGAAGTGTCCGAGTTATAGCTCCTGACACTTGCTTGGTTTCGATGCCTAGAAACCTTCCTACTTTCTCGTGTTTCCAATCCTGCGTGTGCCAGTAATGTAATTGTAGTTGCCTTTACAGAGTGGTTGGTGTAAATTCTAGATAGGTAGGCATCTTTGGAAATGGAATTCATCATATCGCTGAGTATCCGTACTTTTGGCCAAGGCTGCCGAAAAAATGATTCACTCTTGGGATTAGGCTTGTGTAAGTACTTTTTCAGTGATTTTATGGGACAATTGTCAAGCCAAGTTGCATACATTCTTGTTTTATTTTTAAACAATTTCCCAACACCCGTCTGAATATAGTTAAACGCATCCCTTCTTCTATAAGATAAAATATCGCTTCATTTTACTGGTCAATTAGGTTTACTACTCCAAAAATATTGGTCAATGTAGTCTCATTAATATTCATGAGAAAAGAGCGTAATCGGGCAGAGGCAGTCACGGGTTTGAGACAGGAGTCGGACTCAATAACCGTGGCAACACATTTAAATTAAAACATCAAATCAGTAAGTGCTGCTTAGGCATCTCTTCAGGAATTGGTCATAATAATGGATTCAAGACATAAGATTTATCTGTTTGTTTATGACTAAACGTAGATTAAATTGCAGTGAAGTCCACCAGTCTGTAAATTATAACCTATTTATAGTTATATGGTATGTCACTCTCCCACCTATGAAAAAAATTATAACATGTATAACCGTCATTTTCAACTATAGTAACAGAAATACATGATTTGTGAGCCGACCCTTTGCATACAAGACGCTAATTTTATTAGCTGTCTATATTTTCTCTGGGGAGCTGTACAAAGATTGACTTAATACATGTCTACAATTGAATTTTGTTTTGTCCCCATTAGCTAATTGAAATATAGATACATTTAATGAGTCAATGTATACATGTGTATGTAGAAAAGAGAGGTGGATTGCTAAACTATAAAAAGATCTTTTTGCACCTTTTCTTGTGTTTTCTTTCTCTCAATCTTCTTCTCTTCTGTGGCTTTCCTTCTCTCTTCTATACTTTTTCTTATCCTTTTTTAAACTTCCACTTCCTCTACTTTTCTTTGTCTCTTTTTTATCCAGCTGTTGTATGATAGGGTCTCACCTATGAAGATGAAACGATGCATGATTTTCAAAATGAATATCAAGAAAAGTGACATTCAGTAGTTTCGGTCGATAAGATATTATTGATAAACCATAACTTATAATTCAATTGTTATAGTCAGCATTTAAACACGAAAGACAATTGAAATATTATTACAACAGGATACCCCTACGTCAACCAGCCTGTCAACAAACATCCAGACAGGCATAGTCATTTAAAGTTTGTTACGTTTTTCACCCTCTGCACAATATCCGGAGGTGGAACAAGAAGTTTTCTTAGTGACTCTTTATTGAGCCCTTTCAGTATCAAGGTAAGCACAAGGACAGCAGTAGAAACCGGTATGCCATGGAAGTTCCACAACCATGACGTATTACCTGTACTTATCGGTCCTCCTCTGTAATGACGAGAAACTAAGCACATGTAAACATACTTATGATATGTCTTAATTTGCAATGGAGCATCAAAATTTCAACAAGCATTCTGAAAGGGTATTGCTTAAGCAATACAAAATCCCAACCGATCCCAACAAATTCATTTTCAACAAAAGGCAAAAACTCTGGAAAAATAAAGTCAACCGTGACCAAAGTCATACTTGGTCTGTAATTTCCCATGGGGCAGTTTGCTACAGAGTTTCAGCTGAAAGCATGGCAACGAAAATTTAGGAAAACCAGTGACAGACAGACAGACTGACGGACAGAGTGAAACCTATAGTTCCCTTCGGTTTCACCGATGGGGGACTAATAAATATAGGATTCGTTCTGCAAGAAGTGTTTCAGAAGTGGCGATATAAACACTTTAAGAAAAGGCAACACTAAGGTGTGTTAAGCACTGGTAGAGAAAATGTTTGGTACTTTGGACTTTAAAAACAACTTATGAAACAAGTACAATAAAACTGTAACGGAAAATGAATGAAACTTCATTATAGAAGTTACCAATGACCATCTTTTTAGTTTGTCAAAATCTCTCCTGTATATACATCCAATACCTTCAAGCTGTAATCAGTCTTGCTTACAACTCAATCTGAAATTCATGGACCAAACCGTCTTACTAGAATTTCTAATCTCTGAGAACATATATACATTTACATGTATTTATTATTTAATTCCTAAATTTCTATTTTTCTATAAATCTTTTGAAAAGTATTGAATTTATGGTCTTATACTTAATATACGCTGTATGTGTTAGATCACTTTTCTCTCGGCTTTTCTATCTGAATCTTTTTTTTTATTTATTTACCTGGGAATAGTTTAATTATCCATTTTGTGTTTATTTTGGTAAAGGAGCTTTGATGAGCTGCTCCTCGGTCAATTTGGAAAGGCGATTCGAGCTTGCAGTCTCAGCTTCTGTACTGCCACTGGTAGAATTGTCTACATACATAATCAACTCTTAGCCATGCTCCCTTGTATCATCATCAATAATATCAACATCATGATCATTATGGAATATTGAGGCCACATTTCCAAATCTTGCTCATTTTCTGCAGATTGTTAAGTAAAAATATCGACGAATGCTTGGTATATTGAAATTAGTTATATAGTCAGACATCTTACCTTTCATGGAACTAACAGACGAATCAATACATCAATACTGGATACAAATTCATACATATATATTGCGATACCAATGCCTATTGTAAAGTAGAATACATGGAAATTAAATTGTAACGCGAGTTTTAATGTCGAATTTAATGATTTAG
Source organism: Pteria penguin (assembly GCA_035048485.1). Lineage (NCBI taxonomy): Eukaryota > Metazoa > Mollusca > Bivalvia > Pterioida > Pteriidae > Pteria > Pteria penguin. The sequence goes on along the minus strand of CM068580.1, from coordinate 55,616,195 downwards.
AAAGGAAAATTTTGTTTTATTCGTATTAATTTTTAAGGTTTGAATAAATATAAACAAATGAAAAAAAATATCGACATAAAGAAAATGACCTACAACTACGGAAATATTTATAAAAATAAGTAGGTAATTATCTGGAATGTTGTATTCATCCGCCAAAGTTAAGCGACTTTTATGTTTTGTCACGTGATAGTGCACTGCACCGAACAAGAATCGGGCAATATAGTATAAATGTAACTATTTCTTTATATCAAGTAAATCAGGCAAACTTTACAGACCAATTTAAAAACAAAATTGTTAGATCTAAAGATATGTTCAAATTGTGAATACCTTTTACTTTGAATCAATATGATGTATTTCAAATTAAACATGCATGCTAGAAGTTTTCAAAATGGGGTAGATACACACATACATATTTAATTTAAAATGTCAGAGGAGTAAGTGCTGCTTGCAATGAATTCCACAAGTCTGTATATTATAACCTATATAAAGTTATATAATGTTTCACCATTCCACTTACGAGAAAAATATATCATCATGATCATTTTCATTGACAGTAACTCAACATGGAAGAAGTACCGAATGGTTAACCATATCCCGAAGTCCATGGAATAAATGTAATAGAAATATATGATTTGTGAGCCCACCCTTTGCACATAACACATTGAAACCATTCGCTGTTTTCCTTATTGATTGAGCTTTTTGAACGTAGTTCAATACTTTGGCACAAATCTGTAATTTCATTTTTTGTTTTTCTTTTCTCTCTGAAAACCCTTTTTCTGATTTCTTGAAGTAAACATTTATTATTTAAATGCAATACATATAAACATCGATTTATCATTTAGATTGATCCATGTTATAATCAGACGCTTATTCTACGGGCTGTGTATATTTCCTCTGGGGAGCTGTACAAAGATAATTTCTAACTGACTTAATACATGTCTATAATTGAATTTTGTTTTGTCCCTACTAGCTAATTGAAATATAGATACATTTAATGAGTCAATGTATATGTAGAAAAGAGAGGTAGATTTTAAACTATAAAAAGACAATGACGCTGATTTTTCAGTTAGATTTAATCCACTTCCTCTACTGTTGCAGCTGTGCAGCTGAAATGATGCATGACTTTCAAAATGAATAGCATGAAAAATGACATTCGGTATATTCAGTCGATCATGATATGACATTATTGATAAACTATAACTTATAATTCAATAGTTATAACCAGCAAAAAACATGAAAGACAATTGAGATATTATTACAACAGGATGTCCCTACGTCAACCAGCCTGTCAACAAATATACAGAGAGGCATAGTCATTTAAAGTTTGTTACGTAGAATTATCTACATGCAAAGCCAACTCTTAGACATCATCCCTTGTATCATCATCAATAATATCAACATCATGATCATTACTGAAATTTGATGCCAAATTTCCAAATCGTGTTTATTCTCTGCAGATTGTTAAGTAAAAATATTTAGGAATGCTTGCTATATTAATTAAAGTTATATAGTCAGACATCTTACCTGTTATGGAACTAACAGACGAACCAATTCATCAATATTTGATAAAAATTCATATATTGCGATACCTATGTCTATCGTAACGTAGAAAGCATGGAAATTAAAATGTAATGCGAGTTTTAATGACGAATTTAATGATTAATAATTGAAAATTTTGATTTTTACGGTTTAAATCAATAAAAAAAAAAAAATCGATGTAAACAAAATTACCTACGCTACGGAAATGTTTTTAAAAATATATGGGTAGTTATCTGGAAGGTTGTATTCATCCGCCAAAGTTAAGCGACTTTTATGTTTTGTCACGTGATAGTGCATTGCAGACAACACGAATCGCGTGCAGTATTTTTTCAAAGCTACATAAAAGGGAAATATAGTACGAATGTATGTAACTATATCTTTATATCAAATAAATCAAACAAATTTTACAGACCACTTTAGAACAAACTTGTTAGATCTAAAGATATGTTTAAACTGTGATCACTTTTTACTTTGAATAAATATGATGTATTTCAAATTTTATTTCGCAAAATAAAAGGTAAAATATGCATGTTTTGTATGCTAGAAGTTTTCAAAATGAGGTAGATACATATAAACACATTTAATTTAAAATGTCAGAGGAGTAAGGGCTACTTGCAATTAGTTCCACAAGTCTGTATATAAAGTTTTATAATATTTCACCATTCAACTTACGAGAAAAAATCACCATGATCATTTTCATTGATAGTAACTCAACAACGAACAAGTATCGAAGGGCTAACCATATCTCGAAGTCCATGGAATACAAGTAACAGAAATACGTGATTTGTGAGCCCACCCTTTGCACACAACACATTGAAACTATTCGCTATTTTCATTATTGATTGAACTTTTTGAACGTGGTTCAAATTTGTAACACAAATTTGTAATTTCATTTTTGTTTTTCTTTTCTCTCTGAAAACTCTCTTTTTCTGATTTCTTGAAGTAAACATTTATTATTTAAATGCAATACATATAAACATCGATTTATCATTTAGATTGATCCATGTTATTATCAGACGCTTATTCTATGTCCTACGGAGATTTCCTCTAGGGAGCTGTACAAAGTTAATTGCTAAATGACTTAATACATGTCTATAATTGAATTTTGTTTTGTATCTATAGACTAGTTCAAATACTGAAAAATTTATTATAGCAATTTATGTATAGTAACGAAAAAGCATTATGTTAATTCTTCAATTAAATTTACATTATTTTCGTTTTCGTGTTTTCTTTCTCTCTCATTCCTCTTCTCTTCTGTCGTTTTCTTCTTTCTCCATTTTCTCGTCCTGCCTTTGCCTTTAGCTCTATTTATCCAGCTGTTGTATAATGGCCTCACCTGTGCAGATGAAACAATGCATGATCTTCAAAACGAATTGCATGAAAGGTGTCAGCCTGTACATTTATATAACTCAAGGTGATCGTGATATAAGACATTATCAATATACTTAAACATATAATTCAAATGTTATAGCCAGGGTTAGCGAACAACCATTTGATTTTTATAGAGGGGGGGGGGGGACTTTGCAAAATAATAAGTCCGGCTCAAATTTTGGGGAAAAAATAACGATGTATAAATAAAAATAATAATCAGGCTCTGAAATTTGGCAAAAACATATTCAGGCCGGTGAAAGTCTTCCTACCCCCCCCCCCCCTCCCCCATTAAAATCAAATGGTTGCTCCCTTAAAATATGACAACTGACATACTGTTATAACGGGTTACCTACATCGATCAGCCTGTGAACAAGTAGACAGAAAGGTGTAAAAACAAGCAGAACCATTTGAAGTTTTTAACATCAAGAACTGCAATTCTTTTTTATGTGTATTCATCTTTGTTTCAGGCGTATTTATTCTTTTGTTTACCTGTAATAACCCTTGATTCAACAAACATTTTGACGTTTTTCCTCCTCTGTACAACATCCGGAGGCGGAACATGAATTTTATTTTAATGACTCTGTATTAAGCTTTTTCAGTATTAATGGATTAACGGATGGCACAAAAGCAGTAGTAGAAACCGGTATTCCCAGGGGAGTGGAGTTCCACAAGCATGACGTATTAGTTGCACTTTTTGGTTCTTCTCTGAAATGTTGAGAGATTAATCAAAATATATCTAGAATATATCTAAACTAAAAATTAATGATGGAGTTTCAGTTTCAATAAATGTAGGATTAGTTATCAAAGAAGAGTTACATAATCGGCTATAACACTTTAGGAAAACGCAGCAATAATCTGTACAAATCGAACGGTAATTACAAATTTGGAAAATAGAATCAGAGTGTTTGGAAACGTATTTTAGCAATGGTAGAAAAAAAAAGTCTTGGTACTTTGGATGCTTAAAGCATTAAACAAGTATAACACAACACAGTATCGGTGTGAAAATGAAAGTTGGCAGAAGTACAGGTTTAATAGATTTAACAGTCTGTTTGCAACACCCTTGGCTTTGTGTGAAATTCTGTCTGTAGCATGTTTCTTGAGACTGAGTTTCTTGAGACGACGGGTAGAATATCACAATCTTGTTAGTTATATACGTATTCATGAATCGTCCGGGAGCTGTTACCGTCTTGGAATTGTTACAGTACCAATACTATCTTCAGAAAAACTCGTTTATCTCTTTAATTCACATTCACTGACAGTTAATTTCGTACAAATGTTTGAGTAAACACATTTATTTCAAAAGCAATAACATGAGTCACAACGACTTGCGTGTTTGATTGGCTTGTTCAACAGCAATTCATTTCAAAACACCAACAACGTAAACCTCATTCCTTAAAACTATACCCCTTTTTAACAGATGAAACTCATACTTGATATTGACAAAATCCAGTATCTTCACATAAGCATGAAATTCCTGAAAAAATTAGGTTGCCCCCCCCCTCTCATGTTTGGTGTCTATTTTGCGTCTTGCCAATAGCCAATAGCTATGCCCTTAGTGGCTCATAAAACGAAGACACAAGCTGCCTATTTAAGAAAGTGAAGTTCTGCTTGGACCAGATCGTAACAAACGTGGTCCTTTTCACTTTAGATCACTTGTTCATCTGTAAAGGCGGCATTTAGAAAAATTATTAATTAGTATAAGTATGAAACTCATTAAGTGTATGCACCACCCAATCAGACAATATCAAACCAATAAACTCACCTTGAATTAATGGGTAATAAAAAAGTTGACTTTTATGATGTATCATAAGTTTCCTAGATAGCATTGTACAGATACCGGTATACAAAAATTTTAAAAGACCTGCTACACATTTCTTAATATAAAAGAAAGACAGGTAAGTAAAAGCATCTTACCATGTGATATACATTGACATTATAAATATAATCATTCATTTAACTTATAGCATGTGGAGAATGAGGAAACTCTAGTTATAAATCTATTTTGATAATACATAAAATAGAAAGGTTATTCAGAACTTTTACATTACGCATACGACATGGTACTAATTTGAATACACTGCTTACTCCTGCAATAAAACTTCTTTTAATATATAAAACTCTAAGATGAAACTAATAAAGACATATTTAATATAGATTGACATTTTAATATAAATTGAAACTCGCCGTCAATATAATTAGAGGTGTATAATTTACGTATTCTGTTACTTCTTATTTTATGTCTATTTCTTTATTTCTAAAAACCCTAAACAATAAAAAAAAAAAAAACCAAAAAGGAGGCCCAAGTGGGCCTACATCGCTCACCTGAGTACCTAGATTATCAGTCATGCAAGGAGGAAGAAGTTACTTATTTTTGCATTACTGTGACTAAGTTAACACAAATGTTGAAAATATATATATAATTTTATTTCAGACCAGAATAAAAAACAACAGGTTTTGCACATCTACTTAGGTGATTTTGATATTAAGCATTTCTATTTCTCTGCAAGATGTGATTCAGGGCAACAAGTATGTCATTTTCTTTAGGTGGGGAAGCCGGCGTGGCCTAGTGGTATCGCGTCGGACTCCTGATCGGGAGGCCGGGGTTCGAGTCCCGCTCTGGTCATGCCGGTGTCATGTCTTTCGGATGAGACAGTAAAAACCGAGGCCCGTGTCGTGGTATGCATGGCACGTTAAAAATCCCTCACTGCTTCGGGTGGGTCCGTTGCAAAGGTCAAAATTTGTATGCTCCGCATCAGGCAGATGCCGTCACCATATACGTGAAATATTCGTGGTGTGACGTAAAACAATAATCAATCAATCAATCAATCTTTAGGTAGGGCCTTTTGTTAAATGATTTCAAGTCTGGGTCATGAACAACAATTCTTTCAAATATTGTCTAGATCCAACTTAAAATGGCCTAATTACATATGTTGAAAGTTGAGAAACATTTAAAAACTTCTATAGATATGAAAAGAAATGAAAAAAAAAATTACCACAGCTGGATTTGAACAGCTACTATCCATATTTTAATTACTTAGTGGTAAATGTACCATTGTGAGACCTATTTTTTTAGACATGGTGGCAGCATCTGTTGACCAATTTGGATGAAATGTAAAAACTGATACAGGACCTATAGTACTTCATGTATACCATGTTTCATTAAAATATTTCATGTGGTATAACAGCAGAAGTTAAAAAATGTGAAGAATTATTCTTATACACCTTAATTTGGAAATCTTAAAAACTTCATAGAAAATCCAAAACTTGAGATATTGACAAAATTCTTTCAAAATAACATTCCTTGCCATAATTATGATCAAAATAGTCCATCATCAATATCAATTACCAAGGAAATATGACGCTTTTCTGCACTGAAATCACCAAGTCGAAAAAAAATGTCGAAAAATTTCTAAATTTGATTTTGGAAGTGAAAAAAAAATGACAAGACTTCATCACTCATCCCTCTAGATCATTTCTATGCATTCTGTTTGTCTCTGTATACAGCCAATATGAAAAAGAAGTTTGTCAAAGGAGGGTACTCTTTTGTGGCCTACTTTTGACTGTGGTGACGCAACCTGTAAAGAGGCCTGGACGAAAACGACAAAATTTGAAGGGGATCATAAGTGATTTATTTCTACCAAGATTTATTAAAATCCTTCAAATATTTTTTGCGGAAATGTGAAAAATGGCCAACCCACCCCGGAAGTCTTAAAATATTAATAAAAAATCCAAAAATTCAGATATTGACAAAATTGTTTTACAATAATATTCCTTGTCATAATTATGATGAAAATATTCCATAAGAAATCTTCATTATCAATTAAGAGAAAAACATGACACTTTTCTGCATTGAAATTACTAAGTCCAAAAAATGTCGAAAAAATGTCAAAAATGTGATTTCAGAACGGAACCAAAATTAACAAGACTTCTTCACACATCTGTCTTAATCATTCCTATGCATTCGGTTTGTCTCTGTGTGCCCCCGGTCTGAAGACGAAGTTTGTTAAAGGAGGGTACCATCTATGACCTACTTTTGCCTGTGGTGGCGCCGCCTGTGGACAGATCAGATCTGGACAAAAATCAACAACACGTGTAGGGGACCATGAGTACTTCATGCATACCAAGTTTCATCATATTCTGTTTAGCTGTTCTGCAGAAGAAGTCGATTATGTGAAAAGGTAGCGACGGACCTACGGAAAATTGATCACAATAGCTCACTTGAGTCCCCCCCCAAAAAAAACCCCACCAGTTATATAGACAGATATGCTAGTATAATTCTCTTCTGGAGGCGTTACTAACTTCAGTCAACATTTCTTGTTTGATTATAACATCGTCACTTATATAGACAGATATGCTACTATAATTCTCTTCTGGATGCGTTACTAACTTCAGTCAACTTGTCTTGTTTGATTATAACATCGTCACTCTATTGAATAGTTTTGTCAATAACATTATGATCACCAGTCTTATCCAATAAGTACGCAGGTCCCAATTTTTCTTATGCGGTTTTTATACGCCCGTCATAGACGTAGGTATTCTGGTATGGCGTTGTGGGTCCGTGGGTCTGTCTGCAACTTGTGAACACGATACAGACAATATCGTAAGACTAGGACTTTCAAACTTGGTACACTTACTCATTATGGCATGAGGACAAACCCTACTGATTTTCAAAATGAAAGTCAAAGCTGAAGGCTATTTTGTGCAAAAATAGCAAATTTTTGTTAAGGCCAAACATGTAACATGACTTAAAAAGATAGGGTCGGTAGGTAGGCTTTTCTTTTCTTTTTTTTTAATGGAAAATGTCTTGACATTCAAATGGACATACATAATGTATAATGAAAGGTATTGTTCAACATAATTCATGTACGACGAGGCTTGATGCCATTGGGGTCGTCATATTTGTTTTAAAAACACCTGAAATAACAACAATGTGAAGTTTCAGGAAACCGCGGCGCTTGTAAATGGTAAATGGCGATTTTTGAGGGGTCGGTCGGGTTACAGGAAACAAAGATATTTTATAAGCCGAATGCAACTTGTAAACAAGGTACAGACCAAAGTGTTTCAGCTAGAACTTTGCAGACTTATTTCTTATGGCTAGAGGATGAACCGTATAGTTGCGGCGCCGACGATCCGGGTTCGATTCCCGGCTTGCGCCACTATGTTTAAGAGGTTGGTAACCTCCTGCTTCCATGTCGCGATAAAACTGAAATATTGTTGAAAGCGACGTAAAACACCAATCAACCAACCAACCAAATGAACCGTATAGACTTTCAAAGTGATACCTACAAGGTTAATTTGACATTGCGTATGTCAGTTAGATTCTTGTTCAGACCATAACTTTTTACACTGTGCATGTATTTGAATAATATTTCACAGAATTGTTTCCCAGGACCCGTGGGTGTATCATGATCTTGACCAGGGATTTTTCTGGCTACTGCCATTCATGAGAGAATACTTTCGCTCTTTTCAATCAGATAAGAGAATTTGAAAAACAATGAGATAGTTTTCATTATGTTTGCAAATCAACATTATTTCAACATAGTTGGTCACTTCTTAATAATGTGACTTTTAAAATTACTCCATTCTCTGTGTCGTTTTTGAGGTCAAATTCTTAAGGTAGGTCGTTTAATTTTCACTCTCACGATCTCATCCTAGTGCGAATAGGTGTTGTAACCAAGATTTATTTGGAAAAAGCGCGCTTGCAGTCACTGGTAAAATTAAACTTTATTTATTTTACAACAATTAAGAAACAACTTAAGAACTTATACAAATCTTGTTCGTTGGCACGGATCTTGGCGTAAGGGTGTCGTTTGAGTGGGAGGAAACCGGAGAAAACCCACGAAGCCAGGTTGGTGACAGCCCCACCATCTCAAGTACCACACCGGGAATCGAACCCGGGTTGCATTGGTGAGAAGCGAGCGCGCTACGAACTGCGCTACCTGGCCCCCTATGCACAAGATATGCAAATCCCAAGGATGCCAGGAGCAGGAGTTTGGGGAGTTCTTCTCCATGGTATTGTTTCAGAAATCCCCATATTTCTGATGTCGTGATAGCCCAGTTCCTTCACAATCTGCTTGCCTGTAAAATAATTTAGAAAGACACTTTTAAAGTAATAACATTATTACACATTTATGGAGTATCCCGTCTTCGAAATTCATTATATAGCCTGAAATTGTCTGAATATGACATATGTAATTATTAACATGAAATAAAAAAATCATGGGAATTTTTTAGAAAAAGAAAGGGAAGACATCTGACCTAGTCATATGACACAATGACCTGTACATCAAACAGTTCATAGAATGACGAAGCAACAGAATCTATTAAAGTAGTTTAATTACACAATGATTGAGCACCAACTTAAGACAGTCAGTCGTACTGGTGTGGTTAACCGGTTTCATAATTATTTATGTAATTTTTCTATATAATTATTATTACCGTCAGCCATTCCTCTGAGGTAACAACCACAACAGGTTCATATCTCGAAGTTTATTGTACCCGTGTGCTTGGGTATGTGTAAGTGTGTTCTTTGAGCGTGCCAAAGTGCTCCAGTAGTACTTTTAGGGACTCAGTCAGCAAGGTCACAGGACGTGAGCCCAAAATACCAAAACTCGTCAATAGCTGCTTCTCAGAAATCAGAAAAATTCAAGAACAGAAATATTTATGATTTGGTTACTGTTAGATTCATTGTGGTTCAATATCTGCCATACTATTATTACTAGACATTGTTTATAATTAATAATGATTTTGTTAAATAGTAACTGTAACACTACCAGTACATTGCATCATGGTATGAGTTATTTCATTCACAGTTATCTTACATATACACTCGACGTTTACTGATATTGTCGAATAAATCTTGAATGAAGGTCCTTCATGTACATTCAGTTGAGTACTTAGATTTGATTACTCTGTGTTGCTCTTTGAAGACACCATCTACAATGTCGTCTTTCAGTCTTGTTTTCCCTGCTAAATTTTGTAGATCTTTAGATCCTCCAGTTATTGTAGACACTGATCTACAGAGGTATGTATAAAAATATAGAACATACATACCTTTTAATTGAGTGTACCATATAAAACAAGAACGAAAAAAACTCGGATCAAATCGGAGGGCCAATAATTAATTTCACATATTACATAGTTTACAATCCTCTTCTTTTGTTTGTGAATCTGACATTTGAGGGAAAGCAAACGAAAAGTTAAAACTTTATCAGAATATTAAGCTTTCCCTTGGTAACACAATAATGTAAAAAGCTTTAATTAACATCAATAAACAATTATCTACATGTTAGCTTTATCATTATCATTGAATTAATTCACACTGCATTATATGAGTAACCTTCACATATCCACAGCACAATCTACATCTCGGACCTGAAAGAAGAGGTTCAGCTTCATAATTGGCTGTAGAATGTCCATCATGGCATGCCTCGTTGCAATAAAGAACCCTTGTCCAATCTTCTTCAATCTATCAGCTCCTGGATCTTTTCCCTTTTCCTTTCAGGAAAACAGTCAATAAGGAATCTAATGTTCAGTTACAGCTTCGAGTGACTAATAAAAACTCAACCACCGGACTTTATGGAGTTCACGATATTTAAGGGTTGGTTCATTCAGCAATGTCTGGATTGACTGTCTCCTCGCGTCTCTTTGTTGATTTCTTGAAATAGTAAAACAACGATTCCAATGTACCTTGGTTGTATTTCTTTGCTGAAGTAGTAATTTGATAAATCAACAACTTTTCAAAGTGATTACAACCTTGTTTCATTTTCATCATAATCTAATTGTGATTGTCATTACATTAGCACTGTCCATGCCAAGCCCTTTAATAATTAAAGAAAATGATGAATTATAAGAAATCATGATGAGTACAGCACATTGATAATGATATATAAAGCTGTTTACAATGGGTAGAAATAAGCAGTATATCTACAACACAAAAACATTTGTCTTGAGTTTGGTTTACACAGCTTTCACAGCAAAGTGTTACATCCAGGTAAAGTGTGACACTAGACGACAGACAGACAAATACCAGACAAAGTGATCCATACATTAAATATCGTATTTGTTAAGCACACACAGAGCATGACAAATCAATTTCTTTGATTCACCATGTAGTATATATATATATATATATATATATATATATATATATATATATATATATATATATATATATATATATATATATATATATATATATATATATATATATATATCATTCATTTAACATATAGCATATGGAAAATGAGGAAACTCTAGTTATAAACCTATTTTGATAATACATAAAATAGAAAGGTTATTCAGAACTTTTACATTACGCATACGAGATGGTAGCAATTTGAATACACTGCTTGCTCCTGTAATAAAACTTCTTTTAATATATAAAACTCTAAGATGAAACTAATAAAGACATATTTAATATAGATTGACATGTTAATATAAATTGAAACTCGCCGTCAATTTAATTAGAGGTGTATAATTTACGTATTCTGTTACTTCTTATTTTATGTCTATTTCTTTATTTCTAAAAACCCTAAACAATAAAAAAAAAACCCACAAAAAGGAGGCCCAAGTGGGCCTATATCGCTAACCTGAGTACCTAGGGAGAAGTTGCTTATTTTTGCATTACTGTGACTAAGTTAACACAAATGTTGAAAATATATATACATAATTTTATTTCAGACCAGAATAAAAAACAACAACAGGTTTTGCACATCTACTTAGGTGATTTTGATATTAAACATTTACTTTTTCTCTGCAAGATGTGATTCAGGGCAACAAGTATGTCATATTCTTTAGGTGGGGCCTTTGTTGACTGATTTCAAGTGTGGGTCATGAACAACAATTCTTTCAAGTATTGTCTAGATCCAACTTAAAATGGCTTAATTACATATGTTGAATGTTGAGAAACATTTAAAAACTTCTATAGATGTGACAAAAATGAAAAAAAAAATGACCACAGCGGGATTTGAACCGCTACTATCCATATTTTAATCACTTAGTGGTAAATGTACCATTATGAGACATATTTTTTTAGACATAGTGGCAGCATCTGTTGACCAATTTGGATGAAATGTAACTACTGATAGAGGACCCATAGTACTTCATGTATACCATGTTTCATTAAAATATTTCATGTGGTATAACAGCAGAAGTTAAAAAATGTGAAGAATTGTTCTTATACACCCTCATTTGGAAATCTTAAAAACTTCACAGAAAATCCAAAACTTGAGATATTGACAAAATTCTTTCAAAATAACCATAGTTACCATAATTATGATCAAAATAGTCCATCATCAATATCAATTAACTAGGAAATATGACACTTTTCTGCACTGAAATCACCAAGTCGAAAAAATGTTGAAAAATTTCTAAATTTGATTTTGGAAGAGAACCAAAATGACAATACTTCATTACTCATCCCTCTAGATCATTTCTATGCATTCTGTTTGTCTCTGTATACAGCCAATATGAAAAAGAAGTTTGTCAAAGGAGGGTACTCTTTTGTGGCCTACTTTTGACTGTGGTGGCGCAACCTGTAAAGAGGTCTGAACGAAAACGACAAAATTTGAAGGGGAGCATAAGTGATTTATTTCTACCAAGATTTATTAAAATCCTTCAAACATTTTTGCAGAAAAAGTTGAAAATGTGAAAAATGGCCAACCCACCCCGTTTTTGGAAGTCTTAAAATACTAATAAAAAATTCAAAAATTTAGATATTAACAAATTTGTTTTACAATAATATTCCTTGTCATAATTATGATGAAAATATTCCATAAGAAATCTTCATTATCAATTAACTGAAATAAATGACACTTTTCTGCATTGAAATTACTAAGTCCAAAAAATGTCGAAAAAATGTCAAAAATGTGATTTCGGAACGGAACCAAAATTAACAAGACTTCTTCACACATCTGTCTTAATCATTCCTATGCATTCGGTTTGTCTCTGTGTGCCCCCGGTCTGACGACGAAGTTTGTTAAAGGAGGGTACCATCTGTGACCTACTTTTGCCTGTGGTGGCGCCACCTGTTGACAGATCTGGACAAAAATCAACAACACGTGTAGGGGAGCAAGAGTACTTCATGTATACCAAGTTTCATCATATTCTGTTTAGCTGTTCTGCAGAAGAAGTCGAATATGTGAAAAGGTAACGACGGACCTACGGAAAATTGATCACAATAGCTCACTTGAGTCCCCCCCTCCCAAACCCCCCCCCCCCCCCCCACCAGTTATATAGACAGATATGCTAGTATAATTCTCTTCTGGAGGCGTTACTAACTTCAGTCAACATTTCTTGTTTTATTATAACATCGTTACTCTATTGAATAGTTTTGTCAATAACATTATGATCACCAGTCTTATCCAATAAGTACGCAAGTCCCAATTTTTCTTATGCGGTTTTTATACGCCCGTCATAGAAGTACGTATTATGGTATGGCGTTGTGGGTCCGTGGGTCTGTCTGCAACTTGTGAACACGATACAGACAATATCGTAAGACTAGGACTTTCAAACTTGGTACACTTATTCATTATGGCATGAGGACAAACCCTACTGATTTTCAAAATGAAGGGCAAAGCTGAAGGCTATTTTGTAACAAAATAGCAAATTTTTGTTAAGGCCAAACATGAAACATGACCTAAAAAATAGGGTCGGTAGGTAGGCTTTTCTTTTCTTCTTTTTGTTTTTATAATGGAAAATGTCTTGACATTCAGATGGACATACATTATGTATAATAAAAGGTATTGTTCAACATAATTCATCATGTACGACGAGGCTTGATGCCATGGGGGTCGTCATATTTGGGTCAAAGCATAGTAATTATTTTTCCCATAGGGTCCCATGTTAAATAGGCCAACTTCAATACATGATTAAACAACTTCCTACATCTTAGCTAAGCATAAAATACATACCAAAATGTTTGTCAGTCCCTCCTCTGCCTGAATTGTATAACTTTACCATAGGTAATCCACCTTATTTTTTTTGTAAACATTGTCTGAACTAGGTCACCCTCAGATTCGCACAAAATTTGTTCTATTTTTGGTGTTTCACAACACATATTTATCTGGTTATAAAATTATTTTTATCAGGTCTGACACAAATTTTTTATAATTTAATAGCATTGCAAATGTTTATCTATTGATTAAAACAGTTTTCCAAGTATTTTATCCAATCAGAATGCCCCTTACATTAAAAATAGTAGTCCCTCTCTCTCAACACCCGATTAGCCAGTAGAAATTCACGTATAATTACTGTTCTTTGACCTTTGTTTTAGAAACACCGGAAATAACAACAATGTGAAGTTTCAGGAAACCAATTCCGGAATTTCGATTCCGGAAATGGCGGCGCTTGTAAATGGTAAATGGCTAAAAAAACAAAAATCAGAGTCGGGGCCATTTTTGAGGGGTCGGTCACGTTACAGGAAACAAAGATATTTTTAAGCCTACACTTGTAAACAAGGTACAGACCAAAGTGTTTCAGCTAGAACTTTGCAGACTTATTTCTTATGGCTAGAGGATGAACCGTATATACTTTAAAGGTGATACCTACAAGGTTAATTTGACAGTGCATATGTCAGTTAGATTCTTATTCAGGCCATAACTTTTTACACTGTGCATGTATTTGAATAATATTTCACAGAATTGTTTCCCAGGACCCGTGGGTGTATTATGATCTTGATCAGGGATTATTCTGGCTACTGCCATTCATGAGAGAATTCTTTCGCTCTTTTCAATCAGATAAGAAAATTTGAAAGACAATGAGATAGTGTTCATTATGTTTGCAAATCAACATTATTTCAACATAGTTGGTCTCATCTTAATAATGTGACTTTTAGAATAACTCCATTCTCTGTGTGTCGTTTTTGAGGTCAAATTAAGGTAGGTCGTTTAATTTTCACTCTCACGATCTCATCCTAGTGCGAATAGGTGTTGTAACCAAGTTTTATTTGGAAAAAGCGCGCTTGCAGTCACTGGTAAAATTAAACTTTATTTATTTTACAACGATTAAGAAACAAGTTAACAACTTATATAAATCTTGCTCGTTGGCACGGATCTTGGCGTAAGGGTGTCGTTTGAGTGGGAGGAAACCGGAGTACCCGGAGAAAACCCACGAAGCCAGGTTGGTGACAGCCCCACCATCTCAAGTATCACACCGGGAATCGAACCCGGGTTGCATTGGTGAGAAGCGAGCGCGCTACGAACTGCGCTACCTGGCCCCCTATGCACAGGATATGCAAATCCCAAGGATGCCAGGAGCAGGAGGTTGGGGAGTTCTTCTCCATGGTATTGTTTCAGTAATCCAATAATCCCCATATTTCTGCTGTCGTGATAGTCCAGTTCCTTCACAATCTGCTTGCCTGTAAAATAATTTAGAAAGACACTTTGAAAGTAATAACATGATTACACATGTATGGAGTATCCCGTCTTCCAAATTCATTATATAGCCTGAAATTGTCTGAATATGACACATGTAATTATTATGATTTTTAACATGAAATAAAAATATCATGGGGATTTTTAAGACAAAGAAAGGGAGGACATCTGACCTAGTCATATGACACATTGACCTGTACATCAAACAGTTCATAGAATGACGAAGCAACAGAATCTATTAAAGTATTTAATTACACAATTATTGAACACCAACTTATGAAAGTGGTGTGGTTAACCGGTTTCATAATTATTTATGTAATTTTTCTATATAATTATTATTACCGTCAGCCACTCCTCTGAGGTAACATCTGCAACCACAACAGGTTCATATCTCGAAGTTTACTGTACCCGTGTGCTTGGGTAAGTGTAGGTGTGTTCTTTGAGCGTGCCAAAGTGCTCCAGTAGTACTTTTAGGGACTCGTTTCCCTCTATTCATCTTCAGTCAGGAAGGTCACAGGACGTGAGCCCAAAATACCAAAACTCGTCAATAGCTGCTTCTCAGAAATCAGCAAAAATTAAAGAACAGAAATATTTCTGATTTGGTTACTGTTAGATTCATTGTGGTTCAATATCTGCCATACTATTATTACTAGACATTGTTTATAATTGATAATGATTTTGTTGAATAGTAACTGTAACGCTGCCAGTATATTGCATCATGGTATGAGTTATTTCATTCACAGTTATCTTACATATACACTCGACGTTTACTGATATTGTCGAATAAATCTTGAATGAAGGTCCTTCATGTACATTCAGTTGAGTACTTAGATTTGATTACTCTGTGTTGCTCTTTGAAGACACCATCTACAATGTCGTCTTTCAGTCTTTTTTCCCTGCTAAATTTTGTAGATCTTTAGATCCTCCAGTTATTGTAGACACTGATCTACAGAGGTATGTATAAAAATATAGAACATACATACCTTTTAATTTAGTGTACCATATAAAACAAGAACGAAAAAACTCGGATCAAATCAAAGGACTAATAATTAATTTCACATATTACAAGTTTACAATCCTCTTCTTTTGTTTGTGAATCTGACATTTGAGGGAAAGCAAACGAAAAGTTAAAATTTTATCAGAATATTAAGCTTTCCCTTGGTAACACAATAATGTAAAAAGCTTTAATTGACATCAATAAACAATTATCTACATGTTAGCTTTATCATTATCATTGAATTAATTCACACTGCATTATATGAGTAACCTTCACATATCTACAGCAAAATCTACATCTCGGACCTGAAAGAAGAGGTTCAGCTTCATAATTGGCTGTAGAATGTCCATCATGGCATGCCTCGTTGCAATAAAGAACCCTTGTCCAATCTTCTTCAATCTATCAGCTCCTGGATCTTTTCCCTTTTCCTTTCAGAAAAACAGTCAATAAGGAATCTAATGTTCAGTTACAGCTTCGAATGACTAATGAAAAATCAACCATCGGACTTTATGGACTTCATGGTATTTAAGGGTAGGTTCATTCAGCAATGTCTGGATTGACTGTCTCCTCGCGTCTCTTTGTTGATTTCTTGAAATAGTAAAACAACGATTCCAATGTACCTTGGTTGTATTTTTTTGCTGAAGTAGTAATTTGATAAATCAACAACTTTTCAAAGTGATTACAACCTTGTTTCATTTTCACCATAATCTAATTGTGATTGTCATTACAGTAGCACTGTCAGTGCCAAGCCCTTGAATAATTAAAGAAAATGATGAATTATAAGAAATCATGACGAGTACAGCCCATTGATAATGATATATAAAGCTGTTTACAATGGGTAGAAATAAGGAGTTTATCTACAACACAAAAACATTTGTCTTGAGTTTGGTTTACACAGCTTTCACAGCAAAGTATTACATCCAGGTAAAGTGTGACACTAGACGACAGACAGACAAATACCAAACAAAGTGATCCATACATTAAATATCGTATTTGTTAGGCACACACATGAGCATGACAAATCAATTTCTTTGATTCACCATGCAGTGAGTAAGAAAGTTTAGAAATAAATTTACAATGCAATAAAAAGAGAATTTTAATCTTCATGCACTTGAATTGTGAAACACGTCTAATCACTAAGGTCCAAGGACATTTGTGTGCACGTGAGGAAAGTTTGTTATTACATGGTAACACCTTAATTATTACTAACACAGTCTTCAGACAGAGTGAACACGTGTTTCCTGCGAAGGTTTTATGTTAAAAATGGTTAGGAGTACTCGGTAGCACCACTAAATCATCATTCAAGACATGATTTTTTCGACGTTAGAGGGGCATTAGTGACTAGCCATAAAAACAGATATTAAAACACCCTCAACCTGAACTCCTCTTGTAGTCAGATGTTTTTTAATTGAATTAAAACTTCCTAGACCTGTAGCAGGACCTATTCTAACATCAGTTAAACATGCTGTGTATGGCATCATGGTAACAGGATTGATGGTACGGGCCATGACACGAAGTTTGTGGTGGGTAGCTATATGAGTGCTTTCATTGGTCATAATAGTAAGAACAGACGATTTTTCAATTCTGTCATTTAGGTCATTTGTAATGGTTTTGTTAATGCACTTGAGCGTGTGACATGCAGTTGTGTAACTAGAATAGTTAATTCTGCCACCTCTTTTAGTTAATGAATGTTAGGAACTCGCAGTTCACCCTCTGTATCAGTTAATGTAAAGGCAGTACTGGGGATTTCATCTGCTCGTTTTGTGAAATTAAGCCGTGATTGCCCCACTGACGGGGCACTGGACAATTTTGTCTTCAGAGGCATTTCTCCCTAGCCAAATTCTTTACAAAAACAAAGGTCGTCAATTTTTCGTCGCGTAAACACATCAACATTTGAATTTATCCCTTAAAACTAAATGAAGGGCGTATTATGCCATGCTGGACGTTGTTCTTGTTACATTCTAGATACCGTTCTGAGATTTAGTCGAGTTGATGGATCTGCTCCTCGGTCACTTTGGAAAATGTATTCTTTAAAATACCGCTATTACAATATTGTATTTTGAGACAATATTTCAATATTTATAATTACCTATTAACGGTAGTGATAACCTTCTCAGTTTGAATTATACCAATATACTTTACTAAAAGCCCTTAAAATCTCGCAAGCGTTACACAGAAAATTATTTTCATTAGTGTCGAATAAAGACTATTCTGTTTCAATGTTTAACAAACTCTTTTTATCCCATCGTCTCCCAGAAGTTTTAGTTGACATCAAATTTGCCATTAATATTTAACTTGTAGATAACTGATTACATTTACAATAGGAATGTCTTTCCCTTTATAGTATCATTTTTTGTTTTTCCAAATAATACCCCCATTTCTACACATCACCATTATCCATGTTGACAGTTAATTTCCATTCGATACAATAAGAGTGATTGGAATCTAATAGTCCCTGTAGAGTTTTCGGCTAAAACCACTGTGTCGTAAGCATACATAACTAAAAATGTATTGATCGGTTGATTTCAACAGACGGGCATTTATCTGTAATAAAACTCAGCTCATTATCAGTTACATGTAAAGCGTATAAAATCGGTGACAATACTTTACCTTATAAACTGACTGCATTTATAAATCAAACAGAAAATCTGTTACATTTTACACGTTTTACTAGTATGTACAGAGATATAAAACAGTTTTTAAGTATTTTCTCTTGCAAACGTCGTTTTATTAATTTTACGTGTAATTTACCTCATTCAGCTTAATCAGGCACTTTCTTTTAATTGACTAAACATTAATATAGATAAAAATATTAAAGGATATGTATGTGTATCAATTAAGTGCTTTATATATTATATGCGCATTTCGACAACTTATATCCCTTCAGTGATGCTTAAGGCTGAACCCCAAAAGCATTTATATTTAAAACGCAAATTAATGACAAAATTTACCTTAGAGCAAGAGTCAAAGAATTTGTTCTAGGAAAGAGCTATACACGCGGGGATACTGCCGAGTTATAATAGAATATACAAATCTTTATTTCATTCAGTTATGAATGTATATATTTAGAGTCAGTACAGACGCACTGAAAACTCGGCTTATTATCTCGCTCAGTATTTTAACTTCTGTTTCTGAAAGCTTGTAGAATAACTTCGTTAAAGACCGAAATGAGCAGAAGTTATCACTATGTTTTCCTGATCCCATTTCAGTAATGTATTATTATATACAGCTGTGAATAATTTTCCCACGCAGCTTTTGCTTCTTTGTTTTAATGCAAGTACGTATTTCCCCTAAACTAAACTCTTTATCAACTTCAACAGAGATAGTATTATAGTTTTAATCATGGTCACTGCATCCATGAGAATCACGAGTTGCGGGCGTAATAGGCAATGTCATTATAAGGACCATTAATATGCTTACTGTTTCTTATACAGACACATGCTGCTTGATATAAAGGTAAAAGTTTTCTGCCAAACTGGTTCACATAACGATCACTATTATCTCACCGTGATACTTATATCAGGCGAATAACCTATAACAATGTGAACTACATCTGAAATATAAAAAATGTATGATGCTAATTATTTATTGCCTCTGGAGAGAAGAGACTGTATAAATTCTGCTTCGCATGAGTACAAAAATATCGGCCAGAAGAGGCCCGTAATGTGTACATGTACGCATCAGAATGCCAACAGCCTGTTGGAACACTTTCCCACCAAAAATCACGAAAATATTATCAGTAAGAAATTTGGGTTATCTCTTTTTCTGTATACTTACTGCTAGAATCAGACTCTTCCTTTACAAAATATGCGTAGTTGTCGCCCAAAACGAGATACTTATACCTGCTAATTCCTTTTTTGTTAAAGAAGGCGTTTTGAATAGTTGATATTATTCTGTTCTTCAGTTTTTGATGTATAAATAGTTGAAAAGTCAAATTATTAAAAATAGAATTTTGGTGCTCTAGAGGTACCTTGGATTGATTCCGCTTCTCGAGTAAGCAGTAGAGCATTTTTGCTGAGGACCATGTTTGATTTTGGTAAGACTTTTTATCAGTAATATGGAAAGAAGCTTAGTGGAACACTTGGAACTATGAATCGATGCTGATACGGAGTTTCAGGCATTTTTGGAATCGAAAAAGGTATGGTAGCTCAAGATCAGATTCATTTGTAGCAATGCCAATAAAAATCGAACATATATACCTTCTACTTTTGTGCACTATATGCGCATTTCGACAAGTTATCTCTCTTCGGTGATGCTCGTAGCCGAATGATTGGAATTCTCAAAATATATAAAAATATGAAGAGCAGTGTTGAAGCCAAAATGACCGAAAAGTGAACCAAAGAATCTATCTAAGGACAGAGCTATGCATGAAGGAGGTGCTCCTTAGTTTTAGAGTGATTTACTTAATTTGATGACTGAAAATTTGAAGTATGTATATTTAATGTCAGTAAAAAAGCACTGAAAACTAGAATTATGATGCCCTCGGGGTCTATCAGTCCACCAGCAGGCAGTGACACCGGCCTAGCGGTTATAATAAATATAGAACATATAAAATATATATACCTTTTAGTGTTGTGCACCATATGCCCATTTCGACACGTTATGTCTAGGAATGAGTTGAGAACCGACTTGTGGTTATCCAATACCTCTGAAGAATACAAATTTGTAGCAGTAAGTAGGATTACCAGGCGTTGAATTGAGACCAAGCTCTCTTATAATACACACAATATAATATGCCTTACAAACATAACACAGTTTGTCTTGACGACATGATCAGAGTCCGATCCATCCCGAGTACCTGATTTAGTAATGTACCTTACAAACACTCTATACCTATAACATGGAATTCCCACGGACGACCCTCTATTACTCGTTTTTGGGTGTCAGTTTTTTTCTTTCTTTTTTTTTCTTGTTTTGATATGTTGTATTTATGTTAAATTTCTGGGGACCAGCCAAACGCAGAAGATATGGGTAAATGCTATGCAAAACTTACCGCATTGCCATGTCTCATACAAGTTGATATCATGTTGTTTTAAATTCTGTTTTGGATAATATTAACTATATTTTTTACATCATACGAATATTTTATAACGAGTGTATTATTTGCTTAATACTCATCCTATACCACGTGTCTATAACTGACCCGTGAGCGTAAATGCTAAGTAAGTCAACTTACTGTATTGTCATTATTTTTCATGCAGATTAATGTCATGATGTTCTAAATATTGGTTTGGGAGAAATCAATTATCATATCACTATATTACAGAATATGATTGGTTTACAACTCTATACCACGTGTCTACTTATGCAAATTATCATTGACCCAAACACATACTATTAGTTTATTGGTTAACGTGTATCTGTTTACCTCATGTGGGCATTTGTCAATGAATAAATTGTTCTTAAACTATACCATGGGCTACCTACAAACGTACATGAAATATGATAGATAATGCCTTTTCTATCTATCCACTTATTTTGTAGCCATACTGGGTTCGGCGCCATAAACTGGGAATACACTTAAGTCATAATTTCATATTCTTCTGTTCATCAATGAATTAATAACTGGGATTTGGATTTTATCTAGTTTTATTCTATTGATAAATAGAATTAAACCATTCTGCATGAGAATTTATTTGAACGTTTGATTATGGAATAAATTAAAATGAAATATTTGACTTAAGTATATTCTCAGTTTATGGCGCCGGACCCTGGATATTATCAGTATATGTTATACCATGAGGTTTATACCACAATACACGAAATGACCCAGATGCCATCAATGGGTAACCTACAAATATTTTCACAATTTCACGTTGCATAGGATGTTATTACACTTATCAGGTTTACTTGTCCATATCGTTGAAATAAGTACTTGTATAAATATATTCACGGTATTCATTTTCACTTCTACAAATAATGTGTACATATCCTAACTTGATTCTCTCCTTACGAAGTGTACACTATTATATGCACGCTCTCAAATGTATGAATTTTGTTCCAACTCTTTTCATTATAAATGAAATACACGTAATTTCTAAATATTGCAAATCCCCCTTTCCATACGGTTTCCAACCTTGTATGTTAAATCGTTCGGTTCAGTGTAATACTGTCCTAATTTCTATTGGTTCGCACGATATAAAAGACAGCCAAATATCAAATAATGGCATGTCTGAATATAGAGTTAGAATAGGTCTACATTACACTCGCTCATGCTGACTCAAAGGCAAATTCTAAATCACCCCATTGTTTGTTTCTTTTCGTAAACTTAGGCCTAAGGGGAATTACTCTTATATTATTGCTTTATTATTTCGTGTTTTAGATTCTCAAACCAGGTAAGTAAATCAAAATCAATTGTAACCAATTATAAATCATCAGATATTAAATCATGTGATGAAATTGTCAATTGTTTTACCTAGCTCATATATGTGATGTATTGTTGTGTTTACACTATATGTTCATATCGACATTTCATAACCATTTTTGTAAATTTTCTTTGAATATTCCAAATGATTGAAAATTTCTATGTACCTATATGTCTACTGTAATATCCTTGGCAGTTTTATTATTAGGCGGTGACAGAGAAACAAGTCCGGGTCCCACTGACCTGAATAACTCTCCCTCCACTGAAGCTTCCGACACATTTTCAAGTACGTCGACGACGTACTACTCGAATACCAAACACGTTTCGATAATTCATTATAATGTTCAAAACACTAATAATAAAATTGACCTCCTTTCTACTGAACTCCAAAATTTTGATGTAATTCAAAACGAAACCTGGCTTACTCATACAAAAATGAAGAAAAACAACTCAAATTGAGAAATTTCATGCTCCATATACATATATAAGAACTGACAGGGAAGGTTGTGACGTTTCCATTTATGTCAAAGACAACATCTATTCGGTAAGGTGCCATGATCTGGAAAGAAGTTTATGAAATTTAGTCTGTCTGGGTTGAATTAAATCTTAAAAATAAAGATTTTACTGGGATAATTCTATCGTCCCACTTCTAACCCATCCTACCATTGGAACATCAATGAACATTCCATAGACCGTGCTTCTAATACAAGTATAGATAATAACATATTGACTGGAGATTTCAATGTAAACCAATTGAATACGAACTTTATAAATATAAAGCTGAACAACACCTGCTTGAAATACTCATTGAAGCAATATATTAACGAGCCCATATACTAAAGCGGAAATTGTTCTTTATACTTAGATATCAGTTTATGCAATAATCAAATTTAATCCAACAAGCCCATATTTCTGAACACTTTCTCGCTATCACTGTTCCATTAAAACTATACTTAATCTTGAGAAGCCCAAACCAAAGAACGTCAAACGTAAAATCTGGTTAAACAGTAAAGGCAATTATGACGTGTATAGATCCTCCATGGATGTATAATAACATAGCTCGTATGTAAAAGAAAGGGAGTTCATAAATAGGCAGAGCAACTCAATAACCAATTCTGTTGGCAAAAGTTCAAAATAATTCGAAATAAAGTAATTAAAGAAATCCGGGAAGCTAAATATAGATATGATCAAAAACTTAATATTGAAATGAAAAACACCAACTCAAATTTTAGTAAATCACGGAGAAAATTTTGAATTTGCAGGTTTCAATATAAAGAAAACTAACATTCCATCTATTGTCTAGCTGATAATATTGTTATTGATGATTTACAAAAAGCAAACTGCTTCCATGATTTCTTTGCTTCCCAAATGACCCTTAATCAAACCATAAAGACTCCCCTCCAATGATCTTATTTACTAATGGGACTCTCAGCAGAATATACCATCAGATGATGTTGAAGGTGTCTTAAGCATAACACGTCAAAGGCTAGTGGTCCAAACCTAATAAATCCTATTCTTTTACGTGAGGCAAGTTCCGAATTGAGCGTCCCCCTAGCAATAATATTTACTAACTCTTTCAAAAGTGCTACGTTCCCATCGGTATGGAAACACGGAAATATTACTCCTGTTTGCACAAAAGACGATCCTTCACTAATCAATAACTATCGGCCCATCAGTCTCCTATATATAATTGGTAAAGTGATGGAGAAATGCATTTATAAGTACATTTACAATTATTTTCTTGAAAATAATATTCATTCTAATAATCAATCAGGGTTTAGGGCTACAGATCCAACAGTGTACATCTGCAACCACATTTGTCTATCATTAGACCAAGGTTAAGAAATTAGGATGATTGTTTGTGACATGCTTTTGACCGTGTGTGTATTGACGGACTGTTGACAAAACTAAAAAATATATGAATAAAAGACCATCTTAATCGTAAGTTCAAATCCTACTTGGAAAATAGAACTCAGCGTGTTGTCCTAAATGATTAGACTATGATAAAGCAGGTGTTCCCAAAGGATCTATTCTTGGAACCCTCCCTCTTTTCTTTATTTAAATAACATTGTTGTATGTAATGAAAATGACATAAATATCAAACTGTTTGCTGACAACACAGCCTTATATGTAGTTGTAGAAAATCATGAAACCCAATCTTGCCAGCTCAATGAAATTTTGAATTTGAATAAAATACAATCTTGGGCTGACAAATGGTAAGTCGATTTTAACCCACAGAAAACTAAAGAACTTCTTATTTCTATAAAGCACAATCTCACTCATCATCCAACTGCTTATATGAATAATGATGAAACAGAGAGAACTCAAAGTCATAAACACCTTGGTTTAGTACTGAATAGTTCATTTAAATGGAACAAACAATTCTATGAAATTGAAGCTAGTACCTATTAAAAGTAAATGTTCTCCGAAAACTAAAATTTAAATTATCAAGAAATATTTTACATAAAGTATACATCACCTTCCTACGACCTTCCCTTGTTTATGCCGAGATCTGTATCAACTTCTGAGTTGGTTGCATCTCATCTTGGTTCTGAAAATAAGTCGATTTGTACCAGTTATGAAACAAATATATATTTAAAATTTTTGTTGATTTCTTACTAAATTTTCATTGAAATTAAAAGAAAACCAAATGCCCCCCCCCACCCCCCACCCCCCCCCCCCCCCCCCCCCCCCCCCCACCACCACCACCAAATCAAAAACAAAAAACAGAAACAAACAAACAAAAGAAAAATAATAATAATGATGACGATGATAAAAGGAAAATAAATATCCCACTGTATTGGCCAGAATTGTAGAACACGGTGTTTAACGCTAGTGCATGCATCATTGGATGTTGCGGAATTTATATGACTAGTACACCAATCAAAAATAGAAATATGAAATCAAATTCCAATACACTATTTTCTTTAACTATTCAAAGAATAATTCCTCGGGAAAAATGCATATTACGTACGTACTTATGTACTTATTACTTAAAATGTTAAATTCCTTAGTGTTGCAACTCGCTCTTTTCAAGTTCTTAGTCAGAAAGGATCAGTGGGGATGATGAGCTTACAAGATGATACGGAAATTAAAAATCCGGAATGAGAAAGCCACCAAAGTTCACTGAAAATCAGTTAACCTGCGATAATTATATGTATACATAGACAAGCAGAAATACATGTATGTGTTATAAGACTTGATGAAAATCAGACAAAGAATTCAGGAAATAATATAATTTACAAAAATAAATGGAATCATCGGTGGACTCTCAACAGTGCTGAAAGAACGCAGATCATTTACTGTATATACAAGTATGGTATTCTGTTTGACTAGACAATAATTTTCTTTATAAAAATATTCTATTGGTTTATATTTTCCATTAAGACAGAAATATTTTGTAAAACTGAGCATGGTGTTTTAAGGTGATAAGAATATCATACACCTACACACAAACACACACTCGCACGAACACACACACACGCACGCATGACAGCACCACCCCTATATAGAAACACACACACATACACACACACACACACACACACACACACACACACACACACACACACACACACACACACACACCAAACTACTGAACTGCCATACAGGTTGGCACATGAAGTATCCTCCACTGCTACAGGGTAGGCACATGAAGTGTCCTCCAGTGCTACAGAATGGCGCATGAAGTATCCCCTACTGCTACAGGTAGGCACATGAAGTGTCCTCCAGTGCTACAGAATGGCGCATGAAGTATCCCCTACTGCTACAGGTAGGCACATGAAGTGTCTTCCAGTGCTACAGAATGGCGCATGAAGTATACTATCTCAATGTATCAGGGCTCTGATTGGATGAAATTAGTTGATCAATCTAGAAATTAAGATTGATTATGCTGTAAAATCAGGAAATTTTATATCATATTGCTAGGATTTTATGACCTAGAAAGGGGTTGTTGTTTACATTTTAATTTTTGGGAGTGACCCCCTTCCAGCAGGATTTTCTCGAAATTAAGGTGGATAACTTAGATGGTAAATTGTTAAAATTCTGATAGAACAGGGTCTGACAAACATTTTGATATATGGATTATATATAGCTAATATGTAACATGTTGTGTAAATCTTGCTGGAAGTTTGGTAATTTAACATGGGACCCTATGGGGAATGGAATTACTGTTCTTTAACCAAGAGTGGCTGCAACCACAGGTACAATAAAAAGTATTTTATTGAATGTAAGCTTAGCGCGAGGGAACGTCTCAAACTTTACTTTCGAGTACTTGTGGCTACAACTACTCTCCGCGTTTAATTAATAATTCATTTCAGGACCATGGCTAGTTGCGAACTTGCGACATTTTGAACAGTTCCAGATAGTTGTAGTAGCTTGTCAGATGTTTCACCGATTCACCTCGATCATTCTACGACTCGTTATGATAATTGTAGGACTCCCTACGATCATTCTACGACTCACTACGATTATTTTACGACTCACTACGATCACTCCATGACTCACTGCGACCATTTTACGACATTCTGTTTCACCGACTCAATACGATTCACTACGATCAATCTACGATTCTCTACTGTCATTCTACAAATCGCTACGATCATTCTACGACTCACTACGATCAATCTACGATTCACTACGATCAATCTACGATTCACTATGGTCAATCTACGAATCGCTACGATCATTCTACGACTCACAACGATCAATGTAGACTCACTACGATTATTGTACGACTCACTATACATTACCTTTACGGCCAATGCCTATTCCAAAGTCATAACGAGTTGAGAATTTAAGTAGAATGACCTAAGAAATGTCGTTGCATTCAATTTAAATAAACCAAAGAAGATGATGTGCTTTAATCTAGACCCCAGGGCATCTCGATATCGAATTTAAATAAACATATTTCAAGGCATGTAGCTTTTCTCCTTTGGGAAATCTTTACCCAGAGTTATCGTTCCTTCTACACTCCATGCACATATACCTCTGTCATTATCTCAACTGTATACCGGTATCGTAAAGTGGCGGATTTTGAGGGGTTCAGTGGCCTGCCCCCCTCCTTTTCGCCAAATATTTACAAGTAAAACTCCAATACTTCATTTTCACTTGTGCCTCCCTCCCCTTTTCGGAAATCTTGGATTCTTTACTGTCGTAGGACTTTTTATCACTTAAATCTTAACTGGTAACAGTGCCAAACAAAGAAAGAAGATTTACAAAACATAATATTGATAAAGGCTTTACATACTTCGCTGGCTTTCCCGCCAGGGTACAAGTTGCCCCTAACTCAAGTTAATCCCTACTGATACATTATACTATATAGTACAGAACATTCACCAGATTTTTCATTATTTACTATTTCTTACAAAGCATCATAGGAAGTCGGCAATAATATTATGATTAAAATTCTGGAGGGTGGGTTTTTTTTTTTTTTGCCTCATGGCTTGAATTTATTTAGGGTTTTAAGAAAATATCCAATCATTGATATATATCTATATATTTTAACTGCAGTATTGTACTTTATAGTTCATAGTTAATGACTTTTAAAAGCTTTCACCGTAGATAACCTTTAACATCGATAATTGATTTTACATACAACCACTGGGAGAAGAATGGCTAGAAAGGGATAGTCATACTCCATAAAACACCTGAAAATGACATCTTTCGGATAAAAAGTCCGCTTCCAATGTGCGATAAAACACTATTTACATCACCCAATTTCATGAATATATGTCGTGTCACGTGATGTAGGCTCCGACATGTGAATATTCCTTCACCATCACTGGCAATATTAAACCAAACAATTAAATCTGCGATAAAGTAGAATTAACAT
This sequence comes from Pteria penguin, assembly GCA_035048485.1. Classification (NCBI taxonomy): domain Eukaryota; kingdom Metazoa; phylum Mollusca; class Bivalvia; order Pterioida; family Pteriidae; genus Pteria; species Pteria penguin. The sequence goes on along the minus strand of CM068580.1, from coordinate 55,587,717 downwards.
ATTGTGACAAAAGTTTTCTTTTCCTACACATTTATATTTACTGAGGAAACAGTATGTAATTGATTTACGTCTATGCTCACGGCTGTTTACGGTCAGTAACAAATTTGATTAAAATCGATTTAGTGATTCGTGCTTAAGTTAAATTGCTATATGCACGAATGGTCAACGGCAAATAATTTTACAAAGCGTGACGTCAAACATGTATTTAGTGAAATGATAATACTTGATAAATTACACCGGTCAATCTCAGTTCAAAGTGCGTCTTGAACATTCGGAACTCCTTGGATATATTCTTGTGTGGATCAAACCTAGTGTGTTCCAAATGTTCTTGAAATGTTTATCGCCTTTTACGTTACACGATGAGAGTAAATATTTCACTAAGCTGTCTGTGATGTCATCACATTACATCACTTAAACACAATAACACAAATTCAGGAAAGAAATTCTGTCTACTACTATCTATATGTTTTATTCAAGAGAGAAAAAACCGGAAGTGTTGTTAATAAAAGAATATGTCGATAATTGAATAGGGAGAAGAGAGAGGAAAGAGGTGTGGGGGGGGGGGGGGGGGGGGGGCTAGTCACGTTCAATAATTGTTCAATAATACCATGACATGGAGCAGGAGGAAACATAGAAGCACAACGCGGAATTGAACCTGGATCGCCAGCAAAGTAAGCCACACACTCAAGCACAGTTTCACGTACATGTAGGATTTATGCAAGGAATAAAATTTTGCTTTATCACCGAACAGTTTCAGCGATGGTACTGTCTACGTAAAATGTTATCTTTTGCTTGCAATAAGCATTTCTTATTCCATGTAACATTCATGGATCTGTGTTTCTAGCCCAATTACTGCTCCGTTTTGATTTTTTTTCAAAATATCATCTAACAACGCCTTTCCTTCCTTTCTCATGAGAAACCACTGAATTTACACACGAGTAAATCCGGACAAGTTGACAAGAGCATTGACACAATTATAATAGCATTATACACGCAGCGATAACAAGAAATAGATACACACCTAGCACGAGTTATTTCAAAATTAGCTTACATTCAAATAGAAAAAGTGACTTTACTTTGCTTTATTGATATAGTTTTCTTTATAATATACATTTTTATATTATATCATTATGTTATAAAGTATCATAAGATATTGTTATCATTTCATTTTATACTATCGATTAAACAATGTTAGATATATACTTTATGTATCTAATGCTCTTATTACTTTATACAGAGAGGGGGTATAGGGTTCAAAGCCCATAATTTGTATTATACACTTCCCGTTCTTCTGTCTCCAATCAAACAAACAACTACGAAGAAAACATTTAAGATGTTTGCAACAAAATCCATAAATATAGACAATTTGAGGACATCATTAACACCCCCTCACTTCTTTCATTTTACGGATTGGATTTGCCTTGGGTTATTGAAAGACGATAGTTTTGCGAACTTTTGAAAATAATATGTACATTTCTTCCATTAAGTGCGAGGTTGGGAGATAGCATATTTAAAACCATTCCAGAATAAAGAACATGAAATAAAATGAAAAAGTTTTTCGTTTTTGTTTTGTTTTTTGGGGGTTGGGGGGGGGGGTGTTTTGTGCTCTTTTTGCTTTTGTTTGTTTGTTTGTTTTAGACTGGAGGGTTTCTACCATTGCATGCTAAAACACATTACCATTACCATTACCATTTCCTGAGGAATTTCGGATACCCGAATGGCATTCCTCGAATTGCCTCCGATTATTGGGCAGCTTTCGTAGATTATAGATTAGAGAAAATGATCACCGATAAACTTCTGATATAAAAAATGTAACCTAATCACCAGAATATCTTGCAAAAATATGTGGAAATGTGACCAGGCTGTTAGCATCGCAGTCTCCAATGTCTTACATTTCACAGATGGCAGTCCAGGCGATACCCAATGGAGAGGAAAATCTCAAACAACTAGCTATTACAGCGAACAGTACAACCAGAAAGCGGACAAAGAAAATCGAGGTAAATATCTGTTTATGTCCCTGTCATCCATGGCCAGGAATACTGTTTGCTTTGTTCGTCCTTCCGTCATTTCGTCACACAGTTGGTTTCTGAATGATAACAAACTAAAGTTCCTTGCATCCTATCTAACGAAATATGGATATATCGCTTTTTTAATAAAAAGAGATGCCTGTTGATATTTGGGTCGATAGGTCAAAGATCAAAAATATTATTAGAAAAAATAAACTGCAGACAATAAGTCCAAATCCTTGGATCATTTCCAAACCAAATTCAGTAAAATAAGACTGAAATTATTTGTTTCCAGGTGATAAATCAAATACGATGCATCCTATACAAATCATATTTGGATTTATTGATTCTTATCAAAAATGGAGGATGCTTATTTTGGGTCAACAGGTCAAATGTAAAGGTCACAATTAATAATATTTAATAGACGTTATCGTCCATTAAACTTGATCTTAAAGAAAGCTTATTTGCTGCTATGAAAGAACTTGCAGCGGGAACAAATGTCTTACAAACTTGCTCTAATTTATTATTATGACTTTTACGTTTATTCTTTTGTTTTGTTTACCTCTTAATTTTTTTCCGAGAACGAAACTATGTATTTATCATGTTGACCAGCTAGTTGACGTCAATCTTTAATGTTAACTCAATTGACCCGGTGGTTTAATCCAACGCCCCCGATTTCAGTGACGGACACTGTGACATACGCCAATTTATAAATTACTAAGCCTACCCCTTTGGCAACACATGTATAAATACGTTTCAATCTGATTTAAATCAATTATACATGATTAGCCAAGGTCCTCTAAAACCAACATATAAGCTCATATACCAACATATAGTGGTTCTTCAGATTAATTTTATTTGAAGATATTTCAGCTACAGTAAGTTTGATTTCATATCATTTCTAATACTTTGTAATTAATATAAAGATATATATATATATATATATGATATAGTGATATCGTAAGAATAGTTTATCATATTTTAATTTTGAATGATCATAATGATATGTCATTTATACTGTATACATTGTGCATTTGGTAAAAGTTTTTCTTTTTCTTTCTTTCTTTCTTTTTGTTTTGCCGTCACCATATACGTGAAATAATCGTGGAGTGACGTAAAACAATAATCAATCAATCAGTCAATTCTTTTTGTCTCTTTCATCTAATTTCCTTACTTTCATTTTTTCCCTCTTTCTGCTCTTTCCTGTTTTATAGGAAGTGTAATTTCCCTTAGTTAATTTTCCAAGACTTTTATTATTATATCTTTTAAATGCAGAAAATTTAAGAAATCATATGATGTTAACTTTCAAAACTTTACAATTAAAACAATATTGTATTTATTTGGGAATGACAAATACAAAATTTTTTGTGTATTATATTCAAAAACTAAAACGTGACATTAAATTTGGACGGCTTCTTATACCTATATACAGGTATATATATAAATATATAAATATATATATATATATATATATATATATATATATATATATATATATATATATATATATATATATATATATATATATATATACACGTAATGAACATAACACACTATACTCCACTTTTCTTTCATGTACTAAGAATAAAATCAATTTATTTTGCCGTAGACACTACGGTTCTTCGGAAATCAGTATGACTTGGTCGTATTTCTCAAGGTCGTCGGACGATACTTGAAGATCGAAGGGTTTCACTGATGTGTACGCATTGGCGAGAAACCGCAATAGAACGATGGCACAATAGAATATGTTATATAGTGGTTCAGATGTCTCATAGGCAATTGGACCCTATTTTGCGGAACTATTTTGCAATTGCATGATTGAAGGGCGTCGATCGGGCAATTGAAGATCTCCTTTAGAAATACACCTTCACTAATTCTATATTTAGCAATTTTTATATTATGTTTGTTGTTCACACAAGTGAAAATGGATATGTTTTTGATATCTTTTTTGGATCTTAATTTGATACATTTCGCCAAATTGTCTCTATTATAGTCGAATAACGTTCGCTCATTATCACGTATTTTGCACGCAAAGATAGGTCAGTTGTCTTCGAATGAAATGCATACTACAAAAACTTTCATTCATTCGCAATCGCTTTGTCGTCAATCTGATTCAGAAACTCAATATACGTGTAGTTAGCATTTGATTTAAAATTAGTACAACCGATCTATCCCACCAGATATTTTAAATGTACTGGTTTTAAATCGAACACTCTCTATTTTTCATCACGTGACAAATGTGACGCTCTGTAGTCTATCATAATAACTAAGAGGATGGTCATACTTCTACTGGCACATTTTACGTAAATTAGGTAAACGTATTTTTTCTCTGTGTCATCGTTGATTTGTCATAAGGTGTTGATTGATATAGATGATAAAAGTACTAATACAAAAATCATTGAAACCAACGACAATTTAATTTATTTTACCAATCATTTATGTAAGATAAGTTTTTGAAGAGCACCCCAGCCAATCAACGTTAGATGTTTTACCGTAACTGTCATCATGTAGAAGGAACACATTTCTCCCCTTGTATTTTCAGATTGATCTAACCATGCGCTTCGTTATCGTCCTGTGCTGCTTTGCAGCTGGGACTGCAGTGTGGGCACGCCGATCTTCGGGTAGGAAGCAACGACCAACTACAGATGACCAGAACGCACCAACCCTTCCACCTTCAGATCCTGATAGATCAACCACTCCTCAAGGACCAAGACCAACATCGACTACCGGGCCAAATAATGTAACTGGACCAGATGACAACCTGATAACAGACCCCGCAATTGCCGAAGAACTAGTGCGAAAAGCATTTCGATACGCAGTTAAGGAAGTGGCAAGTCGAAGAGGAAAAAACCGCCTTTTAAAGAATCTGGGCAAGTTATTATTGAAATATATGAAAATACTTCTTTTGGTGAAAATTTAGGTATATATAAGTGAGAACCACATTTCACAGGCTGGACATATACTCTCATTGAGGGATGGTCACTCAATTACGAAACAAACAATTTTAATTTTCGTCGAACAATGCAGTAGATAATTTGATCAATAATTTAAAAGTTTATAGCTGCTCAAATTTTGGAATCAAAATGACAACAAAATAATGAAAATGATAATAGTTATATATATATATATATATATATATATATATATATATATATATATATATATATATATATATATATATATATATATATATATATATATATATATATATATATATATAGTATCATTAACATGTAGAGTATTCGAACACAACACTCTCTCAAACCCTGCAAATTCGCCCATACAATCTCATATTGACAAAAATAGTAAGCTTACTGAATGTGGCAGTAAAACCGAGGTCCGTATCACGTTAGACGTGGTACGTAAAAAAGATCGCTCGTTGCTTAGGATGGGTCTGTTGCAAAGGTATAAAATTCCGCGCACTACTTCAAGCAATGCTGTCACCATATGAATATTACAATTTTGATGCGATGTAACACGAGAATCACACAAAACATTTAAATGTATCTGAAGGCAGACATTGCATTTTCACATCGAAAATGATCCAGTTAGTGGATGCATAAAGTTTACAACTTTACAAACTCTTTTATGTTTTTATTAAAAATGACATCACTTCATGTACAATGCAGAAGTTTAAAATATCACGTGGCATTATGAGGCATCAAACGATTAAGTAATACTATTACATTCATGTTACAATATCACCACTTCTGATAACTACAAAACTATTCCATTCAGGTGATTTCAAACGTGCAGGTGATATTTCCAGATGACAGAAGTAATTTAAAATAACGTTCCCCTTGCGCCGTCACCATATACGTGAAATATTCGTGGTGTGACGTAAACAAAAATCAATCAATCAATCAATCAATCAGTCAATCATCTGGAGTCTTGGTGACATCATCAAATCTTTTTTTAAACTAGTTTGTACGTTATTCATGATTTAAAGCGTTTTTTTTTTAATTTTTAAAAAAAAAATTCCCTTATTTTTATTTATTTATCTATCTTATTTATTTATTTATTTTTTTGTACGAACAGATTTTGATAAGGTGATTCAATGTACACTCATGAAAGATTTATTTCTCTTTGTAGGCATCGACGGGAAGCAAACTAAAATTGATATGTATAACACGCGTAAAGACAAAGGTCATTCTGATGTCGTCATTGACTTGGGTGAGATCGTCCTGGAGGCCACCAAACAGTTGGCTAACCTGTGAGTATTACGAAAAATAATTGTGAAAACCGTTTTTCTTGATTTTACAACGTTGCTTTTGTCATTACACCTTTCCTACTGATTTTCATCGTCTTCAAATAATTGTGCAGTCAGTGTCATCAATAAACACTGAATGAATGGGACCTTAAGCTTATATACCCCTCTGCCCCTCCCCCTTTCCTTTCGAATTACAACTGATCTTTCTAACGGCAGAAACACTGGAAACGTAAAACTAAGAAAATGTATACAAACAATATCGACTAGATGAACAAATAAACCTATAAAGGAATATTTTCTGTTGTTCAAGTTTCTATGTAGTTTCATGATTTTCTATACATTTGTAATTGAAATGAAGAATGTAGTCGGCGTAGGTCTAAATGATCTGTCTGTAGTGCTTGCCTCAGAGCTGAGGTCACAGGTTGGAGCTCGACCACCAGTGAGTGGGGGATGAGGCAGTGAGTTTCTGATGAGACAGTAAAAGCCGATGTCCCCTGTAATGTTAGACATTGACATAAGATTCCTTGCTGTTTTGCTGGATCTTTTGCTTAGGTTAATAAATTAGTGTCATCATATCGTCACCATATCTTCAGCATCATGTCATCAAATCGATGTTATATCAGCGAGATCTTTATTTATTTATTTATTTATTTAATTTACATTCTTTATTAACAAAGCACAAGAAAGTGTAAATGTCATGAAAGTTAAAGAGAAAATCGGCAAATAATGAAATAGTAAAAATATATATAATACTGGGTAAGAATACTTACATGTATAATGAGACTATTTAACATACGCTTCGATGATCCAAACTGGTGACTTGTTATGAGTTATACTCCTCGGGATTTATCTTCATTTTCTAAGTTAAATATTATTTTTTAATCTTTTGTTGCACCATGGTTTTTATCTTAAATGAGAATACGATTAAATATATATCATCTATTTATGCTTCTTCATTTAATCCAAATGTGGATTTCAAAATATCTATAATAGTATTTGTAAAAAGTTACTGAAAAGTTGCATTATGACCCAGGTTAAAACCAAAGTCACAACCTATCATGCATTCAGAATCTCCCGCGCCTTAACGCATTTAAGGAATGACTGTCTTTTTTTCTAGGTTCATGGGGAATGAACTTGGGTGAGAAACAAATCATTCGAGAACCGCTGAACCGCTTCGCGGTTCTCGAATGATTTGTTTGTTTCTCACCCAAGTTCATTCCCCATGAACCTAGAAAAAAAGACAGTCATTCCTTATATTTACAATGCATTTTAAAAGGTTCTTTTTTGAAAACAAAATATCAAATTCCCCGTTATCAAACTGGCAAGGACCGAATTTTTCCTGAAGTGGAAAAGTACTTCCGTCACGCAATATAATGCGTGTCTAGAATGCTGAAAAATACTCTATCTGTCCAGGTAAATTCTTTAATTGCTCAAAATTAACAGATGCATAAATTTCGTTATTACAATTCTTAAATCTAATTAAGTAAGCCCCGCCTCTTTTTATATTACTACGCATGTGATTTGCCATACGCCGGGTACTACTTCCATGACCCAAGTTCATGGGCTGATGAACCGAGTCTGTTTAGCATGGTTCATCGAAGGAATTAGACTAGCATTGTAAATATAAAAGAATGCTGCAATATGTAAAACTCAAAATGGATACGTACAGTGAATAATTTCTATTAATCTTAAGACTGAAAACAATTTGCTATGATATTTAGAAAACTTGATAATTAAATGGGAGTGTCAAATTTGTAAGAAAATTCTGAAGAGTATTAAAAATTGTAGCAAACGAAATTAATTTTTTTCCTTTCATCATCATCATCATCATCATTATCATCGTCGTCGTCGTCATCATCATCATCATCGCCCATGAAATAAAATTCATGCATAGAAAGAATATCTGTGAAATCTGGGTGTGATGTAAGACAACAAACATATAAATCAATAGTCAACAATGATTTCCGTCGTTTTATAGGACTGACGTATTCGACTCCTATGCACTACAATTGGAGCCTCTCATAATGGCAAGTGCAGCTCAGGAATTATGTCCGAAAGGATATCCGGTTCGAGACTGTTCGAAGGCTTCTAACAAATACAGTTCCATCCATGGAAGATGTAACAACAAACTGTATCCGGAAAGGGGCTCTGCATTGTCAACACAGCCTAGGTTCCTTCCAAACGCATATGAAGATTCATGTAAGAAAAATAATATATGAAAACAGGTTAAGCTCTTCAAATTATGAACAGACAATCCGATTTATGTGTGAAATCCCTGGTGTCGACATGATAGACGCAGGGACAATCACTTGTTAAGGGTCTTGTCGGTGTGAGTTGGTTATTGTCGACATGGACTATCTGTTAGTGTCACGCGCCAGCGTCGACGTGGCATCATGCGACGGAGTCGGCATGTGCAGTCAGATCTGGCCATGGACCGGAGGTCAGATATTATCAGTTGATTAGGTAATTGAATGTCGAAGACACTGGATTCGAATACTCCCGGAATGTCATCGATTACCCGATCATCCGAATGACTGAAGATAATTTCAGGTTTCGGCATGCAAAACATCCCATACTGCCTCGAAAAGATACACAAGTCGAAATATTTTAAGCAACGGCCAAAGTGGTGCTACTATATAGGCAATACAATCCTGTAGTGCCGTTAAGCAAGTCTTCTGTAGTTCTAAGCATCTGTGTTCCGTTTGTTCCAGTGGACAGCATCCGTACAAGTGTATCAGGAGACCCTTTACCTAGCCCCAGGGCAGTCAGTAACGCAGTGTTCTTTGACGAGTTGAATCCAGAGACACCTGGAGAAGGATATAACACTCTCATGAGTATGTTCTGGGGCCAATTTCTGGACCACGACATTGTCCTCACTCCTGTCATAACAGGTAAGAAAATAATTGGACTACATGCTGGAACGGAGTCAGCAATTTTTGAAAACAGAGGAAAGGGTGGGGCGTTAATTGGTTCTAACTTTTCCTGACATACTTATAAGGTAGGAATCTCCTCCTGGCTGCATCTTCGAGGCGTGAATTATCCTCCTTGTCTACGTCCTAGTGACACAAATTACAAACGGTCCTCCCTAGCTAAGTCCTCATAACGTCAATGATACATAAAATGTCCTCCCTGTGTATGTCCTTTTAACACTGAACAGTTGTGAGGCTTTCTCTCCCCCGCATCCTGTCATGTTAGGATATCCTTCCTGACTGCGTCCTAGTGATATCGAGTTAGTGTGACCTCGCGAGAGTTAGCCTTGTGCCATGCTTGGGTGACAGACAAGGTCTCAAAGCATTGTGACAGTAATTGCCCGTCTCAACCGAGTTTACATGCCACCTATTTGTGTTGAAACCCCATACAAAACATGCCTTATTAACTTTGGGGATAGCAGGTTAAATTTCTATGTCACATTACATTGATAGTGAAAATGGTTCCGTGATGAATTTACATTCCACATGAAGCATGAAATGATAGGAATCTCAGAAACTGGGTGTTGTAGAATATTTCATTTTTGATGTAACTTCGTCTTGGAAGCACTAATTATTGTTATATCCTTAATTTCTATTAATTTATTTATTTCAGGAGAAGATCACAAGAGCATAACCTGTTGTATTGATGATGTTCCGGAGTTGTCCAGGTAAAGCAATAGTCATATCCTTATGCTTTCGGTTCAGGATATCAGTATTCGAAACCAGGATTTTGTCCCTGTGTTAAAAAGCTGGATTGGTAACCCTTGCTTGCTTGTCGCTGGCAATATGCTTAAATGTTGAAGAAAACATACCAACCATGTGATGCTTTATTTAAAATCTGGTAAAGTTTCCCCAAAATAGTATTTTACATACCTTCAGGATTTTAATCTATTGCAAATAGGCCCGTAGATGTGGCTCTTGTTCGTTATAAACTAATATAAATAAACCTTCTTTATCTGTTTACTAAAAGTGCAGCATTGGAGTTTGAAACACATCTTTGTTAAGTCTAGGTCATTAACCTTGCAGGGTTACACCTTTGTTAAGTCTAGGTCATTAACCTTGCAGTGTTACACCTTTGTTAAGTCTAGGTCATAAACCTTGCAGGGTTACACCGTTGTTAAGTCTAGGTCATTAACCTTGAAGGGTTACACCTTTGTTAAGTCTCGTTCATTAACCTTGCAGTGTTACACCTTTTTTATGTCTAGGTCATTAACCTTGCAGGGTTACACCTTTGTTAAGTGTCATAGTAACTTTGCAGTGTTGTGTGAACGAATCTTCTGAAGGTTCGTTTTCTTCAGGAACTCATTTCACCAATAACTGTTAAGCAGTTTAATCATGGCGCGGCGCTAGGTTTTAAATAGTACTTGTTTTTTTGTGATTCCAGACCAGAATGTCTGCCGATCGATATACCTAACAATGATCCCGCTTATACAAAACAGTGTATGCCTTTCGTAAGGTCAGCTGCAGCACCTCAACAAGATGCGTGTACTTTGGGTAAGTCAGGGGTGTTTTCAAATTGTAGTGTACCTTAAATTTATGCAATGTGGTGTAACCCACTAACACATTACTGTCAACAGTTTCTGTGTCTCTCTTTGATTTTTGTTTGTTTGAGGTTTGTTTTTCTCTCACTGGTCTTGGCATTTTAAATGTATATTTATTGATGCTTGAATATATATTTCTGCTATGTTATCCAACTTTCAGATATAATACATGTCGACATCTAACAAGTCGGCAAATATCTGACAAGTCGACATAATATATGAAGTTTCGACATAATATATTGTATTATAGCATGTTTCAACTTTGTTGCCGCGCTGGGGGATTCCCGTAAGGGCAGTTGTAGTTAATCATCTGACAAGTCGACATAATATCTGAGAATTCGACATAATCTTCTGATAAATCGGCATGATATATGCCACAATTTGAAATACATTTTTTTATCATCTGACAAGTCGACATAATCTTCTGATTAGTCGACAAAATATATGACAAGTTGGCATACATATTTCATCATCTGACAAATCGACATAATTATCTGTTAAGTCCACATAATCTTCCGTTAAGTCGACATGATATATGACAAGTTGACATAAATGTTTAATCATCGAACAAGTGAACAAAATTATCTGAAAAAGAGAAGCAAAAATATGCTGCCATACATGTCTACTGTTTGAATAATATGCCAGCTATTATGAGTGTTGTTTTGTTGACCTATATGTGATCACCCTATTGTTTATTATTACAGGCGGCAAGGAAGTACTGAACGAGTTAACGTCCTATATAGATGCTAGTAATGTATATGGCAGCAGCAATTCACAAAGTCGACAACTCCGAAATCTTACATTAGGTAAGCATATTTCTCATTGTCTATACTCATGTCAGATAAATAGTTACTGTCCGCGCCACTCACTCTGTAAACCGAAAAATCTGGATTTTCACTTATTTATCTTTAAAATAGTTTTACAAAATTAATATCAATCGACAGATCTTGTTTAGTCGTAACTTTTGGTGTATGTTATATGTTTCTACGAAGAAGCATTCGTATTTTATAAGGAAAAACTCATTTTAGATAGGGCGTTTTCTATGTTAATTTTGACGTGACGTCGCCGATGTTTAACATTGAGTCTATATGAAACTTGGCGACGTCACGTCAAAATTTAACATGGAAATCACCCTATCTAAAAAAAAATTTTTCTATAAAATATGAACGCTTCTTTATACAAACATATAGCATACACCAAAAGTTACGACTAAACAAGATCTATCGAATGGTTTTGCTTTTTTGAAATTATTCTGAAGATGAATAACTGAAAATCCAGATTTTCCAGTTTCCAGAGTGAGTGGCGCGGACAGTAGTTGTCTGTCTGGTCTCAGGTCACTATAGAAATGTCTCCCTGCTCTTTTTGGAGAAAACCGTTGCTTTCTCGCCTGGACAGTATTTCAAGTGAGTAATTGTTTCAGTTGTTCACAAGTCCGGCAAACTGCTGTCTCCTTGTCTTTTCTCCTACCAGGTGAGCAATCTACTAAGGTTTGTTCTCACGTCTGGTCTGATTTTCTCTCTGTTTTGACGACAGTTGTCTCCATGTGTGATCTCATGATATATATATATATATATATATATATATATATATATATATATATATATATATATATATATATATATATATATATAACCCAACCCGAAATAGACAAAAGAACAAACAACTCCCCTCCCTCCAAAGGAGCTGAGTATATCAGTATGTCACTTGGTATGCCGAAGTAAACCACCTAGTGTCCTGAAGCAATGTCGCTCTGCCGATCGAAAGTGTGCTTCGCTTGGACCATGAAGTTGAGGGTTCGAGTCCCACCGAAGTGTTATCTTTTAGATGAGTTGCTAAAAACGGAGGTCCCATGTCTTGATAGACATGTATTACAATGGGGCGATCAAAATTCCTGTACAATGTAGAAGGCAGTCTTTATGTGACACCCCCCCCTTAACAATATATATATATATATATATATATATATATATATATATATATATATATATATATATATATATATATATATATATATATATATATATATATATATATATATATCCCATCACGAAATTAACAAATATACAAAGCCCCCCCCCCCCCCCTCCTCAAAAGGAGCTGAATAAATCAGTATGTCACTTGGTATTGGTATGTCATCGTTAACCACCATGGATCTTATTGGTATGTCACATTGGATGTTGTCGCCCATTTCTCTACTGGGGTATTTTACTAAGTAAGTGTGTAAGTGTATACTATGATGATTATTTTAATACCTATATATACATTCCATTAGTACATGTATCTATATTTTCCGTTTAGGTTTGATGGATATGAATTATGATGAACTGCTGCCAGAGGACATGTCTGGAAATGCTGTCTGTTCTTTGTCCTCGGATGATGATTACTGTCAGACAGCGGGTAAGTCCCATTTACATTGTCATTGGCAGATTTAGAGTTGGGTGCTGGGATTGCAACCACCTCCCCCTTTGGTCGAAAAATTTTCCCAAAAAAGGTCATTTTTGACCATTTTTAGGGCTGCACTCCCTTTCCAGACCGAATAGTGCAAAACATTAGTCATGGGAGACTGCAACCCTTCCCCTTTCAAAATTTCTAGATTCGCCTATGATTGTGATCTGTGTACTTGATGATTACTGTCCATTAGCAGGTGAGTATTAATAACAATAATGTATGATAGCCATCAGATTTAGCGTTCTATTCATAACATGTTTATTTTACTTAGGATGCAAAAATGTGGTGAATTCATGTTAGAATGATGCCCCACATTGACCTCTTCTTTTGGTCAGGAAGGTTTACTCACTTACATTTTAAAAAGACTTTATATTTCTATATATCCTCGAGTGTAGTTGATTCAATATCAAAATTTCTGTTACTTTGTAGAGTTTCATGTCTGTTAAGTACCTACCATTTCCTATTGGAAAAATTATCCAGTGAAAATGTAGAGAAAAACAAAACACGAGACTATTATAATCCTGATAGATAATGGACCTTTGTACATGTTTCCGGAAGAGAATCCTCATAATTCATCCAATCAAACTTTTGATTATATAGTTGAAGCAAGTAACTGTGTATATTGTCAAGAATTTGTTTATACGAACGCCCCCACATTTTCCGGGTAGGAAAAATAATAACAAATTTGCAAATTCGGTCTTTTCGTTACCCAAAATTACTTCTCATTTTAGACGATATCTGACATAAAGTAATAGGTACGTTATTCAATTTTATAGAAACCGTCCTAAAACTCAGGGAAATGATGGTACAAAATGACATTTCAATTGTAAATTATGACGTCATAATTGTTTAATTCAGACACCGTCCCAAACGGGAAAGAACTCTGTTTAACGAAACGACTCAATTGTTTTGACAGGTGATGTGCGAGTTAATGTTGTGCCAGGTTTAGGAGGACTGCATCTGCTCTTTGTTCGAGAACATCAACGCATTGTTACAGAGCTAAAAGCCATACGACCCAAATGGAAGGACAATCGATTGTTCTTGGAGGCAAGGAAGATAGTCGGGGCGCTGATGCAGCAGATCACATACGGCGAATACCTCCCACGTAAGATACGTATAACTACATGATACGTGCATGATAGGTGACCGAGGTCCTCGGTGTATTTTTTGCGCTTCTGGCGTTGGCTTTTGGAGGGTTGAAAGATTAAGACACTGCTGTACATACGCTGATGGCGTGGGTTCTCTGAGAGCGGCAGAGTTGTAGCTCTGTGACTATACTTCGCCAGGTCGGTATTGGCGGTTGTGTTAAAGTGCCATATTTACTAGAGATGCCGGTCATCGGTGTTGATGGGTGTTACGTGTCCGGATAATTTAGGTGTTCGATGGCAGAAAATAGTTTAAAGGCATCCGATATTTTCCAGAAGTGTAGACACATTGTCTTTTATTGCTTCATATTCTGATGTTAAAGTTTAAAGCATTAAAATTGTTTAAGGAATGGTTAATCTACTCATATGCAGTAGTTGGCCGTTGTTAATGCGACAAAGAGTTGTCATGCCATAATATTAAATTTGGTGAACACAGCTGTATTGTCACGAACATTCATATCAGTCACATTTCTTATCCAAAGGGTTTTAGTGTTAAGCTACCCCAAACTTATATGATTTTAAAATTACAAAGCTGAAAAGCTTTAATTTGATATATTTTATAGCACTACAAAGCCAGTATTTGTACCAGATAAGCATCTCAGACTCATTTGTGGCTATAAAAGCTTTTGTATCTCTCGTAAGCCGGTGTGACTCAGTGGATGAGGTGCTGGGCTCGTGAACGAGAGGTCCCAGGTTCGATTTCCGCCGTGGGCACACCGGTGTCCTGTCCTTCGGATGAGACACTAAAACCGAGGTCCCCTGTCATGGTAGGTGTGACTCGTAAAAGATCCCTCACTGCTTCGGGTAGGTCAGTTGCAAAAGTCTAAATTTCTAGAAATGCATCAGGTAGATAACGTCAACATATAAATGAAATAATCGTGGAGTGACGTCAATCAATATATTTCTCGCTTGTATTTTTCCTCAGTGGTGTTTGGCCCAGAAATGATGGCAAAATATAACTTAGAACTGCAGTCGGATGGATTCAACATAGACTATGATCCAGAAGTAGATGCCTCCATCAGAAATGCTTTTGGTGCAGCCGCTTTTAGATTCGGACACTCACAGGTAAGTAAATCGGTGTTCATTTACGTTTTTGTGAACAGGTCAACACTGTCAAATATATTACCTAAGTAAAGGTTAACACAGCAGCTTATACCCCTCAAGCGAAATTTGATATATATAGGGGTCACCCTGTCTGTCTCTCTCTCTGTCTGTCCGGTTAAGAAGTTCTGAAAACAGATTTCTCTTACAGTGTAAGGGATAGGGCTTTCATATTTCACACATACTTCACAATTTAACAAGTTCTACATTTTGATACCAAGTCATCTGACTAAGTGACATTAAGCTTGAACTTTGACTTTGTAATAATAATTTTGCCAAGAAAGCAGATTTCTCTTATAGGGTATATATGAGACAAGGGGTTTTTTTCATTGACCTTACCTCTTGAACAGTTAGGGTTAGGGTCATAATATACTGAAAATGTATATCATGACCTTGATCCAGACTCGCTGTTAGTCTATGAACTATGTTGTTACTTAACTGCCGCGGGACTATTTGTATCGATAGGACAATTCTAGTTTAGTATTGTAAAAGCGGTAGTAACACCTAGTTCTAAAAACTTTTGGTGATGCTAGTAGTCCATTAAACATGCAGGACACAGTAATATAAATCATTACAAATTTGTAAATGTCTAATATATTTTCATAAATTATGGGAAAATTCTTAAGTCTCGGTTCTCGATGTCTTGTACACGTCAGATCCATAAATAGTATAGAAGTAAGTAGTGTAAAAAGAATCTCAAACAGCATAAATACATATAACAAAAAACAAAGATCCCTCACCCGCCCCAAAATCAAAACTAATCTGAATTACGAAAAAAGGAACGCAAAAGAAAGAAGTCTTAAATAAAAACAAAACATCCCCCCTCCCCCTAAAAAACCGAAACAAAACACAAAACCGAAACAGACATAAATTTCAAAAAAGAAGAACGAAAATGAAACAAAAATAAAAAGAAGAGAAAAGAGTGAAAAAAGAAAGAAAGAAAGAAAAGAAAACCAGAATAAAAACAAAAACAAAAACATCTAATAGTACCTCTGTGTTTATGTTTGGTTAGCTCCTGTTTCAATGCCATCATCATATCTAAAAATTGTTGTAAGAGACGTAAAACACCAATCAAACAACATTTTAACAAATGCTTTTACCTACATTGTACTTGTAGATCTCTGACGAGCTGGCTTACCTAATGAGTGACTGGTCTACTATCTCCATGGCAACCCCTATGGAGAACACACTATTGGACCCACACTTACTGGTGACCAATGGCGGTCATAACGT
Source organism: Pteria penguin (assembly GCA_035048485.1). Lineage (NCBI taxonomy): Eukaryota > Metazoa > Mollusca > Bivalvia > Pterioida > Pteriidae > Pteria > Pteria penguin. The sequence continues at coordinate 55,571,064 of CM068580.1, read as the reverse complement.
GGCAAATCTTACACGCTTTATTATCTCCGAGGAATCCAAACGTGTTGACAGGTAACCGAATGGTTCTATCGAATAGTTCTTATGTAAAACTGGTCATCCTTCTAGGTGGGTAGCAGTGTAAATGGCTGACGTAATGAGTACTTTTCATTGTGTAACCATCATAACTCTGTCGGTAACCTGATTGACTTTAGGCCGAAATATTTCAAGTTCGAGCTCGACTCGTTGTATACTATCTTTCAGATCAATAAAACAGTGAAAATCGAGATCCAGTGTCAAAAAGACATTGAGACGTGAAAGATCCTACATTGCTTCGTGTGGGTCCATCCCGTAAATCAAAATTTACATAGAGTTCATAAGTATATATGCCATCATACAATTGAAATTACCTTCAGTGGCGGATCCAGGATTTCCGAAAAAATGGGGAGGAACACATGTGAAAATCGGGTATTAACGAAATTACTCAGCAACTTTGGCTGTCGAATCTGAAGTTTTACTCATACTTTATGCAATAAAAAAGGGGGAGGGGTGGGCCCATCTATATCCGGCACTGATCTTGCCGTGGTGTAAGACAATTAACAAACAATTAAACTTATCCGTGTAGGGGCATAAAGCTTGTATGCATGATTTTGTTTGATATTGCTTCATAGCAACAATATACCCTAAATACCCACGCATCTAATTTTCCACCAGAAGTTGACATTGCACTGCAGAAATAGAGCATTAAATTTTTTTCCAACTAAGTAAACTGAAACGCATAAAATGTTTGTGTTAAAGGGCTTTTGAACAGAATACGTGAAAAATTTCTTTATAATAATACGTTTGTTCTCCCACGATCTTTCTTCATCCATTTAGATAACCAATACATTATAGATGAAACAGAAAATATTCTAATTATATAGGATCAAGAAAGCATTCAACCATAGTGTATCATTTCTTGTTAATGCGTGTTGTATGCTGTGCCCTTTGAGAAGAAATCTTATATGAGTATTGTCAGCATGTACTACAAACTTACATTAAGGACTCCACCCCAAAAGCCGATCTTGACTTACTAGCATCTCTACATCCTTACCTGAGTCTTACTGATGCTTCTTATGAAGCTTCGTCATCCTGACTGATCCTTATCTTGTCACGAAGATCCATCCTGACCATATACATTGTAGATTCTGGTGCATTGACCTAGTGTTCCTTCCTTAAATGTAATTAGTACGGGCAGGTGTTCGCGTTTTTTGACATATCTACCCTGTCCCTAATGTTGTTCTATCGTGCCAGAAGATTCTGACAACAAATGTACCCTGCTTCTAATAACAGCTGATAATGATAAACTGATAGCTACCCTTCCTTAGACTGACGTAGCTACACACTGCCTTCAATCTCTAACCTTCTTGGCAGCTTATAATGATAAACTGACAGTTAGCCTTCCTCAGACTGACGTAGCTATACACTGCCATTAATCTCTAACCTTCTCGGTAGCTGATACTGTTAAACTGACAGTTACCCTTTCTCAGACTGACGTAGCTACCCGGCCTTAAATCTCTGACCTTCTTGGCAGCTGATAATGATAAACTTACAGATGCTTTTCCTCAGACTGACGTAGCTTTACACTGCCTTTAATCTCTGACCTTCTTGGTAGCTTATAATGATAAAATTACAGCTACCCTTCCTCATACTGACGTAGCTATACATTGCTTTTAATCTCTTGTCTTCTCGGCAGCTGATAAACTGACAGCTACCCTTCCTCAGACTGACGTAGCTATACCCTGCCTTTAATCTCTGACCTTCTCGGTAGATGATAATGATAAACTGACTGCTACCCTTCCTCAGACTGACGTAGCTATATCCTGCCTTTAATCTATGACCTTCATGGCAGCTGATGCTGATAAACTGACAGTTACCCTTCCTCAGGCCGACGCAACTCTATACTGCCTTTAATCTCTGACCTTCTTTGCAGCTGATACTGATAAACGGACAGTTACCCTTCCTCAGACTGACGTAGCTATATCCTGCCTTTAATCTCTGACCTATTTGGCACCTGGTACGTATAAACTGACAGCTACCCTTCCTCAGACTGACGTAGCTACCCTGCCGTTAATATCTGACCTTCATGGCCGCAAATACTGATAAAATGACAGCTACCTGTCTCAGACTGACGTAGCTATGCCCTTCCTTTAATCTCTAACCTTCTTGGCAACTGATACTGATAACTTGACAGCTACCCTTCCTCAGAGTGACGTAGCTCTATACTGCCTTTAATCTCTGACCTTCTCGGTAGCTGATACTAATAAATGGAGAGTTACCCTTCCTCAGACTGACGTAGCTATACACAACCTTTAATCTCTGACCTTCTCGTTAGCTGATAATGATAAACTGACAGTTACCCTTCCTCAGACTGACGTAGCCATACCCTGCCATTAATCTCTAATCTTCTCGGTAGGTTATACCGATAAACTGACAGTTACCCTTCCTCAGACGACTGACGTAGCTACCCGGCCTTAAATCTCTGACCTTCTTGGCAGCTGATAATGATAAACTTACAGATGCTTTTCCTCAGACTGACGTAGCTTTACACTGCCTTTAATCTCTGACCTTCTTGGTAGCTGATAATGATAAAATTACAGCTACCCTTCCTCATACTGACGTAGCTATACATTGCTTTTAATCTCTTGTCTTCTCGGCAGCTGATAATGATAAACTGACAGCTACCCTTTCTCAGACTGACGTAGCTATACCCTGCCTTTAATCTGTGACCTTCTCGGTAGATGATAATGTTAAACTGACTGCTACCCTTCCTCAGACTGACGTAGCTATATCCTGCCTTTAATCTATGACCTTCATGGCAGCTGATGCTGATAAACTGACAGTTACCCTTCCTCAGACCGACGCAGCTCTATACTGCCTTTAATCTCTGACCTTCTTTGCAGCTGATACTGATAAACGGACAGTTACCCTTCCTCAGACTGACGTAGCTATATCCTGCCTTTAATCTCTGACCTATTTGGCACCTGGCACGTATAAACTGACAGCTACCCTTCCTCAGACTGACGTAGCTACCCTGCCGTTAATCTCTGACCTTCATGGCCGCAAAAACTGATAAAATGACAGCTACCTGTCTCAGACTGACGTAGCTATGCCCTTCCTTTAATCTCTAACCTTCTTGGCAACTGATACTGATAACTTGACAGCTACCCTTCCTCAGAGTGACGTAGCTCTATACTGCCTTTAATCTCTGACCTTCTCGGTAGCTGATACTAATAAATGGAGAGTTACCCTTCCTCAGACTGACGTAGCTATACACAACCTTTAATCTCTGACCTTCTCGTTAGCTGATAATGATAAACTGACAGTTACCCTTCCTCAGACTGACGTAGCCATACCCTGCCATTAATCTCTAATCTTCTCGGTAGGTTATACCGATAAACTGACAGTTACCCTTCCTCAGACGACTGACGTAGCTACCCGGCCTTAAATCTCTGACCTTCTTGGCAGCTGATAATGATAAACTTACAGATGCTTTTCCTCAGACTGACGTAGCTTTACACTGCCTTTAATCTCTGACCTTCTTGGTAGCTGATAATGATAAAATTACAGCTACCCTTCCTCATACTGACGTAGCTATACATTGCTTTTAATCTCTTGTCTTCTCGGCAGCTGATAATGATAAACTGACAGCTACCCTTCCTCAGACTGACGTAGCTATACCCTGCCTTTAATCTGTGACCTTCTCGGTAGATGATAATGATAAACTGACTGCTACCCTTCCTCAGACTGACGTAGCTATATCCTGCCTTTAATCTATGACCTTCATGGCAGCTGATGCTGATAAACTGACAGTTACCCTTCCTCAGACCGACGCAGCTCTATACTGCCTTTAATCTCTGACCTTCTTTGCAGCTGATACTGATAAACGGACAGTTACCCTTCCTCAGACTGACGTAGCTATATCCTGCCTTTAATCTCTGACCTATTTGGCACCTGGCACGTATAAACTGACAGCTACCCTTCCTCAGACTGACGTAGCTACCCTGCCGTTAATCTCTGACCTTCATGGCCGCAAAAACTGATAAAATGACAGCTACCTGTCTCAGACTGACGTAGCTATGCCCTTCCTTTAATCTCTAACCTTCTTGGCAACTGATACTGATAACTTGACAGTTACCCTTCCTCAGAGTGACGTAGCTCTATACTGCCTTTAATCTCTGACCTTCTCGGTAGCTGATACTAATAAATGGAGAGTTACCCTTCCTCAGACTGACGTAGCTATACACAACCTTTAATCTCTGACCTTCTCGTTAGCTGATAATGATAAACTGACAGTTACCCTTCCTCAGACTGACGTAGCTATACCCTGCCGTTAATCTCTAATCTTCTCGGTAGGTTATACCGATAAACTGACAGTTACCCTTCCTCAGACGACTGACGTAGCTATATATACCCTGCCTTTAATCTCTGACCTTCTCGGTAGCTGATAATGATAAACTGACCGCTACCCTTCCTCAGACTGACGTAGCTATATCTTGCCTTTAATCTATTACTTTCTTGGCAGCTGATAATATAAACTGACAGTTACCCTTCCTCAGACTGACGTAGCTACCCGGCCTTTAATCTCTGATCTTCCTAGCCGCAGATACTGATAAAATGACAGCTACCCTTCCTCAGACTGACGTAGCTCTATACTGCCTTTAATCTCAGACCTTCTTGGCAGCTGATACTGATAAAATGACAGCTACCTTCCTCAGACTGACGTAGCTATGCCCTGCCTTTTATCTCTTACCTTCTTGGCAGCTGATACTGATACACTGACAGTTACTCTTCCTCAGACTGACGTAGCTACACTGCCTCTATCTGTTCACCATCCGAGTAGCTGATTCTGATATACTGACAGCTACCCTTCCTCTAGCGGACGTAGATACACTGCCTCTATTGTCACCTTCCTAGCAATTGATTCTTACATACTTCCATTACTATCCTGTTTGTAACCTCTCATCATCCTGGCAACTAATTCTTACATACAGCCGTAACTATCCTGTCTGTAACTTCTCTCTATGCTGGCAGCTGATTCTCATACTGCCGTAACTATCCTTTCTGTAACCTCTATCCATCCTGTTAGATGATTCTCATACTGCCGTAACTATCCTTCCTGTAACCTCTCTCCATTCTGTTAGGTGATTCTCATACTACCGTAACTATCCTTCCTGTAACCTCTCTCCATCCTGTTAGATGATTCTCATACTACCGTAACTATCCTGTCTGTAACCTCTCTCCATCCTGTTAGAAGATTCTCATAATACTGTAACTATCCTGTCTGTAACCTCTCTCCATCCTATAAGTTATTCTCACTGCCATAACTATCCTTCCTGTAGCCTCTCTCCATCCTGTTAGGTGATTCTCATACTGCCATAACTATCCTTCCTGTAATCTCTCTCCATCCTGTTAGGTGATTCTCATACTACTGTAACTATCCTGTCTGTAACCTCTCTCCATCCTGTTAGGTGATTCTCATACTGCCATAACTATCCTTCCTGTAACCTCTCTCCATCCTGTTAGGTGATTCTCAAACTGCCGTAACTATCCTGTCTGTAACCTCTCTCCATCCTGTTAGGTGATTCTCATACTACCGTAACTATCCTTCGTGTAACCTCTCTTCATCCTGTTAGATGATTCACATACTGCCATAACTATCCTTCCTGTAACCTCTCTCCATCCTGTTAGGTGATTCTCATACTACTGTAACTATCCTGTCTGTAACCTCTCTCCATCCTGTTAGGTGATTCTCATACTGCCGTAACTATCCTTCCTGTAACCTCTCTTCATCCTGTTAGATGATTCTCATACTGCCATAACTATCCTTCCTGTAACCTCTCTCCATCCTGTTAGATGATTCTCATTTTACCGTACCTATCCTGTCTGTAACCTCTCTCCATCCTGTTAGGTGATTCTCATACTGCCGTAACTATCCTGTCTGTAACCTCTCTCCATCCTGTTAGGTGATTCTCATACTGCCGTACATATCCTGTCCGTAACCTCTCTCCATCCTGTTAGGTGATTCTCATACTACCGTAACTATCCTTCCTGTAACCTCTCTCCTTCCTGTTAGATGATTCTCATACTGCCATAACTATCCTTCCTGTAACCTCTCTCCATCCTGTTAGATGATTCTCATACTACCGTAACTATCCTTCCTGTAACCTCTCTCCATCCTGTTAGGTGATTCTCATACTGCCGTAGCTATCCTGTCTGTAACCTCTCTCCATCCTGTTAGGTGATTCTCATACTACCGTAACTATCCTTCCTGTAACCTCTCTCCATCCTGTTAGATGATTCTCATAATACTGTAACTATCCTGTCTGTAACCTCTCTCCATCCTGTTAAGTGATTCTCATACTACCGTAACTATCCTGTCTGTAACCTCTCTCCATCCTGTTAAGTGATTCTCATACTACCGTAACTATCCTGTCTGTAACCTCTCTCCATCCTGTTAGATGATTCTCATACTACCGTAACTATCCAGTCTGTCACTTCTCTCCATCCTGTTAGATGATTCTCACACTACCGTAACTATCCTGTCTGTAACCTCTCTCCATCCTGTAAGGTGATTCTCATACTGCCGTAACTATCCTTTCTGTAACCTCTCTCCATCCTGTTAGATGATTCTCATACTGCCGTAACTATCCTGTCTGTAACTTCTCTCCATCCTGTTAGGTGATTCTCATACTACCGTAACTATCCTTCCTGTAACCTCTCTCCATCCTGTTAGGTGATTCTCATACTGCCGTAACTATCCTGTCTGTAACCTCTCTCCATCCTGTTAGGTGATTCTCATACTGCCGTAACTATCCTTCCTGTAACCTCTCTCCATCCTGTTAGATGATTCTCATACTACTGTAACTATCCTTCCGGTAACCTCTCTCCATCCTGTTAGATGATTCTCATACTACCGTAACTATCTTTCCTGTAACCTCTCTCCATCCTGTTAGATGATTCTCATACTACCGTAACTATCCTTCCTGTAACCTCTCTCCATCCTGTTAGATGATCTCATACTACCGTAACTATCCTTCCGGTAACCTCTCTCCATCCTGTTAGGTGATTCTCATACTACCGTAACTATCTTTCCTGTAACCTCTCTCCATCCTGTTAGGTGATTCTCATACTACCGTAACTATCCTTCCTGTAACTTCTCTCCATCCTGTTAGATGATTCTCATACTACCGTAACTATCCTGTCTGTAACCTCTCTCCATCCTGTTAGGTGATTCTCATACTACCGTAACTATCCTGTCTGTAACCTCTCTCCATCCTGTTAGATGATTCTCATACTATCGTAACTATCCTTCCTGTAGCCTCTCTCCATCCTGTTAAGTGATTCTCATACTATCGTAACTATCCTGTCTGTAACCTCTCTCCATCCTGTTAGATGATTCTCATACTGCCGTAAATATCCTTCCAGTTTTAGAAGAATTATCAATAGTGATGAAAACAATTCTTGGCTGATTCTTCTAACGGATATTCTTTCAGCTAATTTGAATTCCCTCCTGAGATTTGGTAAAGAATATTTATTACATTTATCTAAAATTGTCAAAAATAACTTTTGGAAAGATGTTTTCTTATACTATTATAATCTAAGAAATCTACTAGACAGAGATGAAACATTTTTATGAATCTTTATGGTATAACAAACTGATTAAAATAAACAATCAAACATTATACTACTCTGATTGGATTGATAGAGGTATACATTATGTTTATGATTTACGTGATAGTAGTGGTAGAATATTGTCTTATGAATCTTTTTGTGTCAGATTTAACTTCTCACCTCCTTTTACTATATTTTATGGTATCTGTATGTGTATTTTAAAGAGGAAGTTAAACAAAAATATGGACACTTTTTCTCAGAATCAACCATATTATACTATTAACATGAAAATTCAAAGGATTTTTATGATATATACATTATGAAATACCAAAGAGTGAAACTAAATGGGAAATAGAATTCGATTTACTTAACGATGAGCTATGTTGGTAAAATATAAATTTAGGCGTACACAAATATTCAAATGATTGTATGATAAAATGGTTTCAGTATCTTATTTTACATAGGATTTTAGGAACAAATGTACTGTTGCATAAGATAGGTATTAATTCTTCAAATTTATGTTGGTTTTTTTTCAAACCCAGAAACTATTTCCCATTTATTATTTAAATGTCAGTTTTCTTACAAAGTATGGAACGATTTTCAGATATGGTTTATCAATGTTTTGATATTAATTTAGAGTTGAACATTATTCATGTATTATTTGGTCTTCCTAGTGATAAGTATAGGATATTGTATACATTTATTTGTTTGATTAAACAACATATTTGCATTCCAACTTTCGAAGGTGCAAAAATATATCTTTCTGATTATATCAAGACAGAACGGTATATATACAAGAAAAATAACAGAATTAATGAATTTAGAAAAAAATGGGGCTCCTTTACTATATTAGCTGAATAATATAATTTGTATTACATGTTCTTTAATTCAATTCTGATTTAAAAACTACATAATTTTTTTTTCTTTTGAGAAATTAACAGGTCACATCTAGTTTACATTCAATTTATGTTACCAGCTTTGGTTTATGTTATGTCAAAACTTGAATGTTTTTGTGTGTATGTTTTATACAGTAATATCTATTACCTATATGTTTCTTAATGGTGTTTTTTGTACAGTTGCCACGTAGATGTTACCTGTACTTTGTATGTCTGTGTGTATGTATGTGTTATATAAAGTAATAAATAATAAAAATAATCATAATAATAAAAAGAAATATCCTTCCAGTAATCTCTCACCGTCCTGTTAGATGATTCAAATACAGCCGTAATTATCCTACCTGTAACCTCTTGTCGTGACAACCGATTCTGACATATTGACATGACTATCCTGCTTCTAATCTCTCAGTGTCCTCACAGATGATTCTGACCTTGATATCTACAAGTACCTTGTCTCTGAAATGTCAGCATCCCGACAGCTGATCCCGACTAATTATATCTTTTAATCGTATGTACTTTACCATATTGTTTGCTTCCTAGCATTTGGTTTGATATCTCTTATAAAAGGTTTTTCGAGAGTTCTATACGGGATAAACTCTTCGGTGGCCTTGACCTGCCGTCTTTGAACATCCAGAGAGGGCGTGATCACGGATTGCCAAGCTGGGTAGCCTACCGGTCATACTGTGAGCTTCCATCACCGACAAGCTTTGATGATTTGGAGAATATGTTACTAATGTCCCCAGGAGCAGTAGGGCGTCTGCGACAAGTATACACGTAAGATCTGGTGTTCTTTTATTTCTACAGAGGGGCGATTTATTGTAGCTGTGTTGAGATGAAAAAGGCTTTGTATTTACTCATTTTCCCCTGGAGAATTCATTGCCCGGATTTGTTTTCCAGCAAAATATGCGGAAAATAGAAAAAAGGCCAGAAAGTAAAGCAAACATCTTTTTGTTTTCCTTTCCTCAGTAGAACGTAACTGTTTATTCTTGTTTCGGCTAAGTACATACATGTATTTCGGTTGAATTACTTTACATGAAATCTAATGAATTGAAAACAATGCAATTTTCTCTTCTTTATAGATATTTAATACTTATATTTTGTATTGAATATGACACCAGATACAGATTCAGGTAAAAACGGGGAAAGTGAATTGTCGTTAGTCGAGATATGATATCAAACTGTATGACTTGATTGAATAATGTAGGTATAATTTTGATATAATATATTTTCATTTTTGTATTTTATTTATCTAGGAGCGTTGAAGATATCGACTTGTTTGTAGGAGGAATGGCAGAAACAAGACTCCCTCAGAGTTACGTTGGTGAAACCTTTTCGTGCCTTTTAGGCCAACAGTTTGCAGCACTTAGATTTGGAGACCGATTCTGGTATGAGAGAGAGGGACCAGAAGGTTTTACTGCAGGTAAAAGACTGAAAAACAAGAGCATATTAGTATTTATGAAACTAGGAATGCGAAGACTATTTCATTATTAGTATTATATCAAAAATATAAATTCAGGTCAAAATGATCCTTTTAATTTATTGCGTGGGCTGATTTAAAATCATACAAGAAATCATTTTTATGCGAACAACTATGCATCTTTACAGGGCACAGGGGTGGGGGCCGCCCTCTTAGCTTATTCGCCTTTTCGCCACAAATTTACAAGGCATATATAGATTATAAAGTTGAAATCACCAAAATAATATGAGTAAAACAAAACTCTAGATTTGGCACCCAAAAGTACATATATATATATATATATATATATATATATATATATATATATATATATATATATATATATATATATATATATATATATATATATATATATATATATATATATATATATCTTACTTAACTTAATACTTACTACTATGTTGCCATCATGTGAAAGTCAAGTATTAGCCGAATACTCTTTACTTATACCATATATATATATATATATAGGGTAAGATATCTGAAAGGATCAAGTTAAAAATAGTATCATTCCCGATATAAATAAACGAATAAAGATACTGGACATCAACATTTAACGTTTAATATACATTTAATCATCTTATTTCAGAACAATTAAGTGAAATTCGAAAAGTGAAATTGTCCAAGATTCTGTGCAATAATTTCGGGATTGAAGAGTCTCAGCCAGATGTCTTCAACCAAGATAGGTAAGTTTTCATTCTTTAATTCATTCCTGCATGGTATAATATCGCATTTGTTTAATTTAGTGAGAGAACTGCTTTTTCATAAATGTGTTCTAAGTTCGATTCCTGAATTGGGCCACCATCTTTAGGAGTTGGTAACCTCCTGCTTCCATGTTCCGATTGAAAAATAATTGAAAACAAAACAGCATGGAAGCAAACAAACCAAATCCATAGGTTTGAATAGTTCTATCTGTGACTAAATGTATTATGAAATGCAAAATTTATTTTTACTCTTTATTGGAAACAAAAAGAATCAAAATTCCTCTTGAACGTTATAAATTGTCCAATTTTCCTCACAAACTCCTCAAGATGTGTAACTATTATTCTAAGCTAAACTCTTTTGGGCAAACTTGGATGTAGTACTTAAGCACTTGGCTTGCGATGAAGACGATCTGGATTTGATTCCCAGAATGCACCATTGAGTAGAAGTTGGATACCTCCTACTGACTGAAATCTTTTTGAAAGAGACGAAAAACTCAAATCAACCAATCAATTAAACTAAAAGCTAAAATATCTTCCCATGTTTGGTTAACCAGGGTGCGAATAACGAGTTTTTATTTGCGTATAGTTTTACTCTATAAAGAACAAATGTATCCAGGATTTCCGAAAAGAGGGGGGGCGCATTGGTATTAGCCAAACTTCTCAGCCATGTTGGTGCAAAATCTGGATTTTTACTAGTAAATATGTGACCAAAAGGGGAGGCACGGCCCCCCCCCCCCTCCCTCTTCAAAATCCGCCACTGTATATGTTAACAATTACTTTGATAGTTTTAAACACTCATTCACGAAGTAATCCCCCACCCCATTTATTGCCTTCTTTCTTTATATGAATATTCCCCTTGACATTTAAAAAGGCGTCGACTTTCAACCCTTCTTTTCCTTTATTCATCACTTTTCTGTCTTATAGACCATGGGGCCGTTTCACAAAGAATCATACGTACGATATTTTACGTACGTACAAAACAAATTCCTTAAGACTTAAGGAATTTGTTTTGTACGTAAGTAAAATATCGTACGTATGATTCTTTGTGAAACGGCCCACTGAATGGCCTTGTAATTAAAACGTTCAGATCGGAAAGCCTTGGGTTTGAATCCCTCAAAAGTCTTACAGCTTTTCAGTGGGAGTGCGACAGTAAAATTGAGATTTTATGTCATGGCATATGTTAGAATATAAAAGAACCTTTAATAATTTGGATAGACCTTCAGTATAGATAAAAATGTATTGGAATAGTGCACTATTCAGGACCACTGTCACTACAAAATGTAGGTGAATAAATCCTACTGCGGGGTAATTATAATCAATCAACCAAATTCTGTGATTTTATAACATCCATACCACGCCCAACACACACCCATCCGCCCAGATTTTCAGTATCAGTTCAGTCCACAGCCATCCATAATGTGTGTGGTACATGGACATGTGTCCATTAGCTCATGTAAGACATGTACTTGACACATACACATGTTTTAATAAAAGTGTCTGTAGAGGCATGCAGGTATGTTTGCTATAAGCTGAGAAAGCTAGCAGGGCTCAGCTATTATGGTGGCGATCTCAGGGGTCATCTCAGGGGTGGAAGATTCAGGTATAGAATCAGGGGTCATCTCAGGGTGCAAGATTCAGGTATAGAATCAGGGGTCATCTCAGGGGTGCAAGATTCAGGTATAGAATCAGTGGCCATCTCAGGGGTGGAAGATTAAGGTATAGAATCAGTGGTCATCTCAGGGGTGTAAGATTCAGGTTTAGAATCAGTGGTCATCTTAGAGGTGTAAGATTCAGGTATAGAATCTGTGGTCATCTCAAGGGTGGAAGATTTCAGGTTTAGAATCAGTGGTCATCTCAGGGTGTAAGATTCAGGTTCAGAATCAGTGGTTATCTCAGGGATGTAAGATTCAGGTTTAGAATCAGTGTTGAAACAGGTGACATAAGCCTGTAGTATATTAAATGATGATTACTCGGATCAATGATCAAAGTAAAGAAAATTTGACTTGTTCGCATAAATGTTCATTACATTTCATCTTCAGTGAAAATATAAATGGTATTCTTGGCCTTGCTCTACCAGGGGGATCCAGCAATTTTTTGAAATATGTATATTTCATGTTGACAAGGGAATGGAGGATCCAACTTTAAAATTTGTCATAAATGACCTGTTTCCGTAAAAACATTTCATCAATGGGGGGGGGGGGGGGGGGAATCTTCTTTGATAATTAATGTCATATATAACTATATTTGTTCTGAATTGAAAAAATGGTAGCAATAATCTCCATTTTGTTATTTTGACAGTATGCCTGGCAATTCCCGCGTGAAATGTGACCAACTACCCGACATGAGTTTTGATCCATGGGATTGAGCCAAAACATGCACGTATCATGTGCGCGTCACGGCGTGCCTTGACCATTTAAGGAAATCCGTCAACAGAAGTACGTTTTACTTTGTTTTAATGACTCTTTTTTGTTTCAAAGTTATTGTATATTTTCTTTCATATTTATGTGTTATAGAATGTATTTTCTTTTATCCTTGCCCAAATTTGAAAACATATCTATGCATTGTTTTGTTGTTTGTTTTAAATCTATTAAAAGTTAAAACCAGACATGAATTTTGATGTGGAATAGTTAGTTGTAGATATTTTATATATATATTAACGTAGAGGCTTTGTTTGTTGTATCAATAAAAATCATTTAGTACTATTAGTAGCAATAGAGGACGACTTTATGTTGCGGTAAGATATTTTATATTTTACAATAATGATTGAAGGCAGCATAAATGCTTTATTTTTATGCCTCTCTGAATAAAATGCATATTCACACTTTTGTTTGCTTTTTTTAAAAGAAATTAGTGATATTATTTCAATTAGTATCGTTTAGATATTGATCGATTGAAGTCCTAAAATCACCCCTATCAAATAAGATTTCTCATTTCAAGTTTCTTTAGACCAGTTAAGATAAATTTTGTTATAGGCCGAGTTATAGTCTACCTCGATCCCAATCTGTCCTTAGGTGAAAACCGAAGTCCCGTGTAACGATATGCATTGGCACGTAAAAGCTTAAGGAGTAAGTTGTTTTGGTTAGACGAATTACTAGACCATGTACCCGATATATAAGTGAATAATATAACATAAGTGAAAATATCTTCAAGTCGCGAAAAACACCAAACAAACAAACAAACAACTGACTACCACCCGTTCTCGGTTTTATGTTTCCGACATCAAAATTATAAAACAGAAACTTGAACTGGAAATCACTTTATGATCCAAGCAGACTAAATTAAAAATATAAGTAAAATAAAGCAAATTCTAATGAAAATAATAAGAAAAGTAGTTTTAAATTAATAGTAAACCGTAGAAGAAGAAGAAAGACCACACATATACACAAAACAAAAATAAAATTGCGGTTTTGCAATAGTATAGGTCATTATTTTACAACGATATCCTGTCGTAACTTAATCGACCTTTAATCTTTCTTGGGTTCAAATGGAGTTTAATGCCAAACGTATACTTTTGCGAGTAATTGAAAGGTCAAGCTTTGCGGAGATGTAGATTGTTTGAAGAGTTACTATTTAAAATATATTTTGAAGTAATTTGTACTGTTGTCCCTGAAAAAATAAAAAAAGTTTTTGTTTATTTCTTCATCTTAAGCATAAAACAATGTATCCGCCATCTTTGAGGTATATTACTGAATATTTGTTCACAAATGAACCAAATCATGTCGAAAATTTTCCCAAATACTTTCTGTATTTTTGAAATGATAATTCAAGTTTATAGATATCAAACAACGTTAAAAAAACAAGAGACCCAAGTGGGCCTATATCGCTCACCTGAGTATCTAGATTGTCAGTCATGCAGGAAGGAAGAAGTTATTTATTTTTGCTTTACAGTAACTAAGTCAACACAAATTTGAAAATATGTCAAATTTTATTTCAGACCAGAATAAAGAAAACAACAACAGTTTTTTTGCACATCCATTCAGGTGATTTTGATATTAAGCATTTGCTTTGTCTCTGCAAGATGTGATTCAGGGCAACAAGTTAGCCATTTTCTTTAGGTGGGGCCATTTGTTGACTGATTACAAGTCTGGGTCATGAACAACAATTATTTCGAAATATTGTCCAGATCCAACTTAAAATGGCCTAATTTCATATGCTGAGTGTTGAGAAACATCTAAAAACTTATTTAGATGTATAAAGAAATGAAAAAAATTTACCACAGCTGGGTTTGAACCGCTACTCTCCATATTTTAATTACCAAGTGGTATATGTACCATTGTGAGACCTATTTTTAGACATTGTGGCACCATCTGTTGACTAATTTGGATGAAATGTACAAAATTGATAGAGGACTTATAGTACTTCATGTATACCATGTTTCATTAAAATCTTTCATGTGGTATAACAGCAGAAGTGAAAAATGTGAAGAATTGTCCCTATACACTCTCATTTGGAAGTCTTAAAAAATTCATAGAAAATCCAAAAATTGAGATATTGACAAAATTCTTTCAAAATAACATTCCTTACCATGATTATGATGAAAATAGTCCTTAAGAAATCATCATTATCAATTAACTAGGAAATGTGACACTTTTCTGCATTGAAATCACCAAGTCAAAAAAATTTGGAAAAAAATTCTAAAATTTGATCTTGGAAGGGAACCAAAATGACAAGACTTCTTCACTCATCCCTCTAGAACATTTCTATGCGTTATGTTTGTCTCTGTATACAGCCAGTATGAAGAAGAAGATTTTCAAAGGAGTGTACTCTTTTGTGACCTACTTTTGGTTGTGGTGGCACCACCTGTAAAGAGGTCTGGACGAAAACGACAGAATTTGAAGGGGATCATAAGTGATTGATTTCTACCAAGATTTATTAAAATCCTTCCAACAATTTTGCAGAAAAAGTTGAAAATGTGAAAAATGGCCACCCCCCCCCCCTTTTTTTTTGGAAGTCTTAAAAAATTTATAAAAAATCCAAAAATTGCAATATTGACAAAATTCTTTCAAAATAACATTCCTAACCATAATTATGATGAAAATAGTCATTAAGAAATCATCATTATCAATTAACTAGGAAATATGACACTTTTCTGCATTGAAATCACCAAGTCCAAAACATTTGGAAAAAAATTCTAAAATTTGATCTTGGAAGGGAACCAAAGTAACAACACTTCTTTACACATCCCTCTAGATCATTCCTATGCATTCCGTTTGTCTCTGTATGCCCTTGGTCTGAAGAAGAAGTTTGTTAAAGGAGGGTACCCTCTGTGACCTACTTTTGCCCGTGGTGGCGCCTCATGCATACCAAGTTTCATCAAATTCTGTTCAGTTGCTCTGAAGAAGAAGTCGAAAATGTGAAAAGTTAACGACGGACGACGGACGGACGACAGACTACGATTGATCACAATAGCTCACTTGAGCCTTCGGCGCAGGTGAGCTAAAAAGCTTCTGAAGATGTGTAAATATTAACAACTTATTTAAAATAAGTAATTATATGACTACGAGACAAAACCTCATGCTTGACCACAAACATGGCCGACAACGGGAGGTAACCCCAATTAAATCATTGCTAATGAAACCTATCTATACAATATGATAACCTCGGCCTTTTACATTACACGCTGGAAAAAAAGACTTTGAGGTAAGTATATGAATAATACCCGATTTGGCGGAATATTTTGAAGTGAGACACAACGTGAAATCCAATACAAATGAAAAACATTTCCTGCAACATTACTGGAAGCTGTCATGTTTATTATCATGTGATTGTAATGCCTACTTATATACCATTTTCAGAGGAGGTGATCTGATCGAACCACCAACAGGATAAAATCCCTAGAACAAACTGAATATGGACTGCATTCTTCACTTTCACTTGTAAAAGTATTCCCAACTTTTTAAAGCAAATCGCATCTAACTGGATATAAATTATGTATACAATTACACGCACCTTTGTGACAACACATAAGGGTTCAATCGGTGAGGTGCTCAGCTCGTGACCGAGAGGTTCTGTGTTCGAGTCTCACCGATGACACGTCGGTGTTTACCCTTTCGGATGAGACAGTAAAAACCATGGTTATGTGCCACGGTAAACATAGCACCTATAAGATCTCTCACTGCTTCCGGTTGGTAGGTTTAATTTTCTGTGCAAAGCATCAGGCAAATGCCGTCACCATGCAATGTAACGGTCATGGTGTGATGTGAAACAAAGATAAAACAAAACAAATAGAAATGATCACAATTTTGCTTTACTGAGTGAATAGTGAGTATAGTTCATGGTAATGTTAAAAATTACCAGTCTACCAATGACGAGGTCGCCCTGCGACACACCAACATCTAAACACGTATAATTACATGTTGTGTCATCAGGATATGCAATAAGGGACACTTAATGAAAGTAACGCACACGATAACAGTACTGGTACTGTAACAGTTTCTGGACAATAACAGTTCCCAGACGTTTTGCAGGTTTAAACATAACGGACAAGAAATCATCCAATATTTTTATACAGAATAAATAATATTTAAAGGAGAATAAGATTTTTCTTGTAAATTTTCTTGTAAATTTTGATTTATGCCTTCTATTTTATTTTATTTACAAGCGTAGCTTTTTAAAAAGCTTAGGTTGCAATCGGAATGGCATTAAATGTTCAAGATGCTGGTCACATAGTCAAATGACTTTATGTAAAAAATAATTTTGTTTTTGAAACCATCTTTTGCGCAGTTGTGTATTTTCTCGCTAAAATCTCTGAAGCCACGCCTCATTTTTTCCCTTATTAGCCGCGCCTTTTTTCCTATTTAGGAAAGTCTTTCGTGTGTGATCGTTAATATTCGGAAATAAGTTGTTTTTTGTAGAGAGTAAATTTTTTTTTTTAAATTGTGGATATCTTATAAGATTTATTTATAGCAATCTCAATATTTAAAGTAGAATTATGTGCTCATATTGTTTCTTAGTACTAAATTATTACCCAGCATGCCACGCTGATGGAGTTTACAAATGCGCTCTCAAAGCGAATCTGCTATCTTTGTACTTTCAATATCCATACGCGGTGGGAAGGTACTCTTGATCAATGAACCTAAAATCACTTTTAGTGCAATATCTTCATTATCAGCATTTTTTAAAGAGATTGACATTTCACTTTATCAAATGTCTTGTCTTTTTATCCATTTACAATATCAGTAGACTAGATCGTCCGAGATCTATTACAGTGAAGTCGGTAAAAATGGTCGAAAAGGAGAGTCGTAAAAATGCATTAAAACGTTTGGTTAATGCATGAGTTTTGTCATAAGTTTGACATTGTTCTACACATAATGAGTAAAAAATGCACTGTACCAAACTCCACGTATTTTAGTCTACAGTGGCAAAAGTTGTTTGCCGAAAACCTCAAAAATCGTCCGGGAACTGTTTCTGGACCAATACAGTAATATATTGATAAAATACAGTAGTAACAAAATACGTTTAAAGGTACATTAATTTGCGTTTTTAAAACTGTACTACAATTGCTAAAAAAAGTTTCACAGATAGAAATGTTAAAGTTTGTAAGACTGTGCCAGATGGCATAAAGAAATAAATGAATTGAACTGAACTGAGACAATGTTTCAAAAGGTTACAGAACCGAATTTTTTTTGAAGGAAATTGAAGAAAACGAACAGATCATATCCGTAATCTCTCTTTCAAAGTGTGGAATGGTTGGTTGGTTGGTTGATTGGTGTTTTACGTCGCTTTCAACAATATTTCAGTTATATCGCGACATGGAAGCAGGAGGTTACCAACCTCTTAAACATAGTGGCGCAACCCGGGAATCGAACCCGGATCGTCGGCGCCGCAAGCCAAGCGCTTAACCACTACACCAAGCCTGCCCCCAAAGTGTGGAATGATACGACCTTTATATCATTACTTTAAATAAAATTATGTTTTATTGAATGCTTTTTTACATTCTACAATGACTTTCAAATATATCTTAATTTTCAATTTTGAATACCGAGACTTGTAGCGACAAATTTCATATATACAATAACCTTAAAACAGTTTTTATTTTTCAATTCTTATATCCGAGACCTGTAACGACAAATTTAATATCTACAAAAATAAAAAGCAATTATGAGTAACAACCCCGGGGTATTTCATGATATCGTGATAATACACAACAATATTTAACATAAAAGCGTCATCACTGCACTCTTGCATATAATGTCGTTAAATAAAAGAACAGTGATGGAATACGGATTATCGCAAATAAAAAATATACACGCGCACTTTGTGATTGTTAAGGAGTCATATGATTATGACGTAATTTGCCCACACAGAAGTGCCCACATCGAGAACAGTGGATTTAGTAGGTGACTAAATGCAAACCGTGACGGGATTTTAGTAGTTGCGATACTCCGTATTAAAAGAGGTATCATTTTTTAGTATTCGGAATAGCTTCAAAGGTAACATTTTAGAGGCATCTAATCTGAAATATTGGACCCGCTACTGGAATGATATAAAATGTTTCTCCATTTAAAAAACATTAATATCATATGTGGGAGTTAAGGCCATCTTTTTAAAAGAGGTCGTTTGTAATTGATTTTGCTTCAAATAGAAGAGTTGCCTTGAGCTGAAAATTTATTTTTATCAATACAAGATTTGGTATTTAAACTCAATAAACAATTGATGTAATAGACCTTTTTCCAATTTTAAATGATGTAAGGGGTCTTATACCGGACAAACCACTTTTTGCCGGAATTTTCACTATGGCGTTAACGCTTAGAATGTGACGTCACATTAATATGACGCAAATCTAAGCGGCAATAACCTTTTTGCCAATTTTACATGATGTAAGGGGCAATACCGGACAAATACAAAATTGCCACTTAGATTTACGTCATATTACTGTGACGTCACATTCCAAACGTTAACGTCATAGTGAAAATTTCGGTAAAAAGTGGTTTGTCCGGCATAAGACCCCTTACATCATTTAAAATTGGCAAAAGATCTATTTTGTATTTGTGCGGTATTGCCCCTTACTTCATGTAAAATTGGCAAAAAAGTTATTATGTAGGTATTATATAAATGCTTCAAACGCATTTTGATATTTTAGTTTTCAAATAGAAATCATTAGGTATGTTATGTCTTTCAGAAACAAACCTTACTAATATGGCGATTAATAACGCATCAATTTTGATAATAAATTCGGGAAGCCGGCGTGGCCTAGTGGTATCGCGCTGGACGTCTAATCGGGAGGCCGGGGTTCGATTCCCGCTCTGGCATGCCGGTGTCCTGTCATTCGGACGAGATAGGAAAAACCGAGGCCCCGTGTCGTGGTATGCATGGCACGTTAAAGATCCCTCAATGCTTCGGGTGGGTCCGTTGCAAAAGTCAAAATTTGTATGCCCCGCATCAGGCAGATGTCGTAACCATATACGTGAAATATTCGTGGTGTGACGTCAAACAAAAATCAGTCAATCAATCAATCAATTCGAATCAGGTACTGGAACAAGAGTCCAATGGAGTTTATCAGTTAGATGAGTCTGCAGCCATACTGTACTATTCTAATATGTAAGATGGGCATTTAGATCCGTAAGTAGGGCATGGGGAGGGGGAGAGGAAGGCTCCCTACACATTAGAAATTATGAATATCACAAATTTTGGAATTTCTTTACAATCTATTGTTTTTTAGAAGACAATATTTAAAGGCTACATGCATTAGTATTTTAAAAGTCGTTTTGGCTGGCCCTTCCGATTGAAGTCGGCTTAAGCGTTGTCATGAAAATTCTGTTTCCAATTTTATAATCACGGGATACTTGAAAGAACACTGTACGTTTATTAATTAATACATTACATCATTTCAATAAAACTTTGCTGATATAAAGAAAATATTTTACACTTTTGTTCATAGTTGTAAGCAGAGGTTTAATCAGTACTTCCTCAAGGCACGTTTCATTCATATCTGGACATATTGGATCCAAGAAATTTTAAGAACTATGACCAACTTTTTAGAATGAAAGTAGAATGGATCGTAAAGAAGTCATATATCATATCATGGGGAACGAAATATACTATACTCCCAAAAAAGCACCGTACATGCGCCTTGAGCTAAATAACCTATTGAATTATATTTGCAAGACTTAAATTGACCTTGTTTGTAAACTCTTTATTTCATTATTTCAAATGTCTGTTCAACCTGCTAACTGACCGTATAAAAACTTGAAACTTATCACTTGTTGTGAACTCAATGTCATTCCTGGGCATTTAGTAAACCATATTTTCATAAATTTTTGAAAAATACTTCGAACATATATGCACAGACTACACAGAACAATGCGAAGGGAATAGCAATTCATTTGTTCGATAGAAATAACCGGAAGATATTAAAATTTACAGTAATCAAAGCTATGAATTTGACTATAGTAATTGGGGGTGGGGGGGGGGTTGTAAGTCAGCAGGGAGAAAGTTATTCCGAAAAATGTTTTTCTCTTTTTTCACTTCATTTTCAACAGTTGTACCAGATGCAAATACCTTAATCATTCAATTTCAATTATTTTCCAAAATAGAGAATATTTTGTACTTTTTCAATAACATTTCAAACATGCATTTGGCTCCCGGAATATTTTCTTGGATATTAAATCATTTCATACCATAAATAAATATTTAGATGTTCAGTTTCATGTACGAATATTCAATACAAATTCTTCAAGCATCAATTTCGATATGTTGGATAATACTAACGTTACCCTTATGGATATCAAAGTCCACCCTAGGAAATCATAGATAAAAATATTTATATTCACTGTGAAACTTTTATATGTACCGACCCCTCGTTAAAGTTTTTAACTGTATCATGTCAACATACTTATTTAAAATGATATACTAAACAGAAACATGGAAATAACATCCTTAGTGTGATAATGAGTTACATCAGGATAGCCAATATATTGTATATATATTTTTTTTCTTTCACAACACCCCACAAAAAAACCCTTATCTCCTTAAACCCCAATGAACAACCCCCCCCCCCCCCCCAAAAAAAAAAGAAAGAAAGAAAAGATCAAATTAACAAACCCAAACAACAATAACATGATAACAATCATACTATAGGTCATATACATATTATAAAACATAATCCACATTGTTATGGAAACGCAGAAATATTTGATCATATTTGATCATGTCTAGCCTTTACCTTTTCCTGATGCTAACTTTTTAAAATTATTTTTATCTGAATGACACAAAAGTACAAAGGCATAGTAAAGGATTTATGCAATCAACCGTAAACCATTTTAAAACTATTTTGAAATAGAAAAACATAATCCGAAAAAAAGAAAGAAAGAAAAAGCAGAAAAAAGAAAAAGAAAAGAAAAGGTTGAAATTTCATTGATCATACACCAGTAATCACACCGATCAGGAGCAATATGACGTAGAGACATTGAGTATAAACAACGTAATTATGTACCCTGTAAATATATTTTCAAATTGAAAATAAGACGTATGTGAATTCGAAGGGACTATGTTCAGCCAACCAAAATTAAAGATAAAACTATTTAGAAATTAACGTTTATGTGTTTACTGACCTGTGACGAGATAGGCTATATAAATATGTATCCATTAGGGATAGAAAAATACTGTTTGGTGACATACAAAACGAATTTACAGATCTTTTCAAATTAGAGTAAAGGAAGAATACCTGCATAACTCACTGCGCGACAAGGAGATTGAAAGGTGGGTCAATCATTGTCATGTTGGTGTATAAACTGAAAATGAAGAAATAACTGAAATATTCAGGAAATTTATTTAGTTGAGTGGATGAATTATTCTTAAATTAAATTCACTTGAATTTGAGATTTTCTTGATGTCATCCATCCATTTCAAATACGTCGTATTGTCAGTCTTCATAGCATCGAGGAATCGGGAACAATTTCAAGAAGTAAAGCTATTCTTGGGTAAATAGTGAATAAGAATGTTAATTGCTTATAACCCTTCGTTGTTTACTTTGATAGATATACCATGGGTATTTAATTGGAAACCATCTTTCAAGTTAAACCTCTGTTCACAACGATATAAACATGATGTGCGTATTGTTACCAATCAAACTCTGGAAGTCTATCCCCCAATTATCTTAAGCTTGTTGTTTACAGTCAAAGAATTGTAATAGTTTTTACCTCATAACGTGAATTGTTTGGTAAAAATACTGTTATTTTAATAATTTTTAAAAATAATTTTTATGGTTCAAAGAGGTATCTTCTTGTATATATCATGTCTTTCATGTAACTAAAAACGTTTTAGAATAGCCGGTATACTTTAAATAAATTTTTCTTAGCGCGAATTTTAGTTCTGCGTTTATAAAGAAAATCATGCTACATTTATACATCAATTTTGATTTCGATGTTCAGACAAAATACTGACTTTTTGTATATAACCCTTATTGCGTAAAATATGTCTCTCAAAGTGAAAGTAAAAATATGTAAAGTATAAGTCATTCACAATAATTTATTCGATTTTCCTAATACTGTCTGACGTACTGATGGCAAGTTCGCAAGAGATTATGTACATGTTGAAAATGAAAGAAAGAAGTCAATTCAGTTTTTGCTTTAGATATTTTTTCCTTTTCCATTTCTCCATATGTACATTGTTTTGTCATAAGCAAATAAACCATACCATTTGACCGTTTCAAGTTGGTAACGTGATTGTATTGAAATCGATTATTTTTGTGACGTCTTCTATATATTTGTTCTTTTTACTCATTTCCTGGGGTTGATTTTATGATACTGAGAGAGATGTCTTTCTTTCAAATTACTGTTGCATAGCAGTTATTAAATATGAACGTGTAATTTATATTGAAAATGCTTGGTAAGAATAGAAATAACAAAAAAAGTCGTCCAACTCCTTCGGGTTGTTTCCATTAGAAAGAAATTAAAATTGGATTTGTACTGCTCTGTCGCAATTCGTGCTAACAGCAGATTTTATTAATTTTCATTTACAACTTCAACGGTAATCAGATTAACATCACGGATATTTACAAACAATGAATAGTAGGAGATTGTAATTATGATGGAAATTGTGTGTAGATAATAGAAAATCTCTCTCTCTCTCTCTCTCTCTCTCTCTCTCTCTCTCTCTCTCTCATCAACAACAAAATTTACTAACTATGCTTTCATTAATAAATCGACAAGTCACATCAATACAATTCGATATTTTCAAACAACACAGAAACTGCTTACACATGCGCATTAAGATAAATATATATAACGGCGATAATTGTAAATTTTTCACTAAGTACATACTTTTTAATTTCTATTATGTTAACACAAATTCTCGATATTCGCTGTTTGCATAATCAGATCAAAGCTTCCCATGGCTAAAAAGGTCATATGTCTAGGAACTATAGCATCTAAATTATATAATCCAATCCTTTAATATAATTTATGTGCTGAATGTAAGACACGAGAGAAAGTGTATGAAGATATTTTATCTACTTCATCTTACATTTCGCTCTTTTTTAAAATTTATTTTATTCTATTTATGTATTTGTTTTGGGGGGAGGGGATAATAAACGTCACAAAATAGCAACATATTATTCTATAATTATTTCGTATGTAATAAATTTTTATGACCTCTCTCCTTGAGAAATCTGTTGATCCTTGTTCTCTATATGGAGGATTATTTATAAAGTTTTAAATATGTGTCCTTTGATTGTGTTGCTTTCGCGGTGAGTGGGAAGACGGGCGCCCGTAAACCGGTTAACCATACCAATTGAGTGACGTTTGTTACTTCAATTGACCGTCCTAAGTCGGTATCGTAACCGCGGCACAATCGAGTATTTTTGTAATGTCGTTCCGTGTATATTCTGCTATGCAGGTCCTTGGTGATTTGTGTCATACAGCTTTGGTAGATGTCTTTTATTTTCTCTTTAATGATTGTTGATATGTAAGTCGAAAATGGTGTTATGTGATTGCGGAAAATTGTTTGATTTCACAAATAATTGATGAATGGACCAATGCAAAAGTTACCAATCGATTATTTATAATAGTTTATAATAGTAAAACATGTTAACATTGAATAAATTTGTGTCGAACGAATGTTGATGTATAATGTATGCTGAATTCAGTATGGAAATCTTTAGAATGGTGCATGAGCAACCAAATTGTTCATTTCTTTTAGGATGGTACTTAGTCTCCCTGCCTGCCTCCAGCTTTGGAGCATCACCGTAGTGTTGTTTGCTTGTCTTCATGTAAGCAATGGACGATATCCCCCAAAAACACTGGAGTCTGATTTTCTCCGTGATTTGGAAATAGCAATTAAAGAATTGGATATAACAAGCGACGTGGTCGAAAATGCCCTTGATGAAGGATTAGATGAATTGAAAAGGACAAAGATCAAGAGAAAGCACTACATGGAAAATGGTCAGCAATGCACACCTAACATACACAGCTATATACTTTTATTTGACCTATTGTAATTATAAATTTAGATACCGGTAATATCACTACTTGCTTATTTATATATAGGGCTCAAGAATGATATGTTGATATGAACATTTATACGTGAAATATTAACCTTTTTCATCTTGTAAGAATTCTGCGAAATTGATTACCTCAGGTGAGGAAATTTTCTAAATTTTGAGAGTACCAAGTAAATTTGGCAGAGTTTGTGTACTTAATTATTATAACAATGAAGAATTCCTTAGTCTTTATTTCCCCTTAACAACGATATAGTTTAAATTTGAACTAAATTTCATTTGGACTATTGGTATATTTGTTCATAGGGTTATTGCACATTTAATCTTCAATTACATTTAATGTAAATGCATTTAAATGATACTAAATATTGATCTGAAAATTAAAAAATTGTGTTCTTGCGACTCATTTCCATTAACAATGACATGCAATGGTAGGCAAACACTACAAAACATAATAATACCCACCCACAGTATTATTGGTGTTTGATTCTATACTTTTAATGCAGATGTTGATGGACAAAGGCGAACGAGCAGAATTCTAAATAGAATGTTGAGACGGTTGAATGAAGCCGAACAGAAAGTTGACCTTGGAGAAGTGCTTTTGGCTGCCACCAAGAAGCTGGCTACACGGTAAGTGCGCTCCAGCACACAGATTCCTGAACATTAAACGCATAAAATTTTTATTTTCATTTCACTTCATTTTCCAAATTAGCCTTCTTTTGAATAACTATAATTGTATAAACTCGTGGTGTGTAATTTTCAATAATGGCAAACATCTCCTGCAATTACATGTAATAAACTTATACAAATCAGTTACAGAATATTTTTGTAATGTGATATATGTTCTAGTATATTATTTATATTCATGTATTGTATAGCTCTATGGTGACTTCTGCCACATAACTGAGCCAGTAACTCCTCTTTTTTCTTTTTTTTTTTACATATTTATTTGGCAAATAGAAGATGCAAAAGATCAGCATTCAATTCAAGCAAATTTAAACACGAGAGTGCAATGTGAATAAAGCAATTTCTTTACTACATTGATTTACGGGTACCAAATTAGACCGACATTTGAACAAAACCATGAAATTGTTGTAGTGCTGAAATAGACACACATTAATAATTCTTCACAAATGTACAAAATTAAGGCATGCGTAAAACAAACAATTATAGATGCAAGATAGATATGAAAAGTACGATGCCCTTGTGGAGAAGAAATGACATCATGTGTTAGAGAGAATCTAAATGGGAATGTGAAGTATACGTGTTTTGTAAACAGTCACCTCTAAAATTGTTTTAAATTTAAAGTTTCGGTTTTAAGATTATTTTTTACGATACCATTTTAACGCTTTCGATATTGGCAAGGTTGTTTTGATGCCTTTGTGACAGGTGACTGTATAAACGAACATACATACATCAAGCTCCATTTGTTGACTTATATATTACAGTCATTTAGGCAGTCATTTGCCAATATAAGTCACTTAAAAGAAAAAAAGAAAAATAAAATGAAATGTAAAATATAAAATGAATCATTGTATTTTCAAAGTAATTAACCCATTTTCTTGGATAAACAGATAACAAGAATACAAAACAAAGAAAGATATCAAAAGATCCTGTAGATAAAGACTACTACGCTACAAGGGATGAATTAAAATATAGAAGAATGTTAAGGATGCATTTCCGAGTTGTTGCTCCGACAAATGAATGACATTATTGTAATTATTTTTTGTTTGTTTGTTTATGATTTTAGGATCGTGTCGTAACCGTAATTTTATAATTATTCAGTTATTTACGACCTGGTGTCTTTGGAATATATATATCAATGACTTTGTACTTTCCAGGACTGGGTTAACTGTGGACGAATTACGCAGAGATCCTGATGTTAAAAAGTACTGCAAAAATTTCAGAGCTAGTGTCCTTCAAAAGATAGCTGACATAGAAAGCAATATAGCTATGGAAAACAGGCGCAAGTATGTATGATGTAAAATTTTTATCAGATGTGTGTATTAACATTGTATGTATGAATATTCTAAGTATAATATGTGTTCCACGCATATTTTAAATTCTTTCATAATTCGATCAAGTATTCCACTCCTTATGTAACTCATGATATATATTTACAAATACATATTACGTGAGTACGCATAGAGAGAAATAGAAAAGAAACTGGTGTTGAACGACCGTGACTCTTAAACATTATATCATGGTTGACATTCAAAAATCCTTAAAAATCAAATTTGATGCAAGATGAAGAGTAAGCATCTCTTGTTTGATTAACCATACCCGCCTTGAATGTTAATCATAGAGACGATACACAAATATTTTAACACTGCCCGTATGGGGAAATTTTTACCTACCATACAGAAACAGACGCAACGTAAAACAAGGCTATAACAACACTTATTTCATGTCCCTTACAGGCGTTCAACATTGCATTGAGAATAGATATGACAACGTAGAATACCAAATAATCTGATGTAATATAAATGTCTTTACCAAATTTGTAATGCACCGGACATTAAAGTTCAACAGTGGTTTTATAACAAATTAGGAGACTCTTCATTAACTTTTATCAAGACACGTTCATTATAATCTGGACTATCCCATTTCCCTCGATACAATTCTTATAACTATGTTCTTAAAATTTTCAGTCATGAAATTTTGTAGATCAATCTAAACCTAAGGATTATCTCCTTCATGTCTAGCTCTATAGTTAGATTGATTCTTTGGTTCACTTTTTCGGTCATTTTGGTTTTAACACGGCTCTTCAAATATTCATATATTATGAAAATTCCAATCATTTGGCTACGAGTATCACAGAAGAGACATAAGTTGTTGAAATGCGCATGTGGTGCACAAAATTAAAAAGTATATATGTTCTATATTTATTAGAAGGAAAAACGTATTATGCCAACTTTATCGTGACAACAGCATAATAAATGTTATGGTATGACATTAACTCTCGCACTAAGACTTACTGAATAGCTGCGTTATGTTATCACCATAAGACACTTGTAACATATGTATATCCTAGCAGACGCCAGACACCAGACGACCCATGCGAACCGGACATAGACTGCAGTGGCAATTCAATATCAACCTTTAGAACCTTTGATGGCACATGCAATAATGCAAATCACAAAGCATGGGGATCGACGCTAACGACAGAACCCAGGTGGATGGACCCAGTCTACAGTGACGGAGGTATGTTAAGTAGCAGATAGGAACTGTGAAAAACGCAAACTTTCCTGTGAAAAAGAAATTTAATAGATAAAGGTGCAGTGTTTAATTATTCTTTCGATGTCATTTTCTCACCTTAGACATTGTTCTTGAAATGCAGTTTGAATTATATACGCTTAAATATTTCTTGGATTATGTCGTATATCGCATGACATGTATGTATTGTTCAAAATTAGCATTTAATATGCTTAAAATAATATTGCATGATATGGTATACTTTTATTAAATGATAGTGAGTGCACCAAGGTTGGCGATTAATGGAGGTGATCTGCCCAGTGCCAGAGATATCACAAATAGATTGTTCCAGAGTCCCGACACCTCGGATGAAGCCTTTAACACACTAATTAGCTTTAATTGGGGACAGTTCCTTGATCATGACATTGTGCTAACGCCTATATCTACAGGTGAGCATATGAGAACATTTGTGTCGTCTATTCCTACATAGAAAAATCCGTTTATACAGGCCACTGTATTAAGTCGTCTCGCTTTAATTGTTAGAGATACATACATATGAATTCAAATGACCAATAAATCTGAAACCAGGTTGTTGAGAATTTTCATATATTTTACAAAATATTATTATAGGGAACAGGGGGACGTCTATCACATGCTGTGACGAGAATGATACACCCATTGATCGGTATGTATTCCGTCATAAATTGTTTGATTCACTATTTACAAGTACGTCACTTTAGGGTTACTGTCTCATCATGAAGACTTGTGAGCCACCAGCTTTTCTCGAATCCCTGACCTCTCAGTCACAAGGCAAGCACATAGCCGTTTGAGATGACCGACCCTAAGTTGCTCTGATGTGCTTTCTATCATGTTATATTTGTCGCGATGACGCACATACTGTGTTATATTTATACAGGTATATGCTATCATATTTCTAAAAGGAAAGATAGCATTAAGCCAAACAGCAGCACACTTTTCATTATAACAGATTTAAACTGATTCAATTGAGACGGATAAATAAAACAACTTTAACAATGTTCTTGACTTGGTTAAATAGATAAACCTTTCGATGCATTCTGCATTCACCGTCACTTTTTCTCCGTTATCAATAGATAAGGGTCATCAACATACATTGTGTTTTTTCTTTATAATTTCTTCATTTGATGCATGTATTGTACATATTATAAATACTTTATAAACAGAAATTAAAAATGTTTTATTTCATTTGATTTGTTATTGTAGAACGGAATGTCTACCGATCATAATACCAGATGTCGATCCTCACTTCACAACAACGTGCATGCCTTTCACAAGGTCAGCTCCTGTTCCAAATGACGAATGTAATATAGGTAATTTCCTTTACTCAATACATATTCTAAATGTTTTTTGATTCTGACATGAATGGTAGATGTAATAAGCCAGAAAAGGAGACGTTACTCTTCTACCCTCCTGGACAACTTGCTAAGTTCCGTTTTAATATATTTTCATATAGCACAAATGAATTAAAGTAATGTAAAATGTTTATGCTGTAGGGCCAAAACAGACAATGAACCAGATATCATCATTCATTGACGCAAGTAATGTGTATGGTAGTACACGTCAAGAAAGAAACAGCCTAAGGGTTACAGGCACCCGTAAGTGTTGAAGTAACGTAAAGGTGAAAATTTGTATGATATATACTAATTGACAATCAGAGAAGTTTGGCATTCAGCCTTTTTCTTTTTAGCTCATATATTCATAGCGCGCCGTTCGTCTTCCGACGTCCGTAAATTTTTCATACTTTCGACTTTTGATTTTCGATTTTGATCAAACTTGGTAGGGATAAATACCTCCAAGTCCCCTACAAGTGCTATTCGTCAACAGATTGATTCAGGGCGGGGCAACACATGCATTGAATGGTACCATTCTTTGACAAACTTCTTCAGACTGGTTGCATTTTGTCAAAATGATTTAGAAGAGTGCATAAGAAGAGGTTTTGGTTCCAATCACAAGTCAAATTTTTGACGGTTTTTTTTCTGGGGTTCTTTTTATCTTTGTCATCTTATACTATCCCTTAAATTTTCTCCTTTGAGTTTACTTACGAAGCTGTGTTAAGGCAATACACAATTATCTAATGTTGCAGAAAACCCGTCAAACCATAACATGACGTCATTGTGACGTCACTATGCCCCAATGTACTTTATGAAGCGGGATAAACTGAAGCAATAAACATGCCAAGAAAGATGCTGTAGTGCAACCTTTTCCTCAACTTCATTTGTTGTGTAATTTCACATAAAGACTGTTCTACATCTATTTGAAATGCTTCCCGCTGGGCCTAACTTTTACATTTTAAAATATCAACAGAATTTCAATTTAATTAGACCATTTCTTGTAAATTTACACTATTCAGCAATTCCATCCCAGTATTTATGCACAAATCCCTCTCTTATAAGTTGGGCACAGCTAAAAATATCATCTATAGGCTTCCATTTATTGTTTACAACAAAATTTGATTTCCGAATTTGGCATTATACCCTTGCACTTTTTGAATGTTTGTTGTTAATGCTACATATGCTATATATAGCAGTCACGTGATTCCAAACAGCTAGGGATAAACTTTTAATATGTAAAAACATTAGGCTTGTTAAACAATTTGCATTTTTGCCACTTTTGAAGAAATAATCTTTACTCAGTTTATTGTACGGTTTTCATTTGCAATTGATTATAATGTCAATGAAGTCGTGGAGTGCCTTAACGTTACTGCGTATCATGCATTAATTTGGTGGGGTTTTTTGTATTTTGTATTCATCTTATATTATTTATTTTAATATTTTGTTTGAATATAATTGGAAAGGACTGAAATTAAAAAATAATTTAAAGATTGGATTTTTGGCATTTTTACTAAATTAATTAGATTACGAAAATGGGGGATGTAAAATGTATGTACTATTAGAATATACCGTATATCCAGAAAATTTCGCGAGATCACTTTTCGGTCATTTTGGCTACACTGCTTTTCATATTTTTATACATTTTGAGAATTCCAATCATTCGGCCACGAGCATCACTGAAGAGACATAACTTGTCGAAATGCGCATATGATGCACTAAATTAAAAGGTATATATGTTCTATATTTATACTAAATTTCGCAAGTAATTTGAACACGCGAAAATAAGTTACCGTGAAAATTTGTACTCCAAAAAATGGGGACAACACTGGTATTAATATCACCCCCGTTTCTCAATGGACCATGGACATCTGAGGGGCAAAACGAGTACAAATCTAGGGGATCGACGACAAACTCAAATTACGTGTATGTACAAGTTTGAAACCCTAATAGAAAAAGCCCATGATTTCGTTATGTCAGTGGTTTCACACATTTGTCGATAGCTAACAAGCAATTATCACCGCGTGAATGAATACAGCATTGGTAATCAAAGCCATTGTACGTGTCCGTATTCCCTTAATTAGTTTGTTTTCATTTTATTGTTTGAAGATAGTTTCGCTGGGTCAATGGACAGAATGTTTCTTCCCATGGCGTGGAGACTGATAAGTGTCAGCCGAAATTCCGATTACCCTCCGAATTTCACGTAACTCATTCCGAAAATCCCTCGGCAACGAGGAAACAATAATCCAGTATGCTGCAAAAACCATATGTCCGTATGTGTCGAATAAAATTGAGGAATTTTATCTGCAGCTTGGTAAAGAAAACTCCTGTCATTTTCGATCCCTTTCGTAAACAAATTATATACAATTTACGTTTAAGTCAAAACGTCTCCTTTACTCAACAATTGGGCTGATTGCACCAACAGGCTACAAGGCGTGGATTTGAGCAGAAACAAGTACAGTAATACATATAGGTAAACTAATTCACAGAGATGCAGGTATAGCTTGTCGTCTGTCCAGTTGTTTGACGAGAGTCGTTTATTTAACATAGTTAATTTTTTTTTCCTTTTTTGAAATCGCAAAAAAATTTTATTCGTGAAAATAAAGATACGCTTTTCTGATACTGAATCGCGAAATTTGATACTTGCTAAAATTTCCGGTTATTCGGTAATAATAAGCTTAGACGAATTTTTCCTCATAATTAATGGAAAGATAATCATGAATCTGGTTAGGAATGAAGTATTCAAGGTTCCCTGCAAATGTGGAATTTTATGATTGATAGATCGGGGGCATATTGTTTTTGTCCTGTTTGTTTGTTTGTCTGTCTGTTGTCAACCTTGTTGTTAACCTTGGCTATAACTTTTGAACCATGAGTGATAGAGACTTCATATTTGACATGCGTACTCAACTAATGAAGAGCATTCAAATGACATCAAGCTCGATGACTTTTTGGCCTTGAAAATGACCTTCACGCTAAAACTAACTTTTTGGACTTGGGGCTATAACTTTCAAACCATGATGGATAGAAACTTCATATTTGACATGCATAATCAACTAATGAAGCCCTTTGAAATGACTACAAGACCGATGACCTTTTGACCTTGACAATAACCTTCACGCTAAAACTAACGTTTTGGACTTTGGGCAATAACTTTTTTTAACCGTGAGGGATAGAAACTTCATATCTGACATACTCAACCAATAAAGTCCTTTCAAATAACACCAAGGCCGATAACTTTGTGACTCTGACAATGACCGGGGCATTAGTGTTTTACAAACACAGCTTGTTTCAACCCGATCCTGATTCATCAAAGCTTGGATCGGTCTGGTATATTAAACCAATGTAGGCCCCAGAAATTAACCTCCTTTAACACACTTGTTTAGACCGGCTGCATAGATCATCAAACCGAATGTATCAAAATGATCTAGAAAGGTGTCTTAAAAAGTGTTGTTGTAATTGGTTCCATTCCCAAATCAAATGTTTGAGTTCTTTTATAAGTTGCTGATAATGCAGTGATTTTGTATATTTTAACGGATTTTAATATCATAAATGTGAAAAATTAAAATGGAATATTCTGTTTCTGTTGTACTGCATTTACGATACCAACTTAGGACGGTCAATTAAAGTAACAAACGTTACTCATATGGTGTGGTAAAAATGTAAATGAAAAACGAAAATATTTTATAAGGATTCTTTTGTAATTATTCAGGATGAAAAAGTGGAGGGGTGTATATAATAGAGGTATGCATTTGTAAGCTTTGATTGGCTCTTCCATCAGAACTAATTTATAGATGTTGATGAAATTTTGTAGGGAAGAAATCAAGGTTCCCTACAAAGGTTGCTGTTTTTCAACCAGATCTATGAAGTGGGGGAGGGGGTTCCGTGTTTGGGCAACATAGGTCCCAGGAGGCACCCTACAATAACAAACTTTAGACTGACTCCGTAAGTCATCAAACCAAATGTATCGGAGTAATCTAAATCGGTATCTTTAGAAGTGTTGTTGTGCCAGAGGGCACCCCCTTTTGATAAACTTTTCAGAGTGGCTGCATAGATCATCCAACCAAATGTACCAGACTGATCTACAAGGACATCTTGTTATTCGTGGTTCCCTTCTGAAATCAAGGTTTTGATGCTATTTAACGTCTTTTTGGACTTGGTCATTTCCATACATTATTGTGTCATTTTATTGGTTATTCGATACAGAGAAGCAACAAAGCATTTATATGCTCATGTCTATTTTTGTTCTCTGGATTTTATATTGATTTTTTTTTCTATTCTTATATACATGTACATGTATATATTATCAAATCATTCTTAAAATATAAACATATAGAATGTAATGCATGTCATTAGATTAGATATTTTTAGATTAAATTTAAGAATAAAGTTCTGTTCTTTTACCTCCCTTAATTTTTAATTCTCTGATATCACTTTGTAAAATGCGAATATTTACTAAATGGACATTCATAATGCTGTATTTCATCCTAAATTATGTATTTAAGCATTTTATTTTACATGTTTATACTTTATGGATGATTTGATTAACACTTTTATATAGTTATGACGTCACTTTACCATAACGTCGGTGATAACCGTTGTCACAGTATACATCACCTGAAGATCGTCAATAGACATGAAAGCGCTAGTGATTAGTTTATAGCAGTGTCTTAAGTGCCTCATAAATGCATCAGTGATTGTAATTCAGGTCAAACACTTTAGCGCAAAACACGACTTCGATGACGTCACGCAAAGTTGGACAAGTCGGAGATTTGATTATAAGCATAACAATGAAAAGTCTGCAAACATTGCTTTCTGTGCTGAAAAATGGATTCATACAGAAATAAACAACAAATTCTTGAACGCAAGTGCATGAGAAACAGAAATAGATTTCACTACATCATTAGATATAAAATTATATTAAGAAAATTAAAAAAAAGAAAAAGAATTACAACATAAGGTTAAAAAACCACGGATACTTTTACTGATCAACCTGCAAGTAATCCCTTGTTTAAATCTGTAATAGCATACTTGGAGACTAAGGAACTAGCCGATAATACGTTCATGCTACCAGAAGGAGAGAGCGACTCCTGCACGCTTCCAGATCCGAATCCTGACGAGAATTACTGCCAAAAGACTGGTAAGTATACTAACTTACATATAATAACTGTATCACACTCCTGATAGTCATTAAATTAGTATAGTTTACGAGTCCATCTTACCACTAATTACAAAAGACTTTGCATTTGGTTTATTGATTAATGCAGCTAGTAATTGAATTGAATTGAATTCTGTTCAGGAAATTTCAACATATAACATAAATAAAGTCAGTGAAACATTAGATCTACAGAATGATGTTAATTTAGAAATATTGTAAGTAATAAGATATTCATGATATTTAAAACTGATTAAGCGTACCGTGTTTAAGACAATTACCGTATATCAAAAGTGAATCTGTATATTATGATTTTTACAAGTAGTGATCACATATCAAGTTTATCACATATATTTGCCACAAATTGTATCACATATTTACACATGTATCTCATTTGACCTTAGATATTCAATGATAATACTCTTTTACTAGAACAGTTACATTATAGAATGTTGATCAATACAGTGTCTTCGAAGGGTACTGTTTGGGCTCTGTCTCCCCATATTGGATCAACTATTGATTGATTTTACAAAAACAAAATACAACAGAGAAACAAACTAGAGCTGTCCTAACGGGACAAATACCCCGAGTGGCAACAAAGTTAAAACATGCAATAATTCATCCCAAGATACATCACTGGTATAAGTGTAATGGATGTCCCACTTGTGCATTTTGAGGTATAATCAATGAAAAAATCTGATTTGTATGCACTCTGACCTTGAACTATAGATATGGTCTTGGTTCAAGGTCATTACACATTCTTGGGTCATGGACAGCAATTGTGTAAAATACAGTCTTCCAGCAACGTAACATGAAAAAAGTTATGGTCCAGACAAGAATTCTGACTATGTGTGCACTGTGACATTGATATTCTAGATGATCTTGGAGATATGATCTTGAGTTAAGGTAATGACAGACCCTTAGGTCATGGGCAATAATTGTATAAAATACTATCTCCTTCCAACTTAAAAGGAAGAA
Source organism: Pteria penguin (assembly GCA_035048485.1). Taxonomy (NCBI): domain Eukaryota; kingdom Metazoa; phylum Mollusca; class Bivalvia; order Pterioida; family Pteriidae; genus Pteria; species Pteria penguin. The sequence goes on along the minus strand of CM068580.1, from coordinate 55,535,229 downwards.
GTTACGACTCGGACAAGAATTCTGGATATGTATGCACTTTGACCTTGACCTAGAAGATATGACCTTGGTTCAAGATCATGACACACCCTTGGGTCATAAACAACAATTGTGTGAAATTTTATCTCCTTCTTAAGTAAAAGGAAGAAGTTACGGCCCGCACAATTTTCATGGACAGACAGACACAGACGGACAACATGCTCAGTACAATGCTATACACACCTTTGGATCATGGAAAACAATGGTGTGAAATACTATCCAGGTCCTACATGGCAGTAAGGAGCAAAGACCCGTAAAATGATTTTAAGTTATGGTCCGTACAAAAATTTTTGCTATGTGTGCACTGTGACCTTTACCTTGAAGATATCACCATGAGTCAAAATCATGACACACTTGTGTCGTGTACAATAAATGCGTGAAATGTTATCCAGATCCAACATACCAGTAAAGAGTTATGGCCCAGACAATGATTTCTACCAAGTGTGTACTGTGACCTTGACCTTGGAGATATGATCTTGAGTTAAGGTCATGATACACCCTTGGGTCATGGACAACAATTGTGTGAAATATCCTGGATAATAATCCAACTTGGCAGTAAGAATTATGGCCCGGACAAGGATTATGGCTATGTATGCACTGTGACTTTGACCTTAAAGATATGACCTTAGGTCAAGGTCATAGCACACCCTTGGGTGTTGACAACAATTGTGTGGAATATTATCCAGATTCGATAAGGGGATAAGAAGTTATGATCTGGACAATTTTTTTTGCTATGTGTGCACTGTGACGTTGATCTTGAAGATATGGCCATGAGTTAAGGCCATGACACACTCTTGAGTCATGTACAACAATTGTGTGAAATATTATCCAGATCCGACTAGGGGGTAAGAAGTTATGGCTCGGACAAATGTGAACAGACGGACAGAAGAACAGACAGACAGACAGACAGGGTGATTCTTATATTACCACCACCCACCCCCCCCCCTCCCCCCCACTTTGTTTGCGGATAACTACGTCAAACCAACCACAACTTAAAAACTCTGAAACAAAATATAGTAATAAATACAAAAAGGCACCTGCAAAATGCAAAAGCAATACATGCCAAAATGACGAATTCAAAAATTTTATGTATATATTTATCACTCTAGGATATAAATTTATTGCAATGATGTAAATTGTAGGAGATACCAGAGGAAATGTTCAGCCAGGTCTGAGCCATCTTCATTTGGCATTTGTTAGAGAGCATAACAGAATCGCAGAGAACCTGTCATCATTGAATACCGGGTGGGGAGCGAACAGAGTGTTCAACAATGCTCGAAAAATTGTTGGGGCCCTGATGCAACAAATTACATACGGGGAATATCTGCATAGTAAGTGGTTATTGTACAGCCAAGTTATTACGGAGAAATATATTGTATTTAAGGCACGGAATCCATGTATGTCTGAAAACTACGTTACTAACTTTACAGTAAACTTTATGCAACAGAAGTAAGAAGAAAACTACAAAACAAACAATGAACGATATTGTTCAGTTACCAGAGGCATAATTAATTCTAGCTCCAATTATCTCATCTACATTTATATTTTATTATTGTTCATTGTATATCTTTTGAACTTCAAGCACTATTTACTCAAATTTCAGTAAATGATTAAAATATAAAAATAAGCGATTGTAGGTATTGGTCATGTTTTCATACTGAACTAGTATAGGATATGTTATAATATGTAGTTGCGATATGAAGGAAGAAATTGAAGAGATATCGTAAAATAAAATACAGTGCTTCTATACCTTCAATCATAAAATGTAGTAACTTTTAAGTTCCCCTCAAACTGCAACAATAAGAAAGTATTTAGCATTCAACTGTAGATGCAATTCTCTGTTTCTAGTGAAGTACGTAGTTTATTAATTCCCAACTTTGCAACGGCTTTTATATATTGATTTATTAGCCCATCATTACGTTTTATTTGCTTTACTAAAATTCCATTTAGAAAACAAACAAACAAAAACAAAGCAAAAACTCGTCATTTAAAAAGAAATGTATAATGTTTGTTATTTGTATAGACAGATATTTTAAATTTTGAAATGCATTATGGTTAATTTTCTGTAGATGTGGTAAACGAGGAGTTTCGTACTCTATACGACCTTGACCTCGAAAGCACAGGCTTTGCCAATATATACAATGATACTATAAATCCGGGTATATATAATGCCTTTGCAGCAGCTGCATTCCGCTTCGGCCACTCACAGGTTCGTACATGTCTATCTAATTTATCTTGTACTTTCTTTAATATTATAAGCCATACAATGCCATATTCTTTACCATTATACATTGTATTATGGTATCTTCACAAAGTGTGGTTAAGTGTATGAGGTGCACGACTTGCAACCGAAAAGTTTCGATTCCCGCCTAGGGCACACCGGTTTTCTGTCATTTTGATTAAAGAGTATAAGATGTGTGGACTTAGACTTTCTTTTTTTTCTTTATATCTTCACATACTATGTGTAACCTTATAACCCAATTATAAACTGAATATTAAATATTTCAAATATGACACTTGGATTTGTGTTAGAGAGACATAAGAAATCCGACCCAGGTGTATAGTATGACTGTTGTATAAAAAACTACTTTTATGCAACAAATAGATAAACACAAAGGCGTCACACAAATTTACATCATAATATAATTGTGACATCGACAAAAGAATGTGTATCTATATATTAAAGGACTGCTTAAATCGTGATTTTTCTGGGAAGGTGGACATGTAAACCGATTAACCCCACCAACTGAGTCTATTGTCATTGCAGTTGAAAGTCTTAATCGGTATCGCAGCCACATTACGATCAAATATTTTTGTGCTATCTGTTATGTGGTTATTCTTCTTTACTTCGTCGCATTTTCCGTAGCAACATACTGTCGAGTCTGATGTTTTCCCCTTTCTTCTGTAGATCCCACCTGAATTGGCATACAGAACAGATAACGGGGATGTTTATGATAACACTAATATGGAAGAGGCTATAGATAACCCTCATATGATACAAGATGGTCAGGGGTCAAAAGTTAAAGATTTGACCAACTATATGGTAGAACGAAATGCCAAAAGGGTTGACAGGTAATATAAGTACTTAACTAATTCCTCCTTAACCACTTCAGGGATTGTGATTAAAATTAATAAAAAGTACCTATTTCAGATATGGTTGTTTCAGATATGGCTGCTTAAGATTACTTGAGGGGTATTATGAAACACAATCAACGTATTCGAAACTATTGAAATTACCATTTTTAAAGTAATTAAAATAGTTGAACAGAATTCAGCTGAATTTTATCATTTTAAATATACTCTGGAATTCATTTCACTGCATAAGGTTGTTCTTTTTTTCAAAATTTGAATTATGAAATTAAGCAAATAAGGAATATTTCAACTTTAAAAAAGAGTTTGAACTCCTCTTTTTTCTTTCTAAGCTTAATAGATATCGTCACAAATCCACACGTCTTTGACCATACTATCAAAGTAATTCTTATTCGTGGTTACATATATTTTTAAAAGAAGCTTTAATCAATTTTGGAAAATATATCTGATAAACTAAATGATAAACTAGCTACCATATGGAAATATACTTTTAAAATCTGGAAAAGGATTCTTGGAATCCATGAAAGTTTGGTGTTTTATCTGAACAAGAGCGACTTCTGCTATTTACAGATATAATCAAGCAAACCGTTAAATACTAGTATAGACTAAGGGAAATCTCTACAGTTAACGAATTTGAATTATTTAAAGACGAATGCATATGTACTGAATTATGATTTGTCGACGGTATGCACTGATGGTGCGGAACTATTAAATTTCTATTATCTAATCTAAATATTAAAGACTATAAAGTATTCAAAGAAAAAAATAATAACTTTCATTTAGATAAATAATTTAGATTTCATTTAGATAAATGAAAATAAATAAGATTTAGAAATATTTTTTCTATATCGAAGAAAAACAAGTTTACAAAGATGACTTATTCAGTTTATATACAGATATTAAACATATCTTGCATTAAAAACAAACCTGAAAAAAAAAAAAACACAACACTGGAGCAAAACAACTAAACATAACAAAAATCATTAATTAAATCTTGTTGTCCTTTGATTGTTCTGCTGTTACGGTGAGTGGGAAGGTGGGCCCGTAAACCGATTAACCACACCATTTGTTTGGCTTTTGTCAAATTAAATAACCGTCCTAAGTCGGTATCGTAATTGCACTACAATCAAATATTTTTGTAATGTGTTATATGTTCTAGTATATTATTTATATTCATGTATTGTATAGCTCCATGGTGACTTCTGCCACATAAATGAGCCAGTAACTCCTCTTTTTTCTTTGTTGATATGAACTAATACAAAGAGAAGATAAGATGTGTAATAACTAATAATAATGCAATAAAAGATGAGACGCATGTTTTTCTCCGTTCTCCAAAATATGAAATAAAATAATAAAATAAGCTTTGATTTGTACGATGTCCGTACAACTTGTACATCAGTAAAAATATTAGTGATGACAATTATTTTTGTATATCCAGCAATGACGATGTCTTCACCAAATTTGGAAAGTTTTATGTGAAAATCATTGTAATATTTTAATGGTGACCACTCTACCATATTTTGCAAATATTTAAATCTTGGGTAATAGGGAGCAACCATTTGAATTTTAAGGGGGTGTAGGGAGACTTTTGTGAACCGGAAGTTTTTGGACAATAATCAGAGCGGGATTATTATAATTATTATTATAATTTTGCAACTTATCCATGAAATTTACCGTTCGTATGGCCGGAGTGGTGGTGGTGGTGGGGGGGGGGGGGGGGGGGGGGGGGTTGTAGAAGTACAAAAAATTCGAGGCTTCAACCAAGGACACCATACATTTAAATATATAAATATATACTCAAAATTTCCAGCAGCACTTCGGGCCACTACCATTTATTCTACACCTCCATTTTAACTGACCTCCTGTGCGGATTATTTTTTTACTGCTGTTTGGGCCGGAAAATTTATTTTACCTATATTCCTTTCAGATTTGGGTTTTCTTACTTTCTTTTCTTATCTTCTTTTTTTTTTTTTTTTTTTTTTTTTGTTTTTGGTATTTTTTTTTTTTTTTTTTTTTTTTTGTTTTTTTTTATTTTTGATTTTTTTGGGGGGGGGGGGTGTTGTGTTTTTCTTTACAGTCTTCATGTTCCATTCCTTAAATTGTTGCTCCCTAATGAATTATTTTTTTTTATAAGATTAATATGTAAACTTGTCCGTGATTGAAAAATAATATTTCTTCTTCGATACTTAGACACTAATAATATGAAAGTTTTGCAATATTTCCTTAATATTAATTCAAATGAACAAGAAAATACATATTGCCGAGATTCTTCTTCTTCCTTTGTAAAATCAGTAGTCCATACTTCATTCAGCTCTCAACACTTCATTGGAATCTGATGAAGTTTCATAACAATATGTAACTAAATGGTATTCCCCTGACTAAAGATGGAAATATCGTCAATTTCCTCTTTCGGAATCCATCAAGAAAATGCACAATGAAACACGTCAGAAGTTAACGCTCAAATTGATTCCGATATATATTTGACGCTAGCGAAACGCAAATGACGGTCATTGTTAATCCAAAACTTATTTAGAAGTAACTTATATCACGTCCAAGGTTACTGTGAATCACAGTAGATTTACAGTTAATAATTGCTGTATGATTAAATTCGAAGGAACTTTATCCTTGCAGTACACCTCTGCCAAAGAGAACAAAATATATTCTGTTCTTGAACAAGAACACTATGAAAATTTGCGAAATATCTATATTTGAATTATTCTTATGATATTTTGTTTTCTAGAGCTTTTGAAAATGCTATTCGAAACACCTTATTTGGATCCCTTGATCTTCCTGCTCTCAATATTCAGCGAGGACGAGATCATGGCTTACCACCATACGTTGACTGGTTGAAAGAGTTAGGTCTAGTGAACCAGGATATAACTGACTTTGCCGAACTGCCTTTTCATGGGGATAACTTAAAGAATCAACTTCAAAATATTTATAAGTGAGTTAAATACGGATTAAATTGTTGTATTACTTTGATTGTAAATGTCTTCATCTGTATTGTAAATAAAAATTATTTTACAGAACGTTCTATTACTAGACGATTTATCCTATTTGAAACTGACATTGCATTCCTGTAACACGACTTTCTTTGAAATTATGTAATTTAACTCATTGGTTTTTTTTTAAAAACTGAATTCATGTCATGTAACGCATTGTGACCATTGCCCTCATAGGTGTCAGAAAGAAATTGAAATTGCTGAATTGTTGATAGATGACGTTCACCAGCAATTGGTAAAGGACTATCTGAGTGATAGAAAACGTAGATATGTTCGGTTTCATTTGGTGTAATGATACACGTCCTGAAATTAACATTATACTTAAGACATAATAATGGTGTAAATTGTAGTGACGTAAGAGACATCGATTTGTATGTTGGAGGAATGACGGAAACCCGTATCCCGCCAGTGAGCTACGTCGGACCTACATTCGCTCATCTTATTTCAAAACAGTTCGAAATCTTGAAAAAAGGAGACTCTTTTTGGTATGAGAATTCTGGGACAAGGGGATTCACTGAAGGTAAATATATCATTTCATATATCTCTACAGTAATGCGCTGAAAGCTGAAATGTTACACAGTGTCATATCATTTGTCTTTTTGGCAATACATGAACACTTTGTTGATAAATCCCTTAAATGAAATAATACCAAATAGATTTATCATTCTACACTCGGTTAGATTATCAGATACCTTGAGATAAATATTCAGAACTTAAAAAATTTTTAAAGTTAATCCGTTATTAAAATTTGTCAAACAATTCGTTAAATTCGTAGATTTATTATACAGATATTTTGCTTATTACATATGCTGAAATTAATGAACACATAATTAAAAGTTAATTACTTTCCATTGGTCACCTTAAACATCTGAAGGTCATTTCACATAAGTTCTTATGGAAGTTTATGCATTTTTCGTATATTTGATTTTGCAAATAGGGGGAAACCTGAATTGAAAAGTATAAAATCTATGGTGATGTTTTTCACCCCAACATACACCAAACTATTTCATATTCTGCATTCTGAAGTTGAAATCATATTCTGTTTAACTAAACGTTACCAAGAGCCTTTAAATTTTCGTAAGGACTTTGGTGAAACGACCTGCTGATTGCAGTGTTATTGTGTCCACTTGGGATGGTCCATTGAAGTGACACTCGTCACCTTTAATACAATGATGATGATGATTAGAATCATTATATTTTGGGGTTATCGTCCTTTTCTAAAGGTATTTAATTGTCAGTGCTTTGGCAAAGATATTGAATATATGCAAAATAGAAACTTCAAAACATACTGTAAAAATATTCAATGTATCATCCATAAAATATTTCATATTTCATTCATAAATATGCAAAGCTTTATCCTTCAGTGGTCTTTTAACTGTTTATATTTGTCAGTTTCCTCTTTAAATGTTTCAAACTTCTCTGTTTCGGTCATCGTCATGATTTGAGAAACATTATTTATCGAAATGCGCATACATTGTATAAAATTGACACTGGTATACATGTTCTGTTAGATGTAAATATACGAAAGTGGAGTGCTGAAATACCGACCAGTAATCAATCAGGCACGTCTTTTATACAGGACAAAATAGAGAGATTGACTGTCATGAACCTGTAGAATAACAGAAGGAGGTCACGTGCTAGTGAGGAGTAAACATTCCCTACTGAATGGTCACACCCGCCGTGATACCATAAGATTATTGGTTCTAATATGACTCATAGTCATAATGAGTGGTAATGGTATGAGCGTAGTCACAATCAGTAAAAAGTCATGATATATGTATGATGTTGTGTAATCATAATACAAACGGTTTAACAGGAAGTACAATAAAATATGGAACATGTCAAACAATCGTTTCTGATAACGGCAAAAAGATAATTTTATAGTGATTGTAATATTTGCGGAATAACATGGTTTTACGCATCCTTGTGATTTTACCTTTTACTCAGTGGGGTGCGTGTTATTTGAGTGTAACATGTGTACATTTCGTCAACGTGTCTCTTCAGTGAAACTGTGGGAATCTAATTTTTAAACATTTGAAGAGAAAATTTTATACCAAATTGACCAAAGAGAGAGAGAGAGAGAGAGAGAGAGAGAGAGAGAGAGAGAGAGAGAGAGTGTGTGTGTGTGTGTGTGAGTGTGTGTGTGTGTGTGTGTGTGTGTGTGTGTGTGTGTGTGTGTGTGTGTGTGTGTGTGTGTGTGTGTGTGAATACGGCTATGCATTAAGAATATCAGCTTGAGCGAATATACATGGTTATATGGTTAGGTTAAATACTACCTTATGGATATATGTTTAAAACCATAAATATATCTTTACACAGAACAACTTGCAGAAATACGGAAGGTCAAGTTGTCCAAGATCCTGTGCAACAATTTTGAAATCATAGAAGTGCAACCCAATGTCTTCAGACGACCTGTTAAGTGAGTATCATGTGAAGAAAAGACAAACAATCAGTGCTAAAAGAATACCTTGGCATTTCGTTGAAATGATATATAACTAAGATTCTACAATTTAGTTTTTATTGACTTGTGCCATGTAACCCATATATAACATAAATATGTGTGCACAGGAAAGACATCACAAACACTTCCACACGTACCTACATACACATCTAACGTGTTTAATTATAATGTTAAATGAATATCTGAACATACAAAAGTAGGGAAAATGGGTTTGTCGATGAATACTCTCCATTAAAATCTGTCGTTATTCTCCCCATCTTTTTTCAAAGAAATTAAGAGAACAAAATTTGAGGTTTGCAAATGACTTGTAACCGCTGTTTCTATTATGCAAATGCTTTGGTGGAGCTATATGAAAGGGTCCGACTTAAAGTTGTGTTCCTTGTGTTTCAAACTTGGTCTGGGCCCCTGGGACATTGACAAAACGGGATGGGTCAAAATAAATTCATCGCTTCTTCTCTTTAACCAAGACAGATTCAGATGCTTTGGTGTTGGTAATGAAAGGGCCTAACTTGAAGTTTTGCACTTAGGTATTTAACTTTGTTCTGTTTGCTGGTTGGGGGAATCATGTCGACATGTGAGCCTATCATGCATTCGGTTATCGGTGCTCTATTATTATCATAATTAATTCTCCGTAGGAGAAGAAGATGGTTGTTTACCCTTTACTATGTATGTATTCCACTGATTAGGAAACACCATCCTATAGCATTCGAACTTCGATCCAGTGACTACATCAAGACACTGATAGCTGTTTACTATGATATATTTTTAATTAATTAATTAATAAATAATAATAATAATAATAATAATGATAATAATAATGATAACAATAATGATAATAATAACAATAATAAGAGTAATAATAATAATAATAATAATAATAATAATAATAATAATAATAATAATAATGATATTATTATTATTATTATTATTATTATTATTACTATTATTATTATTATTATTATTATTATTATTATTAGTATGATTATTATTATTACTCTTATTATTGTTATTATTATCATTATTGTTATCATTATTATTATCATTATTATTATTATTATTATTTGTTTTGTTGCTTCATTCTTGTATCGATTCTGAGATTTAGGGTTGACATTAAATTATAACTGAACACTATTGATTTCATAGGCATTTGAAGGGAATGTAATTCACCCATACAAGTTAAAGGGTGTTCACTGAAAATTATCATCATCATTAATCATTATTATTATTATTATTATTATTATTATTATTATTATTATTATTATTATTATTATTATTATTACTTGCTGTTTTACATGCAATAGAAAAAAAACTCCGAATGCTATTAAAGTAACCTTATTATATTTTTTCTAACAGCCAAAATGCACCTGTGGCATGTGAAACCCTAGATGACATGAATTTCAGTCCATGGGCGAATTAATACAGTGAGCACGTGATATTACTGATGACTAACGTCGATGCAGACCTATAGAAGAAAATTCTACTTATATAAATATCGATAAACTTTTTGTTTCATTACTTCTAGATTGTTTACTGCTCTGATTTTTAATAAAACATAGAAATGGAAATGAGTTGAGAAGACTTTTATCAATGTTATCAATTAAGCTAAAGACTGGCTTATACTGCGCAATGACTGTAAAGATAACAGTCTAGCTCATAAGTTGAAAAACAAAACTATGTAAAACAATACTATAATAACGATAAAGCGATAACAATTTAACGATATAGATATCATGAATAGCCGCTGTAAAGCAATCTCTACTTGATTAAGCTGTTTGCGCACATTTATCGTTAGTTTTAATGTTGAATTTAGACTTCTGCATTGCTTAGATTTCCGAATTTGGGGTTTTAACCCAAATATTTAGCCATTATATTACAAAAAGTATAAAACCTTAAATTAAATTTTAAAACTTCGTTTATGAAAATTTGAAAAAAAAAATCTTTGATGAAAACCTTTAAATGTTCGATGAAAAGATGTTGGTAGTTTGCTTAGGTTACAGCTATGAAGTTCGCTGGAACAAACACCCGTCGTTATCAATGTTTTATAATTAACTAAAATAATCTTTGCGTGGCATTGTTTAGGCATCGAAGGATCCAGTTATTCTAGAAATATATTTTGTTAACATGGTTGACGTGATGTTTCCCATGTTGTGCGCTTGTGAACTCCAGTTTACAACGTTGACGTGTCCATGTGAAACCGAATCTGAGTCATGTGAACACGTACCTTTTCAACAATTAGCGAAAAAAGAGAACTATATATTTTTTTTCAAATCATATAACAGGTTTTACAGATGGCACATGGTATTTAATAGACTTCTTTCCAATTTTAGTCAGGGACAATATTAGACTAATTCTACCTTGCCACTCATGCTAGCGTCATATTTCTGAGAAGTCACAATCCATTACGTCATTAACGCCATATTGAAAATTTGTCACACCCTAGGTATTTTACATCCTTTAAAATTGAGAAAGAGAAAAAGTTTATTCCGTGGTAAGACTTTCAGGAAGAAAAATGTTAGCTATTTGTTGGTATGTATTGTTTCTTTTCTTTCTTTTTTTTTTTTCCGTTTCATTTCTGCCTAGCAATGACCATGTGAGCAAAATCGAAATTTCAGAGTAAACACCGTTTGCGTCTCGATATTTGAATTTCCACAAATTTAACGAAATTTCATAACAACTCCATAATTTTTGAATATTTATTATATGGAGAAACAGCTTATTGCTTTCATTTCCCCTTTTCAATGTTTACTCTTCATGGCCATTGTCCACTTTGCCATGCAGCTTACCCAAATTTCTTGACCTTTTTTCTTATGTTGCTCAAATAAATACATAAAAATAATATGAAAAATAACTGATATATTTATGCAATAGTTACTTATATATAGGGCAATATCAAGGTAGATCGACGGACTGAGGGTCTGGGACTGGACCGACTGGTTAATGTGGCCGAGCCAATTGAAAACGGCATTGTATATCTATTAAGATAATCTTAAGTTGAGAACGCGGCCAGCTAACATGATTCTGAAAAGAGTTGCAGAAAATTACAAGCTAGTAATGAAAGAAAAATTTGAAAATGAATAAGAAGAAAAGAAAAATGAATAAAAAAGTGAAACATTTAACAACAGATCCATAGTTTCTGTAAAAGCAGTACACTTCATCTCATAACCGTATTTTTTTTTTTTTGCGCAATAATCACCATCGTCATCATTATCATAATTATCGTAATTATAACCATAAGCATAGAATATTAGAAACAAAAATAAAATGAAATAATAATTCAATAAATAAAATAAAATAAATAAAAAATATATATACAAATACAAAAAGGATAGTAAAATTTAAAACATGTCAGTAACTTCATAATATAAACTAGAAAAAATTCCTAAAATATTAATTTACATGTTTTTTCAGTCAATTTCATTTGTAATATATTAATATTTTTTTTCATTTTGCTATTTGAATCCCTTAATGAAAAGTATTATTTTAAAATTACAGGTATTTTAAGTACATAGGTCGATAGTCTTGATTATTCAGTTAGATCCATCTTATTTGTCTAATCTGTACCACGACATACATGTAGAAAACAATGACCCCTTTAAAGTGCAACAGAGCCGAACGCGCGCAGGAATGAAACGCACACACTTCCGGTCGAGTAGTCCTTGTGCATGTGCTAGAATTCTCCATTCTATGGCAGTTCACGTTAACATAGATGCTATTTTTGGACTGCACCCTCTGTAGTTTTGTTAGTCGTCCAGTGTTACAGAGTGATACTTTACTCATAGTCGGATTTACCCGGAAAGTCTCACTCTAGAGTGAGCCTTTTCCCCGGAAGCCTCACTCAAGAGTGAGCCTTCCCCCGGGGAAGTCTCACTCTAGAGTAAACATTCCCCAAGGGAGATCTCGTTCTAGAGCAGGACCTCCTGGGAAAGTCCCACTCTATAACTAATTAGTTAGATTTCACTCTAGAGTGAGTCTTCTTTCTTTAGTACCTATACAACGGCTACACATGCTATATCGCACATGCATTTACGTTTCAGTGTTTATGATCATTTTGTCTCCTTTGTTCAATGTTTTGTTTGTGCAATCGTCTGACATTTAGGATGTTTTATCTCTACACCGTCTGTGTTATTAAAGACCTCCGGATTCACGGTAAGTAGGAGTTTTCAATGCACTGAAACTGGTCATCTATTGTGGTAGGACTTTCATCATTCAAATCTGTTTTCATTACTGCTAGACCTCTCAGCCCGTACGTAAATTTTTGACCTTGACTTTCAAGTTTAACTGACTTTTCAAAAACTTAAAACTTTGGCCATTATAGATGCACTGTTGAAGGTAAGGATTTTATATTTCATATAGGCATTATATGATGGTACCATAATATTTTAACTTTTGACTTTGAGCTTGGACTTGAACTTGGACTAAGAAAACATCTAAAATACATGCTTTCTTCCTGACAATGCCCCGCCGGTGAGCTATGTTGTTTTTTGACAACTCTTGTTCTTTAAAATTTAATCGTATTTGAATGTCTTACTATCTGATAGATATATCAGATATCTAAAATTTTCTGTCCATATCACGTTTCATACTTTAATACCAATTTTGTCGAGGTCTTTTATGCATGCCTATTTTACTTATAGACAATTACAACATTGACACAAATAATGAAATGACAAAATATGGAAACAACCACGCATTATGAGATTTAAATCAGACCAGACGGAGTGACAGACAACATAGTAGAAATACTAGACAGACAAACAACTAAGAAATACAAACTATACAGAAAGAGAGAAAGAGCAAACAGACAGAAATACCAGACACACAAACCAGACAGACAAGAAGATAGACGATGGATGGATGGGGTGAACAGACAGACAGACAGACAGATAGATAGATAGATAGATAGATAGATAGATAGATAGATAGATAGATAGATAGATAGATAGATAGATATGCAGGCAGGTAGATAGATGGATAAATAGATATAACACCGGTCCTCTGAAGATTTGTTAGTCGCCTGGCTGTCATAACAAAACATTTGTAAGAGGAGCATTGCATTGGATTAAACACTTTTAAAACAGACATTTTATTAAAATTATCCCACTTGATAATTTCTAACATCAATGATCCTTTATTATATGCATATCGTATCATACCATAATACTTTATAAAGTATAGAATAAGCAATATACGTTCACCAAAAAATAATCAAAATAAATCGATATACTCTTGATTAATCGTGCACCAAACTTTTTGCATTCATTTCATATGAACAATATTACGCTAATAAAACTAACAACATCAGAAGATAAATCTTTATTAAGCTTATTAAGAGAACAAACCTCCTCTAACCATACCCACTATATCAGGTGTCCCGATGTCATGACATTCGCCCTTGATAAGAAGGTAAGAGCACTGTTACTTTAACCAAATCACAGTATGATATGTAAAGTTGACAGGCAATATTTGGTCTGCCTTAAGTGACCATAGCACTAAAATTTGAATTGATTTAACAGTCACTTCGACGTTTCTACAACTTTTCCACTTTCGCGGACTTCTTCAATTCTCAAACTTCCTACGACAATGGGACTGACGAAGGCATAGCAAGGACATAGTTATTCCACGTCATGGAGGACTTTGTAGAAATCACATTTATTTCGTAACTTGAAAAGTATTCTTGTCTACCTCGTTTCAACCTCTGAAGTCGCTCCGGAAGAAAACAAAATAAAATTCGTAGAAATTGATATCTGGCTTCATAGAATCTCCAAACATACATAACAGGGTTGATAACACTGCTTATCATTACTAGTATCTCAAACAAAAACATTATAGATTTTACTGGTCCATTATTTCCTCTATATAAGGCATCAATCTCTGTTAAGATTGCGATGGGAAAATAACACATTAGGGTTACTGCGGATAATGCTGTCAGTTTCTGCAATGACCGATTCCTTTCCACATTTCCCTTTTTAAATGCAATACCTTCTTTGACAGATTGTGCAACATTGTTAATCTTCTTATTTACATACATCATCATATATAGATACATAGGAATGTTAAACATGATAATTATCTTAAGCAGAATTCTCACACATATGTTCAGTCTGTTTGTCTCACTACTTACATAGTTTGCACTGCTGATACTGATGAAAAAGGAGCAGTCGAATCCTGAAGCTGTCTCTTTGTTGTAAAAATTCAAATATGACATAACCATAGAAGAAAAGTATATACAAACGGATATGATTTTAAGTCGGCCTTTAGTTACAACTTCTATGTATCTAAAGTTAAGGTATATGGATATACATCTATCCAAATTGATCACTGTTACTGTCATTATCGAAGCTGATATCGATATATAAGCAATATATTTTTTTATCTTACAAGAAAACATCATTTCGTATACACTGTATGGAATTATTAGCGATACTCCAAGCAAACAGTCAGCAAAAGCCAGGCATAATGATAAGGTACGTACCTGGTAAACAAGTTTCTTACATCTTAAAAGAATTATTATTGCACATAAGTTCTCCAAAAATATGACTAATCCTAATATTGCTGAGGAATATCCATATTTTATCCATCCTGATAGTTCTGCCGTCCCGTTTCCCATCAACACAGAATAGTTTCCACTACCCATAACTAAAGCCTATTAGCACAGATATGTATATAGATATATATAAGTGTATTGTAACGCACAGGCTCTTGAATGATAGCTGATCTAAAGAGGATATAAAATATCACCTGCAACCATAACTGTAGAGCGAAAAGGTGGAATGATCCATTACAATATTCTTCGGAATTAGCAAACATGTATATTTTAGTATTCAGTGAAATTAATTTGACAATTTGGAACTTGGCTCAGAAAAAATATCTAAATTAATGAAATCATGTTTTGTATAATCTACTAAGCACTTGACAAAACATCAGAAACATCAAACATCATACATGTATTTGGGAATATGTAGAAATGTGAGTGTAAATTAGATAAAATTTGGTAAATCCACCTCAAGTCAAGTTTTGTATTTCTTCAAGTAATTTAATGTTTCTTATTTCTAGTAGTACCAGAATTATTTTGTAACTTCAAATATTTTGACACTCTTTCAATTCATTCTTCCTTCGATCTGGGAATTTTCGATATGCAAAATTATATATGAACACGTATAAAATCATCTGGTGCAAAGTGTATTTATCATAAAAATTAGGTTGTTATAAAATAACTAATATTATTTATCATTATAATCGGGATTAATATGAAATATCATTAAATTTTCGGTCATTAATTAGTAATGAAGATAACATTTGCTTACGCAGTATATTTGTAAGCATTCATTCGAAATTAATTATTGTATTCTTTGTCTTTGAGAAACAATATCCATATAATCTAATATCTTGGACATTCATTAATCTTTTTACTTAACTCAAAAGATCATAATTGCATAAATGCACCAACGTAAATAATCCCATTTATCACTAATAATTTTCCACTCACCAAATGAACAAATATAATTGAGACCAGGTAAATAACATATATGTTCTTGCTGTAAAATGTATACCTAGAATTTTTCAGTTTGAACAGCTGTCAGTCGATCTAATATCATGACAATTTGATAAAAAGCTTTCTTCCTCCTTATCGTATAAATACTTGAAAGCTAGACAAAACGTAAGAAACATTATGTTCAATGTTGAGCCGTGTTATAAACACTTAAAAATCTTAGTTCTTAGATCTTAAAAGTCTAATTTTGCTTATGATTTAATTCAGGATTAATATAGCTTTGTTCCTATGATGTTAACACCGACCCAAACTGTATCTCCTGATGTAGTTATCCTGAAACTATTGTTATTGAATACATTTCAATTTCAAAACATTTGGTATTGAATATAAGACTAAAACTCATGACACATTTTTAAAATCCCCTCTCTTTTAGGTCAATTTATTTAAAAGTTTGATCTTCAAGTATTTATACTTTCGATTTCCATAGTTTGGGCATTGAGCATCAATTACATGTAAGAGACATAAATTGTTGAAATGTGCATATGATGGATGCACGAATTTAATAAATGTATATGTGTTATTTTTTTTATTTAATAATCATAATTAGATAATATGTAGAATGGACCGATGGCATTTTACTTGATTAAGATATGAAAAAACCCCAGTAATTAATTTGGTAGTTTTGTGACTACTATATCTATATATGTGAATGATAAAAGATGTTACTACAATTGCCAGACCTTAAAGAGAATTAAATTTTAGAATAAAATGATAGAAATTATTCAATTTTTTCCCTTGAACTGAACTGAATAAATAACGCCAATAAATAAGATAGAGTAACGCCTTTCCTAAATTACTGATAATGATACACATGCATTTACTAACATTTAACATAAATATAAGAAATGAATTTCAAATCGTAAATTTCCAATATTTAGAATGAGATTTCCTTACACTGTCATCATACGGTTGTATATTTCATAGTTGATACGATTCACAAGAACTTGCAGTAAGCTTCTAGACTTCCACGCAAAAACAAATTGCAAATTGCTTTAAACTTTTAAGGTTACGGATTTCATAAATTTAGAAAGAGAAAGACTTTTAGAAGAATTTACATATCTTGCTCAGAACTTTTATCTGGATTTTGTGCGTTGTTTTGCAATATGTGCCACAATAAAATCTCTCGTCCTAAAATATGCAGTATTGATCCCCTCTTCAGCCTTTTGCAGGTTTTCTTGAGCGTTGTACTCTGACTGATAGGACAATGCTGACTGTATGGAGGACCTTGTCTAAAACTTTGAAGAGGATGTGAGGTGCTTAACATCTTTCCCTGTGAGTATTAACTGAGATATGAATACGTCATTTTATACTTCAAAAGAGGATTTTCCCCAATGATACTGTATGTTTTTACAATGATATGACCTTTCAACATTAGCTACCTGTTGGTTCTTGTTCTCGCTATGAAGGCCCGTCATTATGTTTACCACACTAATTGAATATTCTGGCATTTGAATTGACCGTCCTAAGCCGATACCACGAGTACAATATTAATCTCATATGATTGTGATATCTTTTATGTAATTATTCTACTTTTTGCAATGCTTGTCCGTGGCGGATCTCTCATGCAGCTTAGTCAGATCTCTTGTCCTTTCTAAACTAAGTGACCCAAGCGATATAGCATTAAGAGCAATTACAATTCTAAGGACAGCCGTATGCATCACAAAATACCCTTTAGTTTAACAATTTGCAAACTGGCACTACTGTACATTTGACCGTCCACCAGCAGAGATATCGACTCACTGATAACAATAACTAAAAGAATTCATCTATCTGTATTATACCATTGTGTTACATTCGTGATCTTAAATGTATAACAGGTATGCTAAATATATACAATTTGTACATCTCGAGTTTTTTTTATACAAATCTTATACACTAGCTTATATCATCCATATAGCTTCATTTCTCTCAATATATCGTTACACTACATGAATGTGTACGCAAATTTACAAAAAAAAACCAAACATGAAATCGAACTGTTAACTTCATTATTTAATTTGTTGGGGGTTTTTCTCCGTGTGTTTAATGTATATATAGATACAACACTCTTTGAAGTGTTAAAGTCTTTCCTTATCTTGATGTTTGAACTTTGATTTAAGTGGAGCGGTGGATACACTGTACACTACCAGTTATATATATATATATAACTGGTAGTATGCAGTGTATCCACTGCTCCACTTAAATCAGAGTTCAAACATCAACTACAGTTTTTGGGTTTGTATTGGTGTATCTGATATATATATATATATATATATATATATATATATATATATATATATATATATATATATATATATATATATATATATATATATATATATATATATATATATTATATATATATCAGATACACCAATATCTGAAATTAACATTAACTTGCTCAAGAATTTTTTTTGAGTAATATTCAACAATATTGCCTTAATTATTTTCAATGCCTTGATACATCTATTTGTACAATGCTGTACATAGAAGGGTCATTTTTATTTTAGACGAAGTATCCGGTGTTTGGATTTATTCTAGTAGTTTTCAATGATGACAGACATTCTTATAATGATGAAGTATTTTCTACGTCATCGAGTGTTGTGTAAGAGAATAACATACTATGTTCCTAATTATTCTAGTTATATTCCACATATTTGTTAAATACGGGTAACTGGTGCTCTACCACTGGGATGTCATTGTGCATATTCAACAATTTAACAAACGAAATTTTCCATCATTGAGTTGTTTTCACTATTATCACTATGGTGCCTCTTTTTCATCCAGAATGTCTACAGCAGCGTATCCACTGCTCCACTTATATCAGATTTCAAACATCAACTACATTTTTTGGGTTTGGATCAGTGGGTGAGATGCTTGGTCAGTACTCAAGAGGTCACGAGTTCGACTCCCGCCGTGGACACATCAGTGTCCTGTCTTTCTGATGAGCACGTAAAATGGGATCTCCAAGCTGCATCGGACGGGTCCGTTGCGTTATAAATTTCGATGCTATGCTACAGGCAGTGACGTTTTATTGTATATTACTTATTATGAAATGGATATAGTTTTTCTTTTAAATAACATTACCAGTATTATAACTCTCAGTGAAATTCAGTGGTGGATTTAGAGGGGGCAGCCCCCCCCCCCCTTTTTCGTCACATATTTACCAGTAAATCTCTAGATTTGACACCAAAAATGGCTTAGTAGTCTGGCTAATACACATGTGCCCCCACCCCCTCTTTTCGGAAATTCTGGATTCGCCACTAGTTTTACTGCGAATTGAATGATTTTTATTGACACTAAAAGCGCAGTAAAATCTAAAAATAAATTTAAGGATTTCCAAACTCCAAACAGAAAGTAGATTTTAAAAATGGGAGATACACATTCAGATACCGATTTCAGTTCCTTAGTCAGAAAGGACAAAGCCACATGTATTCATACATGTAACTTAGGAATTACGGATACTGAGGGAAAATACATGGATTTTGCAGAAAGTGGCACCAGAATTAACGTGAGATATAATCTAAGTAAGTCACAGTGTAGATAGATCTAGGTGGTATTTTTAGTACAGTATCTATAGATTAAGTGTGTATCTTGTCCAATGATGCTAGCGTTTATATTTACGACCTTCGTTCGACCTCCCCCCCCCCCCCCCCCAATCAAGTGTGCACATGAAGTTACTTCAGTATTTTTCTTGTTGCTATTTTTAGATTTATTCAAATTTTAACCTAATGATATTATTTTTAGAACTGTCACATCCTACTTAAAAAGATTTAACCGACTTAAATCGGGTATTAAACATCTATGATATCTAGACGCAGATCCAGAAATTTTGTAAAGAGGACCATCGTGAATGGTTTTCCGAGAGGAGCTAGGTTCCCCATTATTTGTGTATGTGTGCAGTGGCGAATTTAGAAGAGGGGGTAGTCTTTTCGCCACAATACAAATAAAAATATGGCTAGTAGTTTGGCCAATACACATGTTGGCCCCCCTTCTCGGAAAATTTGGATCCGCCAGTGGCGTCTGTGTGTGTGTGTGTGTGTGTGTGTGTGTGTGTGTGTGTGTGTGTGTGTGTGTGTGTGTGTGTTTGTGGGTGTGGGTGTGTGTAAAATTACTAACAATTTACATGAAAAATAACAAGAATGGTAATCAGTGTATCAACAATAAAAAAATAATTGAATGTTTACGGTATCTGATTTCAAAACGTTCACTAGAAAAGCTATTAATCTGCACTACAGTGGTAGAACTGTATAGGGTTGGGCTATTACCACAGCATTAGCTTTTGATTTATACACACCTCCTAATAGAGTATCAGGTGTGTCAGATAACATATCGTGAGATAATGAGTTATCTCTCCGGTGCCCATCACCCATCACAGTTAAACAGAAATCCATTGGTATTGTCAAGATATGGCTTTGCATGAGCTCAGCGTGATGTATTCAGACTTTATTAGGGTACTTAAAAACACAAAAAAAACCCCAAAAGGTCGTATAGAAGTTAGTTAAGAAAAAGGATAAGCTTCAGTTATCAAACCCACAAACACAAACCTAGACACATACTTCTTCTACAAAGTATATATCACTTCATAAAATATAGACAGACGGATCGTATATATAATGCACTTAAGAAGTCATTGTCGCAAAGAGATCACTTACTATTAATATTCCTTTTGGTTGTGCTGAAAAAGGATTAATCTCTGAAATATGGAGGAAAGTCAGAGCGGATGCAGGATTTGAGTTAAGCGGGTGGTAGGGGATATTTACACTGCACTGGTTAATGATTAAATTGTATTACAAAACTACAATACCTAAACTGTCGTATAAAAGGTGAAATTGATGCCTGCTGTTTTCACAAGAAGATCCCGATATATTTCATTTGTTTTTATTTGCACTGACACAATGACCCCATGACATACACATTGCACCTTTACAACTTAGGTTATAGGTTACTTTCTATTTTGAAATAAAAATGTACAAATAAATTAATTACATCAAATTTAAAAACTCTAAGCCAATTGTGCCCCCTCCCCCTTTTAAATCGGTTCGTAAAAATGATACACAGATAATATGTTATCAATAAAATATACATAGATACATAAAGTACAGAAAGTAAGGGAGTACGGCACGTCCGGGAAAGTGCATATCAAAGGTATTAAAAACATTATTGCAGTTTAATAGTCAAAACAATGCAGCTTACAGACATGTCAAGATTATAATATGACATGAACAAAACAATACATGGTCAAAAGCGTGATAATTAATTCTTTCTCTCTCTCTCTCTCTCTCTCTCTCTCTCTCTCTCTCTCTCTATATATATATATATATATATATATATATATATATATATATATATATATATATATATATATATATATATATATATATATATATATATATATATATATATATATACCTCACAACCATACCACGCTATGCCACTAAAGTTAGTATTGGAAAAGTACTAAAAAGACTGGGTAACAAAATTAAGTTGCATATTGAAACATTTCCTCATCAGTCTTTAGATTACCTTCATATCTGAATACTATCATCTTTGTTTTATTTATATTTAATGCTAAAGACTATTTATTTGTCTAATCGAGAAGTCCCGGGTTCGACTTCCGTCCTAGGCACATCCGAATGACGGAACACCAGTGTGCCAAAAGGCGGGAGTCGAACCTGGGTCCTCTCGATCATGAACCGAGTAAAGTTATCACTAGGCCACACCGGCTTCGATTGCAGAGGCACTGCATTCAGTCAGAGGAGAAGTGTTTTGCACCCCCTTTTTTGTTCCCCCACTTTTTTGAGAAAGCATGGGTACTTTAAATCTCATTCGTCTGTCTGTCTGTCTGTTCGTCTGTCCGTCTGTCACAAAAAATTAACCTTAGTTATAACTTTTAACCGTTAGACGTAAGAACCTCATATTTTGCATGTGTGTTCCTAATTGCAATACTTTTCCGTTGGTACCAACATTTATCATATTACCTTGACTGTGACCTTTAACCTACTTCAATGTAACTTTCTAACCATAGGATGTGGAGCCTTATATTTGGCTTGTTTGTCCTTAATGGCGCTGCAGATATATGTAGACATGCACAACCATGACAATGTCACAGATCACTGCACCCTTCCTAATAGAGCCCTGAAAGCGGGGGTCACAAATCTCTGAATTTGCTTGGGTTTTTGTTTTGTTTTGTTTTGGTTTTGTTTTTTTTTTTTTGGGGGGGGTGTTTTTTCATTTCTTTTTTTGTTTTTGTTTTTGTTTGTTTTGGTTTTGTTTCGTTTATGGCGCTATATGTAGAGCTTTTCAATAGTTACTGACCATTACGGGTTACTGAAATGTTACCTTATGATTAAGCAATATATGTAATAGAATAAAGCTATCAATGAATCACAAAATATTATATTAATTTAACAGGCGGTACAGCTACAACAATTACAGCTATAGGATGTACAAATCTTCAAGTAGGATGCAATAATACCATGATTGTCAATCACGAACATGCCTCAAATTCAACACAATCCACTATAGAAAGGAATCGTAGACCGGAGTCAGAACTCACAAGTTGGTATTCAGTGTCAAAACTTTAATAAATACATTATTCTCTTGTCAAAGTACAAACACATGTACATCACGTTTACTATTATATATAAATTAAGTATAAAAACGTAATTTTTGATGGCAGAAAGGTAACGAGAAAATAGTTTTGTAAACCAAAACAATTACAAAATATGGTTGGTTGATTGGTGTTTAACATCGCTTTCAACAGTTTGTCAGTTTTATGGCGACATGGAAGCAAGAGATGACAACCTGTCAAAATTGGTGGTGCAATCTGGGAATCGAACTTGGATCGTGTGCATTGCAAACCATTACACTTACCTTGTCCCACTACACAATAATAATAATAATAATAATAATAATAATAATAATAATAATAATAATCATACTAATAATAATAATAATAATAATAATTATTATTATTATTATTATTATACCTAGTGGTATAGCGCCGGACTCCTGATCAGGAGGCCGGGGTTCGAGTCCCGCTGTGGTCATGCCGTTGTCCTGTCTTTCGGATGAGACAGTAAAAACCAAGGCCCCGTGTAATGGTATGCATGGCACGTTAAAGATCCCTCACTGCTTCGGGTGGGTCCGTTGCAAAGGTCAAAATGTGTATGCCCCGCATCAGGCAGATGCCGTCACCATTTACGTGAAATATTCGTGGTGTGACGTAAAACAAAAATCAATCAATATTATTATTATACTAATAATAATTGACGGTTGGTATTGTTATTGAACAGAAATTGTAGGTATATAGAAATTATCCTGCCTGTCAGTCCGGTCGAATACAACTACTATATAATGTCAAATTTACTTAACATTTCACGCAAAGTCTTACCCATGATGCAAGGGATATCTATATCCTTGGCTCTAAGCCAAGGTCACTGGAAGCCCACGACCAGAAAACTATTATCTGGTGCGATCCATCAATTTTATGTACCACTTTGCTACCACGGAGATATTAACCTTATCAACTTTTATCTACTGTCAGTGACAACAGTCGTGAATAAAAGTTTTATTCTACTTTCAAATCGAGTGTGTTACAACAATTACATTGTATACTGACACAGCTGATGAATGCAAAATAGTAATAAGTTAATCTTAACTTCAAAATATATATTTATTGACTGATCTGTGTTCATTGAAAGATTGCAGAGATAAACCAACATATCAAGACTTACAGTTTGTATGTCAACATGTCAGGGATCAATGGAAAATGTTAGGAAATAAATTAGATCTCAGTGAACCTGAATTAGACCAAATAGAATACGATTACCAAAGGGAAGGAATTCAGGAAATAATTTGGCAGTTGCTACAGAAATGGAAGAAGAAAGGCCAAAATGTTACTGTACAGAAACTTGCCTTAGCTCTATATAAAGTGAACTTATTTGAGGAAGCGTTTACTCTTCCTGTCAAAAATAAATGATCAGTTGTTTCCATTCTGTGCTCATTTCTCGTATTCATTTCATTGACAAATCTGCATACATATTGTTTTATTGTGGTAAATTTCTTTTTGATAACTTATTATTCGTGAAGTGTGATGTTGCTACAATTTCTATACATGTCTGTTACTGTTAAATAAAAGGAAGTATAATGTGTATAATTTTATTCTCTACTGAAAAAAAAAAGTTTGGGGAAACATATAGTTGTCATCGTGTCTGTTGGTCTGTTTAATTGTCCGCCCGAGATAATATTCCTAAACCGTTCGCCAGAATTCAATCATACTTCACACAATTGGTTCTCGGAACATGACCTTTCGTACAAAAGGCACTCATAGAATCTTAACTCTTAAATCTTAAATCTTAACTCTTAAACTACCAGAAAGAGTTAATATTTTAGTGAAATTTCCACAGACGAAGACCATACATAATAAACATGATAATTACCACTCGGGTCATGGAAATACAGACAATGTCTCTCAGGATATTTCTGAAAGGCTAAGGTCACTCAGCAACTAGAACTTCAAATATGTTTATCCGTTCATAATTCCAACATCCTTCCTATATGGATTGATGATTCGGTTACTGTTCAATACCGTGTCTGTGCCGATAGTTTCAATAAAGCGGACAATGTTTGTAAACCTTTGTTCTGTATTGCGTTCCCCTACTCTTTCAAAATTGCATAAATCATCCAGTTTTGGTCCACTGCTTTAACGGCTACCGACATTACTATCAGATGTGTACGGTCCTGTGGCACTGTTTCTTTTTACTTCTGCTGTACGCCGGGCAGTCGTGGGCTGAGGTTTGTGGAAGGACAGAATTGTGCCAGAAACGAAATCTCAATAGATTCTAAACAAACCTTATTATGATTCTCCAAACTGGACCACCACCTCTGCCTCACTTAAGTAGAACGGCAATGGCATGACAGTGTTGGTCTTGGGCATTCTATGAATGGATAAAAAGTTTTAAAACTAGGTCTGAAAGCATGCTGGCGACTGCTTCCCTCTATACTGTATCACATCTCGTGTGGTTTGTAGCTGTGACTTGGGAGATACCTGTTATTGTGTTTTGAACATTTGTCTGGCGTCAGGTTTACGATGATCAGTCACCTATACCGCCATTTCTTTTGACTGTATTGTCTTGCTTCTGTCGTTGTTGCTGATTAACCACACTAATTGAAAGACGTTTGTTAACCGCAGCACAATTTTATACTTTTGTATTGTCTTTTTCCGTGTATTTCTACTATTATCATGTCTTGTGTGCATGTCTTTGGTCAATTTTGTCATACAGCTTTGTCAGATGTCTTCAGTTTTCTCTTGTTGTAACTTGTTGCAGCATGTGTTGAAATTGTTGTTGCTGTAATTACAGTTGCTGCTGGAACGCCTCTTGTTATTGCATTTATTGTAAGCGCTGCATTTCTTGTTGCAAAGACGCCTGTTTTTGACCGTTGTGGTACTCTAGCCCCACGTTTATAATCACTGTTGCTGGCGTGTTGGCTGACTGCTAAACATTTATAGTAAATTTTGTTTCTTCGCCAGCTGTTACAGTGTAGTTCGGGAATTATCTGACCTTATGACGTACTACATGTATAAGATGAATAAAAGCACCGATGCTCTTTAAGTTTCGGATCTTTATTCGTTTTGCAACAATTTGCGTGGATATAATTTGGAAAGAGAAAAAGGGGGAGGTATTCCAATTTTCAAGTGTATAGTGTGTGTATAGATTTAACAAAATGATGAATTCAAATGCTCAAACCATGAATACTAATCGTCCACAATTTTTTTTTTATAATAAATGTACAGTTTACATAAAATCTTGCCAAAACCGTATACTAACAAATCTAAGATTACAGTTCAAATATAATGTAAATGACGGGAATATTTAATGGAAGAACTATGGTCAGAATGAGAATAATCAGTAGCAATATTATTACGTTATAACCTTGGTTATTAACAATACATAATATTTCCAAAACTGAACTATAAATAAGACTACACTACATGTATAAAAGGATTAACTAGTAAACGAAGGTTATATAAAAATACATCTCGTAAAACACATAAAATGATAAGCATCCTCGTATATACAGATTTGCCAAAATAGACTTTAAATTATACTCTTGGACATGTACTTATTGTTTTGGCCTAATTATTTAACTGATAGTTTCGTTGTTTATTATGTACAATCTTTCCAATTCAATATTTCATGCAACAATATAAGAAAAGATATATGTAGACTACACTAATCCGGTAAATTACACTACTCTGGCAAATTACAACACTACTAAAGTAAATTACACTACTCTGGTAAATTGCACTATTCTGGTAAATTATTGCACTACTCTGGTTAATTATTACACTACTCTGGTAAATTACACTACTCTGGTAAATTACACTACTCTGGTAAATTACTAATTTCTAAGAAAAATCTTATTTTTGTATCTTATGTCATCTATTTGTGCTTCTCCAGTAAATTTAAATACTGATATCCATGTATTTACAACGATATTTGACTCAAAAATTACATTATGGCTTACGATAAAACCAAAGTCACACCCCATAATACATTCGGAATGTGTCCGACTTCTTATTAAAAGATCTGGCATTGTGTAAAACTCGATGAGAACGCGTAAAGCCGGTTAACCCCATTGCCCCCCACCCCCCCCCCCCCTCCTTTTCGCTTTCAAGGCCATAGTACCTGAAAACTTAACTGTTACATCAAACATCCCATACCTGTATGCAGTTAAATATATATGTCATAACATATATCTTTAATACTTTGTAACGTTATCATATGTATACAAACATTGAACCATAGATCTGCCTTTACGGCAAAGTTCATTCACCACGATCGATTGCGCAACATTGCACTGTTAGACGTCGGCACAAAGATCTTTCTCGAACGTTACGCGATCATTTCATCACTTTGCAAAGGAATGCTATAAAAGTGAAATCTGTGAATGTAGAGGGGAGACATATCATGAAAGAAGTATTAGGGACTACACATTTACTAGGTAAGATATGATGAGATGAGTAATGTGAACTCCAAAATCAACTTTGAAACCACCCCTGTATTATATTGATAAGTCAAAACTAATTTTGGACGTGGTTCGATAATAAGTGTTCCGGATATTTTGAATCTATTATTTCTAATGCAAATAGATATTTTTATCTTATTTTAAGAACTATACAGGTGCGTATCTAACAAATTTGCCGATAAAAAGGGGTTCAACTGACTGATTTGGCATTTGACAAGAAACTTAAAACACCTTAGAGGAAACTTCGGGTGTTTATTTCCAAATTCCAGGGGAAGGGGGTACTCATGAAAGAATAGCTTTATTATGGTAACACGAGGTACCTCAACTCCCTTTTATCTTACCTTGTGATTCCATAAAGAGTCTCAATATGGAGTATTAGCAAAGCAAGCCAAATACCTATATCGATCATAATACTAGATTTGTTCTTAGGTACGGGGAATATTCAATAGGGAATTTCTTAGAGCTGAGTCAATAAAGAGCGACGTGATTTCATGCAAACAGCTGTGATATTGTAATCATTACAGTAAACAGTTAAAATGGGAAATAAGAAGTCTGGTTCAACGGTATGACAAAATCCATTTTAGCAAAACTGAGTAAACTTTGTAACCACCCATTTGATTTCAATTTCTTTTCAGGTCGACATTTTTCTGGTAACGTTCGTTACGATAATTTGTGACCGGCTGGTCGGGATATTTCAAACATCAAACGATATGCACACACAACAACTAAGTCGCTGTGTTCGCACTCTTGTGTAGTATTGATTTACTCTTTTGCAAAATAACACTATATATCCTGCAAAATCAACTTGAACTATAACATGTTCTTGCCAAATCTACCATAGAAAAAAGAACTCTGATTGGCTGAGCAGCACCACGGTAAGTCTCGGTCTTTTACCATATCTTTATTCTTTGCTACAGACTTATTTGTCATGTGTGCATATGGTTTAATATGTGAAATATTTCGATAAACCAGTCACAAATTATCGGAGCGAACGTAACATGAGAGAAAAGTTCATTCATCTGCCACTCGAAGATGATGTGGACACATTTTCCCTCTCATATTGGTTTGATGGGATAGAGAATTTATTCTAGTTTCATAAAATACAAGCCTTGTGACCTTGACGATTTATTTTAGAAAACAGCGTCGAGTCTTTTGCGTTGACCCACAATCCAAAAGAGTTCAATACAATTATAGCATATTATACAGAAAAGGGCAAGGGGTCATTGCGTCTACGACTTGTAGTCCATTCATTTTGACTAACACGTGAGATATCTTATTTTCCGATTTAGCGGGGTGGAGGGGGGGGGGGGGGGGGGGAGTTTTTATCGCTTGCAATGTCAGAGTATCAAATGAAATCAAGTCGCTCATTTTGGACTTTGTTCGTAGGAATTGCCTCCGATAGCTTATTGGACAGAGCTCTGGTCTAGTTTCACAAATGGACTTACACCCAGTGGCAAGCTTAGTCGTTCCTTACATCCTGACTGGCATAAAATAATTTTCGTTTATATAGGCATCATTTGTTTATACAAACATAAGTGTAGGACGTAAATTGCATATACTGATGAATTATGATGATATATCAATAAGAATCCCTTCAGATACAGAAGCTGTCTATAGACCCAAGACTGATTTGGATGCAAGCGTACGCCCTTTTGTGAATCACGGGTAATATGCGCCACTCTATTCGACAGACCCGATTTTTGAATACAATCGGTGGAAAAGAAAACCAGACATTGCTGTTACATAAAGATTTACTGTCAAGCTTTAATCCTAAAAAAACAATAGTATTTCGTGAAAAAAATAATTCTAATTAAAGAATATAGGCTATGTAATTGAAGAATATTACTCTGTAAAAATATATCTTAAGATAATTGTCTTCGTCTGCGAGTTAATATAAAAGGAAGCTACTTTATAGCAATGCTTACCCTGAGGGAATACGGGTCTTCTTCATAAATACATGTTAGTTATGTGTTAGTATTTCATTATCAAATAAAATTTTATACTATAAACTACAATCTGTTTAAAGATGAAAATTTTATTCCATCTTATCGCTCTCTCTCTCTCTCCATTTTCCAATGACAATTTTTTAGTATCTTAGAATGCGCGCTATAGACATCGAAACATTAATTACAAAACTTTTATTCAAAATATAAAGTACATATTATGTGCAATGTTAAATGCACATTCTAATAGAGATATTTATCAATAATCCTATGATAGACATATAATTTTGAATTCTTTTCATCCTAAACAGGATTATCTGTATAACAAAATCTGGAGAACAGAAACGCAGAAAGAAATGGATGTCAAAAGCATCAGAGGACCTAGAGATGGACACACATTTAGGAACAATTTACTCAAAAATTTCTGTCATCTTAAACACGGATATATTGAACGTGAAGTGGTAAATATAAACAAGACTTCTATAGACGATGTAGAGAAGGTCAACAAAATGCTGCAACATTACTGGGACGACGGCATGTACACACCAAGCTCTGGGAACGTCAATAAAAGTACTAAATGTACGCACTATTCCCTTAACAAACATCGAAGGTGGGAGATCCCTGCAATAGTACAAAACGCCCTGCACAAAGTCAGCCAGGAGAATTTCAGAGTCGTTGTCTGTGAAAGAAAAATACCAGCATCCAAAATTAAAATACGTGATGACGATTATAATTTTTGCTACACACTCTTTCAGTTACACATCAATACATGGAAGGACTGTATATCCTATATTGACAGTAAGGGGACGTCATGGACACACATTGTACCTAAACGAGTGTCCTCCTTCTTCGACCTCAGAAGAATGTGTAACAGAACTGAGGGTCATCGGAGAGAAAAATATCCAAGTAAACATAATCAACATTGGAGAGGGTGCCAGAGGAAAACACTTCCCGTTGGAAGACATGGGAGACATGACGGAACACACTCAACAAAAGTGAGAAATTACGAGTAAGTTATAAGCACAAGTTGAAGGTAGCTTCAGAAATAATATCTTGGGCATCTGAAGTTATATTGTTGTTGAGGGTCAAGGAGGAGTGGGAAATCCTTGTTGTAGAAGAAACTTGTTATTGTACACTTCATTTTCCATTGTAATAATCTTTATATGAATTTTCATCGCAATCTTGGACAAAGCAAGTGTATCCTACTGCCCGGTTTTACCCAGGGCAACCTCTTAAAACGTTAAGCGTGTGCTTTATTCACGTCTGATTTTCTGTTTATCAATTCTTTGGTTAATTTCAGACTTCATCTGGGAGAAGATAACCCACTTGATTGCTTAG
Source organism: Pteria penguin (assembly GCA_035048485.1). Lineage (NCBI taxonomy): Eukaryota > Metazoa > Mollusca > Bivalvia > Pterioida > Pteriidae > Pteria > Pteria penguin. Next base: position 55,504,797 of record CM068580.1, on the reverse strand, counting down.
AGATCCGATATGAGTTAGGACATCCAATTCACCCATATTCCAGACTTAAGTTGATACGCAATATAGGGTGCTATGCTATAGGTATGCATATTTCTAAATTTATCAAATTGGTCGTGTCTGCTCAGTGAAATCAATAACTATGATAACGTTTTTTCTCATTTCCTTCCGCACAGTTTTAACTCGGAATTCAGGACATTTTCAGTAGCTTGTAAGTGTCCGTAATGTAAATAAACGAAAGTAACTGGTGTCACATGGTTATTGCATTAACAGCAATGTAGAAAGTGCCACTGCCACATTACATCGGGAAAAAGGGTGTAATAACACTAAAATCAAATCCTCTGTCGCACTAAGAACAATGTACCACAGTGGACATTCACGGACCACTAAAATTTAAAGATGAGATAAAGGAAATCGTATCTTTATGTGCCAATACGTCGCCTATGTTTTTGTAATTATCTTTGTATTTCTTTTTAACATACTAGCATAAACTCGGTCTTTCATTAATTTTGCAGAACAAAAAATTCCACATTATCGTTGCGGAATTTATTTTAAAAGAAAACAGAAGGCATTAAAAAAGACAAAACAGAGAAGAAATAGGTATACATCCAAGTTGTTTTTGGATGGCAACTATCATGAACAACTTAAAACTGAGTTGATTGAATATGAAGAGGACTTGATATCTCAAGGTAGTTGTATGTACCAATATGCAAGACAAGACTGCAGATGTGGCTGGCCAAAGGTTGATTATTGCAGCTGCTTAGAAGACCATGTTGATAGCGAATGTGAAGTTGACAACCGTCATTTAAACACTTTACCTACTGAGCAATTCCGTAATTTTCCTCTCAGTGTAGACTTGTCTTCTGTTATTAAAAATAAGATAAGTAAAGGGAAACATAAACGAAAGCAGCAGAAGGGATCACATTTAAATATGACTTATCCAAACTTTGCAGTGTCCAACTGTGTTTCCAAATGGTTTAGAAAAGGCGAATACATACTTTGTAAAAGTGAAGATCAAGTGAATGAAGTATGCCAAATGGACAATAAGTCAGAAAACAGCGATTCTGGAAGTATTTTAACTACCTCACATATCGAGAATTTGTCAGGCTTTGATGTACCAGATCTTATATGTAAAATCAAGCGGAAATCATTGACCGACAATATAGTGATTGGGGACTGTGAAATCGGCCAAGCCTTTCCTGTTCGATGCTCCTTCCCCCTGGACAAACAGTTTGGAGATGACGAGCCATCCTTCTCCTTGGCTATATTGGAGAAGGTTTTTTCATCTCGGCAACATTTACATATAGGAAACTATGCGTAAATATGTATTTGTTTGCATAAATATAGAACATGTATACCTTTTAATTTTGTGCACCATATGCGCATTTCGACAAGTTATGTCTCTTCAGTGATGCTCATGGCCTAATCTTAGGAAAAACTTATTTATAACTCATATAGAACAGCTATTTTGCATTATTGGGCTCATAAGATATCTGGTTTTCGCGGCAGACGATCCACTTTTTGGTACCGGATTGCGTCACCATTTTAAGGAGATTGGTAACCTCCTGGTACTATGTGACTACAATTGACGTAAACTCCTTATCAACCAATAATAAGCCGCTATCTTCACTCGTACGAGAGTTTGTTAAGAATTGACTTTCATATTCAGAATTAATATATATGTATACAACAATAAGGAACTTTCAAATACCTGCTGAGTGGAGGTGCTGAGCTGTAGAATTTCCCCTCAAGTGTCAAGTGTGGGTTAGAATCTCAAGAGTAAGGTTTAACTCAAATTTCTCCTTAGATAGGTTCTTTGGCTTTCATGTTTAGGTCGATTTGGTAAATGACTTTGCTCTTCAAATATTTATTAATTTGATTGAGGCACTTAAGGACTTCAAAATCGCTGCAAAGATGTAAGTTGTCGAAATGTTCACATGGTGCAACAAATTCATTCATGCAAATACGTTCTAATAATTTAAATTTTTATGAAACAAGAAATTTGATTGACCGTTGAAAGCATATTATAGCTTCATAAATTGGTTTGGTCGGTTGCTAGGAGCAATAAGCTACGTGGATATTTTCCTCCGCCCTTGTTACATTTCCATTTTTGTAGTTTAAAAAGAATCTAATGTTAATAATGCAAATTATTCAAATTATTCTAGTCTTATATTTATGGAATAAGTGTCTTATTTTGTGTTTTCATGCAAGAATAAATTACAATGGCTGCCGAATGCATTTTAGCGCATAAAGTCTCATAAATGCATCAGACATTCCTGCATTAAAACACAAAATAAAACATTTATTCTATAAATATATGCGCTTTTAACGCCAAAATTCTATACTGGAAACTTCCATTTCCTATTCATAAACCGCATCACGCAAATCATTTCGGAGAGAAGTTATAAACTGAAAGAACAACTGGTGTCCCACGACAACGTAACGTTTATCCAGAATGACATACTTTTGTCAGCTGTCAAGCACTTTAGCGCAAAATACAACTTGATGACGTCACTCAAGGTTCGAAATGTCGAACATTTCATTATGACGTCAAAAGCATAACAATTAAAAGACTGCCAAACATCGCTTTCCGTGCCGAAAAGGGGGATCAAATATGGGGATTTATGACGTCACCGATCAATGTACAGTAATAAACAACATATGTCTTGAAAGTTTTATTTCGGGCAATTACAATGGTTGTACATATATTAAATCATAAGGATTAACTTTAACAATTTTGCAATTTATTGAGATATAATATGGTATGAGGCAGTGCACACTTTTTTATAATCCGCATCGCGGATTATAAAGAGTGCACAATCTCAAATCCGAACAAACACGGAGGTCTGTCATAGTAACCACATCTAAAACACAACCTTATATCTTCGTGATATTTTACATTTTGATATGAATATTTTGCATTTTTCTTTAAAATGATTTCAATACATTCTGCTTCATGCAGTATATGGGTCAGTGTCTTATATTTACTGGATAAATCAATGTGGTAAACGTAGGAAAATGCAACCAGTGTCTTATATTTACTGGACAAATCAATTTCTTATATGTACGATAAGAGGATGTCTTAGATTGTTCCAACAATACAATAGTTATAATACAACTCAGTAAAGAACATATAAGTGGATGCTAATTTAGATTTTATTATTTTCTTTTCCAGACTCCGCATCCACAGCAGTAAAGGGGATCTTACAAAAGCAATAACTGATAATATGCAGCAGAGTCTCTTGGAGAATGATACAGACGTATACAATATGGCGGACATTCTGTGCATGGGACGTGCAGCAGTCCAGAAGGCAATAACTGCTAAACAGCAAAAGTGTGTAACCGATGTTTAATAACATATGATAATAAGCAAGCTAGGGCTAAAATATGCTGAATGAGATGGATTAATCTCAGTTTATACGATTAAGCACTAAATATACAGAGTGAGACACCCTGCTAAGACTGCACGTTTCCCAGAGGACCTTTTGAAAATGATGTTTCTCACGCTGTTTTACATCAAAAATGACAGAGAATTGAATCACATGTATTTTGAAATTAGTCAACACATATTTATATATACAGTTTTTTTTTTCTTATTGGTTAATTTTGTGCATTTCTCGTATTGTTTTGTAAGTAGTCATTTCTTTTTGTTTGTTTTTCAGGATTTCAACCAGAAAAACTAAGGGCGTTAATCTTTTGGCAAGACTGAGTGAAAACTTGTTAGTATCCAAAGATGCAATACATGAATTTAAAATTCCAGATCTGGATCTGATGGGAAAACTAATGGGACACCACAACCAGTTCCAGATCAAGAGTGTACGAGAGGCATCTGCTCTTCTAGAAAATAACACGTCAAATGATTCTGTAAGTCTCCAGTACATTTCTCATTGTACATAATGCAAGAGACTCGGTGCCTAAAAATATTTTGGGGATTTTCTTTATGACCTTGATGCTTGGATTGTGACGTCACAGGAAAATGACGCACTTTTCTACGTCAAACATATTTTGGTATGCTTTAAACAATGACATTAATGTGAAAAAAGTTATACTGAATAGTATATTGTCAATATTTACATTTGATAATTAAAGAAGAAAGAAAAAATTCTGACTCAGCCGTATGACAGAAGTCATCACGAAAATATACAGAATATAATGTAATGATATGAGGATACACAAAAATCTTCGATTGTAATGCAGTTCCGATACTGACTTGGGTCTAAGTCACATTTACCTTTTTTGAAAGAAGATGCATTTGTTTTGACATTGTCTTTTTAATCCACGGAATTCGAGATATTGTTAACACTTCGGTTCTTCTTCGTTGTTTACTTTTAGGTGGATATACCCATTGTTTCTTCAGTTATTCAAGATATACATATCAATCAATGTTTGAATGAACTGATGTGTGATATTTGTGTCTTGCCATACGACGATGACTTGGAATTTACTGTTTTGATGCCGTGCCGACATGCGTTTTGTAATAACTGCTTGTCTCAGTATATAATGGAAAGAGTAAAGAACGGCGCAAAAAAAGTTGAATGTTTGGTACGTTAAATACATATACAGTTATTATATTCCTCAGCAAGGAAGTAAAGGGTGTGAACAGAGCTCTAGACATTCATCTTGAGTATCACATTATTATCCTCAACTGATTTTGTCTTTTTGCTTGTTCTTTGTCATTGACCATCATCTCAACTTTTAATGTCAAAAACTTCTTCTGTTTTAAACATCGATTTATATTCTACATATTTAAAAAGCTGCTCACTGTAAAGATAAAATCATTTAGATGGACGTTACCACATATGTTTCAGTCTTTCATTAAATTTACACTGTTAAGTGCGCTTATGGTGTAAATCTTGAATACAAAGTCTAAATTACCCTATCGCTAATTTAAGATTTGAAGAATAAATGTTAAAATCTAGGTTTTTCATCTCGTGTAATATTTTGTGAGAAATAAGCAGAAACTGATTATGTTTGAAATCCTATCATCATGTTAATCTTCTGTAAAATTAATATTTATATAGAGATTTAAACATCTTATATAGAAATGTACTTTTGCTCTTTTATCAGTCTACATGTATTTTTTAGCGATAGGGAATCTGAAATAAAAAAATTAAATTTGATATTATGCACGACACCATGATAACAAAACAACATCTTATATCTACATTATGGATATGCCATATATGGTCAATACAAGAAATATGCAACAAGTTTGATGAAAATCCTTCACATAGTGGAAATATTCTTTTAGACTCTCAAAGAATGAGAATTTACTAATTATCATTATTTACATGTCTCAAACAGATGACGAAGCATGATACGTATTTTACAATACTTAGAGTGGTTACAGAAGATCTTATTAAATCCTATCGGTAAAACTGGAGGGGACTGTAGTTCATTCTGTCTGTCCGTCTCTTAGGGAAACTTTGGATTTCCGGACTTTTTTTCAACCTTTGAAATTATTGACTATTTACAAGAAATTTAGTATGTAGCTTTGCATCAACTAGTTTTAAGTTAAGCTCGAATTATGATTGGTGGAAACCGGGGGGACATGTATTGCTTTGACATTACTCGGTATGCTTGTTGTATTAGGAAAGAAATTGTCGCACTATACTGGACTACACCACAATGTCAAGTTTGATACCATCAGCACTCTTTAACAAATGGATGCAAAGGAACTTGGAAAGCATCGTGGAGATTTCTGGGAAATGGAAATGGTGCCCATACAATTATTGTGATAAAGTTGTTGCAAGAATATCTGATGGTGAGATCTGTTAATATTAATCGAACTTTATAAAGTGTGTATGTGAACATTTTGTTTGAAAATCCTTGCATCAAACATGACCTGGAAAAATATCACTGACATATCATAAATGCAAATTCGATGCTGCTGCTAAATGATAAACAGCTTCCTAGGTACCGCCGTCGCACAATATGTTACTGACACGAACTGACAGTGCAATACAGCAAAGCCAACATTATATGTTTTTTAAAGTTATGATAAATAATGTTTTCAAATTATTAGATTAATAATATTCTCATTTTCAACTATACCTATTTCAATGCACAATGGTTGTCATATTTGATAAGACAAACTAACGTTCTTAATTCAGGATACAGATGCATTTCTCTTGCCCGAGACATTGACTTCTGATTCTTAACATGAATGTAATAAGTTCACTGTTTAATCTGTCAGCTTTTCCTTTCCTTACAAACTTTACAACCTGATCGTTCATTTTAACTCGTAATTCACTATACATGTAACTATCCTCTGGATCACTGGCTTTTTTCAGTATTTGACCATGTACCTTACCGTGAATTAAATCTCATTTGTCTTTTGCAATCCATTTTGCTTGGAGATAACATTAACATAAATTTCATTATTTTTTCACTTAGTCCGTGTTACGGAAACAAAAACGTGGTATCTGTTATGTATGATTGGTTTCACATGCTTTATGTGTACATACGTCTTCTATTGTGATTACAGATGTTACACACTCTACAAAGGATACAACTGTCCACTGCACATGCTCACAAATCTGGTGTTTGAACTGTCAGACCGAGGCACATTGGCCGGCAACTTGTGCACAGGCAGAAAATTATGTAAAATTTCTTCAGGAAAATGGTATATCTGTTACTAGATTAGTTTACTAGTGATACTTTGTTTGATTTTAAGATCTCCGACACACGTTTTTTACTCTTTATATAATGGCATGACTTATTTTGTAAAATGTAGAGTTTTAATGGTGCATTCTTTGAAATATCTTTTACATTATAAATAAAATGATAGCGTTAAACACAAGGATATTGCTCTTGATACTATTATACTTAAATTTGCTTCAAAGGACCATCAAATATATGATGGGAAAATGACCGCTTACGGCAGATGGTGTATTAAAACAGGTCGAGTTTTGTATAGACTGTTAGTAGTAAGAAACAGAAAACAACGGTCGCTTAAGACAGGTGGTTACTTAATACAGGTGTCTTAAAGGGGGTTGATTTTTGTCATTTTAATATATTTCATGAAAAAAACATTGCATAGGTTATTCTGTCGGTTTTAAAATTTGCTCCAGTGGACTCTTAATTGTCCGCAAAATCGTATAAAGAAAAGGATTGTGTCTTTAAAATTTGTTCGAGTCGACGAGAAGTTCGAGTAGTCAGTGTTCGATTTAACAAGATTCGCATGTATTTAATACACCGTTGTGATTGACCGAAAACGAGACACGTACTTCTTTCTCTCTGGTCACCTGGGTCACTTTTATGTATATAGGGATCCGTGGTTCTCCAGCTAGATACAAGGTTTTGAGCGGCATTATTTATATAGTATTAATTATCTGTGCCTTTTACAGTTCTGTTTCTCAGTTTAAGAGTGGTCGTGAAAATCCTATACCATCCTGTTATACTTTAATCTCATACAGGCAGAGCTGATATATTCCCATATCATTTGCATGTTTTGGGAAATGGGTAAAGACTTCTATTAGACGTCCAAAATTATAGAGGTTCCAACTTTTGCAAGGTACTGCTGGCTTATTATTCGGAAAATATCTCTTTTTAATATATTTCTATGAAAAAGAGCTTTATAGATTTACATGATCATAAATGTGTGAAATTTTGTGGTCATTTTAGCAATAAAACAGAATAAATCTATCAAAACACAGGGATTTCCAGGCATAAAAATAGATTTTTGGTACTAATAAAGAACCATTGGTTTGCGCCTAAATACCAAAGATTCATGACTTGGCAAAATTTGAATGAGCAATGTGACATATAATGTATAGATAATGTTCTTTAACCTCAAATTTATGAAATCTAATAGGAGAGTTGTCTCAGATACCCACTTCTTCCGGGTTTTTAATTTTACTTGATTTACTATGTAGGGGTGTTGATTGATATTGTGAGTAAATCAACAATATTCCACCGTTTATTTATTTTTTTTTTTACATTTTATGAAATGAATTCATAATTATATAAATGTAATCAATTGTTATAATGAATGCTTGCACTAAAATATTTTGAATACAGGACATGCCGATGGGTTTGATGATGACAAAATATCTTTTGTAAATGTGAAGCGATGTCCAACGTGCCAGCAACCAATAGAGAAAAAACATGGGTGCCCGCATATGGTATGCAAGTGTGGTGAGAAATTTTGTTGGAATTGCTTGACTCCATGGAGTTTACATGAAGATACGATATATACAGGTCTTGGTTGTAAAAGAGAAGTCATGGAAACGGTAATTATCAAATATTCGAGTGTTCTGTGACTGTTATATATCATTTAAAAAATGACTGGCAAGGTTTTGAAGCTTTTCATAATACCGAAGGGAGCTTGATTGATTTATATTATGCATGCCTAAAAACTATAGAAAAAGGTACTTAATGAAGATAAAATTATGATGCCAGTGCCAGTTGGTAATCATTAAATAAAGATTTTGCCATCATCATAAAAACACCAAAAATCAATTATCTGAATCAAAATATGATATTCTATGTACACAGGAAATGTTTATACACCGGTATGTACTAAATAAGTCATTAATTTGAATAAATATAATGCGGAAACATTTGATCTGAATATGACTTCTATGTCAAGGGAGAAAATAGGTGAAATTGCATGTACTTACATGCTGAGCCAAGAAATAAAAAGCAATTTCACGATATAACTTTATTGCATGGTCAGATCTAGTAGTAGGGGAATAACCTTGGAATTTGCAAAATATATACAATGATTTATGACAAAAATTGACATGCGCACATTTAAAGGGGGTGGATTTTTACCAAACATTTTAATCTCTCTACCCTCTCCTAAAACAAACCAAAAAACAAAAAATTGTATCTTCTCTCGTAATGTGTAAATAGTATTCAGATATTCCTTAAAGTACCTGATCATAATGAGTAAATCTGGACTTATGTATAATTTCATAATTCTTATTTTCAGACCATGTTTTTAAACAGTACTAGTGCTAAGGTTTTTTCGTTACCTGATGAGTATTTCTTAGAGAGTGTTCGTCATCGTAAACTGGCGATAGAAGGACGAAACTCAACACTGCTGGAAGAGGCAATGAAAATTGTGAAAAACTTTGACCTGAGAGTAAGTTAATATGTATTGCATTTTAAGCAAGCCAGTGGTGATAATGTGACAGGCAATTGCTAAGTCAGTATAAAGATATTTAGCTTTTAAATGTATTGTCAAATCAATGTTTAAAAGCATAACTGTATTTTACATTATTGGAATGAAAGAGCAAGATGCGATTTAACCTCTTGTTTGCCACTGGTTTAACAACTGTCTCCTGATAATTAATCAATTTCTAATTAAAGTACGATTTAATGAAATTATGTTTTTGATCCAGACATTTTTCCACGGATATTTACTTTTATCTAATCCTCGACGGAACCTATTGTTATATGACCGGATCATTATAGATATGTACTCAGTATATGTATTTGTTGGGAAACTTACTCCTCGAAGATGGTATGTTTATAATGTAACCAGAGGTTTGTCCATATCCGTGTATAGAAAAAATTACCGGACAGCTCGATCCTTAGGAAAAATGGAATAAATAAAAACGTCCTGACTTGGATTCCTATCACTAGTTTGTTGATGACCAAAAGGTGCGGCAAAGGGCTCCGTAATTTAATTAATAGATAAATTTGCTACATTATGCTCGTGACGTAGAATATGTCCTGATTAACGAATCGATTTTAAAGTTAGTTTGCAAATCTCTTTGCTAAATATTTTCCGAATCTAGGACGCGAAGTTCCGCATTATTGGTGGAAAATAACATTGAAAAAAAAAAAAAATATATATATATATATATATATATATATATATATATATATATATATATATATATATATATATATATATTAGATTTCATTCAAACACCGTTAATAACATTACTAATAAATAAAAGTCAGCGAGGTCAGGGAAATATATTCCTTCCTTATATTATGAATGGAAGAGAATTTAATAGTTTTATTATATTGCAAAGAAGATAAATGAACATATGTTAGTTTTAAATAGTTTTGTTTAATGTATACTCAATAAATAAATGTGTGTTGTAGGATAAAATCATTTGTCGAACAGGATGGAGGAAGGTTTGGAATCTAGAGACCAACCGATATGACCTATATCGACATGTCTTGTACAACCTTGTATTGATAAGAGAGGTATGTATTTTGTTCAAAGAAGATGGATTATGATTTTATAGGATAAACTACTTCATAATGTCATGTTAAAGATAGTACCCATCTGTGTAAAGAAGAAGACACTTAGAATATTGTATGATGCTATTTATAAATTTGAATATAGTTAACATTTTCAGTGTTTCTGTGGTGAACCGAAATACATATGTACTGAGAAAACAATCTGTAAATTATTCCAAACAGAAGGAGTATCTATCTCCTCAATGCAGAGACCTGTCCTAATCAAACGGGAGAAGTTTCCTATTATCAATAACGTATGTATATTTCACTGTTGTCAGACACATTTCTTTTGGAATATAGAACCAAATACTCAGGCGAAGGGTTCGACGGAACCCCTTGTGACGTTGCGTGGTCGTGAAACTTTCTAAAGAGTGTTTGTTAAATTCAGTGAAACGTTTTACATGTATATCGTTAGTACGTTTGATGACAGCTGCTCGCACATCTGGTCTCCGGGGATTTTGAAATGTTGATGTATGTATCAAGTATGTATATGATACCCTGAAAAACGGAATCCAACCCCAAAATCAAACACAAATTAAGAAAAAACACATAAAAGACACCATTTATACTCGACTACAATTACCGCATACAAAAGATATGATGTTATGTTTATGTTTATTTTTCCAGTGCCATCGGTTTCTGGAGAGAGTATACATTGTATTATCACACAGTACAGGTCAGAAGGTCATGAGAAAACTACTGCGGAAGGTACTTACCACAGGAGAGTTCATCTTGGAGCAATTTACAAAGGTAACAATCTCAGTTATACCTCATATATATCATTGTTTCAATTATTGGTATGCAGTTTTGCCTTAAACTTTGAAGATTACCAAGGGATAAAATGAGATCAAATCTCTGACGATCTGTTTAATTTTTGTTTTATTATTTTATATTATGTATTATTTATTTATTTTAATGTAATATAAAGATGATGAATAAATCCAGAACGTAAGTCCGAAAATCATGAAACCAAAGGACATACAAAATCAGTAAAAATGAAAACCAAATAGAAAACAACGAAAAATATCTTCTTGAAGAGCATATGTGAAACCCCTTCATGGAGTGAGATCAGGAGAGAGATCATATCTTGCTTGCTAGCAACACCCGTCACATATCCCCAGTAGAAAGAGTCAAATCGTGTAAATTCCATATATATTTATGTATGGAGAAGTCAAAGTAGGTAACCTTCTATTATAGAAGGTGTCAAATCTGTGTAAAATGATCGGAATCGGTCTCAGTCCAGTATATCATTTAAAAGTCTGGATAACGAGATATCATATTGTGTAATGAGTCTCGTAACGACCATAGAACTTCCTCAGTGACGTTGTTAGAACATCACATATATAAACCTTGTAGAGTAGCTTATCAGAGAGTCGCCTAGCCCTCAGAACAAAATGACTATAATTTGAACATGCTCTGTTATAACGTATTAATTAAGATATGAATACGCCGTATACAGGCGATGATGGAATGTTGCTACTTATGAAAGTAGCGAAAATTCAAATCGTCACGTTTATCATAGTGTGAGGTGTTCAATTGACCATCAATGTCCAAAGACAACATAGTATCTAAATACGAAGATATTTAATGGTAGATAATGTCTGCCATTTATTTGCTGTTTTATATCATAATGAGATAACAACGGCGTAGCTGCGATTTGAAATCTGGAGGAAGGGACAGGACTTTAATGAAATTATATGTATATATTTATCACATGTTTTGCTGTTTATGCAGTGAAATATCGCTATGTCATAAATTAATTTTTTGGCATAGACGACGTCATACCGTGGAAAAGAATTGTGTCAAGCCGGTGTTTGCTGAAATAAATACCTTCTAACTGAGTGTAAACATGTGATAAAAAGAATCTGAAATGAATTTTCATTTTATAGGTATTTATGAAACTCGTTTCATACATACTGCATGAAATGAAATTTCATTATTCAGATCCTATATAAATTTAACAAGAAAAAAGCCGGTGTGGCATAGTAGATTAGGTGCTTGGCCGGTGATCGAGAGGTCCAGGTTCGACTCCCCTCCTGGGTGCACCGGTGTTCTGTCTTTTGGATGAGACAGTGAAATACCGAGGTCCAGTGTCACGGTAGACGTGGCACGTAAAAGATCCCTCAATGCTTCGGATGGGTCCGTTGCTAAGGTCTAAATATATCACCATATACGTGAAGTAATCGTTTACTGACGTAAAACAATACTCAATAAATTAAACAAGAAAAAAGGAATAAACAGCTATATTTATTGTAATCAGGTGGTAAAAGAGAAAAGTGGGGGAGCATATATATATTTGTGCCACCCCTCCGTTGTTGAAAAGAGGGGTGGGGGTACTACATGTCAGTCTTCTCCCTCCTGGATTTGATCTATTTTTATGCCGCCAAATCGATAGATCGGGGTAAAGGAGCATCTTGTTTAATTTTAACCTTGGCTATAACTTTTGAACCGTGAGGGATAGAGACTTCATATTTGACATACCTACTTACCTAATGAAGCCCTTTCAAATGAAACCAAGGTCAATGACCTTTTGACCTTGGCAATGACCTTCACGCTAAAGATATTTTTTGGACTTGAGGCTATAACTTTTGAACCATGAGGGATAGAGACTTCATATCTGACATGGACACTCAAATAATGAAACTCTTCAAATGACACCAAGGTCGTTGACCTCTTGACCTTGACCTTTAGGCTAAATATAACTTTTTGGACTTTGGTGCCGCCGGGGCATTAGTGTTTCACAAACACAGCTTGTTCAAACCTGACGATATGGGTTCATATCCATCTGTAGTGTGGATTTTCCTAAGGTGAAATATGAATGTCTACCTCCCTATCTGACCTTTATACGAGAGAGTGCAAGCTGAGTCTATACACGTCAGTGCAAACGAGTGAAATAATAACAGAACTATGAAAAAATATAATAATCATCATCATCATCATCATCATCATCATCATCATCATCATCATAATAGTAACGACGACGATGAAGACCTCACAACAAAGTCGCAGGTGCGTAGTTTATACGTTCTTGACATTTTTCTGACTTAAGAACCAACAGACGTCCATGTACATATGATATTGACGAAATGAGTTCAGACTCGTGATGAACTCAATTCATATAATATAAAGTGCATATTTATGACCGTCACCATACGGGTGAAATATTCCCGGCGCGACGTAATGTAAAGATGATGGATAAATCCAAACCACAAGTCCAAAAATCATGAAACCAGAGGACATACAAAATCAGTGAAAATGAAAAACAAATGGAAAATAACAAAATATGTCTACTTGAAGAGCATATGTGAACTCCTGTGATGGAGTGAGATCAGGTGCCCGGGGAGAGTGAGCATCTCCTGCTTGCTAGCAACACCCGTCACATATACCCAGTAGAAAGAGTCAAATCGTGTAAATTCCATATGTATTTATATATGGAGAAGTCGAAGTAGGTAACCTTCTAGTATAGAAAGTGTCAATTCTGTGTAAAATGATCGGAATTGGTCTCAGTCCAGAATATCATTTAAAAGTCTGGATAACGAGATATCATATGAAGTAATAAGAGTCTCGTAACGACCGTAGAACTTCCTCAGTGACGTTGCTAGTCTAGCACATATATAACCCTGGTTGAGCAGCTTAACTGAAAGTCGCCTAGCCCTCAGAACAAAGTCATTGTAATTTGAACATGCTCTGGAATAACGTATTAACTGAGATATGAATACGCCGTATGCGGGCGCTGATGGAATGTTGCTACTTATGAAAGGAAAGTTTGTGATAGCGAAATTGAAATCGTCACGTTTGTCATCGAGTGAGGTGTTGAATTGACCATTAATGTCGAAAGACAACATAATATCTAAATACGAAGTAGAATTACTACTTTCTGTGGTTTCTTTGACCTCCAGTTCACTTGGATAGATGGTGCTAAGGTAATCCGCGAATGAAGGATTATTAATTGAAAGCAAGTCATCTATATATCTGTAAGTAATATTGAAGCCAAGAGCCTATTGTTTTTTTCCTTGCGAAAGCAAAGACTGAATGAAAACAGTAATATATCTATCTATCTATCTATCTATCATATTTATGAAATTTGATGAGATATATATTTATGCTGACATGAAGTTTTTACTTTATCATTTAGTGCAGAGTTTGACAGGGAAAACGAATGAAACGGCCGTAACTGACTAACGTTATTAACACGTCTGGCCACAAGAACTTGTAGACAAGTTATTTCTAGAATTTTACACCTGTTGTGATTAATCATTTTTCAGATCTCCAAAGAACGGTCTTCACCCGAAGCAATCCAACGGAAACAAAAACTGAAGGCATTACTGTACAGCAACATGCGGCTGATTTTAACACAGTGCCGGTATCTCCAGAACTTGATGAACAAGGATAAAGTATCTCCCAATTCTCCAAACTTTCAAGGCTTCAAAAACATTTGATGCTTCCTAAATTAGGGGATAAATGTACTGTGTTTCATTTTTTCCGACAGGTATACCGTTGGAAACATAGTTGTCTAGCGATACTTGTGGAGCCATGAAATTGGTGGTTTCCAACGGTATGACCAGGGTTTACCTGTTGCAATCAATGAAACACAGTACGTATATCCTCATTCTAATTCACTGTAACAAAAACATCATATTTTCCCTTTCAAATTGCCCCTAAATACTTGTTGCTAAGGGACGGATAGCGCCACTTTTAAAACTCTTCCGAGAAACGAATTGATATTTATTGCATTGACAAAAGAACTTTTTTCATTTTCATATTTTCAAAATTTTATGATTAAATGATTAGTCACAAATTGATTCACGCATCAGTAATTTCACATCGCCTCGTAAACGGATCAACAGGCAGTTTTGCTGCGGCGCGGCGAGATGAAATAATGCTAAAAAGCATGTTGCATGGTGGTATATCATGTATGTTGTCAATTTCATTGGTTCAAAGCGATTGTAATAATTGTGCATGTAAGTGGTATAATTAGAAACTGCAAATCGTCCTTTATACGAATTTAAAGATTGGCGTTGATAGCATGGGACCAAGTTGTTATAGACAGTATTTTTGATAGATTGGGTCAGAGGCAATGTGGAAAAAGAGTACGTACAACGTAGTAATACATTTGAGGACGGTATATCGTGGTTATACATGTGTGAGCGCTAATGTGTTGACCAATCTGAAAAGTCAAACAAAACAATTGAATTAGAATGTGTCTTAACTTTCCAAAAACATATTTCCAAGCAACAAAAATACTCTAAAACTTAGTGAGAGAATCATGTATCACTGCATATGGCAAAAAGCCCTCAATTCTTCAATATTGTCTTAATGGATATTGATGTAAAGGTCAACAAAACCACTTGTAGAAAAGTATTTTGCAATCAAAATATTTACAAGATACAAATGGTCAATTTACACTCTTATCTCAATTTTTCATTGTTAATTTACAACAATGAAAGGTTTTAATAATAATGCTTTGATGTTTTTAAAATCTTAGTGATTTGTAAAAAAGAATCATAAGCAATTGTGGATTGCAACTTTCTTATTTCTTATTCTTATTGTATATATTACTTTTAATTATAGTGCACATAATAACGTTAACAGAGGTGTTATGTTGTACATTCTATCATTACTTTATACATGAACAACCCTACTGTTCACCAATTTAAATGTGTTTTGTTTCGAATGTCTTAGAACCCCGATGTGCAATTTTGTCATTGTAGAATATTTTCATGATTTTAAAATGTTTATGAAATGAGCATTATGCTACAAAATACATTATTTACAGTATTCATTAAATTCTAGTCAAATTAACCGTAATTGTTGTTTTCAATATTACAATTGAAACACTTATTCCTTTCGTATATATACCCATATAAGTAAAGACCAGTGCATCTTTCATTATTGTTATATCGTATTGGTCAAGAGGGGAAAACATACCGTGTTAATACCCTTTTAGTCTGGAAAGTTTATATTGTATCAATTCGTTCTTCTTAAGTGATAACGCAGATATATACTGCAGACAGTAGGTTCATGCAAGCATATTCAAATGTTCAGGGAATGATATTACAGAATCCACTTAAGACAAAAGAAAGGAATATTAACATATACATTTAAAAAGGTCACAAAAACTCGACTGTGATTTTTTAAAACGGTCAATTTTTGTTCATTCAGTAAATGTGCTTAGCTGGTTAATGAATCCTCTTCTCACTTTCACAGAAATTAGTTTTAAATTCGGATAACAATTTAGATGTATATGTACAAGTAATGCACTTCTGCCTCATTTTTATCACCCGTCCCCGTGTAGTGTAAACTCTACTTCCCTCCATAAAACATTAATTAGCATCCACTACAAGTAGGCATAATTATATATACACGATAGTCCAATGGACGAACAGAATACAGAGTTTCTGCTCAACTAGTGCTATATCAGACCTGGAGGCTACACGTAAACAGAGATTTTGCCATAGAAGATACCGAGAGGACTTTGTAAGAAATGCAATGTATAGACTCAAAATACCGTTATTCACCACTTTTCATCCTACTTTGTTAGGAATGTCATCTATTCTATACAAGCATATTACACAACAACAATAATAATATCAATAATGTGTGTTACATGTCTTTATGCTTTCTTTCAAAAACAGTACAGTTTATAGATATGCCAAGATTATAATGTAACATAAACAATACAATTCATGAATTCATTTTCAGTTGATATAAATTGTATTAATTTATAAACAGAGGGCGTTAAAAGTAATATTTTATACTCCCGCATACAAATGAAACCGTATTATGCTATATACGGTTGTCTTCCTTCCTACCTTCTGTCTGTCGGTAACCAACCTCTTAAACATAGTGGCGCAACCCGGGAATCGAACTCGTATCGTCCGCACCGTAAGCCAAGCGCTTAACCACTACACCTGTCCCTTAATAATAATAATAATAATAATAATAATGATGATGATGATGATGATGATGATAATCATCATCATCATAAGGGATCAATGAAAAATGGTCAAAATAAATTAGATCTCAAACAATCTGATTAAAACCATATCTTTATTCCGCTTCTCTATTTGTCCCATTGCGGATAAAGATCTGGCGAAACCCCGTAGGAGGTCATGTTCTGGTGAACATCAATGGCCTTAGATGATGGACACCACATCTCCTCTGCATCCCTTAAGTAGAGCAGATATGTCATAATTGGTTTAGTCATGGACATTCTATGATTGGTACAAAAGTTTTAAACTAGATCTAAAAACTTACTAGCGACTGCTTTCCCTCTACATTGTGTAGCATCTCATGTGGTTTGTAGCGGTGACTTGGGGTGATACCTGTTGTCTTTTGACGTATGTCTAGCGTAAGGCTCAGGTTGATCAGGCATCTAAATCGCCACCTCTTTCGACTATTTTCTTCTGTAGGTAGTGGAGGTTCTTTTTGTTGCCTCTGTTGAAATTGTTGTTGTAATTACAGTTGCTGCTGGAGCGCTGCTTGTTCTTGCATTTATTCTTTTAACCTCTACCTTTGTTTTTGCAAAGACGCCCAATGTTGTTCAAGTTATTTTTTGTTGGCTGTGGTCCTCTATCTCCACGTTTATGTTCTCTGGTTCTGTCGTGTTGGCTGACCTCTATACATTTACAGGATCTTTTGTTTCTTCGCCAGTTGTTAGAAAGTTTTTCGGGAATCCTCTGACCTTTTGACTTACTACATACGTATAATAAATAAGGGCTTTTTACGTTTCGAGTCTTAATTTGTTTTGCAACGATTTGCATGTATGTAAATTGGGAGGAGGGAGTATACCTATTCCTGAGCGAATACTGTATGTATAAATTGAACAAAATGAATTAAAAAATGAATTAAAATACTCAACCCAAGAAAATGGAAGGTTCACAATTTTTCTGATAATAATTTTAAATCAGTATAGTGAATAATCAATATGATGTCTAAGCCGTATATTGAAGTGTCAGGGATTATAGCACTCAAATATAATGTAAATGACGGGAATATTTAATGGAAGAACTATGTGATCAGAATGAAAATGCTTAGTAGCAATATTACTACGTAATTACCTTCGTTATTAAGAATCATTAATATTTGCGTTACTGAATTATGCACCAATACTATATATTATGCATGGTGGGGAGGGGAGCGGTATACCTCGCATGACATAAGCGTCTGTGATACATATTGCACTACACAGGTTTTTTGAAATCGTTGTCACTGTTTTCTGTTTTACTAGTCACAGAATTGCTATGTTTTAATTTTTGAATTTACTTTGGTGAGGTAAATACAAAAATTAAATCATAACAAAGTTGTCATGTTTTAAATTTCGTTCTTACCACCTCAAAACATGACAGAACTCCTTTTGAGATATTGACCCCCTTTTAGATATATACCACTTCATCACGGGTACAGTTATGTCTTCAAATCTACAGAGGTATGACTAAGCAGACTTCGTTGTCTGTAACCCCCCCCCCCCCCTTCCCCCTTTCCTTTGTATCTGTAACTATTCTACTTAAAACAAAGGTTAGACAAACACATAAGGAAGGGTCGTGACAGTAAGTGTTTTACGCTTTCAAAAATCGGGACATGACTAAACAATTGTCGAAAGCAACGTTTAAGAAGACAGTAGGAATGTAAAACGAAAAACAATATGGTCATTTGTCTGGATATCATTTTTCATATCCTATAATTTGTCAAGAGGTGTCGCGCTTCAATGAATTTTCCGAATGGGGTTCAGCCATGTTTTTGTGTTTAAAATAACTTATTTTACATTGCAAAATAAACAGAAAAGTAATTTTTACCAAATCTCAGGACCCTAAGTCCATCCCTCTGGATCTGCGCATTAACTATATGCATGTTTATATTTATATGTATTTGTACAACTTAGTCTATTATACTATATTATTTTTATTATAGAGAAGCAAAAGGGAGGGGTTGTTACTCACTCTCCCCGGGCACCTGACCTCACTCCATCACAGGGGTTCACATATGCTCTTCAAGTAGATTTATTCTATTTTCCATTTGTTTTTCAATTTCACTGATTTTGTATGTCCTCTGGTTTCATGATTTTTGGACTTGTGGTTTGGATTTATCCATCATCTTTACAGAAAATTTGATCATTTCCGCTTAGTCTCCGTTAAGTCCATGTGTTCAAAAGATCATTCAACTGACTTTACTGCAGATGTGAATACAAGTGGGAGGGGTACAGGAGTGTTTGTAGGAAAGAAACATATAATACCTGTCTTTTTAATTTTCTTTGGAACTCAAAAATGATAAGGTTAAAAGAGATACAAATGTATAAGATATAAAGGATAGAGGATTAAATATGATTGACCTAAAACACTGAAGACTACGTGGATTAGAAGACTTTTAGTCACAGAAGGTATTTGGCAAAATATGATGTTACAAAATGTTAATATTAAATTTCTGTTGCAATGTGGAGAACAATATCTCACAGAATTAATTAATTCAGAAAAACAACTTTTGGGAATACAGATTTAGTGCTTGGAAAGAGATGCTAAATAAATAGAATAATCAACCCTCAATATATGGTTTAAAAAGGAATAATGTATGTTAATGATAGCATAGATCATAATGGTATATTTCATACTTTGAAACAATTTACTGAGAAATAGTTGAGAATAAATTTTCTCGAATATACTGGAGTAGTGAGAGCTATCAAGAGATGTGAAAATTCGGAAAGAAATGTTTTAGATAAAGTTAATAGACCATGGATACCATATTATATTTGTAACATTATTAAATCTAATAAATCTAACAAAAACATTGCATACATCGAGAAATATAACATCTTTTTAAAGCATATGTTCCATGTGACGTCCCTTTTGTGTGATAACGGCGTGACAGCGTGATTGGAAATTGTAAATAACAGCAAGTATGAATGGTATTACATCTGATTTTTCTTTTTATATGCATTTTAAGTTCACATATAGATGCAGAACATGGATTGTATACTTGTCTTTCAAGTATCTCCATAAATAGAAGTCTAATGGACCCAAGTCGGGTAAGTATGGCTGTCATGCGTGCTGCGTATTTAGAGAAACGACTCGGTCTCCGAATGTCTCCTCGAGCCACTTGAACACTAATCCAGAGGTGTGTAGTGCTACGCCATTTTGTTGAAACCAAATGAGATGGGGATCGAACCCCTTCCTCCGGAAGGCTGGAATAAATTTCTGTTTCAAAATCTTCAGATAACGTTCACTATTTATTGTCTCTGTTTGTCCGTCTGTGTCTTCAAAGAAGAAGGGTCCTATGATGCCGCCCTTGCTTAGTGCTGCCCAAACTGTGACTTTATCACTGTGCAGAGGTTTTTCCAAATGATGGTTTTTTGCTTACCCAATGGCGACAGTTATTCTTGTTTAAAGCCACATTTAAATAGAAATCTGATTCATCACTAAACCATAACAAATTGATAATTTCATTTCTCGAATAACCGCAGTGGGAGATTTTGTTGAATAATACCGCTTTACAATTTCAGGATTTAAACTATTGAACGATGCCATCTTGAATAACGATGAACAATAAATGACGTCATTTCTTGTTGAATGACGTCATAATTTCCCCGTACAATTTTGTCATAAAACATAATTTCGTATAAAAATAATAAATCAACCAAGAAACGACAAAGCTTTAAAGTAGTAACAGATACTATGGAACAACCCTGTATATCCAAAAACATGTATATAATGTAAACAAATTGTGAATTGATGAATTGATATACATGTAATCGATAAATTTGTATGCAATGATAATAAAAATAATAATAATAATATATATGTATATATATGTGTATATATATATATATATATATATATATATATATATATATATATATATATATATATATATATATATATATATATATATATATATATATATATATATATATATATATATATATATATAGATAGATAGATAGATAGATAGATAGATAGATAGATAGATATATATAACGGACAGTGGCGAATCCAGGATTTTCGAAAAGGAGAGGGGCCGCACATGAGACAGCCAAGTATTAGCTAAAATACTAAGCCATTTTCGGAACCAATTTTTGAGTTTTTGTCATTATCTGAGTGTTTTCATTCTTATCATCTATTTATGCCTTTTACATTTATGGCGAAAAGGAGAGGGATAGCCCCTCGTCCCAACTCTAAATCCACCACTGATGAAAGATGACAAAAGATTTCACAGGTTTTAGCTCTATGGTTCTCCATCAGTTACAATATTGAACTAAGATAAATGTGTTAAAATACGTTAAAACGGAGGGGGGGTAGCAATGGCCCTCACCCCTTTCGCTTTCTAAGTCACATAACCTGAAACTAAATCCTTTACCTGTTTATAATTTAATTTATGTGTTCTAATTTATACATATACATATGTCTTTATTACTTTGTAACATTAGTAACATTATCATAAGTATGCTTACTGCTTACACTGAATCATGGATCGGCGATCGATGGCGCAATATTGCAGTGTTGGTAAATAATGCAGACGTCGGCACAAAGATCTGTCTAGAACGTTACGCGATCATTTCATCAGTTTGCAAAGGGATGCTATAAAAGTGAATTCTGTAACTATAGAGAGAGAGATATATCATGAGGGAAGTATTAGGATCAACACAGTCACCAGGTAAGATATGAGGAGGGGAGTAATGTGGACTCCATAATCAACTTTTAAACCACCCCTGTATTGTGTCTTATGCTATGTTAAAACTAATTTTGGATATGGTTCGATACTAACTGATCCGGATGTTTTTAATGTTTTATTTCTAATGCAAATAGTTTTTTCTAATTTTTAGAAACAATACAAGATTTAAAATATATTGCAAGAGAAAAAAAATAGGAGGGGTTTCAGTTCAACTGACTGACAACTTGACAAGGACACAGAGAGATAACTTTTAAACTTTTAAATGCCTTGGAAACTTCGTATATATACTTTGAAATTCCAGGACGGGGAGGGGGCTTGGTCCCTCAATTCTCTTCCCACCTGGGAACCATAGCCTAAGTACAAGCTAAACATCAAACATTTTGTCTCTTTTGTGAATGAAATTTGTCAAAAGTCCTTAACTGCAGTCTGCATTTTAGAGATTCAAATACGTAACTTGCTGAAAAGGTTGATAATCACAGCCATGCATTGGACACACTCATGATAGAGTAGCTATGTTACGATAACACAGTGTACTTCAGTTATGCTCCCTGGTGAATTCTAGACATGTGCTGCATGTACGGTAAAATCTTTAATAGTACACATATTCTTAGTATATATGACATGACTCCTCTGCTTTTTGTGGATTAAATACATATTAAAAATTCTTTTAAAAATTATCTTTAGATCTTATGGTATACACATAACTTTTAAGTTACAGAGAAGAATCTTCATTATTTTTAGCGAAACAAGCCAAAATCGATAATGGATCATAATAATAATAATAATGGTAGATCTCAAAGTTATATTAGGGCAATATTTAATAGGGAATTCCTTAGTTTCCTTAGCTTAGTCAATAACAAGCGAAATGAATTCATGCAAACACCTGTGTCGTGATATGGTATGCGTTACAGTAAACAGTTAAAATGGGAAATAAGAAGTCTGATTCAGCTGTATGGCAAGTTCCACTCCAACAAAAGTAAACTTTGTAACCATCACTTTATTATATTATGATAATCGGTGAAAAATAATTTTGGGTACGGTATCGAAAGTTACTGACACGGAGATTTCAATGCATTTATTTACTCGTTTGAATTACTGATGTAGAAAGATTTGAAATTTCCTATAAGCTTTACAGGCGCGGATCCAGAATCTTTTACGATAGGAGAAAGCAGGTTTAGATGGAGATGGTAGAGATGTCCGTTGAATTAACAGACAACTTGACAAGGAAACACATAAATAACTCAAAACCCTAAACGCAGCCTACATCTCACCGAGCCCTTTAGTTGAAAGCGGGACTGCGATCGTGTAAGATAATTACAATGATTATCATCAGAAGTAATTTCCTCTTTGTAATTCTTATTTCTTTTTTTCTTCATCTTCTTCTTCTCCTTTCTTTTTCTTTTTCTTTTATTTTTTATTTTGCAGGAGAGGATTTTGTCATATGATGGAGTCAGACCTCCTCCGTCTTTATAGCTATGTAACCTCTAAATTCGCCACCGGTTTATGCACTGAATCGTGGATCGGCCTTTAAGACAAACTTCCGGCACCACGATTGATTGAAAAACCTTGCACTGTTAGTAATAAAGGCAGACGTCGGCACAAATATCTTTCTCGAACGTGTTACGCGATCATTTCATCCCTTTGCAAAGGAATGCTATAATATTGATTTCTGTGAATGTAGAGGGGAGACATATATCATGAGGGAAGTGTTAGGTACAACACAGTCACCAGGTAAGATATGATGAGGGGAGTAATGTGGACTCCAAATCAACTTTTAAACCACCCCTGTATTATGTTATATGATAGGTTAAAAACTAATTTTGGGTACGGTTCGATAGTAAGTGATCCGGACATATATTTTGAATCTATTATTTCCAATGCAAATAAATATTTTTTTATCCAATTTTATAGATAAACTCTATACAGGTGCGTATCTAACAAATTCGTCAATGAAAAGGAGATTCAAATGACTGTTCAACTGACTGACGATTTTACATGGAACTTAAAATGCCTTTAAGTTAACTTCATGTATATATTTTGAAATGCCGGAAAAGTGGGGGGAGGGGGAGGAGAGGGAAGTTGTTGCGGTCGAGTTTCTCTTCCAACCTGGGAACCTTAATCCAGGGGCAAGCTAATATCAAACATTTTGTTTCGTAAATGAAATTCTGAAAAGTTCTGAATTGCAGTTTGCATTTAGAGTTTCAAATATGTAACACACTGAAAAGGATGAGAATGACGGCCGTACATTTGAAGTACTCATGCAAGAATAGCTTTATTGTGGTAACACAGGGTACGTCAGCTCCTTTTATCTTACCATGCTGTTCCTTTAAGAATTTCGCTATGGAGTAGTAGCGAAGCATGCTAAATACCTATATCGATCATAATAATACTAAATCTGAAGGTTAGATTAGGAGAATATTCATTGGGGAATTTCTTCAATTTGAGTCAATAATGAGCGCAGTGGCGGATTTAGAGGAGGAGGATATGTGGGCCCCCTTTTATGAAATCCTGGATCCGCCACTGGAGCGACATGATTTCATGCTAACATATATGAAATTGTAGGCGTTACAGTAAACAGTCAAAATGGGAAATAAGTCTGATTCAATTGTATGACAAAATCCACTTCAAAAAACTTTGTATCCCCCCTGTATTATATAATGATAATAGGCTGACAACTAATTTTGGGTATGGTATCGATAGTTACTGACCCGGATATTTTTAATGTATTGATTTATTCGTTTTAGTTTCTGCTGTAGAAAATTTTTGAAATTTCACATAATCTTTAGAAACCGTACGGGTGCGGATCCAGAAACTTTTATGATAGGGGAAACAGATTTGGGTGGATGTGGGGGTGGTGTCCGCTCTAGAGATCGTAAACACAATTAACAGTGTCCCCTTTGTGTATATTATGTTATAAAAGTATTGAAATCGCGATTGATTCGACGCTATTTTCTTAAATAAATCGTCAACATTCGATTTCAGTTTCTTTTCAGGTCGACAATTTACTAATAACGTTCTCCACTATAACGTATGACCGGCTGGTCGGGATATTTCAAATATTAAAGCATATGGAGACACGACACCTAAGTTACTGTGTTCGCAATCATGTATAGTATTGATTTACTGATCTGCATTGTAAAGTTAACATTCCAATACATCTGTTTTTACACAAACAACACTTTATCTCCCGCAAAATCAACTTGAACTGTAATATGTTCCTGCCAAATCTACCACAGAAACAAAGAGTTCTGATTGGCTGGGGGTAGGCTTGGTGTAGTGGTTAAGCGCTTGGCTTGCGGCGCCGACGATCTGGGTTCGATTCCCGGGTTGCGCCACTATATTTCAGAGGTTGTCGCGATATAAGTGAAACATTGTTGAAAGCGACGTAAAACACCAGTCAACTAACTGATCGGCTGAGCGACAGTACGGTAAGTCACGGTCTTTTACCATGTCTTTATTGTTTGCTACAAACCTAGTTGTCATATGTGTATATGGCTTAATATTTGAAATATACCGATAAAACGGTCACGATCCAAAAGAGTTCAATACCTTTATAGCATATTATACAAAGAGGGACACGGGGTCATTGCGCCTGCGACCTGTAGTTCGTTTATTTGATTGAGAATTTGACAAGGAAAAACAGAGGTTATTCTTAACCCTAAATGAAGACCGCATCTCACCGACCCCTCTAGTTCTTTAATTGATAGCGAGACTGCAATCGATAACTATAATAACTATTATAATTAATCTTTTGTGTCTTCTTATTAATTTCTTTTTCAAACATCTTAATAGTCCTCCGAAGGGAAGTGTCATAAAACAAAGAACAATTAACTCAGTACTGAGTTAATTGTTCTTAATTTTTTTTCTTATTTTATCAGATGATCGAGTCGGGTCTCTTTGCTGGAGTAAATTTTGTCATGTGATCAAGTCATTTATATTTATATATCTGTGTGTGTGTGTGTGTGTGTGTGTGTGTGTGTGTGTGTGTGTGTGTGTGTGTGTGTGTGTGCTGGAATTGATTTGACATATGATTGAGTCAGATCTCTTTATGTTGTAGTGAATTTTGTCATTTGATCGAATCAGATATCTCTTTTTCCGATTTAGCGTTTTTCTGTACCGCTTGCAATGTCACAGTATCAAATAAAATCAAATCGCTCGTTTTTGACTCCTTCATTCCTTCATTAACTTATTGGACAGAACTTAGGTAAGTTTAACAAATGGACTTACCCCAGTCGCAAGCTTAGTCGTTCATTACATCCTGACTGGCGATGAATTATTTTCATTTCAATAGGCATCATTTTTTATTCAATTTGTCAAATGTAGGATTGAAATTGCATATACTGAAAAATTATGATGATATAGAAAGAAAAAATCCTTCAGATACATAAGTTGTTTATAGATCCCAAGACCGACATATCTTGAGTGCCAGCGTACTCCCTTTTATGAATCTCGGGCAATATGTACTGTATATCCGACGGCCACGATTTCGGGTACAATCAGTGGTAAAGAAAAGTCATTGCTGTTACATAAAGTATTTTGAGAAAAAAAATATTCTAATCAAGGAATTTACTTTAGCAATGCTTACAAACTGGTCCTAGACGCGTGGTCCAATTTTATATAACCCTCCTCTTATTTTTTCTTTATTTTATTTTATTTCTTTTCTCTCTAAATGGTTTAATAAACTGAATAATGTTTCTCTGATTGAATACAAACAGAAACATAATCTTACTTTTCTTTTTATAGAATCCCGATTTTTACAAAGACAAAAGGTGAGGGCGGGAATTACAGAAAATTTAGTCTATGCGTCGATCTTTTGTTGATAAATGTATACGCGGCACGATTTAAAAAGAGAGCTAAAGTTTTATATAGTTTAGATGTACATTTACCACTGGTGCTTATGTTAAGCGAGGTATAACATCCCCCCTTTCTCAACTTTACATACTATGTGATAAAGGTACATGCTTCTATAATACGTACTTTTCATCATTCATAAATCATGTCTAAATATTATGTTCGGGAACCCTGCCTTATATCATTCTCCATAACGTTCGTATTTAATAGAAAGCTGGTGTGCCTTAGTGGATGGTATTGTGACAGTAAAAACGAGGTACACTGTAGTAGTTTAGAAACAAGTTACCCTTTCAAGTGACATATATTCAATATTTCCCTTTTAACGTTATCATTTTTCAACAAAACCTCATTCCCGCACTTCAGATTTTTATGACAGTTGTCAAATGTAAATTAATAAGAGAAGGGTATTTTATATATTTATTTGTTCATTTATGTGCGTATCGCATACGGCCATCCGCCACTGATATTTTAGTACAAAAAGGTCGTAATCCCTGACCGCATTACCAAACAAGAGGATATCCAAGTGAGTACAAGTTCAGTGTGTGTCGCGAAGACTGTATTGTTTTGCTTTACTGACACAAAATCACATAGTAATTAAAACGCATATTTAATAAACGTTCATAGATAGCTTAAAATCGAAGCACCAAGAAGAGTAGGCCAAGGTTTACCATAAACTCACTATCCCTTAGAACGCTTTGCACGTACTGCTTTTTACCGACATGTAATATACAGTGCTATTTTCAAGAGGTCGTAGAATCACTAAGGACAATCTGACAACACTCTTGGCTGGTCATCTAATACGTGTTCTGGAAAGCATTCACGTGGCAAATGACGAACTTCATAACCACTGGATAAGTTTGAACCATTGATTTTTGTTGAACAGAACAGAGAATTTTTCTTTCTTATTTTTTTGAGAAAAATAGAAATGAATGTTCAGGTATATAGGAAATATATGAATATTATTCTATAAGAATATGATATCTTAAAATAATATTTCACGAGTTAATATAAACAAAAGCTACTTTACAGCAATGCTTACCCTGAGGGAATACAGGTCTTCTTCATAAATACATGTTAAACATGTGGTCAGTATTTAAATAAGAAATAATAATTTTTATAATATAGATTACAATGTGTTTAAAGATGACATTTTTATTCCATTTCTCTCTCTTCTAATAGTACTTTGTTCGTTTATTAGAATGTGCACTATAGTCTTCGAAACATTAATTACAAACATTTATTCATAATATAAAGTACATGTTATGTACAATGTTAAATGCACATTCTAATAGATATATTTATAAATATTTCTATGATAGACATATAATTTTGAATTCTTTTAATCATAAATAGGAATATCTGTATAACAAAATCTGGAGAACAGAAACACAGAAGGAAATGGATGCCAAAACCATCAGAGGACCTAGAGATGGTCACACACTTAGAAAAAAATTGCTAAAAAATTTCTGTCATCTTAAACACGGATATATTGAACGTGAAGTGGTGAATATAAATAGGACTTCTATAAAGGATTTGGAGAAAGTCAACAAACTGCTGCAACATTATTGGGACGACGGCATGTACACACCAAGCTCTGGGAATGTCAACAAAAGCACTAATTGTACTCACTATTCCCTTAACAAGCATCGAAGATGGGAGATGCCTGCAATAGTACTAGACGCCTTGCACAAAGTCAGCCAGGAGAATTTCAGAGTAGTTGTCTTTGAAAGAAAAATACCAGCATCAAAAATTGGAATACGTGATGACGATTTTAATTTTTACAACACACTCTTTCAATTGCGCATCAATAAATGGAAGGACTGTATATCCTATATAGACAGTAAGGGGACTTCAAGGACACACATTGTACCTAAACGAGTGTCCTCCTTCTACGAACTCAGAAAAATGTGTAACAGAATTGAGGGTCCTCAGGGAGAAAAATATCCAACAAAACATAATCATCATTGGAGAGGATGCCAGAGGAAAATAATTCCTGTTGAAAGACATCGAAGATATAACAGAAGGTACAGAGAAGATCACGGGTAAGTTACAAGCACCGCTTTGAAGGTAGTTACAGAAATGGAATCTTGAGCATTTAAAGTTAAAGATCTTGAATTAAAATTCACAAGTGTTTCCTTAAAATATTTTAACATTTCTGATACGATAGATTGCTTCACTTGCGACGGAAACGTTCCGAGTCCGAATATTCCGTACCAGCATTCTGAATGATAGGCAGATGCTCCACAAACTCATAAACATTTTGTAAATAATAGGATGTCTTTAAGAATATGATATCAATTTTAGGATCTTAAATTGCACTTAATGAGGAATGAAACACTTGACTCCCAAATTTGATTTTCTTCATTCTTCATAATTAGTATTTTTATGATATCTACTAAATTGCAAAATATAAAAAGTATCGACACAGTTCTGCAAAATTTGTCTCAGAATAACCTCCCTCTGAAGCATATTTGAATTCCCTTGAAAGGTACTACAAGGTCAATTTAATATCTTTTATCTTTAATGTAAATATATATAAACACAAATCAATATCAGAAAAGGACTAATATTTCAGTAAAATGTCCAAGGAGAAGTACTTTTGAAGGAACCTATTTCAAAATTTGTGCTATAAAGGTTTCAGAAAATATACCATATCTTTACAAAAATCCCCTATTTTCTCCCCTAAAAACAGCATTTTACATCTACAAATTCAATTTTCAAGAAAAATTATATCTATAATCCTTAGTGTCCAATTACACAACATTATGAGTATGAAGAAAATTATCCACAGGAATAGAAAATATGGTCACCAAATCTTGATTATTTTGACATGTCAGAAAATTGTCCAATTTGGGAATCCTCGTATAAATATAAACATGAAACACATATAAACATATAAAATTAATTTAATTTTAATAGATTGTGAATGATAACGATATATCATATATTTCAACACATTTTATGATCAATTTCTAAATTGAAAAATTAAAAAAGAGGCCCGAGAAAGTCAAAATTCCTCACCAAAGTCCCAGTGTTACATATAAAAATGACCAAGACAAATGATGTCAAAACTGCATTGAACTGAAATTCTAGAATAAGATGTAATCTAAAATGTTTGAAATAGATCCTATATATAACCTATGCATAGAAAAGGAAAAATTGAAACAAAAGCAAAGAATATTTGGTGACAAACAATATTCTCTATAGTTGCACCACCTACTGACAAATCTAAACTATAGCTCAACTTTTACAAATTTTATCAGGTGTGTTTTTAAGGATTTATTATAAGAATGCAAGAGTTATTATAGGTTTTGGTGGGCAAAATTAAACTAAAAGGCTACATTTGAATTCCAATTTAACAATTCATATAGTCATCAACTCGCCTCTCTCCTTACCTTAATTAACCATTAGGAAAAGACAATTCTTAATTCATTTTTTAGATTGATTATGTCATTTATAATTACATTGTAAAAGACACTGATATATAGTAAATAACTTGCATATAAATTAATAACCACAAAGGGTATTGAAAAATGTGTCACTTTGATCTACAATATAATCACAACAAACTTCAACCAAAATCCGCCCCCTCCCCTTTTGGAAAAAAGTATGTAAGATGCCACAACGCAAATACATATTAAGAAATGTGAAAGCCTTTTCACCATTGAAAAGTTATATGTTGGTAATTAAGGATTCTGTTGGGGTTTTTTTTCATTTAACAGATCAAAACCCAAAATTTAAGTCAAACTGACTCTAAATTTGACCTCGAAAAAGTCTTTCCACAGGGGATTCACATTTGAAATATAAACATCATCACTTATAATTCAAAAGTCATGGCACAGATCTACTTATTGCATAGAAATAGATAGACAGCTGACCGACTATTATATCAAAACTAACATATGCCCCACTATTTGAGATTGGGTGCATAAAAAGGTAAAATGTTTTGAGATTGTTGACAGCAGGACCACATATAATCACTTTGAATACAGCTCATTTGAGCCATGGTCTTCCCTTATAGGGAACAAAACACAAATTCCATACAGTTTATGCAGTCTCCTCTTGACAAGGAAATAATTCATTCAAAAGTAGGTGAACCATTATCAGATTCCAGCTTAATCTGTAACTACCTACATCATTGTAGCATGATCTGAAATAATACATTGCAAAGAATTTTAATTTAATCCAAGAAAAAATTTTTTATATAACTTTAATAGCTTCACTTTTTCAGTAACTAGGTCCCAATCTCCTAAACATCTGGATAGAGATAGTTATTATTTAACAATAAATATGAAGTTAAAGAAATTGATAAAAAGTACACATCGTCAACTAAAGAGATTCAGTGCAAAATAACAAGCAAACACCTTTAAAATTCAGAATCTGAATATAAATCCCTTAGAATGTGAAAAATGTCACAAAATGCTGCTGCTCTGAATATACAACAAATATGCATACTCAGTATGATTTCTTTATTGATTATTACTTCCTAGAAGTTTTGATATACATGTACATGTAGTTTTAAGCAGCCTGGGCAGTAATCAGAAAAAAATTAATAAGATAAAAAGGACAGCCAATCACAGACATTGCCCTCTTGGTTGATGGAGGGGTAAACAAACTAAGTTAAAGGTAGTGAAGGTACTTTTATGTTGACACATCAGAATAAAATTAAAAATGTGAAGGTCAACAGTCACAAAACTGTGAATGTAACTCACTCATTAAGCCTTTGATTTGTGTTAGAAAAACTTCAAATATGTTGGTACACTAAGAATGCCTTCACAAGCGTTATAAAAATCAAAGACATGTAATAAAACAATTCAATGCAATAAGAAGTATTTCTGAAATCAGATCATGTTATAATTTATATTAATCATGAGACATCTTAGTAAAATGCAAAATAATTAACGGTTTAAATACAAAATGACAACTTTACCTACCGTGCATGTACCATGGACATTGGATTTGGGCGTGTAAAGCCGCGGACACGCGTGGACACTGTCCCTGTATATCGGCCATATTGACCGCGTATATAGGTGGTCATTTACCTGTGTCCGCGCCTTCAGACGGTCAAACATGGACACGAAATATGTCCCGGTAAATGGGTATGATAGTGCTAAAAGGGCAGCGACCTTATGATAATGCGTATTGTGTTTGTTCAGTAAAGCATGAAAAATAACGAAATTAGACTTAAAGATATCTTGATTAATAATCATTTAACATCTTTTTAAATCTCCTCTGCTTGATTACATAATGAACGTTTGAAATGTATCTTAAGATATTCTGCTATTCTAAATATTTTTAAAACTAGAACGCATTTTTTATATAAAAATTGAAAATATAGTGCGCACCTGGAGCACGGACATAAATAATGTTTTAGATATATACGTCCCTGTTTGGACGTTAAACTACGTTCTTTATACCCGTATATCTACTTGTCGTAAAAGTGCATCAATGGTATTTGAATGAAATCGGTAAAGACAAGCTGATTGGTCATTGTACAGATACGTATATAAGTGTGATTTAAAAGAGAAAACTGAAGACATCTGACAAAGCTGTATGACAAAAGTCACCAAGGACATACACACAAAAAAGGATTTATTATTCCGAGAGTGTGCCGAGTTTCTTTGTAATACCTATTTCGGACTCTTAATTAAAGAAGGCAACGATCCGAATTGAAGAGCGCAATTACTACTTGTGGGTTCAGTACAGTAAAGCCGACTTTAAAATCAAATAAATTTATATTATATGTGATATGATATTCATTATTGATTGCTCTGATAAACATATTCAGATTTTGAAATATTACATGCGATTACGATGAAATACACGATTGATTAATTCTGGTAGATATTTATACATATGGACATTGATCTTCATTCTGTTTTATTCATTATTATTTTCTTTGGTCTGTTTTCTTCTTTTTATGTATTTTTTTATCTTCCTGGTGAAGTGCAGGCAAATTTTTGAAAAATATTTATAATCTCAGAACAAAAGACAAAGCATGCGCACTGGAGTCGCAAGGGAAACTAGAGTGTCGGTCGTTTTCTTACCTAAACAGTAAAGAAAAGTATCTTTCAGAACCCCCCCCCCCCCTTCTTTAAATTTCTTAGCTTCTTAAACACTCCTGCCAGATATAGGGCCGTATGTATCTTATGATTTCATCGGATACGATCGTCTAATTCCGTGTATTAATCAGTGTCATAAGTCAAACCCTTATTCGCTACCAGGGTGAAGTAGAACAATAGACTTCACACAACACGTGTGATCCAGTCGTAAGGTTACCTGGACTAAGTGCCGTTTGACCTAAACAGAGAGGAAAAGCCCCCACCCCTTTTTTTTTATTGTTTTGTCTCGTTACATATTCTTTCCCAATACGATCGTATCTATTTTTGTATTAATTTCACGGATACGATAATGCAATTATATATAAAAGATGATGACCCGACTGAACACTGAATCTTGCATGTTTTACATTAATACATACACAAATATATATTTTGGTTGTATTGAAAAAGTTTAAAATACGTTTGCAAACGATATCTCGTGCACAGCAGAGAGAGAGAGAGAGAGAGAGAGAGAGGGGGGGGGGGGGTTGACGTGACGTTACTTTAACTCGGTCGTTAGGTGGCGTCTATCTTTCACTTAATTTTATTGCCCTGTAGGCTTACAGCTCAATGCTTAGACTTGCAATAGGAAAAATACCCATTGTATTGGCGAATAAGATATTTGACTGAAACATCGTACAATTCTTCATTATCAACAAGTACAAATAAAAGAAGGGGGGGGGGGGGGTTATTCATTTTGGGGTTTTCTCCCTTTGCCGGAGATATGGTTCTTAGATTTTGCTGTTGAGGGGGAGTAATAAATCACAAGAAATCTGATAATAATTAATTTTCAAATATAAAATAGTAATGCTAGTACACAATTTATCAATACACACCCACATATAACAATAGAATACATGTATATGCATTGGGATGTACATGTATGACAGTCTTCACACTAGAGATTTTCACACCTCTGTGGCTCAAATTAAAAAAAGTTGGTTCACACATGAATGATCAGGCGTTTTCCACAAAAGGGAAACACCTAGAATGCTTTCAACTAAGGGTGATTTAGAAAACATTGTGATTTTTATTTTATTTATTTATTTTTTCTTTAATCAAAAACTCCTTAAATAAAACATCGTGTTTTCTGATTTTTTGCAAGACACCCGAGTCTGGCGCCATAAACTGAGAAAATCATTTCAATTATTTCAGTTTAATTTATTCCATTATCACAAGGACTTATAAACAATTTGTTTATAAGTCCTTGATTATCAAACATTCAAATAAATTGTCATACAGAATGGGTTTATTCTATTTGTGGATAGGGTAACAAAGGAGTTAATCGTAAATGTCCGATACCTGCTGTGAACAAGTGAAACTATCGTTAATGTTCTTTGATTAACATGACATAATACCGGCAAGAAAGATATCTGCGCACATGGTCACAAAAAAATTAAGAATAAAAATAATAATAATAAATCTTAAAATAACTGACACCATTTCCACGGCAATATAGTTGTATTCACTCGTTTTTCAAAACTACGCTCTATTAACAGCCGGTTTATAGGTTATCGGGGCCGTAACTAATATTTGCGTCTGTCTTTCAGGAGGTTTAGCGGAAGCAAAAATATATATAAAAATAATCTGGAAGTTTCACGATCGTATTTTAAAAGATAAGATGACAACACGTTACGTCTGACGGTTTGTAAAATACAGGCACATCTATGTAATGTCCCTTACGTCCACTGTGGGACAATTTTAATTTAAAGGTGTGAAAAGCTCGTCCGCTTTGTCCACCAGAGGACACGTACAGGTAAAAGGTGTGAAAACTTTGTCCGCTTTGACCTCGAGAGGACAAATACAGGTAGATGGCAAATTGTATTATAAACATTAACGTGGACAGAAAACTGGCCTCCCGTGGTGTCCACGGAGGACAGACGTGGACTGCCCACCGAGGCAACGAGGATTTTCCAACTTCCACGGTACATGTACGGTAATGTAGCCTAATCATTTATATCAAATGCACCAGTAGATCCCTTTTCCAGTTGAAATTTGTCATGTCACCACACTGCATTCAGAATTTGTGCATTTCATATGCAATATGCTTACCAGCTAGGCCACATCTTAATGAAAATACAAAATACAAAATCTGATACTTGAACTGTATTGACAAGAAGATTCTTCTTCCTCCATTCTTCTTTCATTCTTCTTCTTCTTCTAAGTGTACAACAGTATAGTCAAGACATTTCATGATTAATTTCAACAAATTATTATAAACAGGCATTCTCTATCCAGAGCTCTGGTAGAGAATGATTATAAAACAGGATGTCAACCCCCCACCCCCCTCTATTTGAAAATATTTCCATCATCAAATTATAGTTAAATAGTTTCTATTTTATATTCTCTCACTCAATGCATTATTTTTGTAAGCAATAAACAGAACTAATGCTTACATGTACATCAATACAGGATTCACAGTGGCGGATCCAGGAATTCCGAAAAAAAGGGGGGGGGAGGGTTACGTGTGTATTAGCCAAACTACTCAGCCTTATTTGGTGCAAAATCTAAATTATTACTAGTAAATATATGACCAAAGGGGGACGGGGGGAGGGGCTCCTCTAAATCCGCCACTGACTCACTATACATGTGCATTGCAATGGGTTCGAAATATTGTTTATTGTTTACCTCTGCTGCCGTACTGTATCCGATAAATTTAGATGACTCTGTCACAAACAGCAACACGTATCATTGGTATGTTGAGGTAAAAACCCGTACCTCAACAATTATTCCTCCTGTATTCCAACATAAATCTCCATCAGCATCTTTCAACTACTCTCCTTGCACTGTAATGGTGCCAACTCGGGTACAATACACGTGTGCAGGTTGGTCTCCATATGCTAGTTCCGACCTACTTTTCGATTTTAAATGCTCCCCTTCGACTTTTGATTAAAATATTTGATTATAAGAAACAAATTTACACCAAGATTTTTTTTAACTCATTTTAACT
Source organism: Pteria penguin (assembly GCA_035048485.1). Lineage (NCBI taxonomy): Eukaryota > Metazoa > Mollusca > Bivalvia > Pterioida > Pteriidae > Pteria > Pteria penguin. The sequence continues at coordinate 55,469,031 of CM068580.1, read as the reverse complement.
TTCATTATTCGCCTCAATCGTGTCTTCTGCTCTTCATGCGTATTGTATTGAATGTTAACAAACTTACTTCATTTTCGTCAACCGATGCATTCCGAACTGCGCTATATTCGGATAGCGTTTAATTCCCTCTTAAACATACAGGATCCCAGGCTTTGTTGTTGTGGTTGTTGGGTTTTTTTTTAATTTATCTATTTATTTATTTATTTATTTATTTATTTATTTATTTTTTGAGGGGGATGGGGAGAGGGATATCCTTGTTGTAGAAGAACTTGTAATTTTACAGTTCATTTTCAATTCTACGTAATAAGCTTTATAAGAATTTTCATCGAAATCTTGGACAAAGCAAGTGTATCCAACCGCAAGGTTTTATTCTAGACACCCTCTCAAACATGTGCTTTATTCACGTCTGATTTTCTGTTTATCAATTTCTTTTTAATTTCAGTTTGAGTAATTACGCTCTTAGTATTGGTGTAGATAGCCCAGCTGATTGCCTAGAGATCCGATATGAGTTAGGACATCCAATACACCCATATTCCAGACTTAAGTTGATACACAATATAGGGTGCTATGCTATAGGTATGCATATTTCGAAATTTATCAAATTGGTCGTGTCCGCGTAGTGAAAGTAGTAACTATAATAAAACTTGCAAGTCTCTCATTTCTTTCCTCAGAGTTTCAGGACAGCACTGTGTATATAAATGAAAGTGAATAAACACTGTGTAGAATGTGCCACTGCCACATAACATCAGGAAAAAAGGTATAATATTACTTAAACCAAACCTTCCGCGGGGAAGTTTTCTATGAGCTCCACACCGCAAAAGAAATGTGTGACGTTAATATAAAATACGAAAGTAACTGGTATCTTATGACTATTGCAATAGCAACAATATACCATAGTGGATATTCACGGAGCCTAAAATTCAGAGGTGAGACCAGATGCAAACAAAACGAAAAATTATCAGTTATAATAGTTATAACTATTATCAGTGTGCCTTTTCAGAACACAACAAAATCTACCTTCATGTACCAAAACACCGCCTATGTTTTTGTAATTATCTTTTTATTTCTTTTTACCGTATTAATATACTATCATAAACTCGGTCTTACATTAATTTTGCAGAACGAAAAATTCCACATTATCGTCGTGGAATTCATTTTAAAAGAAAACAGAAGGCATTAAAAAAGACAAAACAGAGAAGAAATAAGTATCTATCCAAGTGGTTTTTGGATGGTAACTATCATGAACAAATGAAAACTGAGTTGATTGAATATGAAGAGGACTTGATGTCTCAAAGTAGTTGTATGCACCAGTATGAAGTACAAAACCTCAGATGCGGCTGGCCAAAGTTTGATTTTTGCAGCTGCTTAGTAGACCATGTTGACAGTGAATGTGAAGTTAACAGTCGTCATTTAAACACTTTACCTACTGAGGAACCCCGTAATTTTCCTCTCAGCGTAGACTTGTCTTCTGTCATTAAAAATAAGGTTAGCAAACGGAAACGTAGAAAAAAGGAGCAGACGGGATCACATTTACATATGACTCATCCAAACTCTGCAATGTCCAACTGCGTTTCCAGATGGTCTGGAAAAGGCGAATACGTACTTTGTCAAGGTGAAGATCAAGTAACTGAAATATGCCAAAGGAACACTACGTCAAAAAACACCGATTCTGGAAGTATTTTAACAACCTCACATATCGAGAATTTGTTAGACTTTGATGTACCAGATCTTATGTGTAAAATCAAGCGGAAATCATTGACCGACAATATAATGATTGGGGACTGTGAAGTCGGCCAAGCCTTTCCCATTCGATGCTCCTTCCCCCTGGACAAAAGGTTTGGAAATGATGAGCCATCCTTCTCCTTGGCTATATTGGAGAAGGTTTTTTCATCTCGGCAAGATTTACATATAGGAAACTATGCGTAAATATAGTTTTGCTTACATCTTAGTAACAACTTCTTTACAATTCATATAGTGTGCATTATTGGGCTCATAATATATATGGTTTTCGTGGCAGAGGATCGGGTTTTGAGTACCGGATTGCATACCGATTTTTACGAGGTTGGTAACCTCCTGATTCTATGTGAATAAAAACGACGTAAAATCTTTATCAACCAATCACAATTCTCCATCTTCACTCATTCGAGCGTGTGTCAATAATTGACTTATCTATTCAGAATCAATTTACCTGTATACAACAATAAGGAACTCTCAAATACCTGCTGAGTGAAAGCGCTGGATTCTCGCCTCTGTCAAGTGTGGGTTAAAATCTTAGGAATACGGTTTATCTCAGATCTCTCCCAAGATAGGTTCTTTGGATTTCACATTTAGGTCGATTTGGTAATGACTTTGCTCTTCAAAAATTTAAGCTTTCGATTTCGGCACTCAAGGCCTTGAACATCGCTTAATAGACATAAGTTATCGAAATGCGAACATTGCGTACCAAATTATTTCACGAATATATGTTCTACGATTTATCATTCAAACAAACACGAGGGTCGTCCCGGTAACCCCATTTGAAAGTAAAAAACGAAGAAGTACCGAAGGGTAAACCATATGTCATAGTTCATTGAATGAAGGGGACAATATCGTGTTTGGTGTCATATTCACACAAATACGAACCCCAAATAAATCGAGGTGAGACTAGGTGCCCGAGAGGAGTAAGCCTCACCTGGTTGCATGCAACACCGTCGCAAAAGTCCTGCAACAACCTTTCAAGAAAGGAGGTAAATACATAAATATACACGCATGAACATACGAAAGAGACAGGAACACGAAGTCAAAATTTCCCATTCAAGGCAAGAAATGCTGCCTGCCTGAAATTCCAGTGTCAGAAACACAGGTGAACAAATGTATGTGTATACATGTATATACGTATTATGTCAAATGAAGTATAGTCAAAAATTTAAGATGGTTATTTTGTATGGTCAGGTCTCAAAATATCGGTTAACATTTTTGAAAGAGGAATCTGAAATTGCAAAAGATCCCTATAACGACCACAGAATTTCCTTAGTGACAATTTCAAACGTTTCTCAATATATCCTTGTGAGAGTAGTTTTGTGGCAAGAAGCCTCGCTCTCAGGACAAAATGTTCGTATATCTTTGTGATATTTTGCATTTTGATTAGAAATATTTTTCTTGATAATGGTTTCAATACATTCTGCTTCATGCAATATATAGGTCAGTGTCTTATATTTACTAAATAAAGCAATTTGCTATACGTACAATATTTCAACAATACGACGATGTTTTAGATATTCCAATAGTAGAATAATTATAATAAAACTCATAATACATATAACATATAAGTGGATGCTAATTTAGATTTTATTATTTTCTTTTCCAGACTCCGCATCCACAGCAGTAGAGCGGATCTTACAAAAGTAATAACTGATAATATGCGGCAGAGTCTCTTGGAGAATGATACAGAGGTATACACTATGGCGGACATTCTGTGCATGGGACGTGCAGCAGCCCAGAAGGCAACAACTGCTAAACAGCAAAAGTGTGTAACAGACATTTACTAACATATTATAATAAGCAAGCTAGGGCTAAAATATGCTGAATAAAATCGATTAATCTCATATACAATTAAGCACTAAATATACAGAGTGCAATGCTAGTCGTGTCAAGTAAACAACGAAGAAGTACCGAAGAGTTAACCATATCTCTTAGTCCATGGAATAAAGGGGACAATATCGTGTTTAGTGTCATATTCAGACAAATGCAAATCCCAATAAAATCGAGGTGAGACCAGGTGCCCGGGAAGAGTAAGCGTCCCCTGTTTGCACGCAACACCCGTGGCAAAAGTCCTGCAATATTTTTTTCAAATCGAAGAGGTAAATACATAAATATACACGCATGAACATACGAAGGAGACAGGAACACGAAGTCAAATTTCCCATTCAAGGCCAGAAATGCTGCCTGCTTGAAATTTCGGTGTCGGAAACGCAGGTGAACAAATATCTGTATATACATGTATATACCCTACTTGAATTGCACGTTTTCCCGGAATATTTTTGAAAAAGATGTTTTTCACGCTGTTTTTACACCAAAATGACAGAGAACTGAATCAATTTTGTGCATTTCTCATTTTGTTTCGTAAGTACATTCTTTTTTCTTGTATTTCAGGATTACAACCAGGAATAATAAGAACGATAATCTTTTGGCAAGACAGATCGAAAACTTGTTATTATCCAAAGACAGAATACATGAATTTAAAACTCCACATCTGGATCTGATAGGAAAACTAATGGGTTACCAGAAGCATTTCCAGATCAAGAATGTAAAAGAGGCATCCGCTCTTTTAGAAAATAACCCGTCAAATGATATTGTAAGTCTCCAGTATATTTTCCCATTGTACATAATGTAAGGGACTCGCTGTCTGAAAAAAAAATTATGGGGATTTTCTTTATTAATTAAATGCTTGGATTGTGACGTCACAGGAGAATAACACAATTTTCTACGTCAAAAATATATTTGGCATGTTTTGAACAATGATATTAATGTGAAAAAGTTATACTGAATAGTATATTGTCAATGACTTTAATTTACATTTGTTAACTAAAGAAAGAAAGAAAAGTTTCTGACTCAGCCATATGACAGAAGTAACCACGGAAATATACAGTATATAATGTAAAGATATGACAAAACACATAAGGTTATCACAAAAATATTCGATTATAGTGCAGTTACGATACTGACTTAGGACTAAGTCACATTTACCTTTTTTTGAAAGAAGATGCATTTGTTTTGACATTGTCTTTTTATTCCACGGAATTCGAGATATTGTTAACCCTTCGGTACTTCTTTGCTGTTTACTTTTAGGTGGATTTAGACATTGCCCCGTCAGTTATTAGAAATATACATGTCCATCAACGTTTGAATGAAGTTATGTGTGACATTTGTGTCTTGCCATACGATGATGACGTAGAATACACTGTTTTGATGCCGTGTCGACATGCGTTTTGCAATAAATGCTTATCTCGGTATATAATGGAAAGAGTGAAGAACGGCGCAAAGAAAATTGAATGTATGGTGAGTTAGATACACATACAGTTATCATATCTATCAGCAAGGAAGTGAAGGGCGTGAACACAGCTCAAGACATTCATCTTTAGTATTACATTCTTATCCTCGACTCATTTTCTCTTTTCGTCTGCTTTTTTTCAATGACCATAATCTCAATTTTTAAAGTCAATAATTTCTTTTGTTTAAAACACCACCTTTCCTTCTACATATTCCACTTATATTCTACATGCTCATCTGTAAAGATAAAATCATTAAGATGGGCGTTAACAGACATGTTTCCGTCTTTCATTAAATTTGCACTGTAAAGTGCGTTTATGGTTTAAATCTTGAATACAAAGTCAAAATTCTACTATCTCCAGTTTAAGATTTGAAGAATAAATGTTCATTTCTAGGTTTTTCATCTCGAGCCATATTTTGGGAGATATAAGCAGAAATTGATTGTGTTTGAAACGCTATCAGTATGTTAATTTTCTGTAAAATTTGTATTTATTGAGAGATTCAAACATCTTATAAAGAAATGTACTTATGCTCTTTTTCAGTCTACATATACTTCTTAAAGATAAGGGAATCTGAAACAAATTTTATGCACGACACCACGATAACAAAACAACATCTTATATCTGAATTATGGATATGCCATATGTGGTCAATACAAGAAATATGCAAGAAGTTTGATGAAAATCCCTCACATAGTGGAAATATTCTCAAAGAATGACACTTTACTTATTATCATTATACACATGTCACTAACATATGATGAAGCATGATACATATTTAACAATATCTAAGGTGGTTACAGAAGATATTATTAACCACCCGCGGTAAAACCGTAGGGGACTGTAGTTATCCACTCTGTCTGTCTGTCCGTCTCTTAGGGAAACATTGGGTTTCCAGACGTTTTGCAACCTTTGAAGTTATTAACTATTGACTTAAAATTTAGTATATGGCTTTGTATCAACGAGTTACAGGTCCAGCTTAAGTTTGGTTATGATTGACCTATTTTGGAAGAGTTACGACAGAAACCGGTGAGGGACATGTATTGCTTTAACAATAATCTGTATGCTTGTTGTGTTAGGAACGTAAATGTGGCACTATACTGGATTACATCACAATATCAAGTTTGATACCATCGGCACTCTTTAACAATTGGATGCAAAGGAATTTGGAATGCGTCGTGGAGAATTCCGGGAAATGGAAATGGTGCCCAAACAATTACTGTGATAAGGTTGTAGCAGTCCCATCTGATGGTGAGGACTGTTAGCATTTGAATTTTATTAAAATGTGTGTGAACATTTCGTTTGAGGATCCCTGTATCAAGAAAATTGTGGTAATGAACGGTGTGTTCCCACTTAGCCAGCAAATTTGAAATTTTGTATGCTCAGGTAAGGAAAAAATGTTGGCTTAGTGGGAATCTGTGTATATTGGAGAACAATACGCATATATTGCTATCTGAACTGTGGTCTTTATCTACTTTTCTTACGATTTTTGGAAAAAGAAGAAACAGGAATTGAGAAAAATTGCAATGTTTACTTATTTATATATTAATAATTAAGAAATGTTAATTTCATCTTGGTATTGCGTATGTATAAGTTTGCAAATATCTTCATTTATATAAAATATTGGATTAAATAACTATATATTATAAATTACACTGTTTTTTATTGTTTTAATGCACGATATCATTTAGCAGTATTCTGTCCACTGTGGTACATTGTTGTTAGTGCCATAGTCATGTGACACCAGTTACTTTCGTATTTTGCTTAAATAACATTATAATTTAGCATGTAATTATTTTCATGACATGAATGGTTAAAATATTAATAAAATTAATATTAGACATAAATAAACATTGTATCAATCAATATTTGAATAATTCGTAAAAAAAAACATGAAATGTTTAACCTCTCAATTTTTTCATAACATGAATTACAAAACAAGTGAGTTATTTTATGTGAATTATTAATAATTGACATATGTTAATATGGCATCAATCAGTCATAACACCCCCGCCACTCGAAAGAAAAAAACCCTAAAAACTTGTTATTTCAACCACAGGGCTTTCAGCTCGTTGCCCACCCTTTCAATTATGCCAATAATTATTATATTGGTATGATTGAGGGAAGGGGAGACCAACGAGCCGTAAGCGCTGTGTTTCAACTTTCATATTTAAAACGTAATGATAATAATCGTGAATACATATTGAACATTTGTATACATCCATCAAACTTTGAAAAAAAAGTAAATAACATGAAATGTTAACTTTTTTATCATTTCATAACGAGAATCTCGTTATTTCAAAACGTCATAATGATAAACTTGAAACACATCGCCAGTAGCACAGTTCTACACGTCTGATTCTCACAAAAAAACTTAAATCCTGCGTGGAGTAAATACAACCCTCTTCTAAGATTCTTCAAGAAATAAATATTTGCCATTATGAATACAAATGAAACATGTATATGGAAGTCATATACACAAATACATATTATTGTTATTATTTAAATTACATCACATTCCTGAAGTTGGCGTATATTTGTTTCATGAAGCCGCCTTAACAATGTTCTTAATATATATTTGGAATTTAATTAATTATATGTATTTTTGTGAACATGTGTTCACTACAAAAAATACCACATTATCAAAATAGGTTTCCGATTTGTTTCAAAGAATTCATTATTCAATAATAACACTATTTTGTTTTAAAGAATTTCTTTTCCAAATAGAATGAATGAAATATATGAAGTAAAACATTAAAAAGATGAAAAAAACCCCACACAATTCCGGAATCATATATGTCACTTAACTTTATATATTTATTTTCCGTTTTTACGATTCACGATTCGGTTAAATAGATACAGACTATAGCGTAAATTAACCTGTTGCGTATTCATGTGTAAAATCAAAATGTTGGCTAAATGGGAATTGAAAATTTCAAAATGTTGGTAAGTGAGAATAACCTAATGAAGATAATCTGGAAAAACTATCACTGACATGTCATAAATACTAGTTCTATGCTCTTGTTAAATGACTAACAATTCCTAAGGTATCGCAGTCGCACATGTTGTTACCGACACGAACTGACAGGGCAATAAAGCAATGCCAACATATATGGGTTTTTTTTAGTTATGATAATTTATCTATACAAATATCTAGTTTAATGATATTCTCATTACCATTTATTCCTATTTTCTTGCACAATAAATGTCACATTTGGTAAGACACACCGACGTACTTATTTCAAAATACAGAAGGGGCATTTCTCTTGTTCGAAACGTTGACTTCTAATTCTTAATATGCATCGTGTATGTTTGACGTATTAAAGCAAATATTCACTGTTTAATCTGTCAGCTTTTCCTTTCTTTACAAACTTCACAACCTGATCGTTCATTTTACCTCGTAATTAACTTTACATGTAACTATCCTCTGGATCACTGTCTTTTTTCAGTATTTGACCATGAACTTACCGTGAATTAAGTTTCAATTGTCTTTTGCAATCCATTTAGCTTGGAGTTAACTTTAACGTGAATTTTGCTATTCTTTCATATGTCCGTGTTACCGAAACAAAGATGTGGTATCTGTTATGTATGATTGGTTTTACATGCTTTATGTGTACATACGTCTTCTATTGTGATTACAGATGTTCTACACTCTGCAAAGGATACAACTGTCCACTGCACATGCTCACAAATGTGGTGTATGAACTGTCAGACCGAGGCACATTGGCCGGCAACTTGTGCACAGGCAGAAAATTATGTCAAATTTCTTCGGGAAAATGGTATACCTGTTACTAGATTAGTTTACTAGTGATACTTTGTTTAAGTTTAAGATCTCTGACAAACGATTGTTAGCTTTAGTTTAATTGCATGACCTATTTTGTAAATTATAGAGTTTTAATAGTGTATTCTTTGAAGTATCTTTTATATTAGGAATGAAATGATAGAGTTAAACTCGAGGATATTCCTTCTGATATTAGTACACCTTAACTTTTAAACGACCTTCATAGAGATGGTTGGAAAATGGCCACTTAAGGCAGATGGTGTCTTAATAAGTTGTATAGACAGTAGCAAGAAACAGAGAAATGTGATCGTTTTAGACAGGTGCTCGCTTAATACAGGTGGTATTATTATGGGTATATGCTTATGTCCTTTTAATATACATGTATTTCATGAAAAATACTGTATTTATTATTCTGTCAAGAGGAAAAGCTATACTTCAGTGGACTCTCTATTACTCGATTGAGTATATATATAAAGATTAAGATCGGGCCTTCAAAATTAGACAGGTCGACGAGAAGTTCGAGTTGTCAGTGCTCGATTTAAGGAGATTCACCTGTATTTAATACATTGTTGTGACTGACCGAAAGGGAGACAGTTAATTTGGCCACCTGGGTTACTTTTATGTATATAGGAGTCCGTGGTTCTCCACTTAGATACAATGTTTTGAGCGGCGTTGCTTACATACAGTTGGGTGCAGTCCTAACCTTACATTCAAGTGCACTTGAAAAGTGCACTTTAAGTTTAGTTTTTCATCCTGAAAACCAGTCATAAAAGGCACTTGATATCAAGTTTACTTTAAAGTAATTCCGTCTTGATGTTCACTATCACGTGACACCAAGTTTACCTTTCACGTTTGTTTATTATAATAATACAGTTTCGTATAACATTATAGAAATAATTGTCTTGTTATGTACAAATGCATATGTTATATATAAAAAATTGTTTTAATAGAAAAATATAGTACATGTACATGTACATGTATATAGAAAATAAACTAAACTTGAAGTGCACTTGGAATCAAGTTTAGTACTAAACTTGTAATAAAGTTTACTAATAGTGTGGACATGTGAATCATATACCATCCTATTATACCTTAATCTCATACAAGCAAAAATATTCCCATATTATTTACATGTTTTGAGTATTCGACAAAAGGTGTCCCATGCAAATAGGAGATGGGTGAACACCTCTATTAGAGGTTCCAAATTCAAATAGTTCCAAATCTGGCTGGCTTATTATTTACATTCCTCTATAAAAATAGGTTTATAGATTTACATGATAATAAATATGTGAAATTTTGTGGCCATAGAATCTACCAAAACAAAGGGAATTCCAGAGATAAAATAGAATTTGTTCACTAATTAGGGACATTTGGTTGGAGTCTAAATACCAAAGAATTCATGACTTCGTAAATATTTAATGAGCAATAGATTTATGTAAAGCAATACAACGATTGTGACATATTTCACCGTTTATTCTCTTTTTTTTCAATATATAATTCTAGAAATGTAATCAATTGTTATGAGAAATGCTTTGACGTAAAACATTTTAAATATAGGACATGCCAATGGGTTTGATGAAGACAAGGTTTCTTTTGTAAATGTTAAGCGATGTCCATCTTGCCAGTATCGAGCAGAGAAAATGGAGAAATCGGATTGGTGCCCGAACACGGAGTGCATGTGTGGGGAAAGGTTTTGTTGGAATTGCCTGACGCCATGGATTGCACATGAAGATATATATTGGAATCTTCGTTGTAAAAGAATCATGGAAACGGTAACTATTGAAGCTTTTCTAAATATCCAAACAGCTTGGTTTTATCTATCTTAAGCAGCATGTCTATAACTATAGAGGAGAGTTACCTAATGGAGAATACAATTATGATGCCAGTGTATACCAGGACAAGAGTATTAATGTGAAATTTTATCGCCAGTTGATAATCCATAAATAAAGATTTTTTCCCGTCCATCAACATAACAAAATAAAAATCAATTATCTTAAATAAAATATGATATTTTATATAACTTATGTATACAGGAGATTTTTATACACGTTATATTATAAATAAGTCATTAAATGTCCATAAATATAATGCGAAACTGTAGAATACGAAAGTAACTGGTGTTTGTTATCCATTTGGACGTCGGATGCCTTACCTGTTGTATTATTATTATTATTATTATTATTATTATTATTATTTTAAATAGTTCTGCTGAAACATTTGATCTGAATATGATATCTATCTTAAGGAGGAAAATTGGTGAAAATCGTGTGTACATACATGCTGAGCCAAGAAATGAAATAGAATATTAAGATATAACCTTAATACATGATCAAATCTAGTAGTTGGGGGTCAGAACCCTGGAATTCGCAAAATATATACCATGATTTATGGAAAATTTGACATGCACACATTTTTGGGGTTGATGTTTTTCCAAAAGTTTGAATCCCCCACCCCTTCTAAAACAAACAAACAATACATAAATTTGTATCCGTTCACGTAATGAGTATATCATATTCAGAAATTTCTTAAAGTTTCTGATTACAACAAGAAAACCTGGGCTTCTGTAAAATTTCATAATTCTTATTTTCAGACGATGATTTTATACAGTACTAGTGTTAAGACTTTTTCACAACCTGATGAGTATTTCTTAGAGAGTTTTCGTCATCGTAAACGGGTGTTAGAAGGACGAAACTCAACACTGCTAAAAGAGGCAATGCATATTATGAAAACCTTTGACCTGAGAGTAAGTGAATATCAATTGCATTTTAAGCAAGCCAGTGGTGATAATTTGATAGGCAATTGTAAAGTCAGTATATAGATATTTTCAACGTATTGTTTACATATGATTCAAGTAAAACGAAAAAGTACCGAAGGGTAAACCATATCTTGAATTGATTTAAAGGACAATATTTTGTATAGTGTCATAATCAGACACATGCAAACCCAAATAAAATCGAGGTGAGACCAGATGCCCGGGAGGAGTAAGCGTCCCCTGGTTACATAGAACACCCGTTGCAAAAGTCCTGCAACAACTTTTCAAGTCGAGCAAGTAAATACATAAATATACACATATTAACACATGAAGGACACCAGAACACGGAGTTAAGTTATCCTATTCAAGGTATTAAATGTTGTTTTACTAATATTCCGGCGTCGTAAAGCACGTGAACAAATGTCTGTATATATACGTATTATATCAAATCAAATGTAGTCATAAAGTTAAGATAGTTAGTTTGTATGGTCAGGTCCCAAAATATCGGTTAACATTCTTAAAAGTGGGATCTGAAATAGCAATAAATCCTTATATCGACCATAGAATTTCCTCAATGATAATTTCAAACGTTCCTTAATATATCCTTGTGAGAGTAGTTTCGTGGCAAGAAGCCTCGCTCTCCTGACGAAATTTTCCTATTTAGAGCGTGCCCTTGCATAGCATATAAGTTGTGAAATGAATACGCCATATGCAGGAGATGAAGGTTTGTTGCTACTAAGAACAGGGAAGTTGATAATAATGAAAGTGAAATTTACGTTTGTTGTAGAGAGGTTACTAATGAACCATAATCACTAATTGGAGTATATATAGGTATGAAGCAGAACATGCGCTCTCATTTGTATCATTTATCTCGAGTTCCTTTTAACCACACCAATTGAGAGACGTTTCTTACTTTCTTATTTCAATTGACCGTTCTAAGTCGGTATCGTAACTGCAGCACAATCAAATATTTTTGTAATGTCGTTCCGTGTATATTATGCTGTTGTCATTTTTTGTGTGCAGGTCCTTGGTGATTTGTGTTTTATCTTTGGATATAAGATGTTGAGGTGATCCTTAAATACAGGGTTGTTAATCGACAAAACGATCGATGTATCCGTATGTAAAGTTAAACCGAGATGCTAATTGTTTATTGCCTTTGGAGAGCAGAGACTGTAGGAATTTTGCTTCAAAAGAGTACAAAAATATGTCGGCCAGAAGAGGCCTGCAATTAGTACCCATCGGAATGCCAAAAACCTGTTGAAACAATCAATATAAAAGCAACACTATATTTTACTTCATTTGAATGAAAGAGAAAGGCACATTTAGAATTCCCTTGAAAGGTACTACAAGGTCAATTTAATATCTTTTAAAGCTGTATACCTTATGTTCGCTAGTAAAGTGCATATTATAGGTTAATTTATTCTAAATTGTTTTGATTATATATATAGGCCTAAAACATATTAAGAAAGGACCCTTGCAAATGTTGTGATCAAATTTGTCGTATTAAGTGAGATATGGCTGTCTAAAACGCAATGTTTGTAAACAGAATGCTTACAACCAACTTATCACGTGATCTAATTCGGAAGCCGCCTCATCATGGCCACTGATAGAGGGCGAAGTAAATAAACTTGACGAGTAACTTTAAAAATCTGCATTCAAGTCTGCTTTTGGAGTCTCCCTTCATCTTATTTGTTTTGATTAAACTGCGCATGCACAAAGTCAGGTTACGGTTGTATTTATGGAATACCCACTTTACAAAATATTTTCTTATTAATTGTAAATCTTCGAGGGTTTGAAGCAACAAAAAATATTATTAACGCAAAGTTAATACCTTCAGCCATACGAGGAAAATACAATTTTGTTTTACATGCCCCAATTTTTGAAATTATACCGAACTGTAGGGCATACAACTTTAACATTACCAAATGTGTGTATATAGCAAAAACATAAATCAAAATCAGAAAGGACTAATTTTTCAGTAAAATCTCCATGGTGAAATAGTTTTTAAAAAATTATTTCAATATCTGTGCTGGATAGGATTCAGTAAATATACCAAATCAGTTTTCAAAAATCCCTTTTTTCTCAACTTAAAACAGCATTTTACAAAAATCTGCAAATTCAGTTTTCAAGAAAAAATTATATCTATAATCCTTAGTGTCCAATTGCACAACATTATAAGTATGAAGAAAATTTATACATAGGAATAGAAAATATGGTCACCAAATCTTGACTATTTTGACATCAGAAAATTGTCCAATTTGGGAATCGTCATATAAATATATAAAAATGAAACACATATAAACATATAAAATTAATTTTATTTTAATTGATTTTGAATGATAACAATATAGCATATTTCTTAACACATTTTTTGATGAATTTCTGAATTGAAAAATTAAAAAATAGGGCCGAGAAGATCAAAATTACTCACCAAAGTCCCAATGTTACATATGAAAATGACCAAGGCAAATGATGTCAAAAGTGTGTTGAACTGAAATTCTAGAATAAAATGTAATCTAAAATGTTTTAAATAGATCCCTATATATCACTTATGCATAAATAAAGGAAATTGAAACAAAAGCAGAGAATATTAGGTAACAAACAATATTCTCTATAGTTGCACCACCTAATGACAAATCTAAACCTTAACAAATTTTATCAGGTATGTGTTTTGAGAATTTATTATAAGAGTGCAAGAGTTATTATTGGCTTTTGTTAGCAAAATTAAACTTAAAGGCTACAATTTGAATCCCAGTGTAACTATTCGCCCCTTTACCTCAAATGACCATTAGAAAAAATACAATTCTTGATTCCGTTTTTCAGATTTATTGTGTCATTTATAATTACATTGTAAAAGACATTGATATAAATTACATAACCTGCATTTAAAGGATATTAAAAATTATTTGGCCTCAGACTAGTTTGACCCAATGGAAATGTTTGATTTTGTGTAGAGTCAGTTGTAAAAATTTGTACGGCAATGGCGGACAATAAACAAAACAAGACTGAGAATCATAATATAAACTACGTTGGTGTTCTGGAACTGATCATTTGTGTGTACCGTAAACTCGACAAAATTCCATCGGAAGACCCATTTGTTATTGTGAGGTTTTTTCTTTTTTTTTTTTTTTTCTTTACATTTGTTATTATTATTATTATTTCTCAGCAATGACTTCACGGGTAACATTTTTTCTCTCTGTCACTTACTTTTAAAGCTATATTTAGTAGATTTATATGAAAAATTTTGAAAAAAAAAACTCATGTTCCAAATAAAATTACGTAACCAAGTTTAGTTTTTAAATTTTCTCAAATATAACGTTCATTATTCAAGTCAAACTCCTCAATTGTTCTTCGAAATCATGTACAGGTGTAATTCTTGACAACAGAATTCAATCTGATTAAGTACCTATAATGGCAAAGAGTTTAAAGATTTATGGCTATTACGTAATTTTTAAACTTTTTCTATTTTGAGACTAAGAATTTCAAAAACAGTATCAAACGATTCAAAGTATCAATCTAAGGGTATAAAATGAGTTTTAAGATTTTAAATTAATTGTTAAGTACGTTTTAAATTCTCTCAAATAAAATGTTTATAGACCCTTTCACGTTAACTGCGGGACTGACATTTTGAGTGGAAAATAGCTACGTTTCCCGTACATTTTCTCTTACGTCATTTTGCGGGAACAGTAATGATTTTGCCATTCAAAACATAAGTCCCACAGTTAACGTGAAAGGGTCTATTATTTAAGCTAGAGTCCTCAAATGTTCTATTTAATATTGTACAGGTGTATATGTTGACAACCAACTTAACTCCGATTGTGTAACTGTTACGATAAAGACGCTATTTGTGTTTAAAGTTTTAAAACTTATTACGTAGCTTTCAAACTTTTTATTTTAAGTCTTAGCGTTAATAAAATATTACAAAACGATTTAGAATGTCAATTTCAGCGTGAAAGAGGGTGTTTTAATATTTTAAATCCATTTTTAATTGAGAAATTTAAGTTTTTTGTTAGTTACGTAGTTATTTCATAATTTGCTTATTTGTCGTCGTATGACCACCAAACTTTGAATCAGCACTGGAGAAGGGCTTGCTCTTTTGAATTACACTTTCAAAAATTTGAAATATTTGCCTCCTTCTCTCTGGCGTCTGCAAACCTTATCGAGAGAGGGTCTTGAATCGCCGAAATCTCAACCCGATATTTCAATTCCATTTTCTGAAAAAAAGGTTTTATCTACACACGTCATATTTTTTGCCATAGACTCTCACAGACACCGCTACCGGTTTAAATAAAAAAAAATTAAAAATCGAAGTTTTCAAAAACAAAAAAAAAAAAAAAAAAAAAATACATACATAAGAATTAGTTGAATTTTAAATTTTCGTCCTTACAGCCTTTTTTTATAACGCTACACTACTCCAATTTTAACTGTCATATTCTCTAGGTCCTTACAACCATTTATAGCCGATACCATCGATCTCTTTTAGTTTGTCCGCTATTTGAATTTTAAGTTTTTAAATACTTGCGCAATGAGGAAAACTTTTTTTATTTTTAGTCTTATCGTTTCCAGAACATTACGAAACGATTTTCCGTAACGATTTTAGTATGAAACATGTTTCTCAGTATTTGAAAGTGAGAAATTCCAAAATTAAAAAAATATATTACTTGCGTAACTTTCATGTATTTACTTATTCGTCGTATGAACAAAGTATAAGAACGAGAGTTTGAGAAAGTATTTTGAATTTGAATTCTTAAACAAAAAAAATCACATTTTTTGCACTCTACCCGCTACTGATGAACAATGCAACAAACAAATCTTCTCTGAGCGTCAGGATTACACATTAAAGAAGCGCGTTGAATTTGCCTTGCTTAATACCTCGCATACCACTGTTCTTAAACAGGACTTCAAACCTGTGTGATATTCCACGGGGAAAGAGCAATAAATCGCAATTAATTCAATCGCGAGTTACTGCGCTTTGCCCGTGGAATATCGAATCGACAAATACAAAGGAATCCCACTATATGTATGTTTTACTTAAATTTGAGTTTCTTTGTCTCCTTACTATAGTAGTCATCTCAGTGGTATATATACAGCTAACTTGACCATTGAAACGCACAACACACACTCTTTATCCAGCTATGTCGCATTACGTCACCACGCCTCTGAATGAGAATTCTGTAAAACACAGACTTTCTATAGCCATATTCATGCCGCTTTAATTACATGAGTGCGTTTACAGAGTGTCTCGGTGAGATATATACATGTATCTATGTATATACTTCTCCTTTGTCCTTATCGGCATATCTATGATGCTGCAATAAATGCGTGTACTCATCGGGTTATCTCTGTTTTGTTTATGACTATCCAGTATATTTTTATGCAAATTCTAAATGTTTCTTTCACTTGATTTTCGATTCGTTCTTACTTTAGAAAAAAGTTTCTTTTCAATTTCATTTATTAATTAATTTGTTTTTTTTTTTTTTTTTTTTTTTTTTTTGGGGGGGGGGGGGTATTATTATGTATTAAGTACATGTAAGTAATTCTCCTGATCCTTTTTCTTTCTTTCCTTCTTTCTATCTACTTTTTTTCTATTTTCTTTCGAGAGAGTTAGACCCGCCCTATTGCCTCGGCAACAGGTAAGCTCTAGTTATTATAATAATAATAATAATAATAATAATAATAATAATAATAATAATAATAATAATAATAATAACGTTAATTAATAAAATCAGCGAAATAAAGTAATTAGAACGCTAAATGGAAGAGAATGTAATGGTTTCATAATATGGCAAAGAAAATAATTTAACATATGTTAGTTGTATATAGTTTACTTTAATGTATACTCAATAAATAAATGTGTTGTAGGATAAAATCATTTGCCGAACAGGCTGGAGGAGGGTTTGGAATCCAGAGACCAACCGATATGACCTATATCGACATGTCTTGTACAACCTTGTATTGATTAGAGAGGTATGTATTTTGTACATAGAAGATGGATTCTGATTTTGTAGTATAAACAACCGCAAAATTTCATGTTAAAGATTGTACCCATCTGTGTTAACATAGAAGAAGACACTTAGAATAGTGTATGATGCTATTTATAGATTTGCCAATGGATAACGTTTTCAGTGCTTCTGTGCTGAACCGAAATATATACTTCAGAGAACAATCTGTAAATTACATAAGAAGTATCTCACCCATGCATTGCTCTGTCCTTATATGGGCTTTTGATCTTACTTTTACATATAGGTCAATATGGCAATGAGCTTGCTGTTCGAATATCTATACTTTCGATTTCCAAAATGTAGGCCTTGAGCATCACTGAAGAGACATGAATTGTCGCATGTGGTGTACCAAATAAGTTTACGTATATAAGTTATTTCATTTTAGACATATATTTAGGCATATATATTTGTGTGTTGTCTTATTCAGAAAAAAATTACACAGATCTTTTGAACTGTAAAACACGAAGACATTATAAGAATAACTTGTGCCTGCCCAAAGGTCATTAAGGTGTATAAATTATGTCATTTATCCTTTATTATCTACCTATCAATCGAATGGAAATTCAATATATATTTCATAAAATGCCTATCCATATCTATTGAGTATACTATGATATTTTGGCTAGATTATGAATAAGTATAACGTTAATTCTTTGATTATCCGGTATAAAGTTATTTATGTTACGGTTAATTTATGGTGGATATGGCTAGGCGAACGGGAGAAGTTTCCCACTCGCAGCAGGCTTCACCTCTGGTTTGCAGGGGTTACAACAAATGCACGTGGTTGTGTCACAGTAACATTGTGACAGTAACTTATGTATTTTACAATATTGTTAGACTTATTTCCTTTTGAATATGGAACCAACATATTCTCGCGAAAGGTTGGACTTAATACCCTTGTTATGATGTTATGTGGCCGTGATACTTTCTATAAAGTGGTTGCTAAAATCAGTGAAACGTTTTACATGTATGTCGTTAGTACGTTAGAGCATTCAAAGTGGATATAGTATACCAAACAAGAGATATTTACCTCTTTCGGACAGTCACTGGCACCTCTGATGTCAAGTAGTTTAGAAATCTTCCTTTATGTATGAAGTATGTATATGATAATCTGAAAGAAAACCCGGAATCCAACCCCAAAACGAAACTCAAGTTAGGAACAAGTACATAAAAGACAACATTTATACTCGACTACAATAACTGCTTACAAAATATATGATGTTACGTTTATGTATATTTTTCCAGTGCCACCGGTTTCTGGAGAAAGTATACATTATATTATCACACAGTACAGGTCAGAAGGTCATGAGAAAACTACTGCGGAATGTACTTACAACCGCGGATTTCATCCTGGAGCAATTTACGAAGGTAACAATTTCAGTTATACCTCCTGTACCATTGTTTGCAATTATCAGTATGCAGTTTTGCCTTAAACGTTAAGATTACCAAGAGGTAATATAAGACACAATCTTAGATGATCTGTATACTTTTTATTTTATTGTTTTTATATTATCTATTATTTATTTATTTTGATGTAATATCTACTATTTATTTTTTGTTTTACATCATAATGAGATAACAACGGCGCAAATGCGCTTTGAAAACTGGAGGAAGGGGCACAACCTCATTATTAAAATCAAGTGGTAAAAGAAAATTGAAAGGGGAAGGAATGTTACAAGTCCCTGTGCCCCTTCCTTTTCCTATATGAATTTCTACCTCCCTATCTGATCTTTATACGAGACAGTGCTAACTGAATCTATATATGTCAGTACCAACGAGTGAAATAATAATAGACCTATGAAAAATATAATAATAATAATAATAATAATAATAATAATAATAATAATAATAATAATAATAATAATGAAGACTACGATGATGATGAAGAGATCACAACAAAGTCACAAATGCTAAGTTTACACGATTTTCACATTGTTTTCGGCTTATGGACAAACAGACGTCCTTGTACATATGATATTGACGAAAAGATTTTCAGATACGTGATGAACTCAATTCATAAAATATAAAGAGCATATTTATGAAATTGTATAGGATATATATTTATGCTGACATGAAGTTTGTACTTTATCATTTAGTACGGAATTTAACAGAAAAACAATGAACCGACCATAACTGAATTATTAACACATGTGGCCACAAGAACTTGTAGACAAAAGTTATTTCTAGACTTTTACACCTGTTGTGGCTTATCATTTTTCAGGTCTCCAAAGAACGGTCTTCGCCCGAAGTAATCCAACGGCAACAAAATCTGGAAGGTTCACTGTACAACACCTTGCGGCTGATATTAAGGCAGTGTCTATATCTCCAGAACTTGATGAACAAGGATAAAGTATCTCCCATTTCACCCAAAACTCTCAAGGCTTCAAAAATACTTAATGCTTACTAAATTATGGGAAAACCTTACTGTATTTGATTGTTTCCGAAAGGTGTACCGTGGTTATATCCGAAAGGTGTACCGTGGTTATACTGTTGTCTAGCGACGCTTGGGGAGTCATGAAATTGGTGGTTTCCAACGGTATAACCCCGGTATACTTGCCGAAATCAATGCAACACAATGCGTATATCCTCATTCTAATTCACTGTAACACAAACCTCATATATTCTCTTTGAAATAAAGAAATTTGAAATTGCCCCTAAATTCGTTGTTGCTAAGGGATGGATAGCGCCATGTTTAAAATTCTTCTAGAATGCATGTTGCATGGTGGTACATGATGTATGTTGTCAATTTCAACTTGATTTTAACAATTGTGCACGTAAATGGTACAATTAGATACTGTAAATCATCCTTTATACGAAGTTTAAGATTGACATTGACAGCATGAGACGAAGTTGTTATAGACAGATCTTTGATAGATTGGGTCAGAGGCAATATGGACAAAAAGTACGTACAACGTAGTAATATATTTGAGGACGGTATATCGTGGTTATACATGTTTGAGCGCTAACGTGTTGACCAATCAGAATTGTCAAAACAAAACAGTTGAATTAGAATGTGTCTTAACTTTTCAAGAACATATTTCTAAGCAATAAAAATGCTTTAAAAACTTCATGATAGTGTCATGAATCACTGCATATGCGGAAAAAGCCCTCGAAGATTCAAAAGGGATAGCAGTTTAAAGGTCAACAAAACCACATGTACAAAAGTACTTTGCAATCAGAATATTTACAAGATACAATTGATCAATTTACACTATCATCTCAATTTTTTATTGTCATTTTACAACAGTGAAATGCTTTAATAATAATGTCTTGATGTTTTTAAAATCTTCGTGATTTGTAAAAAAGAATTATAAGCAATAGTGGATTCCAACTTTCTTATTTCTAATTCGTATTGTATCTATTACTTTTAATACGTTAACAAAGGTGCCATGTTGTACATTCTTTCATTATTTTATGCACGAACATCCTTATTGTTAACATATTGAAATGTGTTTGTTTCGATGTCTTAGAACCCCGATGTGCAATTTTATCCTTATTGAATATATTAAATGTTTTTAAAAAGTTTACGAAATGAACATTATTCTACAAATACATGATTTACAATGTTTATTAAATTCTAGTCAAATTAACTGTAATTGTTGTTTTCAATATTCCAATTAAAACACTTATTCCTTTCGTATGTATACGCATATAAGTCAAGACCAGTGCATCTTTCTCTCTCTGTGTGTGTGTGTGTGTGTGTGTGTGTGTGTGTGTGTGTGTGTGTGTTTGGTTAAAATCATTGACAAGTCCAAATCCTCCCCCAAGAAAAAAAGCCTTATATGTACTCATATCTTTCAATTAGGAGTGTATAAACGGTAAGTTATATCGTATTGATCAAGAAGGGAAAACATACCGCGTTAATACCCTTTTAGTCTGGGGAAAGCTTATAATGTATGATATCGTTATTCAGTAGGTTCATGCAAACATATATAAATTTTCAGGGAATGATATTACAGATTCCACTCCAGACTAAAGAAAGAACCATTATCACATACATTTAAAAGGTCACGGTCACAAAAATATGACTTCACAGCAATCACTATGAGCGTGTTTAAAAAAGACGGTCAATTTTTGTTCAGTCAATAAATATGTTTAGCTGGTTACTAAATACTGTCTTATCATTTACATAGACATTTGTTTTAAATTCGGATAACATATTAGATCTACATGTACGAGTAATGCATTTCTGCCTCATTTTTGTCACTTGTCTCCATGTGGTGTAAACTCTACTTCCATCTTGTCATCTCTTCAATGTGATTGTGATGACACTTTGTTCAACAAAGAACACTTTATGCAGATGTGCTTATTGGATGGGGAATGCTGTCTTATCATTTACTTAGACATTTGTTTTAAATTCGGATAACATATTAAATCTACATGTACGAGTAATGCATTTATGCCTCATTTTTGTCCCTTGTCTCCGTGTGTTGTAAACTCTACTTCCTTCCATAAAACATTAATTAGCATCTGAAACAATTAGGCATAATTATTGTACACGATAGTCCAATGGATGAACATACGGCGTTTCTGTTCAACTGATTCTCTATGAGACCTGGAAGGCAGGACTTAAACAGAGAGTTTGCCATAGAGGATACAGAGAGGACTTCGTGACAAAAGCAATGTTTAGACTCAAAATACCGTTATTCCTCAATTTCCATCCTGCTTTTCTGGAGTGTCATCTATTCTATACTAGCAAATTATACAACAACAACAATAATAATATCTATAAGTTGTGTAAGATGTCATTGTGCTTTCTATCAAACAACAAAACTGCTTATAGACATGCCAAGATTATAATGTGACATAAATATAACAATTCATGAATTCATTTTGAGTTGATATCAGTTGGATTAATCTATAAACAGAGGGCCTTACAAAGTAATATTTTATACTCCTGCATAAATATGTGGGCGTATTATGCTATACTGTTGTCCTCTTTCTCTCAGTCCTTTCAATCTTGTCATCTCTGCAATGTGATTGTGATGACACTTTGTTCAACAAAAGAACACCTTATGCAGATGTGCTTATTGGATGGGGAATGCTGTCCAAAACATTTACAGGAATTATGACCCTAGGATTCTAAGATTCTTATATTTTCTCTGCAAAATACCTTGTCCTCGTAACTTCTCGATGAAAGAACACCGTATGAAGATGTGCATAGTTGATAAAGAATGCTGTCCAAATTTTTTACAGAAATTATGATTCCAAATACTGATGTTTAGAATAGAGATACATCTACTAGAATTTCATTCGAGATATCTTTATCTGATCCGAGAAATCTCTATATATACAAGCGGAAAAAGAAAAACGAGTTTGTTTTTATGCTCCTAGGAATGAAAATCGGAGGCATCTAGTTTCTGACCTGTATGTGATTCTTAATCTTGTGGCAGAACATTGACTTCAAGGTGCAAGGCCTTGAAACTCCACATATAGATTCATTGTGATGAGACCTTTCATTTAGGACCATGATTTTTTAACTAGTGACATTGACTTTGTAGCTCGACCTGGTTTTCTAAAACTTAAACTTTGGCTATATCTTCTGTACCAAAATAGGTAGGGGGTTTGTAACTTCATATATAGATTCCTTTCAACTGGGACCATGACTAATGAGCTAATGACATTGACCTTGGAGTGTGACGTACTTTTCTAAAACTTTAACCTTGATAATATTTTCTACACCAAAGCGTGTAAAGTTTTGAAACTTCGCAAAAATATTCTTTGTGATGAGACCTTTCATACTTTGTGTTATGACAAAGAAATTATTTGTATATGCAAATTTGTTTATCGATAAAACAAAAGCAGAGTTAGTGTCTCTATGTTTTCCTTTGAATCTGATGTATATACCTATGATAATGTCCGACTTAGATTATTTAGTTCAACTCCAGAAAGAATACACTGATTTGTTGTGTGTCGATGGTAACTAGTACCAGAAAAGGAAAATATTCAATCCTTTGTTCAGAGAAGTACATGCTGTGACCTGTGTGATCAATGGATTCATGTATGGATGCATATCAAAGTCAATTTTGAGTAACCTGTTCACCAGGCTATGCATCCAATGCAGAACATGCTCAGTAAAATACTTCTGAGTTCATGTGTACATATAAATTTTTGTGGCTTAAATTCATTAAGAAAAACTCGGAAAACATATATCTGTGACAAGAAAAGCCTGATAATAATTAATTAATTAATAAATTAATTAATCATAATTCATTATTCAGCACCTTCACTTAAAATTTTTGCAGGACTTTTGCGACGGGTGTTGTATGCAACCAGGGGATGCTTACTCCTCCCGGGTACCTGGTCTCACCTCGATTTTATTGGGGTTCGCATTTGTCTGAATATGAGACAATCACGATATTGTCCTTTTTTCCATGGACTATGAGATATGGTTTACCCTTCGGTACTTCTTCGTTTTTTACTTGTCAAAGCAAATACTGAACATGACATTGGTACAAGCTTGATACATGTTCCTTATGTGGGTCACTTATCATAAAAACATTGATTTCCCCTTGGAGGTCTGAATAATATTATATGTACCAGTAAGAAAACATGAACATGCTCCTAAACAATACTTATTTACTGGGTATGACAATAATTGTATATGTATATACCTGGTATATTTGTAAAAATGAATAATTGTCTGTTTCTTTTGTATTTTAATACACAATAAAGTGTACATATTCAGACATACATTGTATTTGTAACCAGTAAAACGCTAAATTTTGTAGCCAAATGTCAATGATATCTGTAAACATGGTAAATGAAACATGTGTAAACAAATAATTTTGCACAAGGTCACTTCATTTAATGTTTGTGAATTTAGTGATAAAGTACATCTGGTAAGGTTATCCTTAAAATTTGGTTTGTTTCATTGAAGCTTATCATTTTTGGCCAAAAGTTTTAAAATGTATCAAATTTGGATTTTTTTTTTTTTTATTTACGAATACATGTAATGATGTATTGGTACTATACAAATTCTGAGCAGAGGTAAAACACTTTTTATACAACAGGGAGAATGTGGTGCAAAAATTTTATTGCATTACATTGTAACTTGGTCCATGCATTGTCAATTTGGTTCTAGGAAACAAACAATATCGTCAATATGCTGTATGAAAGTTAGTGGCTTCTCATGCTTAATCATATGGAAACGTTTCATTGTATTTCATGTTCTACATATATGCGTCGATTTGCAATTGATTTTATTTTTGCAACTTCAGAGACAGATAATTACGAAACTCTTCGCCTTCCTGGTGGAATCAGTAGTTCAACTCGTAATAATGTAAGACCCTATCTGATCGGAAACTCCCTATGGATGAACTATTTTTAAGAATCCCGAGTTCAAAGTGACAAACTTGTCGCTTGTACGACAACCCCATGCCTCTTAAAAGTAATTAATCATGCTAGCAGAAGTAATGCTAACCCACCCACCCCACCCCCAAAAATGCAGTACAATCAATAATGTGACATACAACTCAGTTAGTATTGTTCTTAAAAGACGGAGAAAGGTTAGCTTTTACGACTTCTCGAGGCGGTTGAAATACTAATGAACCTAGCACCATGCTAAAGAGCTTCAACCAAGTTGTGAACACACTGGACACATGTGTATACGAGACACCAAACCTGTCAGCGATGTCTTCATTCATGAGACCTAAACTAAATTTCAATAAGCATATCAGCATTTATTCTTTTGCACTGAATTCTTATGTTACATGAGAACTTGTTCTTTTGTCTAAGAGGATTATATAACCTTTTAGACTTTAGAACTTATTTGAAACCTTTTGGGTTCTGTGCTTTGATTCAAGTTGTTTGTCCTTTGATTTCAATTCAATTCAATTTGTAGTTTCTTGATTTTGGCTTCTCTAAGACAGCAATCTCGTCACTTTCATTTTCTGAGTGCATTTCCCCATAGCTTTCGATGTAAGATTCACACAAACTAGAGTCATGGAAGTGGGAAATAATATTACTAGTAGATTCTTGTATTAGTTGAAGTCTCTTTCTCTTGTTGGGATTTGGAACAGAAAAAGCTGATCTTATATGTATGTGAGGTGAGTACTGCAGGAGATCGTTACAATCAGTGGAAAAAAACATTAATAAGTCAACAAAATGATAACGAATTAATAAAGCTCGATAATTTTAATAACCAAAACCAGTATAGTTACACAGAGTAATAATAAAGTTAAATATATAAAATAAGACGACTAACTTAAAGCAATAAGTGATTCAATTACAGAAACAATCAAATGTATGAGTTAGACAAAAGTAAGGAGGAAACAAAAATACAATCAGTTACTTTTAGAATAAACCAAATAAATAAATAGATAGATAGATCCAAATAAAGGGGGAGATTCACCATTCTGAGTTGACAAATAATCTTACGTGCAAGCAATGTGAATTTCGTGTATATGGTAAATCTAGTGAATATTGTGAATCTGACCAGGTAATAGTGATCCAGGCTTATATACGAAATGAGCCTTATTTTTATGACCGGTACTGACTTTTGGTAATGACTGTTTTATTGATAATCCATGTACAAACACATTAAGGTCATTGTATCAATCATCATACTAATACATGTCTGCCCGTAAGGCGATTGGCGGATCCAAGTTTAGTTCCGTGGCAGTTAGTAAAAGGGGTGCGTAAGATGGTTATCTTATACCTTAGGTAATATTGTGTACTTCACAAAATTGTTTTTTTTTCCAATTTGTGATTTTGGTATAATTATTTGATAATTATATAAGCAGAAATTAAATGCACAACATCTGTTTGACATGGTTTGCTGCAGATCTAGAGGTTGGACTCTAGTCTCGAAAATTGGAAAATCGTGTGCAGTGAAATTGAAAATCGACCATACCATTTCATGTGTAAGTCCTGAAAATTACATATGATACATGAAAATGAGATATAGTAAATTTAAAAAAAGAAATAGATGTAAATGTACATTCATCATCATTACTTCTATAAATCTTAAATGTTAGATTTTTTAGAAGTATAGATGTGGGGATTTACTTCGTGTGGCAAAGTGGTGTGGTGTCGAATGAATCCCCCCCCCCCCCCCCCCCCCCGCTTTCTCTTTTCTAAACACTGCTTTTATACTGCCCAGTGTTCTAATATTTAAGAGGCGAAATGTATGTAATTTGCAAATATATTTCTTGAGGTACGTATTACACTGACTCTCACGTTCATCTATAGTAAATAACCTGCGTACTGTCATATGTCATTATTATATGGCGTGGGGTTCCTTTGATTCACACAAAAGAAAATAAAATTTATGAATGAATGTTGATTGTTTAATAAGTAAAAACGAATGCCCTTAAAGAACAGAATTAGGGTTCGATTTGTGTACACCCAACATATTTTAGAAAAAGCAGCAGACCTATAAACTGCATGTGACATCAAAAACTATATTTCTCAAATTTTCGATTTCGGAGGCACATTTTTTCGGTTAGTGTTTTGTAAACCTAAGTCGTGGCCATTAATTTTTTTCGTAAAAAGTCGGCTTCTAATTCTGAAAACTACGATATGACGCTTTAGGTAGAAAGTCTATTTGCAGGGTAGTAACTGCTTGTTTACCAATACCTTATATTTAAGCAAATTATTTAATATAATAAATCCATATATGAATTCCAAAATATAATATTTTATATAACGGGCGGTACGCCTACAATAATTACAGCTATAGGGTGTACAAACCTTCAGATACGATGCAATAATGCCATGATTGCCAATCAAGAACATGTCTCAAAGTCAACATAGTCTATTATATAGACCAAACTTTGGCCGCAGTCAGAATTCATAAATTGGTATTCAGTGTCTATACCTCAATAAATACCTTATTCTGTTTTCAATAGTACAAACACGTGTACATTACGTTTCATATTATATATATATACTAATTTTAAAAACGTATATGTTTAGGGCAGAAAGGTAAATGGAAAATATTTTTGAAAACAAAAACATTTACAAAAGATGGTCGGTTGATTGGTGTTTTAGGTCGCTCTTAATAAATTGTCAGTCCTATGAAAAGGAAGCAGGAGATAACACCTGTCAAACATAGTGTTGCAATTTGGGAATCATAAGGGATCAATGAAAAAAGTGGAAATAAGTTAGGTCTCAGTGAACCTGAATTAGACGAACTAGAATATGATTACCAAAGGGAAGGGATTCAGGAAGAAATTTGGCAGTTGCTGCAACAATGGAAAAAGAAGGACCAAAATGTTACTGTACAGAAACTAGCATTAGCTCTATATAACGTGAACTTATTTGATGAGGCGTTTACTTCCTGTCAAAATAATTAAATGATTAGTGTAATGCTACAATTGCTATGTATGTCTGTTATTGTTGATCACAAGGAAACATAATGTGTATGTTTCAGTGTTCTATTAAAACAAATTGGGGTAACATATAGTCATTGTCGTGCCGGTGCGCTCGTTTGTTTGTCCATCTGCCTGTCCGTCTTTCCGAAGTAATATCTCCTAAATCGTTCGTTAGAATTCGATCATATGCTACACCATTTGCACTCGGAATATGGGTTTTCACTCATAGAATAAAACTTTAAAATACCAGAAAGAGCTTATATCTTGGATGAAATTTCAACAGAAAACGATGATACTTCATACACATGATAATTTTTACACGGGCCATTGACTTACAGGCAAGGTCTCTCAGGTCAATTTTGAAAAGTTACTCGGTAACTAGAACTTATTATATGTTCCCTCTACAACATTTCGAACATTCTTTCTTATGTGGATTGGTGTTTGCGTTAATGATCACCACCACGTTCGCTACCGCTTATAAGTCACTCGCCTATAACGAAACCTGCGATAAAGCAGACGGCGTTGATGAATATTTATCTGTAATACGTCCCGTGAGTCTGTTTTCCATTTATGCTCATTTGGCCACGTCCCCTAACTGTACTAAATTCTGCAGGTCGGCTTGCACTACCGCTCGTTAAATGGGTGGTTTTCTGATTTTCGGCTTTGACGAAGGTTAGAGTTGCGCCATGAATACATTAATTATCGACCCGTAAAGAAAACTCGTGATAGTCCTCAATGATTGAACACCAAGTCTCATCTGCCTCACTTAAGTAGTGTAAAGATAATGGATAAATTTAAACCATAAGTCCGAAAATCATGAAACCAAAGGACATACAAAATCAGTAAAAATGAAAACTAAGTGGAAAATAACAAAATATATCTACTTGAAGAGCATATGTGAACCTCTATGATGGAGTGAGATCAGGTGCCCGGGGAGAGTAAGTATCTCCTGCTTGCTAGCAGCTCATCACATATACCCAGCAGAAAGAGTCAAATCTTGTAGATTCCATATATATTCAAATATGGAGATGTGAAAGTAGGTGACCTTCTAGTATAGAAGGTGTCAAATCTGTGTAAAATGATCGGAATTGGTCTCAGTCCAGAATATCATAAGTCTGGATAACGGGATATCATATGGAGTAATAAGAGTCTCGTATCGATCGGACAAACCCACGAAGCCAAGTTGGTGACAGCCTTACTATCTTACTTACCACACCAGGAATCGAACCCGGGTCGCATTGGTGAGAAGCGAGCGCGCTACCGACTGCGCTACAGGATTTTTTGTTTCTTCGCCAATTGTTAGAGAGTAGTTCTCTGACCTTTTGACTATATATATATATATATATATATATATATATATATATATATATATATATATATATATATATATATATATATATATATATATATATATATATATATATATATATATATATATATATATAATGAATAAGGGCACCAATGCTTTTTAGGTTTCGGATTTTTATTTGTTTTGCAACAATTTGCATGTATGTGAGAGGGGGAGGAGTATACCGATTCCCGAGGGAATAGTGTATATATGTATAAATTCAACAAAATGAATTCAAACGTTCAACTCATGAAAATGGAACGTTCACAATTTCTTCTGATAATAATTTTAAATCGGTATAGAGCCATATTTTGGCTTGTCATGGATTATAGCTCAAATATGATGTAAATGATGGGGATATTTAATGAACGAACTATGATCAGAATGAAAATACTTAGTAGCAATATTATTACGAAATGACCTTCGCTACTAACGATCATTAAATTTTGCTTAACGGAAATTAATATGATTAGACTACATGTATAAAAGGATTATCTAGTAAACAAAGGTTATATAAAGATTCCTCTGGTTAAAAAAAAAAACAGAAACAAATAAATTGATTAGCAACCCTGAATATGCAGATTGCGAAATAAACTTTAGATTGAACTTCTGGACATGCATTTATAGTTTTGGCCCAATCATTTAACTGATAGTTTCGCTGTTAACTATGTACTATCTTTTCAATGCAATATTTCATACTGTAACATAAGAAAATATATATGTAGTCTACCATACTTTGGTAAATTAACATGCACTTAACTGTTATAATGGTCTATTAATTAGGAACATGCAGAAGAAGAATATAGATCAAGGGTACCCGATTTTAACATTTAAAATGGATTCTGAATTAAAATCATACCAAAGTTGTCATGTTTTAATTTTCTTTCTTACCTCCCCAAATATATTAAAAAATCAAAATATGGCAAAACTCCTTTGAGATATATGCCACTTCATCACGGGAAAATTATGCTTTCAAATCCACAGAGGTTAGACTCAGCAGATTTTGTTGGCTGAAACCCCCCTTCCTTTGTATCTGTAATTACTCCACTTATAAAAAGGACAGACAAACACTGGAGGAGAGGTCCTGATAGTAGGTGTTTTACACTTTCAAAAATCGCGACATGACTAACAAAATGTGGAAAGTGACGTTTAACAAGACAGTAGGAATTTAAAACGGAAAACGTATGGCCATATGTCTGGATATCATTTTCAATATCCTATAAAATGTTTTGAAACTTTGTTGAATTTTCCGAAGGGGGTCCAACTATGTTTTTGTGTTTAAAATTACTTCTTTCACATTGCAAAATATCAAGAAAAGTAATTTTCGCCAAATCTCAGGGTTGATTCAGACCCCCGGTACACCCCTCTAGATCCGCGCATTGACTATATACATGTCTTTAAATGTTTGTATTTATATGTTTCTAAATAACTTTGTCTAATATACTATATTATTATTATTATTATTATTATTATTATTATTATAGAGAAACAAAGAAAGAGGGATTGTTACAGAAACCTTAATCATTTCTCCTTTTTCTCCGTTAAGCCTGTGTGTTCAAAAGATCAATCAACTGATTTTACTGTAGATGTGGATACAAGTGTGAGGGGTAGAGGAATACTCGTAAGAAAAAAATATACAATGGACAGAGGCGAATCCAGGATTTCCGAAAAAGGGCGAGCCGTACATGTGAAAGCCAAGTATTAGCCAAAATACTCAGTCATTTTGGGTGTCAATTCTTAAGTTTTTCTCATTATCTGTGTGTTTTCATTCTTATCATCTATATATGCCTTGTACATTTATGGCGAAAAGGAGATTTATTGCTCCCGACTCTATATCCGCCACTGATGACATATGACAAGAAGTTTCACAGGTTAGCTTTATGGTTCTCAGGAAATTACAATATAAAACTGAGATAAATGTATGGAAAGGGGGTGGGGAGTGGTTAAGCAATGACCCTCACACCTTTCGCTTTCTAAGCCATAATACCTGAAAACTTTTAAATCCTTTACCTGTTTAAAGTTTAATATATGTATTATATATATATATGTGTGTGTGTGTCTGTATTACTTTGTAACATTATCATAAGTATACACACTCTGAGTCGTGCATCGGCGATCGATTGCGCAATATTGCAAAGTTAGTAAATAAAGCAGACGTCGGCACAAAGATCTTTCTCGAACGTTACACCATCATTTCATCAGTGTGCAAAGGAATGCTATAAAAGTGATTTCTGTAAATATAGGGGGAGACATATATCATGAAGGAAGTGTAAGATACAATACAGTCACCAGGTAAGATATGATGAGAGGTGTAATTTGGACTCCAAAATCAACTTTGAAACCATCCCTGAATTATGTCTTATGCTATGTAAAAAATAATTTTTGAGATGGTTCGATAGTAACTGATCCGGATGTTTTGAATGTTTATTTCTAATGTAAATAGATATTTTATTAAAAGAAACAGTACAAGATCTAAGATATATCGCAAGAGAAAAAATAGTAGGGGTTTCAGTTCAACTGACCGACAATTTGACAAGGACACAGAGAGATAACTTTAAATGCCGTGGAGGAAACTTCAAATATATGTTGTCTTTTTTGTGAATTAAATTGTGAAAAGTCCTTAATTGCAGTCTGTATTTTAAAGACTTGCGTAACATACTGAAACCGATAATGAATCATAATGATAATAATGGTCCATCTGAAAGTTATATCAGGGGAATACTTAATAGGGAATCCCTTCGAGCTAAGTAAATAAAGAGCAACATGATTTCATGCAAACACCTGTGATATGGTAGGCGTTACAGTAAACAGTTAAAATGGGAAATAGATAGTCTTACTTAACTGTATGACAAAATGCACTCCAACAAAAGTAAACTTTGTAACCACCCCTTTATTTTATGATAATAGGTTAAGAATAATGTTGGGTAAGGTATCGGTAACGGTATTACTGACCCGGATATTTTAATAGTATAAAATTTATTCGTTTTAACTTCTGATGTAGAAAGATTTGAAATTTCATATAATCTTTACAAGCGCGGATCCAGAAACCTTTACGATGGGGAAAACAAGTTTAGATGGAAGTGGTAGTGATGTCCGTTGAATTGACAGACAACTTGACAAGGAAACACATAGATAACTCTAGACCCTAAACGCAGCCTATATCTAACCTAGCCCTTTAGTTGAAAGCGGACTACGATCGTACAAGATAATTAAAATGATTATCATCATAATTAATCTCCTATGTAATTCCTATTTCTTTTTTTTTCAGTCAGAGTCAGATCTTCTTTTATATGAGTGAATTTTGTTATATGATTGAGTCATATTTTTTCTGTTTGCTGGAGTTGATAACGTCATTTGATTGAGTCAGGTTTGTTTTTTGTTGGAGTGGATTTTGTCATTTGATCGAAAATGCAGGGATGGAATTTTGCCATATAATCGACATTGGCGGATTTAACAAAGTTAAAGCAGGTTGAATTGCCATTAAGAATTTAAGCCGATATGGCATAGTGGATAAGGTGCTCGGCTCGTGACCAAGAGGACCCGGGTTCGACACCCACCCTGGCCACACCGGTGTTCTGTCTTAATCTTTCATGCAGTGTGTTCTTTGAAACACTTCAACAAAGACGCGGACTTTTTATAATTCTTATAGAAAACAACATAATTATATAGTTAATATATGTTTACATCGTTTTACATCTACCAATTACTTTTTCTTAACTCATTTGTTGTGTTTTAGTTTATTATTGCGAAACAGCATAAATAGTCAAATTACAATAACAATATATATGCTTGTATTGCATAGACCTATCGGAATTTCTTTGGAACATTACCTTTTCTATTCAATAAAACATTTTTTTCTCAAAACGTACTTTTCATTATTCCAAGTTATTACTCTCCACACATCTAATAATATGGATAGAGCTGCATATACTGTGTTTTGACTGTACAAAATAGCCATTTTTGTAGGTTTAAAACTATTATTACTTCGCCGCCCCCCCTCCCCCGAATCCCACACCAGGGCTGTCGGTTGTCCCCCTTAACTAAAATCCTGCATCCGCCCCTGATCGAGTGAGTCATTTTCCGTTTAGTAGTGCTCTATACCGCCTGCAATGTCACAGGTGTTTGCATGAAATCAAGTCGCTCGCTATTGACTCATTTCGTAGGATTTCCCTTCATTTGCTTATTGGACAGAGCGCTGAGCTAGTTTCACAAATGGACTTACGCCTAGAGGCAAGCCGACCTGGCCTAGTGGTATCGCGCTCGGCTCCTGATCGGGAGGCCGGGGTTCGAGTGCCGCTCTGGTCGTACCGGTGTACTGTCTTTCAGATGAGACAGTAAAAACCGAGGCCCCGTGTCGTGGTATGCATGGTACGTTAAAGATCCCTCACTGCTTCGGGTGGGTCCGTTGCGAAGGTCAAAATTTGTATGCCCCGTATCAGGCAGATGCCGTCACCATATACATGAAATATTCGTGGTGTGACGTTAAACAAAAATCAATCCATCAATCAATACGCCCAGAGGCAAGCCAAGTCGGCCGTTACATCCTAACTGGCAATGAATAATTTTGGTTTCAATAGGCATCATTTGTTAGTACAAACACAAGTGTAGAATAGAAATTGTATATATAAATGAATGATGATGATACATGAATAAGAAATCCTTCTAAACCAGATGCTATTTATAGACCTGGAGACGGACTTACCCATGGGTTCAGATTTCTAATACAAACGGACGTAAAACAACAATTTACACTCATTGATGGTGCAGTGTATTTTATGAAGAATTACTTTCAAGCTTTAATCCCAACAAGCAATAGTATTTTCTAGTCAAAAGTAAGTTTTTAGCCATGCTTTCAATCGGAGCTAGACGCGTGGTTCAAATTCAAATAACTAAAAATAAATAATAAAATTTATGACGTCATAAACAAATAGGTTATTTACCTGTGTTTTGTCTGACTTCATCATAATGCAAAATTGCATTTTGTGGAAGGATTAATTATGACAGTTGTTAAATGTAAATTTATTAGAGTAGTTTATTTATTTATTTGCAAATTATATACCGCCGTCCGCCACTGATTTTACAGAATGAAGGTCGTAATTCTCCCACCATATAACCAAATATGATATCCAAGTGAGTAGGACTTCAATAGGGTGGCGAGGTCTGCATTGTTTTCCTCACTGGCTTAAAGCCACAGGGTCATCAAACAAGTATTTAACCATTCATAGGTAGCTTAAATTCGAAGCACCAAGAAGAGTAGGCCAAGGTTTACCATAAGCTCACTATCCTTTAGAATACTTTGCAAGTACTTCTTTCAACCGACGTATAATTTACAGCGCTAGTTTTCAAAAGGTCAGAGAATCTCCAAGAACATTCTGACAACACTTTCGTCGAATGTCAAACACTCTACCGCAAAATGACTTCACGCAATGTTGAACAAGTGGAGATTTCATTATGACTTCATACGTATATAAATCATCATCTATGCTGAAAAGTAGATCGGTGTATAGCCATAGCTGATTATCTAACTCGTGTTCTGAAAACAATCACGTCTGATCTGAAGCACGGTTTTAGTTTGAACATAGAATTATTCTCCCTGGTGGTGTTTAAGAAAAATAGAAACGAATGTTCAGGTAAACATGTATAGGGAATATGTAGGCCATATCACTGCGTAGTACTAAGTAGTACATAGAAGAATATTAAGGTGGGCGCCAGTAAACCGGTTAACCATACCAATACACCATTTCAATTGATCAGAATAGACCGTTATAAACCTAGATTTTACAAATCAGACTATGGACAACTGCTTGTGATACCATACTTGGTAGAATCATTGACGTTATGTGTCCAAAGATAGATTATTACTTCATAAATAAAATGACGCCAAAATATGCAATGTCCGTAGTTTGGATAAAACTCGGAAATAGTCTTTTGAATGACATTTGTTACTTCAATTGACCGTCCTATGTCGGTATGTAACCCCAGCACAATGGAATATTTTTGTAATATTTTTCCATGTATATTCTACTATTATGTTTGTGTACATGTCCTTGGTGATTTTTGTCATACAGCTTTGTCTGAAGTTTTCAGTTTTTTCTCTTCTATAAAAATATGATATCTTTTATCTTCTTCACGTTAAGATAAATGGAAGCTAATTTATAACAATGATTGCCGTTAGGAAATACGGGCATTTTTCATAAATACACGTTAATCATGTGATTATTATTTCATTACCAAATCAAATATTATAACATCGATTATAATATGTTTTAAGATGACAGTTTGATACCAATTTCTTTTGCCTTTACTTTTTGCCTCTCTCTCTCTCTCTCTCTCTCTCTGTGAATATATATATATATATATATATATATATATATATATATATATATATATATATATATATTCAATCAAATTGTACTTTTTCGTACATTAGATAGCACACAATAGATATCGAAACATTATTTACAAAACTTTTATTCATATTATTAATTATTTATTACATAATATTTTAATTGCATATGTAGATTAAAATACTTATAGATAAATCTATGATATACATATAATTCTGAATTTTTTAAAACAGAAATATCTGTATTACAAAACAGAATCACAGATGAAAATGGATATCAAAGACATCACAGGACCTAGAGATGGTCATACATTTAGAAAAAATTTCCTCAAAAATTTCTGTAATCTTAAACACGGATATATTGAACGTGAAGAGCTTAATATAAATAGGACTACTAAAGACGATGCAGAGAAGGTCAACAAAATTGTGCAACGTTATTGGGATGATGGTATGTACACACCAAGCTCTGGGAACGCCAACAAAAATAATGAATGTACGCACTATTCCCTTAACAAACATCGAAGGTGGGAGATCCCTGCAATTGTACAAAACGTCTTACACAAAGTCAGCCAAGAGAATTTCAGAGTAGTTCTTTGTGAAAGAAAAATACCAGCAACAAAGATTCGATCACTTGACTACGATTATTATTTTAACGACACAGTCTTTCAGTGGCACATCAATACATGGAAAGACTGCATATCCTATACTGACAGTAAGGGGACGTTAAGGACACACATTGTACCTAAACGAGTGTCCTCCTTCTACGACCTCAGAAGAATGTGTAACAGAATTGAGGGTCCTCAGAGAGAAAAACGTCCAAGGAAACATAATCTGCATTGGAGAGGATGCCAGAGGAAAACACTTCCTGATGGAAGACATCGGAGACAAGACAGAACGCATGGAACAAAAGTGAGAAATTACGTGTAAGTTATAAATACCAGCTTGAATTTAGTTCCAGAAATGAAATCTTGAGCATTTAAAGCTGAAGATTTTGAATTAAAATCCACAATGTGTTTCCTAGAAACGTTTTAAAATTTCTGGTATGATAGATAAGCGTTCCAACTTATGTGAGTCTATAGATTGCTTCACTGACGACCGAGAAGTTCCGATTCCGAACATTCCTTACTCTTCCCGACCACCTGGTCTCGCCTCTGAATTTCAGGGGTCCGTGAATGTCCACTGTGGTACATTGTTGTAGGTGCCATAGTCATGTGACACCAGATACTCTCGTATTTTACATTACAAGCATTCTTCGAATGATGGACAGATGTTCCACAAATTCATATTTTTTTTTGTAAATGATAAGGTGTATTTAACAACATGATATTCTAGATATTCAATTTGCACCGTGTTTCACATTTCATTTGTCCTAGTAACTAGTAACTTATGTACGAATTTTCATCAAACTCTTGGACAACTATATGTATCTTACTGACCGCTTCCACCTTCGACAGTCTTATAAAACCGTTAAACATGTGCCTTTTTCACATCTAATATTCTGCCTGTATTGATGAGCGAGATCCTTATCAATTTCCTTTTAATTTCAGTATACGACATGGACACGATAACCCAGATGATTGCCCAGAGATCCGATATGAGATAGGGCATCCAATACACCCGTATTCAAGACTTAAGATACCACACAATATTGGGTGCTATGCTATAGGTATGCATAGTACTAAATTTATTAAATTGGTCGTGTTTGTTCAGTGGAGTTAATAACTACGATAAAATTTGCAAGTCTCTCATTTCTTGTTAGTGCCATAGTCACGTGGCACCACTTACTTTTGTATTTTACATTAAAATGTTAACTGGGAATTCAGGACTTTTTCATTTGACAGTAAGTGTACCTGAAAACAAAAATTATTAATTGAATTTTACTGAATTCTTCTGAACACAACAGAAACGTATCTTTATGTGTCAATACAGAGCTTATAGTTTTCTTATTATCTTTTGAATTTTTTTTTTTATAATATCAATATATCAGTATTACCTTTTAATATTTTGCAGAACGGAAAGTTCCACATTACCGTAATAGGATTTATCTTCCAAGAAAACGCAAGGCATTAAAAAAGACGAAACGGAGAAGAAATAGATATACATCCAAGTTGTTTTTGGATGGTAACTATCATGAACAACTTAAAACTGAGTTGATTGAATATGAAGAGGAATCGATGTCTCAAGGTAGTTGTATGTACCAATATGCAAGACAAGACTGCGGATGCGGCTGGCCAAAGGTTGATTATTGCAGCTGCTTAGTAGACCATGTTGACAGCGAATGTGAAGTTGACAGTCGTCATTTGAACACTTCACATACTGAGCAACTCCGTAGTTTTTCTCTTAGTGTAGACTTGTCTTCTGTCATTAAAAATAAGATTAGCAAACGGAAACGTAGGAAAAAGGAGCAGACGGGATCGCATTTACATATGACTCATCCAAACTCTGCAATGTCCAACTGCGTTTCCAAATGGTTTGGAAAAGGCGAATACATACTTTGTAAAAGTGAAGATCAAGTGAATGAAGTACGCCAAACGGACAATAAGTCAGAAAATAGCGATTCTGGAAGTATTTCAACTACCTCACATATCGAGAATTTTCCAGACTGTAATGTGCCGGACCTAATATGTAAAATCAAGCGGAAGTCATTGACCGACAGAATAATGATGGGTGATTGTCGAATGGGCCACGCCTTTCCCCTTCGATGCTCATTCCAGCTGAACAAAGGCTTTGGAAATGATGAGAGATCCATCTCCTTATCTATATTGGAGAAGACTGTATCATCTCAACAACATTTAGATATAGGAGATTATGTGTAAATATATATTTGTTTACATCTTGATAACAAAATATTCATAACACATGTAGAAAACAGATAGATTGCGTTATTGGTTTCATAATATATTTGTTGTTCAGGGTTGATGATCCGGTTTCGATTCCAGGATTGTGTCACAATGTTTATGAGGTTTGTAACCTCCTGATTCCATGTGACTGAAAATGATGTAAAACCCTTATCAACCAACAATATTACTTCTCCCTCTCCACTTGTGTGAGTCTGTGTCGATAATCAACTGTCATATTCAAAATTAACATACATGTATACAACAATAAAGAACTCTCAAGTACCTGCTGAGTGAAGGCGATGACCTTCAGAATCACGCCTCTGTCAAGTGTGGGTTTGAATCTAAGTTGGAACAGATACGGAGGTCCGTCCCAGTAATCCCATCTGAAAAA
The DNA here is from genome assembly GCA_035048485.1 of Pteria penguin. Taxonomy (NCBI): domain Eukaryota; kingdom Metazoa; phylum Mollusca; class Bivalvia; order Pterioida; family Pteriidae; genus Pteria; species Pteria penguin. Next base: position 55,430,228 of record CM068580.1, on the reverse strand, counting down.
GTAACCTTCTCTTTGTGATATTTTATATATAGATTTTGAACATTTTGTCCTTTGTTTATAATGATTTCAATACATTCTTGGAGTAGTAACAGTTCATAGGTCAGTGTCTTATATTTACCGGACAAATCAATTTGGTAAATGTGGGATATTGCAAATATACGACGATTGTACCAATTATACAGTAGTTATCATAGGGCTCAGAACATGTAATTTGGATTTCATTATTTCTTTTCCAGACTCCGCATCCACAACAGTAAAGGGGAATTTATAAAAGCAGTAACTGATAATATGCAGCAGAGTCTGTTGGAGAATGATACAGACGTATACAATATGGCGGACATTCTGTGCATGGGACGTGCAGCAGTCCAGAAGGCAACAACTGCTAAACAGCAACAGTGTGTAACAGATGTAACATATCATAATAAGTAATAAATATAGAACATATATACCTATTAATTTTGTGCACCATATGCGCATTTCGACAAGTTATGTCTCTTCAGTTATGCTCGTGGCCGAATGATTGGAATTCTCAAAATATATAAAAATAGCTAGGACTTGGGTACGCTGAATAAAATGGAAAAATCTCATTTTAACAATTAGGCACTAAATAGTCAGAGTGCAATGTCAGTTGTTGTAAAGGATACGCCCTCCTCAGACTGCAAGTTTCCTGTGGAACTTCTGACCAGAGGTGCCACAGTCAGTTTTTTTTATATTTTTCATTTTGTTATGTAAGTAGCAATTTTTAATTATTTTATTTTTTTCAGTATTTCAACCAGGAATAATAAGGACGTTACCCTTTCGGCAAGACTGAGCGAAAATCTGTTAGTATCCAAAGACACAATTTATGAATTTAAAATTCCACGTCTAGATCTGATTGGAAGGCTCATGGGACATCACAGCCATTTCCAGATCAAGAGTGTACGCGAGGCATCTGCTTTTCTAGAACATAACATGCCAAATGATATCGTAAGTCTCCAATATATATTTTCCATTGTACATAATGCAGAGGACTCAGTGCCTGATAAAATACATTTTGCGAGGATTTTCTTTATGACGCTGATGCTTGGATTGTGACGTCACAATAGAATGACGCAAATTTCTACGTCAAACGTATAATTTCTTGCATGCTTTGAATCATGATATTAATGTGAGAAAGGTATTTTGAATAGTATAATGTCAATGACTATAATTTACATTTGATATTTACTTCAAATTTGAATGTACATATTTTGAAAGAATTACACATATGTATTGTGTTTAGGTTGATTTACCCATTGTCCCCTCAGATATAGATATTCATCTATGTTTGAAAGAAGCTATGTGTGACATTTGTATCTTGTCATACGAAGATGATGTGGAATTTACTGTTTTGATGCCGTGCCGACATACGTTTTGTAATAACTGCTTATCTCAGTATATAATGGAAAGAGTGAAGAACGGCGCAAAGAAGATTGAGTGTTTGGTGAGTTAAATATACATACAATTATTATATCCCTCAGCAAGGATGTGGACGGTTAGAACAGAGCTGTACACTTTCATCTATAGTATTACTCCCATTTGTTTTTCTTTTCGATTGTTCTCTGTAGTTGACCATCATATTAATTTTAATGTCAATAATTTCTTCTGTTTTTTTTACATATTTCATCAATCCTAATTAGCTTGTCATAAAAATACATAACATAAAAAGTCAAACTTTGTGAAGAAACCTAAATATTTCTATCTGTGTATATCATCCCACATAAGATCTATAATTCATTTACGATATAATGAAGTTCACTTTACTGTTCAGATGAACACAATAAGATTTATCATCATATTAGAATTCCAGTTTTAAAAAAACTCTTTGTAAAGATCTAAGCAATTTCAAAAATGGTCGTTACCATGAATGTTTCAGTGTTTTACGAAATTTGCACCGTTATATGGTGTAAATCTCGAACACAAAGTCAAAATTTGTCTTACGAATTTAAGTGTCGAAGAATAAATGTTTATGTCTATGTAAAGATGATGGATAAATCCAAACCATACGTCTAAAAATCATGAAACCAGAGGACATACAAAATCAGTGAAAATGAAAAACAAGTGGAAAATAACAAAATATGTCTACTTGAAGAGCATATGTGAACCCCTGTGATGGAGTGAGATCAGGTTCCCGGGGAGAGTGAGCATCTCCTGCTTGCTAGCAACACCCGCCACATATACCCAGTAGAAAGAGTCAAATCGTGTAAATTACATATGTATTTATATATGGAGAAGTCAAAGTAGGTAACCTTCTAGTACAGGTGTCAAATCTGTGTAAAATGATCGGAATCGGTCTCAGTCCAGAATATCATTTAAAAGTCTGGATAACGAGATGCTTTTCATCCTGTGCAACTAAACAAGTAAAAAGTTACACAACAAGATCTTATCAGAAAATTAAGGAAATATCAGATATAATCTACGAAATGTGATTACAGAAGACCTTATTTTATTAGGAACACAATTGTCCCACTGCAGTGGATCACACCACAATCTCAAGTTTGATACCTTCAACAGTCTTTCACAAATGGATACAGAGGAACTTGGAAAGCGTCGTGGAGAGTTCCGGGAAATGGAAATGGTGCCCAAACAATTATTGTGATAAAGTTGTAGCAGCGCCATCTGATGGTGAGATCTGTTAACATTTATCAAACTCTATATTGTCCTTTTATTCCGTGAACTATGAGATATGGTTTACCATACGGTACTTCTTCGTTTTTTATTCTATAGGGGATGTATGTTTTTAAGGATCCCTGTTCCTACTCACTAGCATTCCTCCCTCAAGCATAACTTGATCATACGATTTGGTTCTTTTTCATGTGTATCATTGGTAATTAATTGATCTTGCAATATATATGTTCTTCCTAAACTTCGGCCTTGAACATCACTAGAAAAAAAGACAAAAGTTAAAGTTATGAATATGATCGTTACAAATTCATACTGTCTTGTCATTACAATACTGCTGTTAGTCCTGAGGGTCTCACTGTCGCACATATCAGTGCTTTGTCCCGGAACGCGTACTGAAAGTGAAATAAAGCATAACCAGTATATATGTTATACAGCTACGATAAATGATGTTTGCAAATATCTGGTTCAATTATATTCTCATTTCCGTATATATGTATATGTCACCATTTGGTGACTTGGATTTTTAAATTTAAAGTGTAGAAAAAGCATTTTGACTTCTTAATATATTTGTTGTGCGATATGAAGCCAATATTTCACTGAATGGAAAAGATCAGAACATAAATACGTGCTCAGATTGAGTGCACCGTATACGTAAGTCGACAACTTCTGTCTCTTCAGTGATGTTTCAGGCCAAAACTGTGGATATCGAGTATAATTATATTTGAAGAGCAAATTCCTTATCATTTTGACTAGGGGCAGGCTTGGTGTAGTGGTTAAGCGCTTGGCTTGCGGCGCCGCTGATCCGGGATTGGTTCCCGGGTGCTGCCGCTATGTTTAAGAGGTTGGTAACCTCCTGCTTCCATGTCGCGATATAACTGAAATATTGTTGAAAGCGACGTAAAACACCAATCAACCAACCAACCATTTTGACTTAAAAGTAAGTGTCAAAGAACCCATCTAATCACACAACCTTGCATAAGGGAGATACCAAAGGTTAGTTTTAGAACAATTATAAACTGTTTTGGTTCATTACGGAAGTACTGACAACTGGGCTTAGCTCTTATTTTCACTAAGTATATCAACTATCTAAGACATCATTTCTTGGAAACTTTTCAGTCTGATCGTTCACTTCTTCTTGTAATTAAACATATTAATCTCGCTTTTTCGGTATTTAACAATGAACCTTATCGTAAATTAATTCTTGTCTTTCATAATACATTTAGTTTGGACTTAACATTGACATCAATTTCACGTCTCTGTTATTGTCTTCATGTCCGTGCCGACCTCTGTCTTGCAACTGAGTCAGATGTCTTTCCATTCTTTTTTACGTTAACACCAAATGTTCATTTTTTTAAGTTTATTTACCCAAGAGTAACAATACATCTATGTGTAAGATGCGTTTAGTCGACTTAATCTTCTTCTTCCAAGGTTCGTGAGAACCCATATTTCCTACTTTGTCTAGTATTATTCATATTTGACTACTGCTCCGTATTTTAGCAATTTTACTTTTTCATATTGATGTTCATTTTACCGTAAGGCATGTGGTTTTTTTTTTCTGAGTTGCATCCGATGAATAGGGAGCATTATATTGTACATTTTCCCATGTCCGATACTTTGACCGAAACCTTTCTTACTGGAGATATTTCGTAAAGTGACATATATTCAATGGATGTGTCATGCTGTAGTCTATATATTTTTGTTGTTGTTATAAGAGTTCTGATTGTATGGAAACAAAGATGGTATCTGCTATATCTGATTGTTTTTACATATGTTTTATATTATGATTACAGGCGTCCTGCAATCTACAAAGGATACAACTGTCCATTGCACATGCTCCGAATTGTGGTGTCTAGACTGTCAGTTTGAGGCACATTGGCCGGCAACTTGTGCACAGGCAGAAAATTATGTCAAAATTCTTCGGGAAAGTGGTAAATATGTTACTGGATTAGTTTACTTTATTTGATTTTAAGATCTCTAAGAAAGGGCTTTTGTCTTTAATATGAATGTATGGCTCGTCTTGTGAAAATAGAGTTTATTCTGTAATATTTTGAAGTATCTTCAATTCATATCATAATAGATGATTTTCCTCCTTATGTAAGTATATTACTATAAATATGCCCTTATGCCCTTTACATGTATTTTGTATTTCTTGAAAAGATACTGAATTGGTTACTCTGTCAAGAGGAACATCTCTACTTTAGTGTACTTTCGATTACTCGAATTCGAAGGACCCATGAACAAAATTTTAAATTAAGCGAAATTTGAGTTAGAAATTTATATTTATCCAAACAAAAAAAATTAATAAATAAGGATCGGGAAGTTGAAGATTTCAGTACGAAAATAACCTATATTTAATTCATTGTTGTGGCTGACCGAAAGGGAGATACTTACAATTCCAGAAAAGTGTCTCAATTTAGATGCTTATAATGAATATAGTCCCAAATTCAAGTAACTCCAACTTTTGGACAAACTATTGCTGCTTATTATTTGTTTCTATGAAAAAGGGGTTTAAAGAATTATAGGATCATAATCATGTGAGATTTGTGGTCACTTTAGTACTAAATCAGAATATATCCATCAAAATAAAGAGATTTCTAGGGCTAGAAATAGATTGTAGCACTAAGTAAGGACATTTGGTTTGAGTTTAAATGCCAAGTTATCCATGACCTAGCAAAGATTTAATGAGCAATAGATTTATGCAAAAACAATACAATGATGCATGAGACATTAGCAATATATGGATCGTGTTCTACAACCTCAAATTTTCAAATCTAAGAGTTTCCCCAGATGTCTACTCCTCCCGGGTACTTGGGTTACTTGATTTTCTAGGAGAGGGGTGCTGTATGTCATTACGAATAAATCCGTCATATTCCATCGTTTAATTTCATTTTATTACATGAATTTATCATTCTAGAATGTAATCAATTGTTATGAGAAATGCTTTCACGTAAAATATGCTAAATATAGGACATACCGATGGGTTTGATGAAGACAAGACATCTTTTGTAAATGTGAAGCGATGTCCAACGTGCCAGCATCCAATAGAGAAAAATGGCGGGTGCCCGCATATGGCGTGTAGGTGTGGCGAGACGTTTTGTTGGAATTGCTTGACTCCATGGCATCGACATGAATTTACAGATATAGGTCTTGATTGTAAAACAGAAGTCACGGAAACGGTAATTATCGAAAATTCAACTCTTATGTCTTTGTTAAATGGTATCTAAAAGAAAAAAGAGGAGTTACTGGCTCAGTAATGTCACCATGGAGCTATACAATACATGAATATAAATTAAATACTAGCACATATAACACATTACAAAAATATTTGATTGTAATGCAATTACGATACCGACTTAGGACGGTCATTTAATTTGACAAAAGCCAAACAAATGGTGTGGTTAACCGGTTTACGGGCCCACCTTCCCACTCACCGTAACAACAGAACAATAAAAGGACGTACATTTAAAAATTTATAAATAATCTTCCATGTAAAGTACAAGGGTCAACAGGTATCGCATATTGAGAGGTCATAAAAATATAAACACGTAAGGTATTGTAAAACACATAATGATATAAAGATATATGCGACATCAACATGATAAACCGTGCACTGCCAGTCTGAAAGCGAGCTAAGACCCTAGATTTGTAGGAGTCCCAACTAACAGTCAGAGGGGACGAGGTTCAGGACCATGTCTCCTCTGAAAGAGGTTTGGACAAGGCTCGGCATATAGTCCCCACCGCCCTGTTAGTCAGCGTGCAACGTTCAAGTAAAAGTCTGCATAAGGCTGTAGAAGAAGCAAATACAAGACCTATAGTCTTTTTGATGATCTCAATGTCGTATTGTCTATTTAGAAGACGTTTGACTATTTTATTACATGATAAAATAACGTTATTTAACGTTTAAATAACTAAAAAACAATTATGTGATTTCATATTACTATCCGAACACTCCCATAGTACATTCACCATAACGTTAACAAATACATTAATCAATATACGATATTCTAAATAACTTACCTACACAGGAAATGTTTATACACCAGTACATAATTCTGTGATTAAATATGCATATGTTATTAAATACGAAAGTAACTCGTGTCATGTGGCTGTGATGCTCAACAAAGTTCTCGGGAAAATAAGAAATGAGATCATCTACATGGTAGGAGTAAGCTTCTCCTGTCTCATGGGCTACATCTACCATGTGTGCCTGAAATTATAGACAGTATTAAACTATTTCATCGCTACATGCATGACTTGAATGTGAACTAATACTGTACAAAAAATATCGCACCCACACAACGTCAGTACAAAGGAGACTAAAACAATCCGCAAAGAACTTTATATTACCTATATGTTGAGCTTAGGAATAAAAAGAAATTAAATCACTGGGATGATTCACCGAACGGAATTTCCTCTTTCGCATTTTGAACGTAGTGGTCATTTTAAAGATACATCTTTATTGCATGTTCAGATCTAGAAACGAAAGGTCCCTTGGAATTTGCAAAATATATACCATGATTTATGAAAAAATAAATGATACCCTCATTTAAATGGGATTGTTTTTTGCCAAAACTTTGAAAAATTGACTCCTACCGCACCCCATCCATTGGAAAAATCCTGGATCCGCGCATGTAATGCATATATCATGTTCAGAGATTCCTTAAAGCACCTGATTATAATGATTGAAAATCTATATTTTTTTTTATTTTCAGACGATGGTTTTGAACAGTGCTAAGAATTCTTCACTATTTCATGAGTATTACTTAGAGTGTGTTCGTCATCGTAAACGGGCGATAGAAGGACGAGACTCAATCCTACTACAAGAAGCAATGAAAGTTGTGAAAAACTTTGACCTGAGAGTTAGTGTATATGTAGTACTTTTGAAGCTAGCCAGTGGTGAAAATTTGCTAGACAATAAATTAATTTTTGTAATGTCAGCATATAGATATTTAGCTCTTTAACTTATTGATTATACATGTTATAAATCGATGTAAAACATACTCGATATTATTCAAACATCATTAATAACATTAGTAATAATAATAATAATAATAAAAATAATAACAATGATGATTGTGATGATGATGATGATAAATAATAATAATAATAATAATCAACGAAATATATTTTAAGTCAGTCCAAATGGGTCAGCTATCATATTTAAGCGTAGCATAGGTTCCATATATAAAGTTGTGGGATTCATGTACCCTCTACATTATGACATTTTTCAAAGTACCGTTATATCCGGTAAATTGTACGCCGAATAGATTTAATTAATGCTAAATATATATATTACCTCCGGAAACCCCTTGATTAGATAATCTATTCTTATGCAGAATCATGATAAGCTAACAATCGAGGGATCGCCAGAGGTGCGATGTCGGACATTTGGCCATGAAAAGCCAATTAACAATTGAGGGGTCGTCAGAGGTGCGACTTCGCACATTTGGCATTCGGTCAACCGACTTATATCTGGGACAATATTCACTCTTTATAAAGGAATTACTAACACTTAACGTGAGAAAATCTAATTCCTTTCAAATAGTTTATTTAATGGCGAGAAAATAATAATAGAATATACATTGTATATATATATGGAACATTCATTGTATACGAATACTCAATAAATACATGTGAATGTGATTTGTAGGATAAAATCATGTGTCGTACAGGGTGGAGAAAGGTTTGGAATCAAGAGACCGACCGATATGACCTATATCAACATGTCCTTCACAACCTTCTAGTAATAAAAGAGGTATGTATTTTATCTATAGAAGATGGATTCTGATCTTGTAGGAAATACCACCTGATTATATCATGTTAAAGATTGTACCGACCTGCGTTGGGGAGAAGACACCCTAGAATAGCGTATGCTTCTGTATACAGAGTTTGTCATACATATATAATTACATTTTGTCTTATTCACCATTAAACCATAATGCAGGAAAGCGATTGAAAAACACAATCTGCAGGACCAAAATGTAAATAAGGCGTATAATATGTAATTTATCAACTATTATTAATATATAGATCAATTTATATGAAAATATGAAGTAAATACATCTATTGACATTAGTGTATAGGATAGATACAAAAAGATTATTTAAGCTATATATATATATATATATATATATATATATATATATATATATATATATATATATATATATATATATATATATATATATATATATATATAAGAACAAGTGCAACAAGGACACAAGAAATATATTCGACTACAATAGCCGTTTACCATAGACATGAAAGTATCTGATTATTTTTCCAGTGCCACCGGTTTCTGGAGAGAGTATACATTGTTTTATCACACAGTACAGGTCAGAAGGTCATGAGAAAACTACTGCGGAAGGTACTTACCACAGGAGAGTTCATCTTGGAGCAATTTAGGAAGGTAACAATCTCAGTTATACCTCCTGTACCAATTGATTGCAATTATCACTACGCACTTTTGCCATATTTATTTATTTATTTATTTGTTTACTTATTACGACATGGGTTCGAATCCAAATATAATTTAGAATTAAGGCTAATTATAAAATTCTACCTCCCTATGCGTCCTTCATATAAGAAAATGCTGGCTGAGAACCCTTGTCACGGTATACGTCAGTAATAACAAGATCTCTTACTGATTTAGGCAGGTCCGGTGCATCGGGAAAATATGAAACCATGTATAACAACAACAACAACAATTATGATGATGATGATGATGATGATGATGATGATATGTGTCACCGGTGCTTAGTATATGAGATCTTGACAATTATCTTTTTATATTCCGGCTTAAGGTTCATGTAGATATAATATTGACGGAATGAGTTCAGATGATTGTTGAATTCAATTCATTTGAAAATATGAAGTAAATATTTACATAAGTTTATAGCATATATAGATACACAAAGATTATTTAAGCTATCATAAAGTTTTTCCTTGGTTCTACTTTTTCATTTAATACGGAACTTTACAGGGAAAACCTATTTAAAAACAGTATTAACACATCTGGCCACAAGAATGTGACGACTTGTGAGTTCTACACATTTAGACCTATTGTGTTTTATCATTTTGCAGATCTCCAAAGAACGGTCTTCACCCGAAGTATTCCAACGGCATCAAAAACTGGAGGGATTACTGTACAGCAATATGCAACTGATATTAACACAGTGTCGTTATCTCCAGAACTTGATGAAGAAGGATAAAGTATCTCCCAATTCTCCAAAAACACTCAAGGCTTCAAAAACATTTGATGCTTCCTAAATGTGTCTTAACCTTCCACGACTGAGACTGATTCCGATCATTTTATACAGATTTGACACCTTCTTTACTCGAAGGTTACTTACTTTGACTCCTCCATATATAAATATATTTGGAATTTACATGATTTGTATCTTTCTACAGGTTTTATGTGACGGGTGTTGCTAGCAAGCTGAAGATGCTCACTATCCCCGAGCACCTGATCCCACTCCATCAAGGTGATTCACCTATGCTCTTCAAGTAGACATTTTTCGTCGTTTTCATTTTCACTGATTTTGTATGACCTTTGAATTCATGATTATCGGACTTATGGTTCGTATTTATCCATCATCTTTACATCTTACATCGCAAAAAAGGCTGCGTTCGAGTCCCGCTCTGGTCATGCCGGTGTCCTGTCTTTCGGATATGACAGTAAAAACCGAAGCCCAGTGTCGTGGTATGCATGGCACGTCAAATATTCCTCATTGCTTCAGGTGGGTCCGTTACAAAGGTCAAAATTTGTATGCCCTGCATCAGGCAGATGTCGTCACCATATACGTGAATTATTCGTGGTGTGACGTTAAACAAAACTCAGTCAGTCAGTCAGCCTATGTTCAAATTATTCAAATTAAGGGATATCGGTTTAAAGACACAAATGGTCAATTTACTCTTTTATCTCAATTTTTTCCTTGTCATTTTACAACAGAGAAATGTTTTAATAATATTGTGTTGATGTTTTTAAAATCTTCGTGATTTGTAAATAACATCATAAGCAACTCTGGATTGCAGCTTTCTTATTTCTAATTCTTACTATATCTTTTGTTTTGTGTTGTAAGTTTGTTATAAGTTGAGTGCACACAATAGCAGAGGTGCCATGTTGTACAGTATTTCATCACTTTATGCACGGCCACTCATACTGAATTGAAATGCGTGTTTCGAATGTCGTAGAATCCCGATGTGCAATTTTATCATTGTGTATATATTCATTGTTTCAAAATATTTATGAAATGAGCATTATGCTACAAAATACATTATAAACAGTGTTTATTTACAGTGTTTATTAAATTCTAGTCAAATTAACTGTAATAGTTGTTTTCGATATTACAATCGAAACACTTATTCCTCTCGTATGTATACGCATGCAAGTCAAGACCAGTGCATCTTTCTTTGACTGAGGAGTGTGTATACGGGTAGTTATATCGTATTGGTCAAGAAGTATAGGGAAAACATACCATGCGTATACCTTTTTAATATAAGGAAAGTTTATATTGTATTAATTCGTTCTTTGTAATTGATAACGCACACGTATCCATCAGACGGTAGGTTCATGCAAGCATATACAAATTTTCAGACAACAAAAATGGAATATTAACACATACATTTAAAAGGTCATGAAAACTCATGAAAATTTTCAGACAAAAGAAAGGAATATTAACACATTCATTTAAAAGGTCATGAAAACTTGATTACAGTGCAATCACTGTGAGTCTGTGTTTAAAAAAGTCAATTTTTGTTCAATGAGTAAATATGCTTAGCTGGTTAATGAGTCCTGTTCTCTCATTTACATAGAAATTTGTTATAAATTCGAATAACATTTAAACAGACACATTGCCTTAGAGGATTCCGTGGAAAAAGCTATGTCTAGACTCAAAATACCGTTGTTAGCCACTCTCCATCCTACTTTGTTCGGACTTTTATCTTTTCTATGTAAGCAAATTACACAATGACAACAACAATATTATGAATAATAAGTTGAGTTAGATGTCTGTATGCTTTCTTTAAAAACATACAGCTTATAGACATGCCAAGCTTATAATGTAACATAAACAGAACAATTCGTGAATTCATTTTGTATGGAAATCAGTTGTATTAATTTATAAACACATGCCTTAAAAAGTAATATTTTATATGCCCAGATTTTTATGAGGACGTAAAAAAAATATTGTATGCTATACTGCTGTCGTCTCCCTGTCTGTCCGAACCATTTTGTCTTCGAAACTCCTAAAACCTTAATGATAACACTTGATACAACAAAAAGACACTATATGCAGATGTGCCTATTGGTCATTAACGATAATTTGCTATACTGAACTAAATATGATTAAACTACATGAATAAAGGGATATACTAATAAACAAAGGTTATATAAACACATCTTGTAAAAAAAACCACATTGAATGATATGTAACCTCGATATCGATAAATTGTCGAAATGAATTTTAGATTGTGCTTCTGGACATGTACTTATAGTTTTTGCCCAATTATTAAACTGATAATTTCGCTGTCAATTATGTATAATTTTCCAACGCAATGTCTCGTACGATAACAATAAGAAAATGTTGACAACACTACTCTGGTAAATTAATATTTATTTAAATGTCATAATTGTCTATTGATTAAGAACATGCAGTCTAAGAAGAATATGGGTCAAGGGTTCCCGAATTTAAAATCTAAAATGGTTTATTAATTATAAAGGTATGCACCAATACTATATACTATGTATAGTGGGAAGGTGAGGGGAAGAGGAGAGGGGAGCGATATACCTCCCATAACACATGCGCCTGTAAAACATACAAGTACTGTCATGTTGACTTTTGAATTCAGTTTAGGATGGTATATACAAATATTAAATCATGACAAATTTGTCATGCTTTAATATGCGTGACAAAACTCCTTTTGAGATATTTGAGATATGACACTTCACCACGTTTACAATTATGCCTCCAATTCCACAGAAGTTCGACTAAGTGAAATTAAGTTATCTGTAAACCCCTTCTTTTGTATCTCTAATTACTCTACTAAAAAGTTAGACAAACACAGGAGTAGGGTTCCGACAGTAGGTGTTTTACGCTTTCGAAAATCGCCTCATGACTAAAACATTGCTGCAAGCGACGTAAAACAAGACAGGTGGAATTTAAAACGAACCAAAGTATAACCATATGTATGGATATCATTCTTGATATCCAAGTAAGTGTTTTGTAAGTTTGTGATTAGCAGGTCTTATCCATCAATTTTCCAAGAGGGAGTCCAATTATGTTTTTAAAATTACTTATTTTACATCGCAAAATAACCAAAACAAAGTAAATTTCGTCAAATCTCAGGGTGGATCCAGATCTCCAGTTCACTCCTCTGGATCTGCATATTTTGTCAAATGCCATGGGGTTGCCGAGGATGAATATTTCGTGATTTCTTAATGTATTAGGTGTTAATATTTCGTTCTTTTGTCTGGATTGGATGACGTATCATCACGAACTCATATCTCTCACATCTCGTCTACTGGACATGTAAACGAGAACGAATTGGGTTTTGTCACTTGTCTCCGCGTTGTGTAACCCCTACTGTCTTCCATAAAACACAGCTTAGCAATCGAATACTCTTATCTAGCTAATTAGCTGGCTAGCTAGTTAACTAGATAGATAGATAGATAGATAGATAGATAGATAGATAGATAGATAGATAGATAGATTATTGTTTTACGTCACACCACGATTTTTTCACGTATATGAAGACCGCATCTGCCTAATGCGTTGCATACAAATTTAGACATTTGCAACGGACCCACCCGAAGCAGTGAAGGATATTTTACGTGACACGCCCACCGTGACACGGGACCTCATCCGAAAGACAAAACGCTGTTGTGTTCCGGATGGCAGTCGAACTCTGGACCTCTCGATCACGAGCCAAGCACCTTCTCCACTAGACCACACCGCCTAGATAGATAGATAGATAGATAGATAGATAGACAGAATGTCGCAAAATGTTATTCCTAAAAGTACAGGTACATCCTTATTATAATCAGGTACAACAAGAATGGGGGGAAAGTGTTGAAGTTGAAGTTTGAGGAAGTCCAGATAAGTAATTGTAGCTTCAATAATGTATCCACTATAGGGTAATATTCCACCATCCACACACTCAATGTGTAAATTGTCATTTATTGGGTTAAGTGGTAGATGCTGGAGATGATGTTTATGAAATGACTCACTAACACTCGAAACAGTAGACCCTGTATCTAAAAGTGATGTAACTTCCTTACCATCAATAGAAATTGTAACTTCAGATGCATTCCCAACCAAAGATGTTTGTTGTTGATACCTGGAACTATGGCGGGTACCTCCTGTATGACATAACGTCTGCCCCCCGATGCATGTGTGTTGAAGTTTCACGGGTTACGTCTATGATCTACAATAACTCGGCATCCTAACTGAAGGTGACCGGATTGTCCACACATATAACACACTGGTTCCTCCGTGAAAGTATCATATGAATCAGGTCTAGGATCAACATATGATTCCTCTCCATCTCTGTAGTTTCTCTGTTGTTTATTTCTTCTATTATAGTTACCTTTCTGCTGCTGTCTATGTCCACCCCTGTATGGCTGTTTCTGTCTATCATTGGTATAATGACTCTCTTTCTGTTTGTCCTTTTCCAGTTATGTAACCTTGGTAGTTAATTGCTGGATCATACCTTTTAACTCCTGTAGTTCACTTGGTTGGCTTGTTGTATCATCAGATGTAGGGATGGTCATGTTGGTTTGAGCCTTCTTGGTTTTATGCTCCCTTTCCATAAGTCTAACTTCTTTACGCAGATCATCAAAGTCTGTCAGACGCTCATACTTATATCCACTGGCATCCTGTAACCACTTATGTAGACCTTTCCAATATGTCGTTGGCCTCTCCCCTACTCAACACACCTTTAACCACTGCTTTGCGGAATATCTCCTCCAGTCTGTAGCTCCATGTCATGCTATCTTCATCTTTCTTCTCCTTGGCACTGTAAAATTCTTCTAAAATCTTTTCACCTCTCTCCATGGTCCCAAAAACGCTTTCCAAATCTTATAAGACAGTGACTGATGCTTCTGGACCAAGACGCATGGCAACCTTGCCGACATCTCCTCAAAATGGACGACAGATGACCCGCGCTCTACTACTCTCTGTGTACTTCTCTTTCATGAGGCAGTCTACTTCGTCCTTCCACAGTTGTATGATATATCCTGCTTACTATTGTCACCACTGAAGCAGCTGATGCACTGATGCAGCATCATTGACTGATTCCTGTTTGATGGTAGACTGTGGAGATGTCTAGTCAGGGTTAACATCCTTCATCTGAGCAACGTAATCTATCATCCACTTCTTCATGTCTTCAGCACTATCCGATTTTGGTCTCACTTTCATTTCCTTGAATGCAGCAGCAATGGTCTCTATTTTTTCTTGAGATAAACCCTCTACCATGATTTCTTTATGTGTCTCCGCAATGTACCCAATTTTTTTTTCAATAATATTTACAATATTAATGTGTAAAGTTTCAAAGTATTATACTCAAAAATGCAAAATATTTGAATGCTTATGAAATAAATAATTTGCTATCAATGAAGTAACTCAATCTAAGCTAATAAGGTATAAAAATTAACTTCAACCTTGCAAAATTCTATGTATATCAAGCTAAACAAATATTGACAAAACTAAGAAGGATAACTCTGATTCATATGAAAACTTTAAGCATTTAAGGTAAATTACCCAAAATCTAAGATGAATAACTCTAAGTGACTAGAAATGCAACGAAGAGAACTCTACTCAAGGGAATTTACAAAAAAAAATAAATTAAAAGATGGATAACTCTTATTCAAGAACAGTAACTCTTGTTGGGACCTAATGGGTAAGTAATCACATGCAGAAATATTGTGTTCAGTGAAGCATGAAAAATTTTTAAACACTACTCATATACTCAGGTGACTCAAAATATCATGAATTTTCACAAAATATCACAAGTTATGATACTATCATTAATACGACAATCTATAAGTAAAGTATGGCAAGATGATAGTACTTCATTGATATATTATGCACAATGTGGCAGGTAACTCCATGAATTCATGTAAAAGAATATAAAGTCAATGAATTCATACAAGAGAGAATATAATGTCAATGTATGGTACAGGAGGCAGCGGCATCACGCAGGCGTAGTCGCTCTATGGGTAGCATGCAGGTATAGGTATACATGGAATAATAGTACAGTCAGTATAGCATCTACCTCTATCACTGGCACACAAAGGCATATGGTATGGCACAAATGCAACGCACTATAAAGCGTCAATACTATCACAGATAACAGCTTGGCTCAACTCAACAGGTACATGTATATGCAATAGTAAAGTAAATTCAATGTTTACGAGTAATACTCATCACAAGTGTGGCAGGTATTGTCACATGGACTGGCATTCCTCTGGTTAGTTAACATCCTTGTAAATCAATAGTCAGTTGTCCCCACGTGGGATCCAATGGGAATTAGTTAATCTAGAACAACCCCATATCATTCCATGGGAAATGAAGTCTGTGAGAGATTCAACAGGACTTTGATTAAGATACTTGGTACCCTTGAAAACAACCAGAAGCAAGATTGGAAATCCTATATTTCGCCCATAGTTCATGCTTATAACTGTGCTAGACAGGAAACCACCCAACAGCCCCCTTTCCTTTTAATGTTTGGTAGAGATCCCAGACTTCCTGTAGATGTAGTTTTTAACACCAGCCAGACTTCATCCAATTCATCGTTACACTGAGTCACTCGGGTCCAAGCTACAACAATCATATCATTTGGCTCAGGAACACATCAAGAAAGCTCAGACCAGACAGAAGAAAACCTATGACATCAAGGTTAGAGGAGCCATAGTACAACCAGGTGACAGAGTACTCACCAAGATAGTAGCCTGGTATGGGAAGCACAAGCTATCTGGCAAGTGGGATGAGGATGCATATATTGTTGAGAGCCACCCAAATCCAGACATTCCGATGTATGTAGTGCATAAAGAAGATGAAGACACTTTGAAAAAGACACTTCACCGCAACTTATTGCTACCAATTGGAATTTTAGAGAATGCCACCAAACCAGTACCAGCATCTCGTCATCCAAAACAGATTACAAAAGAGAATACCGGCGTAGTTATTCCTGTCGAAGAAGAAAGTCACCATGATATGCCCAGTGATAGTGAGGACGAAGTCTTGTATCTCATTCAGAAGGTAGATACCATTGCTGATAGTGGTGTGAGCGCACCTACCTTTGAGGGCACTGTATCAGAGACACCACCAGTTAGACCAAAATCAACACAGGATTCACCACAAAACCATCATACTGATACTGAAGTTGCTGTCATAGCACCTTCTCAGGATGATGCAGGGGTATAGTCAGGGAGGATGCTTCTTCACTTGGCGAACAGAGATCAAGTGCTTCTGTGTCTGACGATGAAATTAGAGATACAGAGAGTACAGAATCTACAATTGTGAGAAGATCTGTTAGAGAGAGAAAAGCCCCAACATGGATGACAGGTGGTGAATATCAGATGAACCAACAGCAAAGTGTTAGTACAACGCCCAGAGTATTTTTAGTTCTGTAGACAGTGACGTTGCCAAGGCATTATTGAATATTGTGACAGGTAAGCCGTAACATCATATTTTGATTTATTTTGGTACAAATTATAGACAGACAGTTTCTATTTTTCAAGATAGATAGATAGATAGATAGATAGATAGATAGATAGATAGATAGATAGATAGATAGATAGATTAATGGATTAACGGACGGACGCACAGACAGACAGACAGACAGACAGACAGACAGACAGACAGACAGATAGATAGATAGATAGATAGATAGATAGATAGATAGATAGATAGATAGATAGATAGATAGACCGACAGACAGACAGACAGACAGATGGATGGATGGATGGATCGATCGATGGATGGACGGACGGATTGACGGACGCACAGACAGACAGATAGATAGATAGATAGATAGATAGATAGATAGATAGATAGATAGATAGATAGATAGATAGACAGACAGACAGATAGATAGGTAGGTAAACAGACAGACAGATAGATAGATAGATAGATAGATAGATAGATAGATAGATAGATAGATAGATAGATAGATAGAAAGACAGACAGACAGACAGACGGACGGACGGACGGACAGACAGATAGATAGGTAGACAGAGAGACAGAAAAGCATCATTTTAAATATGTTCAATGCGTATAGCTTAATGTGACGTGTTACGGATAATACACAATTTGCTCATTAAGACACGCTTTACTTAACGTGTTAAAGCTAAGGGAGTGAGGAAAGCCGAGAGATATACATGTATCTAAGATTTTGCCCCCCCCCCTCTCTCTGAACTTGGAGAGCGTTTTAGAATAATAAATCTAAGCTTTGTCCGCCTCTCTAAAGGAAGGACAACTCTTCGAATTGCAAAACGGCCTATTGGAAGGGAAATAATCGAAAAACTCACATACAGAGGGCGTTGTTTTCAAAATGGAAGTGAATGTTAATTTCGGACCTAGGAGCTGCCGACAATGATCTCTTTATTGAAAATACCACAAGTCTAAATGTGCAGTCTTTAAGAAAAGAAAATGCCAGGTAATAGTAGAAAGAAGTACTTTAATCAGGACTCTGATATTTTCATACTAAATCGAATTTTATTGCAAAAATTGTAATTTATATAAATGAAAGAAAAGGGGGATGTTTATTTTTCGATACTACTCTACTGATATCAAGGTATTTATAACGTCCTGAACTCGTATTGTTGTAAATGATGTAAATATAGATATACTTAGTATAATTATCTAACTAAATTATAAATGCCCACCTTTTTACAGTCATTCAGTTTGCTGTGAGGTCTGGACCACTGCCACTGGTACATGTAGTTACGACTGCAACTGAAGAGCTATTTTGTCCCGTCTCTTCCGGGACAAAATAGCTCTTCCGTTGCAGTCGTAACTAGCGTTAATAAAACTCGGATTGCTATGGTTTTTTTTACACTTACTTAGCTATCCCCGCTTTCTTAATGCCTGTGGTTTGGACAAGCAAGATTGTTCGTCTGTTTAGTGTTGTGTTGTCTGTTGATCTGGAAAAAAAAATGGGTTTTTTTTAATGTTCATAGAAACATTCTAATAGATTTACCAATAGGTAAATTGTGTTCAGTCTGATAAGAGTTTGTTTGGTCTGGTTAATGTTTAATGTTCGTTCTCGAAGTCGGACATATGGGTATTGGGCAGCGAGCATTCTGAATGTTTGCAGTAAAGTATCAGATTTATCATTGACAGAGATTAATGTGTATTCCGGGTGGAATTTAGGTGAAAAGAAATTATTAAAATATTTTGTCATTCAGAGGTAAATTTTGAATAGAAATCTACATGTTTTACACATTTCATATCACATTTTATATTAAAACCCCTTCTGAATTGATATAGAACAACTTAAAGTTGTAAATGTATTAACACTAACGATAAACCCTGAGTTTTAACCCAAGTGTCATGACCAGAATCCTCAGGTATCTACGTAGAGCAGTGGAGACAGTGACGACACACCGACTTCAAGAATCAGACTGTCACCAAATTTCTGGTAATGTATTAGACTTGGATTTGGACACCTTCAGTCCTTCCCTTACTCTGTTGGCACTTAAAAGATCACTCACTGCTTCGGTTGGGGCCATCGCATAGGTCTAATTTCTGTGTTTTACATTAAACAGCATATGTCAGACAGATACATGTAGATTGTAGCATCAGTTAAATCAAGGAAGTTGAAACAAACAAACAAACAAATTATTTTTTACATTTATCATTTATGTTACTTTTAGGTTGCTGTGGTTGCTGTTCCGCTCTGCGGCCACGATACAAACGGTTGGTGGACAGCATATTTCCTGACAACCCAGAAGTAAGTTACTTTTTTGAATGTTCCTCATTAATTATAATTCAAGTGATGATGAAATTCCTCAAACTTGATGGACAGACTGACATTTTTATGCCCCCAGATTGATACATGTAGATCAGGGGCATATTGTTTTTGTCCTGTCTGTTGTCAACTTTAACCTTGGCTATAACTTTTTAATCGTGAAGGATAGAGACTTCATATTTGACATGCACCAAATGTCAGACAAAATAATTCGATTGTCAAACCTTGTTATCTCGAAGTCGGAGGAACCATGGAAAATACTTCGAGATATCCACAGTTTGAGATATCCACTCAGATATAGTCAATAAGAGGCCGACTTCAAGATAAACAGGGTAAAAAAGAACCTCAGGACTTGAAAATGCATTCGAAATAAGCATGGTATTCGACATATCAGTGTTCGACACATCCTGGGTGAATTTAATCATAATATGAAGGGTTTTTTTCGGGACCAACATTCAACTTCAAGATATCCAGAGTATTCGAGATATCAGTGTTTGACATATCGAAGTTTGACTGTATATGTACTTTGTAATGTAGTTAACTGAAAATAATGCCAAACATATTTGAACAATGGGCTTTATAAATTAAGTTCAGTCTGACAAAATTTTGTTTGGTTTGACAAAAAATGGTATTCTGTCAGACCGGTGTCTGACAAAACTGTGGAGTATTTCAACATCATTTTAATTCTAATAATGCATTAACTAGGTGATTAAAATGATTCATGTATGACATCTAGGTAAACTGATCAGGAGTTGAACACCATTGATAAATCCTCTATAATTAAGACAATTTGGGTTTTTTTTATTATGCCCATGGATCAATAGATCGAGGGCATATTGTTTTGTCCTGTCTGTTTATCTGTTTGTTTGTTTGTCTGTCTGTTGTCAACTTTAACCTTGGCTATGACTTTTGAACCGTGAGGGATAGAGACTTCATATTTGATATGCATACATTTGAAAGGGCTTCATTAGCATACACAATTAATGAAGCCCTTTCAAATGACACCAAGGCCATTGACCTTTTGACCTTGTCAATGACCTTCATGCTAAAAATAACTTTTTTGACTTGGGGCTATAACTTTTGAACTATAAGGGATAGAGACTTCATATTTGACATGCATACCCAACTAATGAAGCCCTTTCAGTTGACACCAAGTTTGATGACCTTTTGACCTTTACATTGACCTTCATGCTGAAAATAAGTTTTTGGATTTTGGTGCCTTCGGGGCATTAGTGATTCACAAACACAGCTTGTTTTAAATGCTTTAACTGATCTCCTCCTTTTTCTGTTATGAAGCGTAATCATAAGTTGAGCGTTATACTTCATGGTTCTCCTGCAATTGGTAAACGTCCAATATTGGTAAAATGCCCCCTCTTTACCCCTTGACTGATGTACTACCGGTAATTACCTCATTTAATACTATTCTTTACCAGGTCAATGAAATATTCCTTATCTAAGTATGATCTTTTCCCTTTGTAATCAAACTACTGATAGTACATAGAGGGGGCCATTTTACCATTATTTACCAATGGCAGGAAAACATGAATTTGTTGCCATTTTACAACTGAATTGTAAACTGAATTGAACTGGTAAAAAAATTTTCAGGCAAAAATGCATCTCGGACCCCATCAATCTGTAAAACAAAACATTCTGAAAACCAGAAAATATGATACATGTATTTTGACCCAAGAAAATTCAATGGCAATGTGTGACCTAGAATCATTGCAAAGAGATTTACCCACAATAAATCACTTAAATAAATATATAAACTATGTGCATGAATATTTCATAACAAAATTTCCATGAATTTCATATAAACGTACATGAGTTTGTAAGCACGATGTATAAATATACATGTACTATAGTTCTGTATCTCTATTTTCGGTAATTCATTAACAATATATTACAATTACATATAGCACAGTATTTACAACAGCCTCTCGACAAAAACTTGAAACTTATTCTTCACTGTACCTCTGTGTAGATATAAAAATTGAGGTTACATGTAGATACTATCAGTCAACATCCCCCATTAAACAGCATTTCAATGGGGGATGTTGACTGATAGTATCTACATGTAACCTCAATTTTTATATCTACACAGAGGTTCAGTGAAGAATAAGTAATGGTAATAACCCTGTCAATGGTACTGAACAATTGTGTTCAACACCATAACCTACCAATCAATCTCAATCACAGTTATCATGATGAAATCCTTTACCTTTAAAATACCAAATTTTTAATGTTTTTTACATCTGCGTATTCATAGATCAGTGGCATATTATTTTTTCCTGTTTGTTTGTTTGTCTGATGTCAACTTTAACCTTGGCCATGATTTTGAACCGTGAAAGATAGAAACTTCATATTTCACATGCGCACTCAGCTAATGAAGCCTTTTCAAATAACACCAAGGTCAATGACCTTTTAACCTTGTCAATGACTTTCATGCTTTCATAACTTTTTAAACTTTGTTGTCGCCAGGGGCATTAGTGTTTCACAAACATATCTTGTTCTGTTTAGTAATTCTACATGTACATGTACTATTGTCATATAAAAAGAAACTGTGCAATGCACTTCACAAAGACTTATTCATCAATGTTTGTGTTTAATGTCTGAAAGTACAAGATGAGTTTGTTTTTAACTCAGGGATAATTTTGGGCTGCAAAATTGAAAGAATCTCTCATAATATCTGAAATTGTCTCTTAAAAGTTCAACATTTTGTTAGATTCTTTCATCAAAATTGTAAAAATCTGGAGTTTCTCTAATCATTGAAAATGAGCAGAATTATCTATGCCAACTGGAACTGGAAATCAATATATATTATCAAATTTGAAGCCTATCATTGAAGATAATGATATTATATATTTTCACATGAAAACAGAGAAAGAACACTGATAGTGTATTTGTAAACCAATGAAGTTGAAAAGAGTGCTTTACCTAGAGTTTACTCTTTTTGTATGTACATGTATCAGAATTGTGTAATTCAATTTTACAGTTAGATTATTACGTAGTAAAATTGTTCAATGAGAAATATGAAATAAATTATTTGTTATCTACAGAATAGAATGCATACATGGAGATATGCAAATAATGTAAAACAGGATAGAGTACATAGATCATATTTTTCCTTTTTTGATAATAGGATGGATTAGTGAAAAACAATATGGACAAATTGACATTTTATGCTATGACTTTTCCTGAAAAGTTGGATAGAATAGGAAAGTATCTAGAACAGAAACTGAGCAGAGATATACACAGGCATAGAATAGGGTAAGTTCTCTTTCATTTTAATCAAGACTTCATATTTTTTCTGATTTTCCTTATGGAGGCTTTGGTGACCAATTATGTGAGAGTGTTATGCTAGAATTTGCAGAAAAAAGAGGAGTTACTGGCTCAGTTATGTGTCAGAAGTCACCATGTAGCTAAACAATACATGAATATAAATAATATACTAGCACATATAACACATTACAAAATATTCGATTGTAGTGCAATTACGATACCGACTTAGGATGGTCATTTAATTTGACAAAAGCCGAACAAATGGTGTGGTTAACCAGTTTACGGGCCCACCTTAACAGTACCCATTTAACCCTTGTCAAGTTAAGGTACAATCCTTGGTCAAGGAAGATGCATTGATGTATTTGCAGAAAGTCTGGATTTTCTCTGTGTACTAGTGATGGACTGATATTCAAAGTTGATTATTGTAGGTAAATTGAATTCAATTCTGGATAATGATATTTCATAACCTATTACTGCTGGGAGAAAAAGGAAATTTGAATCAGGTCTTCATATTTTAAACCATTGTAAATGCCTATTAAATTTGCAAAACTGGCAGCAGATGAAAACAGAATTTATAATTTGTATAAATTTTCTTTAATAGTAAACGGTTAAGGAATGTTATATAACCTTATTCAGTTGGCTGAAAAAAAAAATTGTGGGAGTGTCTTCTTTATTCTTTGATGTTGTGAGATACTTTTTTTTTAGACCAGAAGCTTTCATATATGAATTAGAGTCAGA
Source organism: Pteria penguin (assembly GCA_035048485.1). NCBI lineage: Eukaryota > Metazoa > Mollusca > Bivalvia > Pterioida > Pteriidae > Pteria > Pteria penguin. The sequence continues at coordinate 55,406,594 of CM068580.1, read as the reverse complement.
TGTGTGCAACACTGATCTGACACTTTTGGTAATGCACACACATAGATGTATATATATCTATATATGTATATGTGTATATATACATGTATATAGTATATACACATGTATATATATTGAATCTGTCAAAGGTTCTTACACATGACATATTATGGTAGAGATGTAGTGATACAGTACGGACCAAGTGTTTTAGAGAAACTGCACAGAACTCAATAGGAAATATGGTGTCATCCTGATTGTCCCACATTTATTTATATAAAATGGTATAAAATTTATTTGGAAGAACACCCTCAATCACAGTGGGAATCCAGGTGTAAATTTACCTGTGCTTATTAACACCTCAGTAATTCTTTAAATTTTACCTGGATGAGGCTTACTGTGACTGGTAAAAAAAATTACAGAACACCTGTACTGTGCATGTAATGATGTATATATGTAATGGGATATGATATATTGCAATACAGAAGCCAGGATATGGTACACAATACAGGTAGAAGCACAAACAATACAGCAATCCTTTCTTTATAAAAATGTGTAGCAATTGTTATGATACATGTATTTAGATATGTTTCAGATAGAAATAATCATTCAAAAATTTTGAGTAGATTATCAAAATATTTTATTCACGTTTTTGTATCTGTGTGTAACTCATTTCTAGTCTAAATTGTTACGTATATCTTTTTCTCTAAAATGACTTTTGGATACTCCATGAAACCAGTGCAGTAAATTACTTGTATACACTTGGTTTCTTGATATAAAAGTGTATTGTGATATGTATCATATATAATTATATCATGATACATATTGTATCTTGGGAAGTTGTATCGTTACATCGCTATATTATAGTATGCATATCATTTTACAAAGCCTTTTTCCCCACATTTCTCAGGAAAGATAAAGTACAGTTATTTCATAGACAAAGATCTTTGTGCCACTGCTATGAAATTTGGATTCAAAGATAGGAGTCATTTCTGTTAAGTATGAAAACTCTTAAGAAGACCATCCTCAATAAGTCACTTTCTATAACATTATAACAGGGTGAATATCTGACCGAATCATGATATATATGCCATATGGTTGCTTTGTTGCCATACCATTGTTTTGATACATTGTCCTGAAGATCTCATGATGGTTTGCTTCCTGTTGTTGACAGATGAATACATTGGGAATCCAAAAATAAAAAGCGCTACATTTGTCATTTGATCCGATTGTATCTCACGCACAAGACGCATGATTTTGTCATCAGAGAGTTGTCTCGATAAAATTCAGTAGATGGCTTACTTTGGTAAATTGATTTATGTTTACCAAGATAATTTGAAATAATTACCTTGGCTAGAAATTGAATAGCTGTGATGAGGATGGGGAAAAAATCTTTATCTCAAATAGGATACTGCAGAATGTTTGGATAAAACAGAAATGGGAGTTGGTAGTGAATCACTATTGACAGTTTTGTCTTTCCCTTAATTTGCGTATTCATATTGTTAGATATCAGTGACAGTTTCTGGGAAATATAGAAGTAGGATAATGAATGAGCTAAATCCCCGTATTACAGGAGTAAGTTTTACTTAAGGTCGTAGCCCAAACGTAGACTTAGACTAAATTTACGTGTACATCCATTGAATTTTTCTTGAAATCTACTGGTATGTTTATATGTAATGACATTGGTAAACATTGTAAAAGGTGTACATTATGTTTGGAACTCTGTAGGGAGGAGACAAATATTTCTTAGCAAAGTTTACGTCTACGTTTGGACTTACGGCCTCGCCCCAGGTCAGTGACTAATTTTATTCGCAACTTAATTTTACAAATCTTTGTGAATAAGGTATACTTGTAAGCTTTTTACTAACGACAAATTTTAGTGGTAAGTTTCTTTGTGAATAAGCAGTAGATGCTCAGTAAACCTTACTCAGTACATTTATTTATTTATAAAATAAAAATGGGTAGTACATATTGTAAACATAATAAATAGCTCTAGTAACTGTAAAGTCTAGTGGATTTTACTACTTTAAAATAAATGTATGGAGAGTTCACCACTTATTGCATTACTCAAATTGATATTAGTAATTTCCTTCGATGATAAAAACAACAAGGTTTTTATTTCATAGAAATGTTATTTAAAAAAAGAATGGAAATATATAAATGAATATGAATAATATTGAATCATGCATTTAAGGCACAAGTACGCAAACTGTATTTTGAATTACATGCTCTTCACATCTGTCTCCCTATGATGGAAGACTTTATGGTCTGTTTTGTAGTGTTCTCTGGAAAATAAAAAAAAACGAAACTGAGTCTATAGTGCTATTCTAGTGAAATTCTTGAATGAATGAGTTTGTGTGTATAAATTTGTACTTATTAACAGAGATATATTGAAAGTTACATGTTATACAAATACATGTATATTGATATGGAAGTCCTTTGTAGATAAGCATTAAATAAATACATAACAAGAAACACTCCTAAGTTTTTGGCCACTTAGCCTTTATCATTTAGTGGAAAAAAAAAACAAAATTGTTACGTAAATTCCATGTCTGGTTGATAAATGAGCCTAGCATAAAGTAAGCAAGGCATGATGTCACAATCATCAAAGAACCATAACTGTAAAAATGTTATCATGTTTCCATACAAAAAGAATACATGCATGTAGACAAATGTATTCTAGCATTGCTAAATCTATCATGTTTTAAATATTACATATATATTTTTATCACATGTTTTGCTATTTATGCAGTGAAATATCGCTATGTCATAAATTAGTTTATGACATAGGTGATGTCACAGTTTACGTAGCACATCCCCTTGACTTGTGAAGATGGTGATGTCATAGTTTGTCAAGCCAGTGTTTGATGAAATAAACAACTTTAAACTGAGTGTAAACATGTGGAAAAAAGAATCTGGAATGAATTTTCATTTCATACAGTATTTATGAAACTCGTGTGTTTTATATATAAAACAAACAACTCGTTTCATAAATACCGTATGAAATGGAAATTCATTTCAGATCCTATATAGACTTTAAATCCAATATAAGCATAATGCATTTCTTGGAGGTTAGAGATTGGTCTGTCTCCCACTGCCTCTAAATGAATTAGAATTAAGAAGGTTAAATCTAGAGTGTCCAAAGATCATACATGTAGGTAGTGATATAAACCCTATGAAAAATGTTTACATGTAATCAAGTTTACAAGAAGATACTTGTTACAAAAAAGGAACAAGGTGGAAGGACATATATGTTAAAGCAGGGTTCACAGTATTAAATGCTAGCTTCAGATATTACTTTAATCTTGTAAACAATGATTGTCTAAAGTTGTCAAGTATGAAAGTATGAATGTTACACGATGTAATCGATTTTACCTTATAGTCATGTACATGTAACAGTATACACTTCTTGATGGTCAGTTTCTCACTTACGTTGCCATGCCAATAACGATATTATCACAGGAAGGAAAGTGGGAAGTGTCATTTATCTGATGATAATATCAGTCCCTTGCTATTAATTATAATCATTTCATTTACATTGGGTCTTGCTGTGTGAATTGATGAATACCACATCTAAATCATTGAAGTGATATGTTATATATTTATTCTGTCAGTTTGTTTGCTTCTGTATGATGCTTAGTTTTAAGATTAAATCTATACAGTAGTCAACTCAAAGCTATGAGAAATCTTTACTTAATCATGTATATTGCGTCAAAGTCATTTGATCTCTAGTACAGAAAACCCATGTATCATCTCGCAGGAAATCTTGCTTTTGAGATAACCATTACCAATTGAGTTATGACCGTTTTAAATGTTGTATAAAAATAAGTACAATAAGTCAATATTTCCATCAGATATTATTTGCAGATTTACGTTACACTGAATTGTCAAAAACCAATTTCTCAGGACATGTAATGGATGGGTGAGGTGCAAGTAAATGGGTGATTTAGTAGATATACATGTAGCTTTGAATATGTGAATGTTAGAAGTACTGTTGTCAAAAATTTCATAATTATTGTTTTCCAATTGTTTTACTTTCTTAAATCAGTAACTTCTTTCCTTTCGACAAATAATTGTCCATTTCCTGAAGATGATGTACATGTAAAGTGTTTACAAAGTACAGACAAGAAGGGAATTACTTATTGAGATGAATGTATTATATCTGAATTAGGAATAGTTTAGCAATACAATCATACAAAATTTTTGTTTTATGTGTATTACCTTAGCAGTACTAGGAATAGTATACAGAACTTAAAATGTACTGATTCAATACAATTTTCCAAATTATGGAAAAGTATCAGTTTTAAATTTAAACCTGTACCCTTTATGTTTCTTTCATATGTTTGATAGCTATGAAGAATAGAAATTCTTTATACTGAAAACAGCAAAGTTTATGCTTTCATCGAAAGCAATGTTTAGCTGTCTTTTGATTGTTATACTGTTGACCTCATAATCAAATGTCCAGTTTGTCCAACGTTATGTGACATCATCATAGTCAGGGTTTTTTTTGCGCTGAAGTGCTTGACATTCAATGAAAGTGGACCAGTGTATTAAAACACGCAGTACAAAATGTTGATTATTTGTGGCTATTAGATCAATTGCATAGTGCATGTGCTTATTGTATAGTTTACATATTTCATCTTGTAATTAAAAAAATGTAAAATTTTATATGAAAATGATAGATATTTTTACTTTAACAGGACAACAAACAATCAATATTAAAGTATGAGACTTAGGACTCTTGGACCCTAGTCTCCCTCATCCATTATTGCAGAAAATAGAACTGACTTCATAAATAGAAATATTCATGCTAAACAGAAAAATCAGTGTGTAAATTACTTTCGCAAGTAGCATTATTTGGGGATAGCTTATCAGTAAATGTGCCCAGGTTTACTATTAGCCATCATATTACTGATGGTGTGAAAATTTGTCCTTGTGAATTAGAAGATTTTACTTTTTATTTCCTATGTATGATAATGTAATGATTTGTTCTCACCATTGTGACCATTAGTTTCGGAAGTGTCATATCCTTCCTTCATTGAAATTGTCATGTCTTTCCTTCTATCCTTCCATCATCAAAATTGTCACATCCTTTCTTCTATCCATCCATCGTCAAATTTTGTTATCCGTGCTCTTACTGTGTTGCATACTTTTATGCCAACTTGGTGTAAAGATATAGCAGGGAAAAAGTCTTGATTTACATAAGTAACATGCCTCTTGACATAGAATTTATATAATTTATATTTGATAATGTCTTCATTCCTCTTATGCATGCCTCTTATATATGAATGATAGGGAAGGAAATTCTGAGTGCCATGCTCTAGATGAACAGGACATTCTCCAACATCCCAATCCCTTGCAGTATCAAGCACAGAGTTTTTTGCTGTTCTCCTGACCATTTGTTTTGTTTTGTAGCAGTAATATCATGAAAGACGGTCTATGTTTGGTGATGGTTAATTATGTAGAACTGGTTAATCCAGCACTATTGATCTTAGAGATAGTTCTTATAAATGAGTTAGCAGTGGCATTAGGAGTCTGTGGCTTTCCATATCTGCTGTAAACCAATAATACAAGGGAGTAGACAATTTCTCGATGCAGTATGTCTTGATTGCTACTTCATTTGACATTAAGACCTTGTATTATTTGATTTACTGTGAGCAATAGAGATTTATTGAGAAGACTGCTTCATTGTTTCAAAATTTCTAAACATTGGTGACAAAATATATGGAGACAATTTTGATCTAAGGTAAGAGTACTTTATTCAAAATTTTCACATTTTGCTGAACTTATTCAGTATATGAGGGTTCGAATTTATTACCGTTATTCTTATTTCTTTTTAAATGTACTCAACAATATACACAGTGCAAACAAAGTCTTATATACATATTTTTGTAAAAAAAATATTTCGTTTGCTTCTATTTCTGTTGAAATTTTGATCTCTAAATATTTGTTACATTTCATGAATTTGTTCTAAAGCTTTTATAGTAATGAAAGAGCAAAATTCTACTTTATTTCGGAAACGGCTATATTGCATGATAGAATCAATATCTGTTGCTTCAATTTATTCATTTAGTGTTTTTCCTTCCAAATTTGTCTTGGATAGAAAATCAAAATAACTAAGTCATAACTGCAAATAACATTTTTAACTATATATCAGTTATCATTTGATAATTGTAGCAATAATTTAATATGAATAGGACTATTTCTACAGAAAAATTAAGGAAGCCAGCATATGATACCGAACGAAAAAGAAAAAAAGGAAAAAAAATTGCCACAAATTCATTAATTATTATGATACAAATTTAATCATCAAATATTAAAGAAATCTGTTGCCATTTTGAAGGGATATGACATTTTGAAAATGATTTCTCCTAGGCAGTTATCATTCTTGGATATATCAATTTTTCCTTTCAAATTTTACATTTGTCTTAGTACTTTATTTTACTTATATATTCTTTCAAAAAGAAAAGTTCCCTGTAGAGGGTTTGACTTTTTAAAGTGTTAGTATACTTTTTTCTTGATTTTATGTGGCTATGACACTTTCTACACAGTATTGGTACCCATTCATTTATATATATAGTGCTTAGTTACATTTGTTTCTTCTGTATGTAAGAGCATACATGGTGGGTGTAACTAGCCATTCAGAAGACACTCACTCCTTGGCACCTGGTCTCACCTCTGATTTTCAGGGGTCCATGAAATGCCACTTTGGTACATTGTTATTAGTGCCATAGTCACTTGACACCATTTATTTTCAAATTGGGTACAATTACTTTAGGCAACGTGAATCTGATTGAAATGTTTTGAGAGATAAAAGATATGAAAAGAAGTATGTACCAGTATTTACAGACCAAATATTTTCATAGGAAGACCATGATGTGAGGTTATAATATAATACATTAAATTTTTATTGCTAATTTGCAGCAAATCTCAAATTTTGGGATGAAGGTGTAGAAATCACACAAGGCAAAGTATTATTTTAATAATTATGTTTGCTGCAGTTAAAACAAACATAAGATATATTGCATTAAGTGTTGATCATCACTGTGTAATTATATAAGATCTATAGCATTATTTTATTGTACAATGAAGCCCACTCATTATTGTAAATATTATGTCTTAACCCTGTTTCTGACTACTGACAAGCCCCACTACACAGAGAAGATCCCTCAGGAGTGACTTGCTTCTGTCTTGCTAATGCAATAAAAACTACTTTTCACCTCATAATAATGGGGGCTTTTTATGGCATCCTCTTTGGACGGATGGGAAATGATTTACTCCCATGACTGTAATGATGAAGAAGGGTTTTATGGAGATACATAATATACATACTTATTATGAGATTGTGATAACAAAACTGTCAGTACATGAATCTGAAGAAAAAACATTTGGAATATTTAAACACACACAATGTAAACTAAATTGATACTTCTGTACAAGAAATATTGATATATGTAGAGATTGATATTATATATTACACATTATTATATAGTCTAATTTTACTCCTGCGCTCATTGGCTGAAAACTGTACACGTGATCAGTAATCATGAGACCGTATTCACCATATTTGAGCTTTTTCATTAAATACGAGTACCGAGAAATTTCTCGCTTCCTTTTTTTCAGTAAATACGGGAAACGCCCAAAAATAGCGTCGTCTCACTTGTCCGTAGTATGTCATAAACCATATACCAAGTGTATATATTGTTTCTCATTTCAAGGAGCTGATCAAGAGTTATGCAGCAGTCATATTTTCTGTATGAGTTGATTAAGTTCACGCTCTAGGGAGGTCATTATTTTCAAAGTCAGTAAATATCACACCATATTCACTGAGTAAAAAGTCCATAATTGTACAATATGACACATTGTATATGGGTATCTGAAGTTTAAGATATGCACATGTTTTAACTTGACAACTTTGAGACCCACAATTAAGACGTCACCTCTGCTTGACTGCTTAATCAGGGATTTCTTTCTAGTGAATTTGGGTCCGTTATAAGGACCCAGTCCCAATGCCAAATAGTATCACTTTTTCCCAAAAAGTGACCAAAAATTCCCAAATTGCTTCTAATGTCCAAAGTGAAAAAATTTAAGTAAAAAAATTGTATTTGTAATGCACAAATTCAAAGAGATGTGATCAAGATAAATGAAGTAGTAAACAAAATCCTAAATATAATGTTTATTTAGTATTTACATGTGTAATTTTTGTTAATAACTTTTCCGAGACTGTACCAAATTTGCACTATTTTCCCAGTTGCAAGGGACCCGGTGACATTCCCAAAGTATTGGAAAAAAAATACTGTTAATACAGGTCAGACTGTACAAGAATTATGATCTGTAACTTGTTTTTCTATGTATCATTAAAGAGCATTTCCTAAAAGTACAAATAAGATTTATAAGCTTGAGCCATTCCATATATGATACATTGATTGTCATGTTTTCTTAAATAATGTGACATGGACTTGGACGTAATTTATACCAAAAGAAAAAATATGCATGTTTCATGTAACCCTAATTTTCGGCCCAGACCTTCAAATTTATTTATTGCACTTTAAGTAGAAAATTCCAATTGAATATTTGCCTTAAAATGTAATTGATATCCAGGGGATAATTGTTTGGGTAAAAAATAGTAATTGTAGCTTGTGAGGGGTCTAAATGCATTCTAGTTACCATCAAACATTGATTAAAAGATTAAGAAAAAAAAATAAAGAATACAGAGCTACCGACCCTGATATTTTTCAGCATGTTACAAGGAAAATGCTTTTTTTGGTGTGTGTGGCCTTACCCAGAAATATTGCTTTAGTTGTTAAGTAGATTGAAAGTTAAATCTACTTGACTCTGACTTTCAGCAACTCAAGTAACATTAACTGAAGAGTGTCAGATCGACTGACAAGATTATTTTGTTATACTTAATAATCTATATCTCTCCTTTCACTTTCAGGATATGGACTTTACATATGCTTTGACTTTTCATCAGCGTACTGACCAAACATGTGATATGTGTCTGTTTCAGGTTTGTGTTTGTGGCTATGGATGCACTTGACCAGCTTCTAATGGCTTGTCACTCTCATTCCCTGAACATGTTTGTGGAGAGTTTCCTGAAGATGGTGCAGAAATTACTGGAGTCAAATGAGACGGAGCTTCAGATATTAGCTACTCAGTCGGTATGTCATTTCTACTTGTCAGTCTGTCCATTAAAGTCTTAGTACAGCTAATATCTATTCATGGCTGATTTGTATAGCTTGTAATTACTTCTTGGTGTGAATTGCATCGGTAACTTTTGTGAGATGTAAATGAGAGAATTATGTTTTATTTCGTAAATCTTGAGTAAAATTATTTTGAAGATGTATATACATCACCGAAGATGCGTGTATTGCAATCGGGTTAGAGCAGTAAAACTTAATTGCATTTTGTATGTGTCTATTTCAAAATATGTAATATTTCTCTTCTACAAGTGTTTCTTTACCAGTGTGGAATATTACAATTAAGAGGTCAACCTACTCATCAATCCACACATTAATTTGGATTATTTAATGTTTTGATTTTTATAATTTATTGTTTTTTAGTTTGTGAAATTTGCTAACATTGAGGAGGACACCCCTTCTTACCACAGACGATATGATTTCTTTGTGTCAAAATTCAGTGCCATGTGTCATAGTTCAGATAATGACGAGGAAACACAGGCAAAGTAAGTTACATATCATACTTAAAAGCTTTCAATAAATAAATAAATACCATATGGTTAGATTATAAAACTATATAAAAATAGATAAAACTCTTTTTTTTGTGTGTGTCTTTATTACAATTGTATATGTTTGGTTCTTATCTGAGACTTCTGTCATAATATCTAAATGTTCTTTTACGTCTTGTTTTTTAAAAATACATAGTTTTATATACCCGCTTTTTAGAAAAGGGAGTGCATAATGATTCATGTGAATTTCTGTTTATGTATCCATCTGTCTTTGTATTCTTCTCTCTGTCCATTATGGTTACGTTAGAATCGTAAGTTTTTCTGTAAGTTTCTTACATATGGATACCTTAATGCCTTAAGGATTTATTTTGTACGTACGTAAAAGAAATTATGTATGATTCATTGTGAAAATGCCTGCTGATGATTAGAATGGAATGATTGAAGTACATGTTTCCACCTGTAGTAACCAACTTACAAACTATGACATTTTGTGCTATTTCCTATATGTGTTTGTGATGCAGATATCGTACCAAGAAAAAGGTCTGGTGACTTTCTCTTACATCACATTTTGTATTGTTATGTATTCGTACTAGAAATGCGAAGCAGAAATTTTATCATGTGCAATACTATGTCTTTACTCTAAAACCTTTATCCCATAGGGCATAGTCATCTCTTTCCATACATGCGTTGGTATTTTAGGAGTACCTATGGCATTTATCACATATTTGATAGTCCTCTGAGAGTTTTTATCACGAATTTTTTTTTTCAAAATATTGTCAGAATATGGTTTAACAATAGATTGTATAGTGTTCCATTGTTAATTTTTGGGGCTCAGAAATTGTTCTGTAATGTAATCTTGTTTTTTGCTCCATTTTTGGACTTTTCATGTCATTAAGTTTACAATTAACTAAGTTTACTATTTTAAAGTATTTATTCATCTGGTATATAGTGTGGCTTATTTTTGGTTCTAAGTCTTCCAATTTGCTGTAGTCCATATCAAAGTGAGATCAAAGACATCATTGCATTCATCTATCATGCATATTCTAGATGGTGATGCCTGATTGCAGAAATCTGACAAATTGAACAAAAATATTGTGGAAATTTGACAGGTTGAATGAAGAATAAACTTTAGAAATGTGACAAATTGATTGAGCTAACTACAGATATTTGTCAAATTGAATGAAAAAACTGTAGAAACATGAGAGTTTGATTGAGGAAATTGTAAAAATGTGACAAAGGGAGTAAGAAAACTAGAAATATGACATTTTGAATGAGAAAACTCTAGAAATGTAATCAACTAAGTGAGAAAACTGTGAAAATGTGACAGATTGATCAGAAAACTGGAAGAGATTAAAAGCATAGAATTACACTAGAATTGTTACAATGAAAAATGTGTTGACTGTGTCAGGATTTGGTACAGAACTGATGTAGCTAAATCAGTGAGGTGCTTGGTTCTTGACTAAGAGATCCTTGGTTCAAATCCTGAGGGTGACTCATTGGTGACATGTCTCTCAGATGAGACAAGGCCCTGCATCAAAGTAGACATGACACCTGAAATATCCACCTCTGCTTTAAATGGTTCCATTGCAAATGTCTTGATTTCTTTGCACAGCATCTGTCACATGCTGTTACCATAGACGTCAAGTGCAATAATCTCTCTGAGATGTAAAACAAACAGGACTGGGTGCATGACCCCTCATAGCACAAAACACATTTGTTTTTTACAGTATTTGTGTTGAATTTGATACATGTAGGTTACATAATATTATGTGAGATTATAAGATCTTTACATGTATAGTTCATGCAGCACAATCAGTAAGGTGCTCAGCTCAAAACCAGAAGGCCCCAGTTAGAATCCCACCTTTCGCTCACAAATGCCCAGTCCTTTGGATGAAACGATAAGAACCAAGATCCTGGGGCATGGTATTAAACATGGCACTTTAATGTGCTACATGTATAAGAATGTACACAATTTTTCTATATCATGTGCATGACTTCCATCACAAGATAAATCAATAATCCATAAACAGCTTGATGGATTTTTTCATTCGTAAATCTCTGTAATACGTGACGTCAAAAGTTTTGCAGATGCTACTTTTCGTGGGTTTCAGTTGTGACATAAATGTTCAAATTGTGACGTCACAATAAAATGATGTTAAAAGTTATACAACAAATTGAACCAGAAACCTTTATTTTACTCAGCATTTCCCGTGAAATTGGGCAAATAGGTATTCTTAAATTTCTTTCAGAGATATAGACCCTTTCAACATGACAACTGTACTAACATTTTGGTTAGCAAAATGATTGTTTCTGCAATATGACGTCAGAGACAACCAATTCTTTATCTTGATGTCAAAATTTTTATTGGAAACGTTATCATTAATTTTACGAACCAAAATGTTGGTCCCGCAGTAACAGCGAAGGGTCTATGATGAAGCAGAAGGAGTGGTAATTTTCATCAGTTTTATAATAATTCAATAATAAGGATTTTATGAAAATGCAATATCCCCCAGCATTCTAATAGCATTTCATAGATTTCTCACTGCTTTGGATTGGTCTGTCACTGTAATACAGATTTCAGTTTCTGTGCTCTGTATCCAGCACATGCTGTCACCATGTGGGTGAAATAATCTATGAAACAAGAATCAAACAAACAAGATACTTTACCCTCAGGTACAGTACTTGTACTAGGCAGAGACATACCCACTTCAAAGAAATCAAATGTAAGGATACAAATTACATGGCGTTTTGGTGATAGAGATAAAACAAAGAAGACTTACGAAAATCTTCCCAGAATAAGCCATAATATTGTAATTTAAAATGAAGTCTTTTGCAGTTTTGGGTATTCTTATAAAGTCATCACTCCTTGTTTGATTTGTAAAAATGAAATACTAGCAGCAGTTTGGGAAATTATATGCATCACTTTCTTTGAAATATTTTTTTTTTGCACAATTAGTGCAGCCAATAAAGCTATCTTGGATCTGAAATTAAAGAAAACTCATTTTAGTGAGAATTAATGCATGATGTATCAGCTGACAAAAAGATGTCTTTTATTGATTATCAACAGTTGCAAGGCTCTGTTAATTTGTTCTTAGTTTTTCTTAAAATGTCTTATCTTTTAAATTTATTCATACAGAGATTTTAAAATGTAATTTATCTTTTTATGGCCTGATAACCTTTCCAAACAAGAAAATTGCATTAAGTAGTTTCTCTGAAAATCTCTGAAATTGGAGTGTAATGATTTCCTTACTGAGATACATGTAATAATATCGACAATTTCCTCCCCATTATACTCACTGCATATTATGTATCAGGCATTTACGCAACATGTTGCATAATTTATGGTGCGGCTGTAACAATGCAATGAAAGTGCAAATAAGTTAAGAACAAAAAATGAACTAACTTGTGTTGAGATATTTTTTGGGTCACGTTTAAAAAAAAAGTTTTCAAGTGCTTAATTGTCATATCTTAGCAATCTGAGTTCCACCCTACTGTGTGCAGTATGTCTGTAGGAGGTCATAGCTTCAGAGGAAATTACATTAATAATATTGATTCAGGTGTCACCTGGGCTCTAAATTTTGAAATAAGGGGCAAAAAAAATCTTTCTGGCTCTTTTATAAAGGTCTGCTTTACATAAATTTGGGGGTTAGCCTTTGCAATATAGCAAAATCTGGTAGCCATGAGTGATTTGGCATATTTCTTCTCCTGCATATCGAAAGTTTGATGTTGAATATATGACATAATTAACATGTGAAAATTATAGATAACCAAGGGATAGGTTTCATCGGTAAAAAAATAATTCGCTTGTAAACATGTATGAATGGGGCTTTTTCAAATGTATAGCATCACAGTTTAGAATTATTTTTCATTAAATGAAAGGCCTTATATAGCAGATTACTTCTGTATTTGATTTTCATCGTGTACAAACACCAAAAATTGTGAGGGAGATGTGAGGCATATCCAGGAAAGAGTACACATCCAAAATCTAAAAAATAACTTTGTTTTATATGAGTGTAGTCCTTGATAATGAGCTTTGCCATCAGTTATCAATTCTGTTGGGCAGCACTTGAGTACTATGAGTTAAAAACGACGTTGAATGTTCGCAGCCTTATGACGTCATTAGAACGTTTCATTGTTCTTTACGTCATTTTTACGAGAATACATTATATTTCCTGCCTTAACATTATGTCTGCAGTTAATGGCGACTAAGTCCATTTTTTGTATTGTCTATGAAGCAGCACAACCTTTTTCTGTCTTGTAAGGGTTTCTCTTTTAGAAAAATTGATAGCAGTTGACACATGTTCCTTTAAACAATTACGTGATTAATTGTTTTTTATAAGGTGCCAGTTTTAAGTTCTTTTGAACTCTTGTTATACTGCATTGTCAGCATCTCTATGATTATTACCAGCATGATGTAATTTAACATGAAAATCTGATAGTTTTAAAGATAGAATAAAATAGGAAACAAAATCATCTAGGGATTTTCAAATCAATGGAAAGTGTATATAACATATCTGTTTTCAGGTTTCAATCATTGAAATGTATTTGAATTTTCCTGGGAACAGTAATTCTAAACAGCGAAATCAATTATTTTGTTCCTGCTTCTCCAAAGATGAAGTATTTATTCATAACTTTCTGGTTCATTATTAGCCAAAATGCATTAAGTAATCTCATGTTCAAGGCAGATAGGAAACCAAAATCAATTTTCTTAATGTAGAAAATTTCCGTAACTAACTGTTTAGAGAATAGTGAACAGACCATTAAGGTCTGTGATGTTTACATTTTGTATTACTAGCCGGGTAAATCATTAACTCGCTGTGTCATATTTCAGTTTTAGCTCGTTGACTAGCATAATTATATAGCTACATATACTGAATGTATCCCATCCTTTTATTGACTTCTGTCGTGAGAAACAACTGGTTTATTGCCCTCACTGACTGATGATTATATGAATGATATGTATATATGTGTAGAAAACAATGTTCCTTCGTCACTTTTTTTTTTAGATCCTTATAGAATTATGTATAGTGTAATATATATAAGTCAAACCTTTTTGTATTATAATTCTTTTTTTTCATTTTTTATGTCCCCAGATTGATAGATCAGGGGCATATTGCTTTGGACCTATCAGTTTGTTTGTCTGTTGTCAACATTAACCTTTGCCAGACTTCTTGAAAACTTTTGAAAGTTGTCAGACATTCAGTCTGATAAACTGATGGACTTTGTCATACCGAACAAAATTTTGTCAGACCGAAGTTTTTTCACAATATTTGGAATAGGAAATGAAAAAATATTAAAATAAATACCAGCTGAATTCAGTTGAATTTAATTCATATTCAATTTCCATTTCATATTTTTTAACTATTTGTTCCATTGTCCATCATTTTCATTTTCAGATTGTTCATCATCACTTTCACTGTCATCTTCCTCGACATCACCCATATCTTCCTCTGTAGTCTATGTCTCATTCATACCCTTCTCTCTCATTGACTCCCTGTCAACTCCCTCTTGTAAATCATCTGCAACTTCAACTATTTCAACATCTTCAGCTCTTTCATCCCCAAGCTCACTCTCAACAATTCTGTCATTTTAGAATGTGTATTTGTGTTTTTGGCCCGGCTTCCCCGAAGCCACATACTTTATAGGCCAGGAGGCCGCCATTTTGACCTTCATGTAATACACAAATCTTAATTACATATTTTGACCTTCATGTGATACACAAATCTTAATTACACAGACGCTTAAATCTGATCAGGGTATTCAGACTCGCTTAAAGCTTTGATCACGACAGATTGAATTGTATTAGTTCGGGTCAGAAAGGTGTACAGAATTCGGAAATATGGTATCGGACATTTGGACCAACAAGATGATGATTTCTATCGGACTTTTGAATTTTTTATCGACAAAACGACAGTTTTCAGGAACTCTACTTTGCCATAACTTTTGAACCGTGAGAAATAGAGACTTCATATCTGGCATGCATACTCCACTAATAAAGCCCTTTCAAATTAAACCAAGGCCATTACCTCGTGGCCTTGACTGTGAACTTTGATGTACGATTCATTTTTATATGCCCATCATAGACAGACATATGGTATGACATTACTCTGTGGGTCTGTCCACACCTTGTTAACACGATGCAGACCATGGCATTTAGGCTAGGACTTTCAAACTTGGTACAGTTATTTATTATGGCATGAAGATGAACCCTATTGATTTTCAATATCAAAGTCAAAGGTCAAGGTCATTTGGGGGCAAATATAGCAAATTTTTGAGAATGCAGCTTGCAGCATACCAAACTGTTTATGCTAGAGCTTTTAAACTTTGCATATTTATTTCTTATGACTGGAGAATGAACATTGATTTTCAAGGTCATACCTGCAAGGTCATACCTTGCATGGATTTGAATAATATTTCACAGAATTGTTGCACAGGACCCATGGGTGTGTCATGACCTTGACTCTAAGATCATATTTTCAAGGGGAAGATCACAAAACATATGATGGGTAAATCGTTGTGTGGGCCATAACTTTTTACCCCTAACATGGATTTGAATAATATTTTATCGAATTGTGGCAAAGGGGAAATGCTTCCATACTTTCAAATTTCATCCCTTCAAACTAAGCAATGGATGGTTTATGCCATGGTGGGCGTTCCTCTTTTTCAATTTTTTTTATGCCAGGTATTCAAAGCTATTTCAGATTATAGAGTAATGATTACCAATTGTCTGTCTGTCTGTCCAATGTTCCATTTGTTTGTAATACAACAATATTTATGAAGTTTCTGGCTGAAATAAAATTTCAGAAAGTAGAAGTACCAATACCCTTTGCATGTGAGATGACTTTAAATTTGATTTGTACTTGTAATTAAGATGAAATAAGTCAGTGTGACCTACATTTCAGGATTGAATGGTTTATGTTTTGCCTTAATCTAGTTGTGCAATTCAACATGCTCTCTTTAATAGTTTCTTGTTTTAAAAATATTTTATGTCCTAATTTATATTTATTGTGGATCAGAATTATTACCGTTTTATGTCCTATTTTATATTTATTGTTGATCAGAATTATTACCGTTTTATGTCCTATTTTATATTTATTGTGGATCAGAATTATTACCATTTTAATGAAACTAGTTTTGCTTAGTGGATGAGGGGCTCAACTCATAACCTAGAGGTTTCTGGTTCAAATCCCACAGTGGGCACACTGGTGTCCTGTTTTTTTTTTTTAGATAAGACAATGAAAACTGAGGGTCAGTGTCAGGTGTGTCACATAAATGATCCCTGGTTGCTTTGGATGGGTCTGTTGCAAAGGTATAAATTCTAAGCAAGTGCATCAGACAGATGCCATCACCACATAGGTGAAGTAATCATGGAGTGATGAAAACAGTAATCAATCAATCAATAAAACTATTCTTTAAAAAAATGCACTATTGGACTTGGTTTAAATGTCTAAGCCTTTATGTTCTATTTGTCTGTTTGAATCCAAACAAAAATGTTCAATCTACTCTTTATAATATTGTTTTAGTGTAAAATGTCATATTAATGAATCCAGTTATCTATGTACCATGCTCATCCTAAGATCAGGAAATGTGAAGTTCTTCCTTCATATTTATGTCTAAATACCATTGACCGCAATATCTAGATGGAAAAAACGTATTCGATTGTATTTTCAGAATGAAAAGAATTCTTCTTTCAGCATCTCACAAATGCTGTGCTCTGAATATGACACATAGGAGTATTGTAATAAACTGTAACTTGTATGTGGTTGCTTAGAAATGTACCGTCCTTTGAATAAAAATGTTAGACAGCTTAGATTATGATTACAATAGCTGAAGCCATACTGCCTTGGCTGAGGAGAAAAGAGAGCAGCTGTCGACAGCCTTGGATTACTCATCTGTATTGAAAACTGAAATCTGCTTTCCCAGCTTCCATATATTGTACAGAGTGGTGAATTATACTAGTAGATTAAAAATGCACAGAAATTATGAGAGGCATCTTATGATAAAATCAATTTTTGAATCTTTGACATTTTAAATGTGTTGCTTTTACCAATAAGCTGAGATCTCGTAACAAATAGCTTTGTCGGTTCCATTTCCTACGTCTTTTGTGATGTAATTAGATCTAACAAATTCTGACTTGATGCTTCATGAAATTTTGATAATTTCATTAGCAGTTTAAATGCCAAATAAATTGCTTTGTGTCTCAAAGGTGTTCATAGACATAGCAGTCAGAGGAATACACTGGTGCTGATAAAGGCAATTAGAATTTAGGATTAACAAAACATTCCCTGATTCTGAAGAGGTATATGGAAAATGGTTCTTCAAGTCAAATAACAGAACCTCAGTTATTTTGAACCAGTTTAAGTTTATTTAAAATGTTGGAAAGTATACAAAGGATCTTTTGTTGCCGTAGAATACGTGGAGCAGGTCTGCGAGGGCTACAAGGTGTTGTCAGAAAGACTGTTTCCGACGATTTACAGGTCAATATCTGGGACCCCATCCACATGGACAAGATTGTACCTTCTCTTCTTTTCAACATGCATGATCCTAAGTAAGTAAAAGCGTTTCTCAAAAATATATGTCTTCTATAGAATCTACGAAGTCCACAAAAGGGAAGTCCAATGTAAATAAGAAAATACAAACACTCAGTTACACAGAAAAAATTTGTGTAAAAAAAGTTTTGTGTAAATGAGTGCTTGTGTTTTATTACTTATATGTCTTCAGTTAACACTGATGTTGAAAGATTAAATATATTTCAAAATTGACTCAAACAGAAACTAAAACTGAAGCAACATAACATTTTTAACTGAATTTCACTTAATCAAAAAGCTAGTTTCATCATGTCGTAAAACTCTTCAGATGCAAGTTTGATACAAATTTTTATGAATTGGCTTATTGATTTCTTATATTGTTTGGCAAAATCTGTCCTAAATAAATTAAAACACCACCATGATATCTATCAGCTGCCTACTAACTACCAGTTTCCATTTTAACTACCATCTGCTACCTTAACTACCATCCTGGACATGGTTGATTTTGTTGGTTTGATGAATTGGTTTATGTCAGACAGTGATTTATATTAGGAATGATATATATAATTGTATTATTAGAAAGTAAGCTTTTTCACATTTGTGCTTTTTTTACTAACATGGGTCTCAGTTATCCTATAATTCCTACATTTCCTATAAATATACAGGAAGCTATAGAAACCTTAGTTTGAAGAATTTTTCCCAGGAAATTTTATACCAAAAATCCTAACTTTAATCTGCCTCAGCATCATAACTGAGTGTGAAATAAATTCTATGTTTTTTGCATTTATTGTTTAAAACTAATTTCTTGTTGATTTATTAACATTGATCTGTTGACAGTACAACAACATTCCACCTACATTAGCATGTGTGTAAGCCAATGTTTTCATCGTTAGACCTAAAATTACCAGAGATTTCATTGTAATTGATGTTTATCTGTCCGAAGTTTAGCTCCTAGCTTCTCTACTTACTTCCTATGCATTGATTACACTAGCAAGATTGGTATTTGTCAAACTGTTAATAGGTTTCTTTGAAATATGCTACAGCTCGTGTAATTCCTCCATGCCAAGTATTGATTGAAAAATGCACGCCATGATTTCCTTTTGTGGTCAAGATTAGTTCAAAGAAATGCAGATGGAAATTCTTTGAGGAGGGAAACTAATATCAAAAGCACAATGGGCTATGTATTGGTAAAGATTGATACAAGATCACCCTGAATGTTGTTTCAGTTCAAAAGCATATATTAGGTGAATGTGTTCAGAGGAAAATTGAAATAAATGATTGTAAGATTTGTGAATATTTTGATTTTTTTTATTTTATTTTAAAAGTGTCTCTTTCATTTAGTTTCATGTCTGTTGACCTCGAAAGCCCTAAAGATGAAGAACATCCTGCATACATAGCTGAAATGGTGTTCCGAGATCTTGTCTGCAGGGCGTCATACGGCAATATCCAGTCAGCACTGAAGCCAGTCTTAATGTAAGTACAATAGGGTATGGCAATGCTGCAGTATAGAAGTTAAAGTCATAAGCTATAAGCATCCATACTTTCAATAGAAGCATATTAAAACTTAATCGTGAGAGGAGACAGCCTCTAATATTTCCTGCAGTGGAAAACTACTATCGTATGAACAAAAGCAGAGCTTTCAATATCATACTGTTACGTAAAAAAAAATTCAAGGTTGTTGGCATAGAAACCTTTTATTCTTTGTCACTACTGGTTTATTTTTAACTGTAAGCAGCATTTTATTAGGGAATGCCTTAATATTTTTTTTTTACATGTAAGTCACATTTTATTAGGGATTAGTGTTAAGAGAGTAGCAACAATTGTTCTCTATGTCTTATGTATATACTTCAAGGTTTAAATTTAGATACGAAAATTTTAAGTTCGAATTTATGACAGATTATCTTTAGTAACAGCATTTCATGTAGTCTTCATGGTCTGCACTTCCGAGATTGATGAATTATCAATGACATCTTTCGTCTGAGAATGCTCCTATTGCCTTCTTATGTCTGTGAACAAAAGCTTCTCTGGACCATAACTCTATTATAGGTCTTTAGCAGGGAGAGTGGAGCTAACTGATTTTACTTTGATATCAATTCTTCCTCATCATTTTTGGAGCTAACATCAGTTATGTAAAACTATAATGTCACATATGCCGATATGATCATTAACATGAACATAATTAAGAAAAAGAAATTTTATTTGTCATTTATGCCTATTTTACCGGGTAATTTCTTAGATAGGAGGAAAGTGGTTGGGTGGACATGCTGTTAGTATGCATGGGGATCTAACATACAGTAGGCACTTCCCTATTATTAATTCCCACATTGTGGTAAATCAACAAACAATTATGGTCTTCATGTGTTCTTATTCTTTGTATCTGAAGACATATAGATAACCATCAGTTATGGGTTCCAAACCAGTTTGCTGTGAAATGCTT
Source organism: Pteria penguin (assembly GCA_035048485.1). Taxonomy (NCBI): domain Eukaryota; kingdom Metazoa; phylum Mollusca; class Bivalvia; order Pterioida; family Pteriidae; genus Pteria; species Pteria penguin. The sequence goes on along the minus strand of CM068580.1, from coordinate 55,385,965 downwards.
CAAGATCATCATGTATTCTGTTCAGGTATGTAAGCTTTGACATCAGATAGAGCAATGCTAGTTCAAATTCCTGTCCACATCAGATAGAGAAATGCTAGTTCAAATTCCTGTCCACATCAGATAGAGAAATGCTAGTTCAAATTCCTGTCCAACACCTGATGAATTTGCAGGCTATTTCATGTAAACTTCAGGGTTATTAATAGGGAAAGCATGATTAGTGTAAGAAAGTAATTTATTTTCCATTTTTATACCCCCGAACTGATAGATTGGGGGCATGTTGTTTTTGTCCAGTTTGTTTGTCTGTGGACAATTTCAAAGTTGGACATGACTTTTCAACCATCAACCATATCAACCAGTACTTTCATATTTCAGTGTGTGTTCCTGGTCGTAAAACCTTTCAATTGGTGCCATTATTTAAGACCTTGACCCTCACATTTCGCCCACATTTCAGAACATTTATCCTTGGCCTTTGCTCTCCAACTACAGAAGCTAAGGCTTTCATATTTCATGTGTGTTCCTTATGGTAAAACTTTTTATGTACACAATATAAATTATCTTGTTACGTTTACTATCAAATTTTACCTACTATTGACATAATTAAAAAAAATCTATAACAGTGGTCTTTACTTTTTAACCATAGAGGACAGGGCTTAAATATTTCATATGTGTGTTCATTGTGGTAAGATTTTTCAATTGTTATCATAATTTATGACTTTGTGATCTTGACTGTCAAGTTTAACCCACATTTGACCTTATTGCAAAAAAGAAACAACCTTGTTCTTCACTTTTGAATTATAGGAGATAAGGCTTTTACATTTCACATGTATATTTCATCTATCCATTAATATCATAATTTACAAACTGGTGATTTTGATCTTGGAAAATGCTAACCATAGCCATAACATTTGTTACATAGGAGTAAGTGCTTTTATATTTCACATGTGTTTTGCTTGTGGTAAGACCTTTCCATTGATACCATAGTTATGACCATGTGACCTTAAACACAACTTGTTTTAAAGAATGTAGAAAAAAAAGACTGGAAAGTCAGTTTGTTGTCTTGAAGTTTACAAGAAATGAGTCATTTGGTGATACTCTTAATTTTTTTTTTTTTTTTTTGGGGGGGGGGGTCATTTTAAAATCCATACTTGTTCTATTTTTCCCTTGTGTTTACATCCAAATAAAAAATGCTCACTTTTGCTTTAATATTTTCTTTCATTAATATAAATATGAGCCATTACTTCAGCTTTTGAAGTAAGATTAGACTCACATATAATACAAAAACAAAGTAATATCTAAAATACATCAAATATAGCAAATGAATAAAAAAAAAAGGAGAGAGTCCTATTATAGATGAAAGGACTATATTTCAGCTCTACTTTGATGTGCTTTATGCAAAAACAGATTTCAACAAGAAATTAAAACTAACATAGATATTTATGTTTATAAATATTTTTATGCCCCTGGATTAATTGATTGGGGGCATATTGTATTTGTCCTGTTTGTTTGTCTGATGTTAACTTTAATCTTCACCATAATTTTTTTAAGTTTTAATCGTCAGAGATGCAGACTTCATATTTGGCATACATACTCCAGTAATAGAGTCCTTTCAAATTACACCAAGGTCATTGACCTTGTGACTTTCTCTTATTTTTTGAAAACTTTTACATTGGTTATAACTTTATACTTGTAAGATGTAGGGTTTTCATATTTCAGATATGTATTCCTCATTACAAGACCTTTCTGTCGCCACAATAATTCATCTCATGACCTTAACATAACCTTTGACCTACTTTTCAAATACTTTAACATTGGTTATAACATTCAGATCGTAAGAGATAGGGCTTTCATATTCCACATTCATATTCCCATAGTGGGGTGTAATCAAGATATGGGACATTGCAAAATTTGTGTTATTTGGAACTTTGTTGCCCTGGGCATTCATGTTTCACAAACACATCCGGTTTCAACAGGTACATTTACAAATTAATTTCTTATTTAAACACATAGAAATGAGCATAGAATATACATCTTTGGTACACTTAAGATATAGAATATTTAGTTGTGATATTCATTCACAGGTTGGGAAAAAGGTAAATTTTGGGTATTAAACAAGTATAACTTGAATGTGCACGTTGTCGTGAATATTGAAATGACAACATTTTAGGAATGTTTGTAGTATGAATAATTGATTTTGCATGTCATGTAAACTTTCTCTCATTTTTAACTTTTAGATTTACTTTGTTGTATTTTTCAAGTGGAATTCTAGGTAACAAAAAGTCAGATTGTACCATTCTATATTATTAATGAATGCCATATTTTTTCAGTATGATTATGTAGAATTTTGCAGATCCTGAAAATAATTTTATTTGGAATATTTTAGTTTTCTCTCTTATGCATGAAATATTATCAGTGCTTCTGATTTTATGCAAAATATTATGTACTGTATGGAAAAGAACTGATTCAGATAAGGAGTAACTGTAGGCTGGTAGCCGTACTGGCCACCGATTTTATCATAATCCAGTAATCAAATATGGAAGACCTGTACAAATACTTATGTAATGATACCAGTAGCCACTGGTACACTGCTGCCTTTAGCTCTGTCTTTAGGTCAGTGATAAATATAAGTTTTGTAAGACACGATTAGTGTAACACATACTCAACTTTCTTTATATTTTACTCTTCAATCTGATGTTGGCTTTGTGATTATGTATTCAAATCATAATAGAAAAGTTGTAGATCTATAGTATACTACACTTTGACGTGCCAACCATTTGTTATTGTGTTATATATTAAGTGGTATTAGTACAATGAGGCATTAAAATTTCTGAAAGTTAAGCATTTTAGATTGTATAATTAATTTTCACAATATTTGGTCTACTTTTTGATAAGTCGGATATTGGAGTTAAAAGAAGAAAAAAAAAAAACAGTAGCAAGAATTTGACTCGAGATGAATGAGGACTCTGCAGCATATATGAAATACTCTATATTATTCTATAAGACATATTATAGACACTCTCTCTAATTGACTGTAATCATCACTTCCAGTCACAAATATATCAAGGTATACCATAGTTAAAACTTACTGTATATCCTGAATTCCTCTTGATCTGAAAATAGATCCTAAACATCCATAATTAATTATATTTAAAAATAGATCTAAAAATAGATCCTGAACTTCCATATGTTTAATTTTATTATAAACCTCCATGTATTTAAATCTGTTATAAGTAAAATTCCGTAATTATTGTTAAAATTTGAATTATTTATGTTTACATCTGTATCTTTAAATTTTGAGAAAATAAATTGTTGAGGTAAAATGCGTATTTTGAATTGTTCCTGATTATCTCTAATGGCCAAGGCTGATACCACGGTCAGTATTTTCATAGTAAGTCAATAACACATCATATACACTGAGATAAAAGTCCATAATTTTATATTGTACAATATAAGTTTTTTTGAATTAACCAAAAGTTCAGTATTTTGAAATTCAAAGAAGAATTCTTAACATTTTAAACAATCTTAGTCATCAGCATGTTTTATCATTTACCAGTAAACATAGCAACAAATCAATACTTGGCTTAGTTTGCCTTTCATACAAACATTCACCGCTAGATGCATGTCACAGATTTCCAATGTAGATTTCTGTCTCATGTTGCATGTAACATGTGTTGATCTATATTTGTAGCAACAGTATGGATACCTTGTCATCCAGATGCTGATGTCACATCTGGACAAGCACGTTAAGAGTGATCCAGGGATCAAATCCAGTATCATCGAGGTCCTGTATGAGTCAGTACTCATCTCAGCGGGGGGATCCATCGGTGGGTTCTATACACGTTGTTGTTATTTATAGTTCATTGATGTAAAATGTTCCTTACAGCTTCGGATGTGTCTGTTGCATAGATCTGAAATTCTCTGCATTACATCAGAAAGATGTTGTCACCATATAAGTGCAATTATCTTCGTGCGAGTTAACAACAAATCTAGAATTTTGATTTAAATTTTATATTTCATTGATAAAATTTCCTTATTACTCATGTTTTACTGAAATTATCTTTTAAAATTTTAAATAAAAAATTTAATGTCAATTCTCTATATGTTGGTCTATTAAACATACTGCATACATTTTGTTCAGTGGAAAATAATAGAAATGTCAACATATTTTATTATACTCACATAATTACAAACATGTATTTACTAAGTTTAATTTTTTAGAAATAGAACAGTATGTGGTCAGTTGCTAAGGAAAGTAACATCTTTACATCATAACAGAAGGTCATCAATCAAGAATACTTTCGTTTTCTAGGTCCTTCTGTCCTTGATGTATTCAATACTCTTCTGCGACATCTCAGAATATCGGTAGACAACAAGAGTGAAGATGGACCTCAACGTAACATGGAAAAGAAGTTTGAAGAGGCCATCATAAACACCATTGGTATGATTGTAAGATTGAAAATGCTCTAAGAGAAGCACGAATGATGGAAGTATGCTTATATAACAGATATTGTCAAACTTCAATAGCATGAAATTTAAAAACTCAAAACCCTTGGAATGTTGAAGCTATCTTTAGGTCCCAACAACTTTTCTATTCAATTTATAAACAACACAGAAACCTTGAAAACATGGATGAACCAAAACAAAAACAGATTTTCAAGTTCCCTTGCACTTTAAAGAAGTTTGACCACAATAGAAGATGATAACATAATTGTCTTCATTTATGTAACAAATTTTGTTGACGATCTGTTCTTACATTCATTGTTTGAACATTTTATTCACAAGAACTTTCTTTTCACTAGCATGATCAAGGGTTCTCCTTGAGAGCCCACATGCAGTGATTTCTCACCCCCTACTTCTGTCTATAAGAATCAAATAAAAAATAAAATTAATTTCATCCTTAATTGTTTACAAAATCACTTGATTATTGTAATACTTGTACTTAAGGTGTACTTATCTTGAGATGGTTGACTTGCCACTTCAAAGAACACCATGACATGATTTATTTCTTGAAAGAAGGTGTGGTGTAATGGTTAAGCGCTTGGCTTGTGGCGCCGACGATCCGGGTTCGATTCCTGGGTTGCGCCGCTATGTTTAAGAGGTTGGTAACCTCCTGCTTCCATGTCGTGATATAACTGAAATATTATTGAAAGCGACGTAAAACACCAATCAACCAACCAACCAAATCTTGAAATAGAAATAAGTTTAATTTATATGGTAAACCTCAGTACTTAATGTTTGAAAATCTTATTTTCGATATTTTTAGGTGAGTTTGCAAAGAATTTACCAGATTACCAGAAAATTGAGATTATGATGTTCATATTGGCCAAAACCCCACAGTTTGGGAGTGATGAATTTGGGTAATATTTGTTTAGATTTAAGAAAAGAATCTAATAATTTTTTGGTGGTTAGAGGTATATCCTGAAAAAAAAATATGGAAAACTGCGTCATTGATATATATAAGTTATCTGTCTTGCATTCAGGGAAAAACCCCCATCCATCAAAAAAATATTAGATTTTTTAATTACTATCATTTTTTTTCTCGTCATTATTTTGAAACATTAGAGAGGTTCAGAAATCATACATGTACATGGACGTGTGGAATTGAAATGGCAACGTTACATAAGTATGATCATTGATGTCATCACATTGTGTGTATTTGTATTCACTTCAAGGTATATGATATTCGTCTGTGACAAGGTCATTAAACATGTGTGGCATTCATGTAGATCTCATGGTGATAATCTATAACTATTTTTGTGTAAGCATACAATTTAAGTTATTGATTATTGAATTATTTTTAGAAAGTAAAAAATTTAATTATATTCAAAGGTAAAATACCCATTTCAATTGGACTTCTGTTTGATTTAAAAAATTTACCAGTATTCGTTTATGTTCATTTTGTAAACACATAAAAATTTTTAAATAACTTGTTCACAACAAGTACTGGTAGGGTATCTAAACCTCTCTATCAATATCTGAAGTGATTTTAATTTGAGAACTATTTCAAACACAATAAAGCTTCGAAAAAAACATGGAAATGTAACATCATAGGAGAAATTTTGTCGAAAGAGGTACATGTGTACGAATAATCACAATTTTTATTAAGCAGTCACATATTGTTCCATTTGCTTTCTATTAGAATAAAAATTATGATGACTTGATGAATAATGAACAAATTAGTCTGATATGAGCCAATGTTCATCTTCCAGTTCCATCATGGATGTTCAGCTTCTTGCCATGCTACTGAGGACACTTTTGAAGGTCTGATCAAAATGATTTTTACAATTATATAGTAATTGTTTAAGTAAATCTTTATACTGTAAAACTTGCTGTAAAGACCATCTGTATTAAACAATCGCTTTTCATCAACAACTACTTTTCCCTTTTCTCTACTGCTAATAGCCAATCAAAACAACCTGTTTTAAATGGCCACTTGCCCTAAGTGGCCACTTCACCACTCTCCCTTTGGTAATCGCTTAAAACAGGTTTGATTGCATTATATTTATATTTCAAAGGTTTTACATATTTTTGAATTTTTGTCTGTTTACAGTGAAGAGCTTGATTTGCAAGCAGCCAAACATCGTTTTGAAATTTTATTAATTATGACTACCAAATATTGGCTAAGTTCAAAGTCATGACAAGATATGTCATTGTAACAGACATAGGGCAGTTGTTTTCTCTGAGTAGCTTGTGTCTGGTTCGACCCAAGCGTAAGCTTTGGGTCTGAATTCCTCTTATAATGGGAGTCTATGGGAATTTAAGAAAAAGTTTTATTTACTCACAATTTGCTTTGTCATTCACTTGTTTACATCCAAACTATAATGCCTTCATATCACAAAACCCAATTCTGAAGCAAATGATTTTTAATCTGCCATCACCGAATTTCCTCCAATTTCATTCAAATTGGAATTTACCATAATCTGAAAATAGAAATCGTGGAAAAAATTGGCTAAAAATGTTTATAATAGTTTACTACGAGCCTGATGTTGAACTTTCTGATATAGAAGCATTATGATTTGGATGTAAACAAGTGAATGACGAAGTGAATTGTCAGCAATTTTTTACTTACAAATTTTTCCATTAATTCCTGTCGAATATTTCATGACTTCACTAAACACTTACAGGGGAAATAATCTAGATGTGCTGTTAAGTAGCAAAGAAATGCAGTAATATCACAAAGCATAGAGACTCTGGGACATTACTTTATTAATTATGTGTGTGTACATCAACATGCCTCTGTTTTAATAATCCTTACTGGCAGCACATGTGTTGCATGGAACACTTTCTAGTTGTAATTTTCAGACCTATTTAACTATACTGTGGTATATCTGGACAATTGCTATTTTTGTTACTTGCTCACCTTATCAAGAAATTTTAACTGCACAACTTGAAAGAATAACATCTTTTAAAACCATGCGCAAAAGACATTGTAAAATTTGTTCATTTGATATGATTTTAACAAACTGTCTGGATTTACCTTGTGTCCGATTTTACCTTCCCGACCAGTACAATGTTCATGCCACATTACAGGTGGCCACCAAGTATAAGACAGTGACCATGGCTAATGCGTTCCCCTCCGAGTTCTTACAGCCGCTATTGAAAGTGTCGATGCAGGAAGACCCAGCTTTAAGGATTACAGTACAAGAAATTCTGCATGCTTTGATAGATCGCCATGACAACTATCTGAAACTTAAAACTGTCACGTAAGTATTAGAAGTGAAATTGTTTAGAGATCTCATTTCTTATAATGTAAACAGTATGGAGATTTACTATTCATAACTTTATAGGTTTTTTCAAGATGAAAAATATGACTCAGTGAATATCGTATTTAGTTATTTTTAAAATTATTTCTTTAAGTTCTTTGATGATAGAGATATACATTGATTAGATGTAGGTATTTATATAATCATGTATTAAAAATACCTTGAACATGGATTATTTAATTGACACACTATTTAATTCAATACACGGGTATTTCCAAATGTGTTTATGGCATATTGTTTTATATGTATATACCGTATATACGCGCCTATAAGGTGCTGCGCCTATAAGTTGGTTGGTACTTTAAGAGCTTGAAATTTTGGAATTTGCCATTGCCTTGCCTATAAGTGGGTTCTAAATTTTCAATGTACAAAAGCTTGTATTTGCTTATAGGATCTCTTCAATGACTTTCAATAAATGAAAGAAGGGGAGTATATACGGTACATGTGTATAATGAATAATAACAGGAAAGAAAATGACATATATTGTACATGGTAAACAGTTCTTCTGTTTCATCCTTTTTCAACTGTGTTCAAGTCATATCAAAGGTAAATTTTATTTTGTACAGGATACCTAAGGATGTGTCACAGTTAGATCTGATGGTAGAAAAAGTTCCCAGACAAGATAGCTTATTCATGAAGAAGGTAAATTAGAATGTTTACAACCAAGACATCTTATTCATGATAGGTCAGGAAGTTCATGTTTAGGATAGCTTATTCATGAATTTGGTAAATCTTGTTTGTTAAGTTTCAGCATAACATAGAGGAAGATAAATGAAAAAGAATTCCAGACAAGATGGCATATTCAGCTTTATGAATTACTCAATTACTAATCAATCAATCAATCAATTAAATTTATTAATAAATCACATGAAATTTGTTCATGCATATTGTTACATGAATTATGTATTCAGATCTGAATCTATCCTGATCCTTGAACAGGAAATGCATTGTTCATGGATATAATGTACTTTGTTGTTTTTCAGAGTGGAATTCAGTTTTACTGGCACATTCTAGAGAATATCCAGATGGAGTCCAACAGGGTAGACAATTTTGAGGCTCTGTATTGTACCATGTGTCTCATCACCATAGAAATGGGAGGAGAAGATATCTCTATAGAGTTGTTACGTTTGGCTCTTGATATACAGGTAGTGAATATGATTGATATATTCTTAAATTTATTAAGATGATATGATTCAGTGCTTCAGTGCTGACATATAATTTCCTTAACAAATATGCATTTTATAGCATACATTTAATGTATGGTTTTCCCAAAGCGGTATTTGAAAATCTTTAACAGAAAATTATACATTGAAACCTGTTTTAGTGGCCACCTTTATTTTGAGGCGTTCTTTTCAGTTGGTTTTTACTGATATGACAACATGTTGCAAGCCAGTCTTGAACCCAGGACTTCTTCGCTCGAAGCCAAACATTCTACTTGTCAGAATGTATACTATACATGTCAGATTTGGTCGTAAAATATTTGTTGTCAGATGCATTCAATGGTACAATATAAAATCATATTGGAAGATATTGAAGATATAATAAATATATGGTTCTTCATTTCCAGCAAACAGCATTGAATTCTAGTCTACCTTTAACCCACAAATGTTGTATTCATGGAATGGTTGCTGCATATCTAAATATGGTAGCACAGCTGATGTCTTTACCTCCCTTGTGTCAGTATGTCAAAGATGTAAGTATGTTCATGGAATGTTACAAAATAGATGATATTTTGAGTGGCAAAATCATCACTGTTTTTTCTTGCAAAATGATGTAAGATACAATCAATATTATACTATGACCTCAGAAAATTTATGGGAAACATTACAATTTGCCACTCAAAATGTCAGTACTGCAGTAAACGGGAAAGGTTCTACGGGTGCATAGGAAATAAGCATAATAAAAAAAAAATTAAAAAAAAAAATAGTAATTGGAGCTGTTTTTTATTCATTGAACCAGCGTCAACATTCTGTCAGTTATATTGTGTTTTGGCACCTACCTTCATGTTACATAAACATTTTCTGGTGGTCAGTACGCCATCATGTATCTAAAGCTCCGAGGATTCTCTAGTGTTGTAATACCCAATATGACTTGAAATTTAACTGTCCTGTTTAATATATCGTTCACAACATGGGACATGAAACTACAGACCTTATAATGGCACTGTAGTTCTCTGATCTAAAATCCCACTTCACCTTTAAGTCAGCAATGAGAATATTAAGTTTTTCATAAAATTTATCGTTTGAATTATGAAAATTGTTGAAAGTACCAAATTATGTGTTACATGTATATGCAAACAGAAAAAAATATAATTTGCATTATTTAATAGGTAATAGATCTGAGACGTAAAGAGGCTCCACATCTTTTACCAGAATTTGCATTTAATAGAAGCAATAGGCCAACCAGGTATGTCGAGATACCGCATTACTTACTTTATTTAGAGATTTTCAAGTTTCAACTTTTCAAACTAACTATCAGTTTTTGTTTCTTGTAAATTTTCAGGATTATTTGAGGGTAGTTAAATGCTTCTGTAGAAATTACTTCCTGGCAAATTGATTTCATGATATGGGATAAATTTAGAAAAAAAATTGCACCACATACAGTTGATTCTTGATAAATCGACTTCAAAGATACCTTGTAAAGCAGTTCGATTTAAGCAGAGTAAGGTTTAGGGGTGTAAACTTATTATGAGAGTAAATTGGAATCAGGACTGTTAAAATAGTTTGAGTTACAAGAAATTTGAATTGTTGGTGATCGAGTACACAAGAGTCAACTGTATTTTACATATGCACTTTTATATCAAGTATGTATTTAAATCGGAACAATGGAGAATTATTACAAGGTGCTTGACTCTTCAGTCAAAGCTGCAATAGATATTAAAACAGCAGTGGGAATATAATTTATTTCCTTGTAAAGTTATTGCTATAGTTTAAAGTACTACCATAGGCTCATTCAAACTCTGAAATAATATTAAGGGCTAAAGAAAACATGATATATATTTGGCTGGATTGCAAAGCAGTTCCAGTCTATACATTGGGGATGTCCATCTCCCTGTCCAACTGTCTGTCTGTCTGTCAACATTTTTGTTAAAGTTTCTGGTTGGAGCAAAATTTCAGCAACTAAGAGGAGTATAAACAAAGTACTTCCCACCTAGGTACCTTATGACCAGAGCTTTCAAATTATACCGTGACTTTTTACCTAGTGACCTTAACCTTGGACTATGACCTACTTTTGAAATACTTTAACCTTGGCTTTAAAAACAGTAGGGATAGGGCTTTGATAATTCATACATAGGTTTTTTATGACGATTGCTTTCAATTGATTCCATGATTTTTGCCTTGTGCCGTTGACCTTGTTTCATATTTGCTTTGCAATCTGGCCATCTCTAGCGGTTTCTTGTTCTAAACATCATCTATTGTGATGCTTGAAAAGTAAAGTGATGAATAATGTATCTTTTTGTTCTGCATCAGTACATCAGCCTGATCAGAAACACACTTTTGTAAAATGGACAGTATTTGACATGCGTTCCTTTGAACATTCTCAGTCAGAAGTGAGAATGTCGGATAAAATCTATTCTTATATATTAGAATATACTTATTTCCCAACACTCAGTACCATTCAGAGCTTTTACCAAAATATTTCAAATACAGTTTGTGATTTCTTTATCATTATACACAATAAAAAAATTTCTGAATTTTGTGATGAAAATTAAGAGAAATGATTTTTGATGTGGTGATATATCACTTATTGTTAATAACCTTTGATGCCTGTGTATGGTGTGAGAATATTGACCAAAGTTTGTTTTAATAAATGGACTGCCTCACAAACAGATGTGTGACTGCATTTCTTCTCGTGACTTATTTTACAAATTGACTTTGGCACGTTATTATACTAATTTTTAAATCATTACACAGTTACAATGCAGATTCTGCGTCAGAGTAAGTATTAAGTACAAGAATAATAGATTTAATGCATCGTGTATCCAGATTTGTTCACAAAGTACTAACAGGTTTTATCATTTCTTAGTTTATAGTAGTTTCGTCTGTAATCGTAATATACTGGCATTTAATATTAATAACAAATAGATTAATGTAACATTGTAATTTGTTTGACCTTGAAATAGTCTATATTGTTTACATTGCACGTTTGTATGTGTATAATGAAAGAAAATGATTATTATTCAGAGGTATACTTTCCATAAGAATGCTTGAGTATTAAATAATGGTGGATGCAAAATCATTTAAGTTTGTTATAGGTTTGACAAAGTGCGTAAAGGGAGATAATAGAGAATTAAATGGGGTTTTTTTTTTTTTTTATTAAAATTTAAAGGATTTTTTATGATTATTTTATGATCCTATATCCAAACTTAACATTTAAAAATATAAGGGGATTCATTATTAACAAATTATTTTAATAATTTATAACAAAGCTAATGTAAAATTCCAAATAGACGTGTTATGCTGCTATGATTTTGCTTTCAGTAGAGTAGAAAACTGACATGCTAGTATTATGTATGAATCTCTAGCACAAATACAGAGTACTTTTTGTACTACATAAATATATTGCCACTGAATGCTAGATCTCTCGCAAAAACCGAGTTATCATTGCTACTGCACATGCAGAGAAAGCATGTATTCCTGATGCATCTCAGCCAAGCTAAGCATAGTTGTTGTCTAATAGTCTATATAAGAAAACAGTGTTCACTATAGGCATATACAATGACAGAATATGTCTCATTTCTCTGCTTCAGAAAATATGTATACATAATGGTGATTTTTCTTTTTTATATTCCCGTCATAAGACGGGACGGTTTATGTTATGGCGTTGTCCATTCGAGGTCATGTTTGCCACATTTTTTTCTGCTGTCTTTCAAATTATTGGATTGAAACTTGGCATATAACTTTTTATAAATGAGGGTAAGTACCAGTTCATATTTAGGTATGATTGATTTTGTTTTGCCAGAGTTATGGCCCTTGAGCTTAGAATATTTTTTTTTTCATTGGTAGCATAATGGCAATTTCTTTGGGATACAATAACTTCAAGTATCATAAATTGATTTTCATAAAACTTATATAGAATACCCTGATAAAATAAAAGAATATGCCTTTTGATTATGAAAATATCCCCTTTTTTCAGTACAGAATTATGGGTCTTTGATTTTTTGTTTATTTTTAAGATGTTTAAGAAAATTATTAAAAATTCACTATTATATTATTATTGAATCATTTTTCACTCAATGTCTTTAAGATTTAAATTTGTGCCAGAATTATATATGAACTTTAATATGTAGAAGAAAAAAAGTGGAGGGGGGGGGGGGGGGACTTGAATTCTTCTCTTAGCCATAACTTCTTTCTGCCCTTATGGATTTCAATGATATTACACTGGGTTGTTGTCCTGGGCCAAAACACTTGTTATCTTGAGTTCTGAATATTTGAGGTGGGGAGCCTCCACACTTTAAATTTTTTTTCCCGTCAAACTAAGCAATGGGCATATTATGCCACGCCAGGTGTTGCTCTTGCTGTGTATGTGTGGAAGTGGGGCTATGGATATTTTAGATAGGTTTAAGGCAGTTGAAATAATAGTAGTACACGTCATAATTGACTTTTCTATTGTTTGTGAAAGAAAGTGACATCCAGAGGATTTCAGTTTTTGCATTATCTTGTTATTAATGCATACATAGTTTTGTTCAATATCAAAAATATCATTGTAATGAAATGTGAAATAAACAGTAATTTTAAGAGTTTTACTGATAAACGTTGTGCTGCTAATGATATACCACTAATGACAAGATTTCTGAAATTTTTCCAGATATAAAAAGACCTAGTGACAATACTGTATAAATATAATTGAGTATAATAGTTTAATGTATCGTTATATGGATTTTAATCCATATAATAGTTTAATGTATCATTATATACTGACAAAAAATCACATTTCATAACATTTAATAGATTTTACCAGATTTTTCCAAATTTTGTACATAAAGCATTTATATATTTCTATGTTCAAAACTGCATGAATACATTGTATAGTGTTTTAAACAATTAACTAACTTAATTAAGAATCTGTTTTATGATGAGGAAGACTGTATAAATTTAGGTAGTGAGGAATGTGTTACAAAAAAATTGATATATAAAATATTATATGAATAACAAGAAATACTCGAATAGTCCACAAATTTTTGGATACTAGCTCCTTTAACATGGATTTAATGTAGCAATTTTGTTATTTCCTAATTTCACATAACAGCCAGGTGGCAGAAAGTTTGGGAACTATGAGCGTAAACTGTGTTGTTATCTATTTATTTATTTAACATTTTCAATTGGAGGATTTATTATCAATTCTTTGAAAAATAATTTATGTGCCTTTGATTGCTATCTTCTTTTATGAAGATTAATATTTACTTCTCTTGCTGAAAACTATGCATATATGTACGTATTAAGTAGATTGAAATCCTCCTAAAAGGGGAAGTCTTTGACATAAATAACCGGAAACACTGATATTCCATACTAAATGTAAGTACAATCCATGTTAGCTAGTAGAAACATTGAGCATAAATTAATTATTATAATTCATGCTCTATATACCTACTAGCTAAAACCGATTGTAGTAGATTTAGTTTACCATTAGACCACATAAACACTGCAAGGTGTCCAAATATTTGTGGAATATCAGTGTTTCTGGTTATTTATATATGTATAAATCTCACTAAAAAGAGGCTCCAAATCTTTTATTCTAGCTTTGGTAAATTGTTAACAGTCATTTTGTTTTTGCTACACTCTTGTTTCAACTTTACTGAGGTGTGTGAACAAACGTCTCAAATTATATTTGGAAGAAAGAATACATTTGTAAGAATTTATGTACTTTTGTAATTGATTTGTGAATTTCCCTATTGAGGTTAGAATAATACTGGACTTGAGCATGAGAATTTTGTGTGGCATACATGATTTTGTTTTTGACTTTAAGATTCATCTCATTTAATAGAAAAAAAAAATTCTCAAATTTTCACAGAGAAATTTCAATCTTACTTAAGAAATTTTAATCCATTTTTAATTTATTTTTATCTTAAATGTTCTCGAAGATATCAACAGAAATATTACAATCATTTTCATATACTTTCAGTTACCCACATTCAGACAACATGCAGGAAAAGTGGATGTTTGACCAGGGTATGCTGCAAGAAAGTCTCTCAGAATGTGATTTTGATGTCACAAGATTATCTACCCCCCTGGCTCACAAGCCGCACAGTACCATGGGTAAGTGGCGCAGAGGAATCGAGCCAATTTTGTGAATGTTAGATATACAGCATCTACATTACCATGAGCGCTTCTGTGTATAATATTAATCTGTTGCATGTAGATTTTGTGGGTAAAACTACATGCAATAACTTTGGGAGATGTTGTAGTTTGGCAGGAACTGAACTTTGGGTGTGAAAAATTTTAAAAATAAAATTCTTCTGATAAAATTAATTACACTGTACTTAGAAATTTATTTTGTTATGCACTTTTTATTGAATGTTAATATCTGTTGTTGTAGCTTAGTTTAAATAAAGCATGTGCTCAATTGGTTTAAGCTATATAGCTTATTACCTAACAGCTTTCTATAGAGGGCCTTCTCCAGTAACTTTTATACCTTTAATAAAAAATTTTTAGAAATGGTTATTTTTTTTTCAATTTTCAATCCATAGATCCAAGAGTGGATACATAAGCTCAAAATATGACCTATGTTATTTCCTATGTTACTAATATATAACTATGTAACTTATCTTTAAACTTTTTATCTGCCCATGAAATCACATCTCTGAGTGTGGTTTGAGTTTACATCGAGAAAGTTGTTTTATTGAGGTTTAAAATAATCATAAGCAGCCTAACCAACCCCCCTCCCCCTGTTTTTTTTTTGTTTACCTTCTATAGTAAATTCATATAAAGAAGGGTAACTTAAAGTTGGTGTTGTAATTGTAGCATGAAATATTTTAACTAGCGTGACTATAATAGCATTAGCTAATGTAACTATTATAGCATTTGCTGTTTTTATAGCTGTGAGTTATAATGTTATTGTTTACAGGCACAGACAAGGATGGTAAATGCATTCAAAAAAAAAATTGTGCTTTCAGTCTGTGACTGTGTTCCTTGGTGTTTGTACTAATAATGATATTGCAACTTAAATATATATACATGTATTAAAAATAACATTTTAAAAACCCCAGTATCTCCTATTAGTACAAATGAATGATACAGCATGGCTTTGACATAAAAAATATACACTGACACCGTGCAATCAAAGATTTAGTTTAATGATCAGATTTTGAGGAATGAATTCGCTTTTATTGAAGAATACTATATTTGGAAAATTTATGCTAGTATTGTATACCTAGCACTGCACAAAAGCACTTGCTATTTGAATAGTTGATGAGCATGGCATCATGATGGTAGCATACTTTATAAAGAAGTCGGTAAAAATTGTAACATTTTTGTATAGATAACTACACATTATTTCAGAGAGTGAACTGATATAGTGATATTTACGTTTATATTTTATGTACTGGTAATGCCACTGATCTAGATCATGTACAGCATATGGTATTCATGAAAGGTCCCAGAGTCATATAGAGACAAAATTGCAGACAAACTGACTGGTCTCAAATTTACCTTAACAGGGGAATTAGGTTGTACTGGATACGGTTTTATGTATCAGTGATTGAGTATTTACACCAAAACACCCCTTTTATTTTAAGAGTGGTTTATATGTTAGGGATATCACGGAACATGGACGTGCTATTTTTAGTTGTTGGGCTCTTAGACATGTTGTAATAATAGAAGTCATCTCTGTTCAGTTATATTAGTAAATGATATAATAATAGAAGTCGTCTCTGTTCAGTTATATTAGTAAATGATATATGTAAAGGATCATCAAGAATCAAGTCCTCAAAACA
This sequence comes from Pteria penguin, assembly GCA_035048485.1. Lineage (NCBI taxonomy): Eukaryota > Metazoa > Mollusca > Bivalvia > Pterioida > Pteriidae > Pteria > Pteria penguin. The sequence goes on along the minus strand of CM068580.1, from coordinate 55,369,273 downwards.
ACTACTCATACTAATAAATTCAGTTTGTATATCTTAGGATGTGATATTTTATGGCATTGACTGTTGAATGTTGAAGAGCACATTCTAGTATTCAGAATAATTCTGTTTGAATTTTTCCATCTGCTTTACTGAAAAAGCAAGTTTTTCTTTTAATATTTTCTCATCTTTGGTTTCTCGGTTTACTTCAGAGAAAGTTGGTGTGTGTTTATTGAAAAAGTTTCAATTAAATTTTCAGTTGCAGTTTGATTTGTTGAAAATATAATGTTTAGGTTCAAGTGAAATATGTTGATGAGGAATGTCTTATCTCTAATTCAATACAGTATTAAGATGGTATGAAAATTGCAAATGAAATAAGCATGGTTTGCAAAAAAAATGACTCTCATTTTGTAAAACATTGTTCACAGCCACCTAGCTATTATACACCTTAAAACTACCTGTAAAATATTTTATGTTGTTTATTCATCATATTACACCACTCAAAGATTATTTCACTTGTATGGTGGTGGCGCCAGTTTGGTGTATGGCTTCACAATTTCGTCCTATGCCAGTGAATGCTCTTTTCCATTACAAAGGGATTCAGTTTATACTCTCTTATCTAAGGGACAGATGGGGAGGCAGAAGATGACTGATCACCATGGAAAAATCTATAATGATAGCCAGGATTAAATCTGGATTGTTAGATTAGAAATGTGATTTAATAAATCCGGACCAACCTAGTTCTTTGTTTCATGTTGTCTTCTTTAAAAAAAAACACAGTAAATTTATACATACAATGACCATGTTAGATTATTAACTTTCAAATTCTAAGAATCATCTAATTTTACATTAGCTTTAATAAGGAGGAAATAAATTTTAGAGGAATAGTTTCCATGAATATAATATATATATACACACCCCCCCTCCCCACACACACACACATATATATATATATATATATATATATATATATATATATATATATATATATATATATTAATCATGTCCTAATCTATTTGCATATAGTGCTAGTCCTGCAGCAATGGCTTAGAAAAGCTTTCATACATGCACATGTACTGTGATGTATCCTTCAAAAACAAAACACTTTCCTACATACTGCTAAATATATATAAACCATAACAGAATACAGTACTCATACTACATGTAATCAAACTAAACCAAAATATATTCAATTAATAAATATAATTATTTTGTAGGTAATTTTAAATGTTCTGTTGTGTTATTTATGATGACTTCTGTTTCTTTCTCAAAAATGATATGAAGTCTTACAATATTTTTTTTTAATAGAAATTGAATACAAACAATTTCAATGTGAATTCATTATAATTATATATTTACTTCCCCCAGAAAGGAATTTTTAACAATATTTTGCATCTGCAATAAATTTCCTTTAAAAGTGTCAGAGTCACTGAAGCTGGTGTAGCTCAGTGGATAAGGTGCTCAGCTTGTGACCAAGAGGCACTGGGTTCAACGCCTACTGTGGGCACACCAGTGTTCTTTCTTTCGGATGGGAGAGTAAAATCCAAGGTCTCTAGTCACGGCAGGCGTGGCACATGAAAGATCTCTCCCTACTTCATATGGGTCCATTGCAAAGGTATAAATTTCTGTGCAATGCATCAGGCAGATGCCATCACCATATACGTGAAATAATCGTGGAGTGACGTTAAACAATATTCAGTCAATCAATCAGAGTTATTGGGACAGATGTAGTGTAGTGGTCAATGTTTGGCTTGTGGTGCAGATGATCTTGTAGTTGGGGGCTTGAGTTCCAGTTGTACCATTGTGTTTAAGAGGTTGGTTACCTCCTTCTTCCCTGTCATGATATGACTGAAGGATGAATTTTTTTTTATTGAAGCCTGCCAATCAAAGAGTAGCTGCATTACAAGTGTTACATAATCATGCTGTTTTTGATTGGTATTTTACGTCGCTTTCAAAAATTTTTCAGTTATATCGTGACATGAAAGGAGGAGGTAACCAAGCTCTTAAATGTAGTGGCACAATCTGGGAATCGAACCTGGATCATCGGCACCGCACGCGAAGCGCTTAACTACTACACCAAGCCTGCCCCTTGCTGTCTTTGAATCTGTGTGAAAGTAACATGATCCATTTTACACTTTATACTAGTAGATGATGATTTTAAACTTGTACTGGTAATGAAAATTACCAAGGATTTATATGATAATTATGAATGATACGTATGTATTGTTGGTATTCGCAGATGTTGCATTGAGTGGTAGTGCCAGTGATATAGGCTCCATCAACATTGAGATAGATAGTGTGGAAAATTCACCCATGTTAACTAGGGTAAGTACAGAATAGGATATAGTTACTGAGAGACAAAAATCAAGTGCCAACTGAGATATACTACTGTGTATGTACTTTTTTGGGGCTGGATGCATATTTTATCAGTGATACACTGCATTAATTTAAAATTTTACCAATAGAATTTGTGATTTTCATAGTACAGAGTTATTTCCCATTTCTGCAGGTACACGTATTTGACATCATCACCTTTGTGACCTCAAAGAATTTTTTTGCAAGTGTCATTTTCATGAGCTCGTCGTAGACGCGTTGTGGGTTTGTGAGTCTTGGTCTGTCCGCACCTTGTAAACACACTACAGACCATACTGTTGTTTAGGCTTGGACTTTCAAATTTGGTACACTTACTTCTTACGGCATACAGATGAATCCTATATATTTCAATATGAAGATCAAAGGTCAAGGTCATTTTGGGGGCAAAATTAGCAAAGTTTTGAGAATGCAACTTATAAACAAGGTAAAGACCAAACTGTTTATGCTAGAACTTTTAAACTTTGCACACTTATTTCTTTATGATCTATTGATTTTCAAGGTCAAAAGAGGAATCTTTCCATGCTTTCAAATTACATTCCTTCAAACTAAGCAATAGGTGTGTTATGCCATGCTAGGCGTTGCTCTTGTTGTGCCTTCATTTCCCGTAGTTTTACATTAGTGACCTTAGAACTGGTTTAGGAAGTCATGTGGTTCAGTGAATGAGGTACTCAGCACATGACCTAAAGTCCCGGGTTCAGTTCATATGGTGGTCTTTCAGATGGTACAGTAAAAACTGTAGTCTCGTGTTATGTTGAGCATGCCACTAAAGATCCCTTTCTACTTTAGGAGGATCTGTTGCAAAGGTTAAATTTCTAAACAATGCATCACGCAAATGCCATCACAATGTACATAAAACAATAATCAATTGTGAAGTGACATAAAACAATAATCAATTGTGAAGTGACATAAAACAATAATCAATCAATTAATCATAGATCTGGTTTGGATTGATTATTGTTTTACGTCACTCCACGATTATTTCATGTATATTGTGACAGCGATCTAGTTTAGATGACTGTCATTCTACATTAGATACTGTCCCAAAGGGTAGGCAACTCTTTATTACGAAAAGACTCAGTTGTGTTCAATCCTGTAAAATGACATTTACAAGTTATGATACTTATGAATTGGCTGACATTTCTCATACTTCCACAGTCATTTTTTCCTGGAATTGAATATGAAGTACACATAGAGTTTATTGGTAGCAAACTATTACGACTATAGTTTTTACAATAAGTCATTAAAACTTATTTTGTCGATGTTTTCCTCACTGAAAATTTGATGGAATATTGTCGTCATCAGTACTTTGTAAATCTTGTTGCAGAAAAAGTATGAGGAAGAAATAACAGTAGAGTCTTTGAAGAAAATGTTGGGTAAGACAATATCATCTCTGTAAGACAATATCATCTCTGTAAGACAATATCATCTCTGTAAGACAACATCATCTCTGTAAGACAATATCATCTCTGTAAGACAATATCATCTCTGTAAGACAATACCATCTCTGTAAGACAATATCATCTCTGTAAGACAATATCATCTCTGTAAGACAACATCATCTCTGTAAGACAATATCATCTCTGTAAGACAACATCATCTCTGTAAGACAACATCATCTCTGTAAGACAATATCATCTCTGTAAGACAACATCATCTCTGTAAGACAACATCATCTCTGTAAGACAACATCATCTCTGTAAGACAATATCATCTCTGTAAGACAACATCATCTCTGTAAGACAATATCATCTCTGTAAGACAACATCATCTCTGTAAGACAATATCATCTCTGTAAGACAATATCATCTCTGTAAGACAATATCATCTCTGTAAGACAATATCATCTCTGTTCGTTACATATAGACATCTTTTATAATTATACCATGATTTTAATCTGGTTTGCATCACATACTTGCATTTGTGTTTTCCATACTTCTTGGGAAAAATTATAATAGAATAACAAATATGAGGATAATTATAGTAAGTATGAATTCGTGATAGTACCGGTATATATGAATAATTGAGTAATTAATATAGTTTATAATTTATTGTTTATGATGTTGGAAACTGATTACTATAGAGACTTAATTATTTTGGTATATCTGTTTACATTTTTGTGTTCCCTTGTAAAAGTAGCAGTAAAGAGATATTACTTTCTCTGTCTATCTTTTTCTTTGAATACTAAATTCTTGTTTGAAGAAAAGGTTTTCTTCAAAGCATATGTTATCTGATAATTTTCTTTCCATAGCTGAAGACAATAGTCTTAAAAAAGAAGAAGAATCAAGAAGAAGAATGGAGATTATCCAGACATTTAGAACAGCTCCATTTGAGGAAATAGTGGCTCGATCTGAAGCCAAGGTGAGTGAAAAATTCAGAATGACCTCGACATTAATTCAACATTGCCCATTTTAGAGGAAAGTTGGGTTTCATTCTGTGTAAATACTCATTATTTCTTTTGAACTGACTAAAGATAATGAAAATTCTTTTCGTTTTTTAAATGCATTGCTGATAAAAAAAATTTATGAAACATTCATAGAATGTATTTTGTGGAGACTTCAAGCCCACGTCATGGCAATGTATTTCATAATCACTGTTTGCCACATCCTATTATCATTCTGGCCTTAGATTTTTTGTTTTATTTTTTGTTTCATATCTTGCTAAGATTATTAGTCCCTGACCAGTAAAACCAAAGGGAACTGTACTTTGGTGTTCCAGACTTTTTTGGCAGCCATTGAAGATACTGACATTAAGTTTGGTATATAGCTTTGTATCAGATCTAGCTCAAGTTTGGTTATGATTGACCTAATTGTGGAAAATTTACAGCCCTTGGATTTCAGGGATTTCATCATTATAGCAAACAATGGGAAACATATATTGCTTCAGCACTCAGTACTCAGGACTTGTTATATGTAAATGTTGACAATGGTGACAGCGTCTGCAGTGCATTGTACAGAAATTTCAACCAATGTTATTGACCCTTCCAAAGCAATGAGGGACATTTTTCAAAGTTCACTATGACATAGGACCTCAGGTTCTATTGCCTCATCCAAGGATATAGCACTGACAGAGGCCCGTTGGGCTCAAACCTGGGACTTACCAACTGTGCTAAAAAGACTCATGTTCCTTGATGACTGATGATGACAGGAATGTGTTTTTAAACATTTCATTTATGAAATTCATAGTTAAATTGAGCTTGCATCTAGTTATAGACAAATGTTAAAAAAAATTATGTCATTGTTTAAGAGATTATCAGTGGTGTATTTTGAGAATTCCATACATCAGTTTGACTTTATTTTAAAACTTCATAATATGATAAGAAAAAAAAGGAAGTATTTAATAACTGTACAGTTGATAAAATTATGACTTGTAGAGTTTCAGGGTGAACAGTACCTTTTGTTGTTGTTTTTACAGTCTAACCATTTCCACAATAAGCTGAGTGAAATCCTGGACAGAGTGTCACAGCCACCTGAGGGATCAGAAAACCAACGAAAATCTGTCGATGAAAATTCCATTCCGGTCTTTGAAATGCAGTTTCCACAGCTTTATGTGTATTGAAATTATGTGTTTACATGTACACATAGATAGCTGACAGTGTGTTTGTGTATAGTATGTGTTTACATATACACATAGATAGCTGACAGTGTGTTTGTGTATGAAGGTTTACATGTACACATAGATAGCTGACAGTGTGTTTGTGTATGGAGGTTTACATGTCAAGTAGGGAGATGAATTTGAAATGGGCTTTTATGACTCAGATTATGTTGTTTGGGATTTAGTATTAAGTTTATAAAAACATGCATGAGTAGAATGGAAACAAACTAAACTGGGTATTAGCTAACCATGAAACCGATGTGATCAAGATTTCCAGAACATTATTTATTTGTCATCTACATTAAAATATATTATTTATATATGTACATTTATGTGCAATGCATAGTTTTTCACATTTATTGAATGATTCATGTTTAAAACACTGTGTTGATACCCATTTTATTTAAAGCATTATTTTATTTTTCATGCATTATTCTCATTATTTACCTTCTAAAGACGTAATAAAATTCAGTTAAAATTCATACATAATCTTTGAAAATGTCTTTGTTACGAAGAATTCTATATTTGAATTAATAGATAATTAAATTCAGTACCATTCTGCGATATTCGTCAAATCTTGTCTTGAGTATTATTATGTTTAACATCTTGAGTATTATTTTATTGGCCGGATTGCAAAGCATTCCCAGCCTTTACAAAGTTTCTGGTTGAAGCAAAATCTCAACAACTAAGAGGAGTATACACATACTTCTTCACACATATGTTCCTTATGACCATAGCTTTCAAATTATGCCATGACTTTTGACCTAGTGACCTTGACCTTGGACTTCGACTTATGTTTACAAAACTTTAATTTTGGCTGTATCTTTTCAATGAATAGAGGTAGGGATTTGATCCTTCACACATACATTTTTTTATTGAAAGAGCCTTCAATTGATACCATGACTTTTGACATTGTGACCTTGACCTTGTTTCGAATTTGCTTCACATTCTAGCCTTACCATCTTTAGCAGTTTCTTGTTTGATATTGTCTGCTTGTGTACTGGTAATTATAATGATGGAACCTGCCAAATGAAACATTTTATATGAAGCATAGTCATGATATCTGTGTGCTTATTATCTTGTTGGAAATGGTATATTTTATCATTGTTATAGATGTATATTGATTTCTTAAAAGATGCAATACAATAAATTATGAACAGTGTTTCCTATTATTGGATTGTAATTACACTTACTTAACTGTATCATTCCATGCAGCAAGTGGAATAACAACTATAAACATCAGAGCACACATCTTTCCATCTTCGAAGGCCAAGGCTCTGCTTCAAAAGAGAGCCTTGGCTTGTGAAGATTACATCTTTCTTACATATATAGCAAAGGGATGCAAGTCTGGTTAATTGAAACTTATTCCTTTGTTCCCTCTATGCTTTGCAACATGTATTTTTCACAGTTTTCAATTTATGATTTTGCTCATGTGTCAGGCACAAGAATGACCAGTGAAAAAACAACATCGTCAGAATATGTACATGGTTGAAAAATTTTAACTGATTTAGTGCTACCCTCACAGCTACTTACAAGTAGAAGCTACAAATATTTGTTATGATTAAAAAGGTAGATGTTCTTGTGAAGAGGGTTAATCTGGAGGTCTTGAAAATAGGGTATTATAAACTTTTATTATTTGCTCCATGAGCAAAACGTCCAGAGTGAGAAAACTTACTTTTCAATCTGTTTTTTTTTTTAATTTGAAGATATAATGTTGAATCTCTTCCACACTTGGTTTTCCCATAGATTATTGATATTTTCTGAAATATTTCTCTTAAAAAAAGGTGAAGTGTGTATGCTCATGACACACTATGAGCATTTCATGGTTGTCGTGGTGAAATGTGTATGTTCATGACACACTATGAGCATTTCATGGGTGTCGTGGTGAAATGTGTATGTTCATGACACACTATGAGCATTTCATGGGTGTATTGGTGAATGTGTATGTTCATGACACACTATGAGCATTTCATGGGTGTCATAGTGAAATGTGTATGTTCATGACACACTATGAGCATTTCATGGGTGTATTGGTGAATGTGTATGTTCATGACACACTATGAGCATTTCATGGGTGTCATGGTGAAATGTGTATGTTCATGACACACTATGAGCATTTCATGGGTGTCTTTGCTTGATAAATTTTGAGCAATACTATGGATTCATCCACAGCAGTGATGATCTTTACCTGCCAGCTTCTAGTAGTGCCCTGTCATGTGATTAATTGCCTCAGCTGGAGGAAACAAGGAAGAAGTAATGAAGGATTAACCATATCTCATAGTCCATGGAATAAAAGGACAATATCGTGTATAGTGTCATATTCAGACAAATGCGAACCCCAATTTAAATTGAGGTGAGACCAGGTTAGGTCATTTTCTACTGAACTCTGATTTTTAGCCAATCAGTGGATCGGCTACAAATTCCTAGGAATGAAATTAACATCCCCACATGGTAGTTTTTGAACAGTGTTACATATTGCGTCACTATCATGTGCCTAACCGAGTCATTGATTGGCTATGGGAGATACGGTTTCAGTGACTGAGACGTCATCATAGGTCACCAGAACAAGACCCTATGGGACAAATAGAGAAGCGGAATAAAGATGTGGTTTTAATCAAATTGTCAAGACGGGTGTGGCTAGCCAAACAGGAAACGCTCACTCCTCCCGTGCACCTGGTTTCATCTCCGAATTTCAGGGGTCCGTGAATGTCCACTGCGGTACATAGCTGTTAATGCCATAGTCTTGTGACACCAGTTACTTTTGTATTTTACATACTTAAACATATGTGGTCACTAGAGGTACGTAGATTCATAAAGTTGTTTGTTGATTGGTTCTTTTCTATTTACTCTTCGACACTCGCATTCTACTATTCGAGTGAACACAGTGATGCTGTGGTGTAACTCAAGATTGCAGGTGAATGAATGAATGGCACGTTTACCTTGATTGATATTAATGGCGTGGCATATCAATTATTTGCCTAATAAAGAAAGTCTACATGTATTTCTCAGAAAGAATACAATTTTACTTATCACATTGTCTGAATACTGAACGTGATCGCTTTAGTAACCATCCATGCCATTTATGTTGATGTGGGATATGTACTTATGGGTGTATTAAAATCATTGCCTTTATTGAATGGCCCTTCTATTTAAACTTTGTAATGTATATATCACAAATTTGTAAGAATTTTCGTGTATGGGTCTACAGCTTGGTTCCTCTGTTGGTATTAGAATGAATCGCATATGTTCTCGTAAAATTTTTCTCTGGTTATGAAATTATAAAAACAATTTTATCTAGTTTTTAGAAAAATTTAATTTTCATGCTGTAATCTGTCTCAAATAAATATGTGGATATGAAATATAAATATCGTACAAAATATAACAATATCTTGCTAAAGAAATACTGCATTTCAGTATCAATTATAAGCATTGCCCAAATGGTATCAAATGTTAGTGAAAAAGATATATATATACTGAGGAGTTATAAAATGAAAGTGAAAGTCAGTGTCCTTAGCGTGTGTGTATATATACATAGAAATATATTTTGCACGCATTGTCTGTAGTAGATCTTTATTTCTGTCGTTTTGAGAAGATTCTCTTGAAGAATTTTCTTATTCCTCTGAAAACCTTGAGATTCTTCTTCTGTTTGACCTTCTGAAGAAAAATATAACGTGTGTAAGGACTCAATGATATAGACAAAACAAAAGCAATACACATGTTTTACATAAAATTGTAACAAGTACCAAGACGTAAAATAACGGATTAAATAACGAATAAAACAATTTCTGACACAGTCATCAGGATTGGATCACGTGAACGAGACGTATTTCAATTTCAAATTGTTTTCATTATATAAATTTCTTTTACCAATTTTGCTGTCATGTGTACTCGCCATGAAATTAATAACAAAAGAGAAAATAAAACCAATTTCCATAAAAATATTGTGTTAATTTGTGTAAATTGATTTGAAAGAGAACGTTTATGGTATGGCATTTTCTGATTATGTAAATAAAATAATTTTTTGTTTTACCTCTGCTGAGATAATTTTGTCATCTTTCTTCGATTCGACTTTATTCTCCACAATATCATTCTGAAAATATAAATATAACACATGCAATTTATAGTTAAAACGAAAAGATTCATATTTTGTTTTTGAATGTGAAAACTTGCGAAATAGAAAAGGATATGTATACTATATTCCTATGAATTAAAGTCTGTATTATCACTTTAAAACTTTCCTCTGTTGTTGGGGGTTGTGTCTGTTTGTGTGTGGGGTTTTCTTTTGACATAAACCAACCAAATGCTAAATATTACTACCATCTAACATTCTGTTAAATGCTGTATGTTCAGTTTAAGGTATCATGTCCCTGTGATAAGGAAGATAACTCTCTTTGACAAAACAAATTGTATTATTCTTTATTCAGAGGGATGTTCTACGTTAAGGCACAGTTCATACATAGAAACCACGTTATAATGTTTATTTTGTAATGTAAACAAACTTACAAGAGCAATGGGGACCATTTCCCCACGTTTTTCAGCATACTGGAAAAAAGATAGACAATTTGACTATTATTAGAATTGTAATATCATAGTGAAAATATTGAGGAGTATATGAATGTTTTCCATTTTCTATAGTTATATTTTGGGGTTTTCTTCATATTAATTTAAATCTATTTATTATAAACTTACTTGTCTGAAAGCGTGTGTTACTCCCAGTGGGAAGCGCAGCGAAATACAATACTCCTGTAAGATGAAGAAAGATAACATTATCAGAAATGCTTAAAAAATATAAAACAGTATATACAATATCATTGTTTTAGGAATGTTAAAATCTAAAAATAAAATAAAAATGAATTTACTCACCCTCCAGTTTATTGAAAGAGGTGTCTCTATTCCTTGTGTTCTATGTTCTCCCTTTTCAAACTTCATCTAAAAATAAATATAGAGAAATTGTACGTAATATCAAAATATATCCAAATATATTGCATATATTGCGACATAACTGTTATCATATTGAACTCTGTGTTCTCCCTTTTCAATTTGATCTGAATATGAAAATACATAAATAGTCCGTAAAATCAAAATGTATTACCAATGTTTTGAGATATATGTTATTTGTAATTGAATTGTGAAGAGAATATCAATTTTATACACATAAAAGAAAGATATATTGAACTAAACTATTGACTTATGTTGAGGTATTTCCAAACTAGATAATTTTCTTTTCAATCCCGTCATTTACTAAAAAATATTTTACAGAAATACAGTTTCCTAGTTTTCAATATGCTGCTTATTTACTTTCAAGAGAACAAAAACTTTTAAATTTTACTCACTGTCTCTATTTCAGCCATATCGATGCTTTTGAATGATACTTTAGTATTGAACGATACAGCAATGTTAATAAACTCAGTGAACATTCACGTAGCTATGCTCTATAGTCTCACTACTGTGACGTCACTCGCGTCAATGCAACTCGCGTTCCGGTACAAATAAAAATAGCGTATACGTCAGTCCAGAGTTATGGTTCCTGTTATGGGTCAGAGTTGCAGAAAAACTTGCTTTATATATTCCAAGAAACCATGTTCATTACTACACATCTTGTTTTATATATCTTGGTATCTCGTGTGAAAATTGTCATCAGTTTATAAGACTTAATTTGTAATTCGGAGTTCATGTATCACGTTCGTACGACTTAGTGTCTTATTTGTACGACTAAGTATTCATTTACAAGTACGATTCGGCGTTTTCGTCACATTATCTCGTTTGTTCGAATTTTTGATTGTCCTTACGCTGTCGTTATGAATACTTCTATCGCATGCTGTTATTCTAACGTCATCTTTGCCGATTTTAGATTTGTGGACGGATTTCCTTGATCATGATATTCTTAAAATGGTGAAATGAGGTTTTAAAGAATTTCTGACGGAAATTTATACTTATTTCCCATATATATGAATGTATCAAAATTCCGGGAACGTTTTGTAAATTATCGAGTGTCACTTACTCGTTACAGTAAATAATTGAAACGTTCTTGAAATTTGAACTTCATAATTTTCTACGGAAAATTTTCTCTCTTCTGAGATACGGTGATTCCGTTTTATATTTGTACTGACAAATTCTATCCGGAACAATATGTATCCCTATTGTCCGCGCCACTCACTCTGGAAACTGGAAAATCTGGATTTTCAGTTACCGGTAATCATCTTCAAAATAATTTCAAAGAGGCAAACCCATTCAATAGATCTTGTTTAGTCGTAACTTTTGGTGTATGCTATGTGTTTGTATGAAGAAGCGTTCATATTTTATAGAAATAAAATCAATTTTAGATAGGGCGATTTCCATGTTAAATTTTGACATGACGTCGCCAAGTTTCCCATAGACCGAATGTAAACATCGGCGACGTCACGTCAAAATTAGTATAGAAAACGCCCTATCTAAAATGATTTTCCCTATAAAATACGAATGCTTCTTCGTAGAAACATATAACATCGCTCCCTTTTAGTATCTTGCTTTTTGAGTTAGTGACCTTGACCTTGAATTTTCACCAACTTTTCAAGAACTTTAACCTTTACAGTGTGTTTGAGCCATAAGATATAATATTTTAATCTTACACATATATATTTCTCAAGATCGATGTTTTCATTTGATAACCAAAATGTTTTACCTTACACATTCACATTATTTCCGTTAAATCTTACCGAACAGGGCTTCCATATTTTCCATTATAAATTCAATATGACAATCGCTTACATTTGCACACTTGATTTAGTACTTGACCTTGACATTTGACCTAGTTTTTGATTTTGTTTTAATATTCTATTCCCATCAAAACTTATAAGTACATCTGGAATCCCTGAATCTAGAAACATTTCAAATTCATATTGAGATAGTTGTAGAATCATATCTGATAGTTACAACATTTTAATAGGCAACACATCCGGCGAGCTTTGCTTTCTTCCAACAATTCTTGTTATGACAAATAACATCCTAAACTTCTAAAGGCTCGTGTGAGTGATCCCCGCAGAGGAACTGACCTAATTGTTATTACATTCTTCCTTTGATAATATTTTGTGGCTGTGATAATGTCAAACAGTTTTGATCCACTTTCATCCCATTCGTGTAGAGTTGAGATAGTTTTGTATTATTTGTAGGATTTGGGCATTCATGGTGGGTGTGTCCAACAAACAGGAGACGCCTTCTCCTCCAGACAGCACTCTCTCGCCTCTGACGTTCTGAAGTCAATGAATGTCCACCTTAATGCATTGTTGTGTGGGTCACAGTCTCAGGGCACCAGTTCCACTCGTATTTACATTAGACATGGTATTTTTCTGCATTGTCATAATCTACCAGATTGTAAATAGGTACCAGTGTCACCTTGGAAGGTAATCTGCGATGGCCTGGCGTCTCGCCCGATGTGAGTCTGCCTGACATCCGCTTAGCACCGTAGAAACCGTATATAAACACCGTCCTTGCTGGCATTAAGAAGAATTTAACTCACTTTTCGTTTTGGTTGTAAATTAAACAAACAAATTTACATCACTTCAAAAGAAACTTTATTCTTTATAGCACATTGAAACTGTTGTGTAAATTATGTACATAAATTTCATAAATGCAGTAAAATTTGGCACTTTGTTCTCAGTGTGAATATAGACAAACGTTTCTGTATAAATATCAGTGTAACAAATCGTAAAGGATATTGATTTAAAAAAAACAAGTACAAAACATTGACTAAAGATCTGCATAGTTGATGAAAAGATGAGTGTACACAGTGTATATTTTTGTTTTAGAAGTAAAAACCATCAAAATTTAAAGGTCAATATTGTATACATGTATCTATTTACATGTACATGTACATCTATACAGTACATGTTGTCTGTAGCAGATCTTCATTTCTGTCGTTTTAAGAAGATCTTCTTGAAGAATTTCCTTATTCCTCTGAATATTTTGAGAGTCTTCTTTTTCTCTCCCTGAGAAATAAAATATATAAAAGATTGTCTAAGATAGAAGTAATGTAGTTAAGAAGTATCCATATGTATATTTACTAAATAAGGTATTGAGATACATCATCTGTAAATTTCTTTGTATGGTTCCGAAAGTCACCTCTATTCGATGTTTGTTACATAACATGCATTTTGTCACGTAAACTAAATTGGTTTCCTATTTACCTGTTTTGTGTTAACTTTGCCGTCCTGTTTCAATTCAGCTTTGTTGTCAACGTTCTCAATCTGAAAATTCGTGTTTATACAAATGAAAATATATTGAGATTCTTTTCCATAAGTTGAAGAAATAAGTTTCGGCATCATGTTTGGTTATATATACTTGTTATTTAATACACATACATTATAAAGCAATTAGACTAAATCCAAATTTTATTCAATAATCGATAAAGTCCGAGACGTTCATATTAAAATAACATGACCACGGTAAGGTAAATAGAAAAACTTACTAGAGCAGCGGGAACTATTTCTCCACGTGCCTCAGCGTACTGAAACAGATTTTTAAAAATCTATAAATGCATATATATATATATATATATATATATATATATATATATATATATATATATATATATATATATATATATATATATATGGTAACAACTGTAATCTGCTATATATTGTCATATTGCCTCATCAGGAAAAAGTTAGATTCCTGATAATCTTCGTCATTAGTATCCAAAGTCCGAATAGTCAGACCCAAGCAAGTCCTCTGTCCTATATCTGGGTCTAATATTTCGATCAATTACAATTACCATATTAGTTACCTCATTATCGTCCATAGCATCGCCTTGACAAAGAAATTTAATTGTATTTTCTTCCAAGGCCACACGCTAGCAGTTATTGAATAATTTATTTGTGTATCTGTCCGTCCATCCATCCATCCATTCATCTATCTATCTATCTATCTATCTATCTATCTATCTATCTATCTATGATAAAAATTTCACTTTTTATCAGAAATAATTCATTTTCCATACTCACTTGTCTGAACGCCTTTGTTACACCCAGTGGGAAGCGCAGTGAAATACAATATTCCTATGGGGTGAACAAAGAGAACATTATATTAAATGTTTAAAAACATACAATCATATACATTTTATTCATTTCTGTTGTCTTTTATCTTTTCAATCCGAAGATTGAAAAGAAAAAAAATAAAACAAAAGAAAAATAAATTTCAAAACTGAAAGAAAGAAAAGGAGAGAGAAAAAACGAAAGAAAGAAAAAACCAGCAAATTTACTCACCCTCCAATTTACTGAAAGCGATGCTTCTTCTCCTTGTATTCTCTGTTCTCCATTTTCAAAATTGATCTGAATATAAAAAATAGAGAAATAGTACTTAATCTGTACGTGTATTGTGAAAAATGTGTTATTATTCGTAATTATTTAAAGAATATAAGTCAATAAGAAATTTATACACATAAAAGAAAGATATGCCGAACCCAAGCGATTTGATTCTATATTGTCCAAACGAGATAAATTTTACAGAAATGCAGTTTCTGTTCAAAATATAATGTTTCATTACTTCCAGAGACATATATACACTGTATATATGTCACTGTTACTTCCAAGGGAAAAATCTTACTCACTGTCTTTATTTCAGTCATATCGATGCTTTTGAATGATACTTTAGTCTTCCACGATAGAACAATGTTGATAAACTCAGTGAAGATTCACGTAGCTATGCTCTATAGTCTCACTACTGTGACGTCACTCGCGTCAATGCAACTCGCGTTCCGGTACAAATAAGAAATAGCGTAAACGTCGGTCCAGAGTTATAGTTCTTGTTCGGCGTCAGCGTCGCAGAAAAACCTGATTGTTTATGAAATCATTCCTATTTGAAGACAGAAATGTATGGATCACAATGGCGGATTTTTAACAAGTAAAACTCCAAAATTGGTACCCAAAATGGCTGAGTGGTTTGGCTTTCACATGTGGGTTCCCCACTTTTCGGAAATCCTGGATCCGCCACTGAGTGTGTATCTTGTCTGTAGACCTGAGTACCTTGTTTACATGACTAAGTATTTCATTTGTAAAATTTACCATCTTGTTTATAAGACTTAGCTATCTCGTTTGTAATACAACGTACATGTATCTCGTTCGTACGATTTAGTATTCAGGACACAAAGACGGGTGTAACAAACAATCAGGGGATGTTTACTTCTCACGGACACCTGGTCTCACCTCAGTTAAATTGGGGTTCGCATTTGTCTGAATATGACACTGTACATGATATTGTCCTTTTATTCCAAGGACTATGAGATGTGGTTAACCCTTCTGTACTTCTTCGTTGTTTACGATTCGGTATCTTGTTTGTACGTCTACACACAGCACCTTTGTTGTCTTCTGACAACTCTTCTTAAGACTGATACAAATAACATCCCAAACTTTTAAAAGCTCGTAAAAGAATTCTCTTCGGATCCTCTCGGAGAATTTCATATCACCTATTTTTTGTGGCTGTGATAATGTCTAACACAGTATTGC
The DNA here is from genome assembly GCA_035048485.1 of Pteria penguin. Taxonomy (NCBI): domain Eukaryota; kingdom Metazoa; phylum Mollusca; class Bivalvia; order Pterioida; family Pteriidae; genus Pteria; species Pteria penguin. The sequence continues at coordinate 55,352,855 of CM068580.1, read as the reverse complement.
TCCACTCTCATTCCATTAGTGCAGTGTTGTAATATTATTTGTATGATTTGGACATTCGTGGCGGGTGTGTATAGCCAAACAGGAGATGTTGACTCCTCCCAAGGGTCTTTTATCTCTGATGTTCAGGGATCCATGAATGTCCACCTTGATGCATTGTAGAGAGGGTCACAATCCCCAGGCGCAGATCAAGAAATTTTGTCAAGAGGGGGTCCATCCCTATGATGTTTCTGACAGGGGGTCCACTCATGTTTTTGTTTGTAAAATTACTTATAGAAAAATAACAATAAAATTACTTTTCGCCGAATCTCAAGATGGGCCCAGACCCCCGGTCCACCCTTCTGGATCCACCCATGGTCCACAACAGCAGTTACCATCATATTTTAACATTAGACAAGGAATTTGTTTTTAAAAAGTAAAATAACATAAACACTCTATGTTACACTAATATTTAAAACATTTGATATGTTATTACAACAATCTAAACAATGTTTAAACATATTAAATATTTAAATATTAATGTAAAATCTATATTGCAAATTTGCGGCCTCACGACCTTTATCAAGCAGTTTAAGAGATGACAAATATAAAGCAATGTAAAATGCATGTCTACGTTTCAAAAATACATTAGATTCTCAATGTATTAGTAAAAAAAACATTATCACAGCAAAAATACAGAAGCTAATGTATTTTTGAAACGGAGACATTGATTTTACATAGTTTTATATTTGCTATCTCTTACATTGTTTGATAAAGGTCGTGAGGCCGAAATTTTGCAATTTAGAATGTTTGCGTTCTTTTACTTTTTATGTACCGGATTTCCCTTTGGAGGAGTACTAAGAATCTTTTTAATTTGTCTTTACTTTATCATAATATACCAGGTCATAAATGGATACCGTACCAGTGGCACGTTGAAAAGTAACTTGAGATGGCCCGGTGTCTCGCCAAATGGGAGTCTCCTCCTCCGTTTGGCACCATAGAAACTGTATAGAAGCATCGGCCTTACTTGCCGTCATGGCAAAAAGTAGAATTTTACCTTCACCTTCGGTTGTAAATTAAAGCAAACAAATTTATTTCACTTCAAAAGAAACTTTATTCTTTATAGCACATTGGTAATGACGATTAAATTATGTACATAAATATCACAACTGCAGTAAGTTTTGGCACTTTGTTTCTGGTGTAAATAAGGACAAACGCTTCTGTATAAATATCAGTGTAACAAATCGCTTCTGTATAAATATCAGTGTAACAAATCGTAAAGAATTTTGAAGAAAAAAAGGAGTAAAAAACATTGACTGAAGAATGCATAGTTGATGAAACGATGGATGTACACCGTGTATATCTTTGTTTTGAGTTAGAAGTAAAAACTATCGAAAATGTAAAGTCAGAGTCTTATACATGTAATTGTTTACATGTACATCTACACAGTACATGTTGTCTGTAGAAGATCTTTATTTCTGTCGTTTTGAGAAGATCTTCTTGAAGAATTTCCTTATTCCTCTGAATATTTTGAGAGTCTTCTTTTTCTCTGCCTGTGAAATAAAATGTATCTATATGTAAAATTGTTTAAGATAGTAAAAATGTAGTTTCAAAAGAAGTACATAGATGTATATTTATGAATAAGATATTCAGAAATATATATATTAAGTAGGAAAATGTCTTTAATGGCTAAAGTGACCTCTACTCGGTGTTTTGTAATATAACATGTATTTTGTCAATTAAACTAAATTAGTTCCCCATTTACCTGTTTTGTGTTAACTTTGTCGTCCTGGTTTAATTCAACTTTGTTCTCAACTTTGTCATTCTGAAAAAATTATGTAATAAAATAAAAAAAAAAGTCTTTTCGCAAATTTCCAGCCACTTGGCCGTTTTCAAGTGAAATGTAAAGTACATGTATAGTTATTTACTCTTACGATTTGTAACGCTAGCATGGATTTTCCATAGTTTACTTGATAAAGGCCAGGTGGCCGAAAATTGAGAAAAGTGTTTTATCTATTATACACTGACTTCCTTGTGGACGATTTTAACTGATTTATGAAAATTTATATTAATAAAAATATATTTTAGTACATGTATAATGTTGAAACGAAAATATATTTAGATTCATTTGCCATGAGTTGAAGAAAAAAATTTCGGCACAACATTAGGTTATCATATATACACTATATTATAATGTAAATAGACAAAATCAAAATTTCCTGAAGTAATCAGTAAAGTCCAAGATGTTTATATTAAGGTGGCACGACCCTGGTAAAGTCGTTATTGAAACTTACCAGAGCAACAGGAACCATCTCTCCACGTGCCTCAGCATACTGTAAGAGAAAAAAAAACATTTAAAATACATGCTTTTCATGACTGAATAAATAATACATATTTTTTCTATATAGTTGGATGTCAATTACAGACAGATTAGTGTCATATTGACACATCCGGTAAGAAATAAATCCTGATATTCTTAGAAGCCGGTGTGGCTCAGTGAATGAGGTGTCTGGCTCCTGACAGAAAGGTCTCGGGTTCGACTCCAGCCCTGGGCACACCAGTGCCCTGTCTTTCGGATGAGACAGTAAAAACCGAGACATCGTGTCACGGTAGGCGTGGCACGTAAAAGATCCCTCACTGCTTCGGATGGGTCCGTTGCAAAGGTATAAATTTCTATGCGATGCATCCGGAGATGTCGTTAACTTATACGTGAAATAATCGTTAAGTGACATAATACAAGAATAAATGAATCAATCAATGATATTCTTGGCCATCAGTCACCATTTTCCGGATTGCCAGAACTCAACAGGTTTCTTATATTTAATGGTCAGACATTTCAGACTACAGAATAACCGTATCAGTTATTCATATTATCAAATTCAATAACATCGCCTTTACAAAGAAATTGTTGTATACCTGTTACACTAATATTTAAAACATTAAAAATGTTTTAAATATTAGCGTAACATATCCTTCCAAGTCCACGTATCGCGCTCACTTATTTATTTATTCATTTATCTATCTATATATTTATTTATTTATATCAACTGTCACTTTTCACTCAGTTCATTAGATACGACAGAATTTTACTTCTTATTCAAAGAAACCGTTGCCATATACTCACTTGTCTGAAGGCCTTTGTTACACCAAGTGGGAAACGCAGTGATATACAATACTCCTGTAAGATTAACAAAGAGACATTATTAGACTTGTTACATACATATTATCATATAGTCGTCTATTTTAAAAACGGTTATCTTGAATTGGAACAGTAAACACGCTGAATTTACTCACCCTCCAATCTACTACAACAGGTACTTCTTTCCCATCTGTTCCATATTCTCCTTTCTCAACACTGATCTGAATACGATAGAAATAGTACATATGAACTATCAAATGTACATACATGTTCATACATATATCTATAATCAAAAGGGCTAGTAGAATTACGGAAAATGTGGAGAAGGGCAAATTTTGTATAAACTGAGATTGAAATATTTGGCTTTAAATGCATGCGTGATTGGGTCCTATCGATTATGTCAAAGGTTGGTAATATATAAATATATGTATCATTGTATAAAAACGAAAATGTTGAAGAAAATATAAGCAAGCAAACAAACAAACTAAAACTGAAATAGTTTATATTCGAAAAGAGAATAAAAAGTACTAAACTAAAAATAATTTGATTTATTCTAAGTGAGTTTTTTTTCCAAACCGATCATTCAGTTTTTCCTCAATACTTGCATGAAATTATATGAAGAGAAAGAGATAGAGAGAAAAATATAAAAAGAAATCCTATTGTAAAACTCTGTTGTGAAAAAAAGCCTTCATTTAAATTTACTCACTGTTCCTTTTCCAGACATACTAATGATTGACATGTTCTATAATGTTATAGTAAACGACGTTGCACAAGAGTCAGCTAGATTCAGTGAACATTCACGTAGCTATGCGCTTGATTTCACTACTGTGACGTCATTCGCGTCAATGCAATTCGCGTTCCGGTAGAGTGAAAACGACGTTAGCGTCAATCATTATCCAGAGTTATAGTTCCTGTTAGAGGGTAGCGTCTTGGATAACATGACATATATTAAAAAAGATAAGCCACCGACAGACATATGACATTTTTGTATTTTTATGTATGAGTTCATGTTAATTTCTTCGCTTCTACATCCCTCTTTCATACAAAAAAGAGAATAGAATAAATAAATAAATAGATAAATAAAATAGATAAATAAATAAATAAATAATAGACTGTGCTTTGTGTTTTTATTTCTCGTACAATTTGCCAGTCACAGAAGGCTTGATAAAAAAAATTCATTATTTCAAACTTGCATGTATCATTATTTTCATCTTGCATGACATTGTGAAATGTACGTTCTAGACAGAGGAATGTAAAAGCGGCGAATCATGGATATGTCGTAGTATGAATATGTCTGTTTGTGGTTTATCCTTTTATATGCCATATATTCCACGATGTTGTCACATTTAACAGGAACCATAACTCTGTATAAAGACTGATTGATTGATTGATTGATTGATTGATTGATTGATTGATTGATTGATTGATTGATTGATTATCGCTTTTCGTCAATCCAAGATTATTTCACGTATATGGTGACGGCATCTGTCTGATGCACTGCACAGAAATTTTTACCTTTGCAACGGACCAACCCGAAGCAGTGAGGGATCTTTTACGTGCCACGCCTACCGTGATACTTGACCTTAGTTTACACTGTCTCATACGAAAGACTGGTATGCCTACAGCGGTAGTCGAACCCGGGACTTTTCGGTCTTCTCCGACTGAGCTACGTCGGCTCAAGAAGCTGAGGCTTATTTTTATTTTATTCATCATCATCATCATCATCCTTATCATCTAATATATTCATTTTTGTCAACTTATCTCTGACGAAGTCAATTTATCTCATCCGTGTCAATACTTTAATCACAATGCAGGAGTTACAACTTTATTCTCTTCACTCTTTGGCAAATGGAACTCCTCAGAAAGATGGCTTATTCATAGATATAAAAATTAATCATAAAAATGTTCATATGATGTCCGGGTTTGTGAGTTTATAATCTAAACTCTATTATACAATATCTATTTTGTCTAAATCCGCATGATACTATCGGATCATTCAACTTGTATACATATGTGGCATGTACTCGTGGTCATATCCGCATGGTGGATTTCCTCACATTGAGTTCAGTACTTCTTTTGTCGAATATACTGATCTTGGCAGGAAATTTGTTAAACAAGTAAAGATATTTATGAATACGTTTCACTTAGAAATTAAACGGGTTCGATAAGATATACATGATGCACATATTTCTTTGACAAATTTTACTGAATGCTTATAAACATTTCTATATGTTAAATACATGTAAAATTATTGAAAAAATCAGATGTAATTAAGCCTTAAAATCCTATGTTTTCAATGCTTAAATGTACTTTTGTAAATCGGTGTGATGTAAATCTAAATTTGATAAAGACATTTTCAGAAATTCGGGAAGCAGGTCCGATTCTCTTTTTTGTACACAACGATGCATAACATTAAAAAAATATCAGGAAAGCCAAAGAAAATTTCTAAAAGTGGTCCAACCATGTTTAGGGGGTATAAATTTGTCCATTTTGTACTAATTTTATATGAACAACAAAAAGTACCAAAGATTATAAATTTTGTCGAATTTCAGTAGGAGTCTGCCATCCCTGGTCCCAACCTCTGAATGCCCGTGTTGAGGGTTACAACTCCATCACGCATACCTATGTTAGATATATTTGGTTCTTCATTTTATGTCATTTAGTGGTAATTCTTAATCTAATTAGATGCCTCTGATTTAATCTACAAATAGTTTGGACGTTCGATGTATTAAATAATGTTTCTATTTCTGCGTGAGCATCAGAAATATAGAGTTCTACCGATCCCGTGTGATGCATTAGCGGCCATGTTAGAGTCAACATTCAAACTTTTTCCATTACTATCATAAAATTCTTTAAATTTGTGAAATTTACTAATTATGATGGTAGATCTCGTGACTTTTGTCTCAATAAATAAGTAAATATAATCAATCAGACTATTTGTAAGTAGTCTATGTCTCTGATAACTGTAAAGGCATTATTTGTGGGAAAGGACATATGTTGTACTGCTTATATATGTTCTTTATTAAATATGTACCTGAGTAGTTTGGAAAAGATATGGACACCTGCATCTACGGAAGATAACTCTTATCTTATTATGTTAGAAATGACTTACTTCCCTGAAATACATTGACTGGCAACCGTTCTCGATTTTCTCCTTCTGCCAGTCAATGAAATACAATGAAAATCGCGTATTAATCTAAAAAAAAAAAAAAAGAAATCTATAAATAACACGAAAAGAATGCATATATCAAGTTTCATGTAATTTTCATAATGAATTAAGATATCAGGTAGAAGAATATTTACATATGATAATGAATCAATGTTACTTATAGAGAACTATTTTTCGTAGCGAGATCATATCCGCTCCAGATAATAGCCCAGTCTACTGTGACTTAAAAATCTTGACATGAGAGACAGCGAAGTATATGTTGTGTTTGTGTTTAAGTGTACCTGAGTTTCAGTGATACAATGCCTCATATAGTGATTTTTTAGCATCAGTGGAAGATGGTACAGAAATACCAGTCACCCGTTCGGGTGTACAAGTACCCATTCGAGCTTGTTATGGCTGTAAGTAATTATGGTTTGATTTGTTTACATGAGGTGTGAATTTGACAGACCGACCACAGGTGCAGGCGTTTCTGGGAACGATGTTTCTCTTACCGACCTTTAGACTAAAACCATAATTTGTTGTAGTTGATGTTAAGAATGTCATTTACTGTACATAACAAATACAAAATAGTCATTTATATTTGAACAAAAATGTACATTGCACCGGTATATATTCAGATATTGGGATTCTTTAAATTTGTAGTACTACATGTATCAGTAGATTGAATTTAATACTTTTATTAAGAGCTGCAAATATCTATGTTTCTCGGAAGGTTCCTTCATGTAACATTATTAGTCATCATTAATACAATAGTAGTAGAATTTAAATTAGCAGTTAGGGGAAGTCTCAGTTACCTTTAAATTAGATGTCATAGACATAGTTACAATGTAACCATGTCAAAAAATATATACAACCATGTAGTGGCATATTGATATAACGGCCAGGCTAGGATTTGAACTCATGACTATGGGTGAAAACATATGCCTACTTCCTGATAGAAATACATGTTATTTGTCATGAAATGGTTATTTACTTTTTGACATTTTTGGATTAAAAATTAATATGTAAGAAATAGTAATTAATCTCCTCCAAAATTGACTTGATAAGTAATTTAAAATAATATCGACACCTTTTTCACAGACAAAAGCGACTGGTAAGCCATAATATTTCCAGACATTACACATCAATCTTTCAGGTTACTGTCAATAATATCTTTTTATTGGTATTTGTCATTATTTACGGAAAATAAAAGTACTGTGAATAATTTCAGTAAAGGTAAAGTTTTTCCAAAACAGAATTTTTGTTTATTCAGAGCAAGATTGACATACATAATCATTATAATGAACCACATGAATACTACCATTACTTAAAGGATGTATGTTATCCATCTCTAAGACCATGTTGATGCTCTTTAAACATATGTACTTGGGCTGGTGACTGTCACATTATCATTCCAATCTGACAATTACTTTAAGTCTTGAATGCCAACTATCTATATTTCTTTATACATGTAAATGTATTAGATATTGTAAGTATTGTAGCATTGGGAGAAGTTTGTTAAATTAATATTTATTGAAATTTTGTTGTGTTACATGTACATTTACAGAAATATATGAACGGTTTACTGTTAATTATTAAAGGTAGGGTGTAGATATACAAATATACATTTTGTACATTGTACATGTACTTCCAATACATGTACAGGGAAGAAAACTGAAAAGGAATTCTACTTACATTACATATTTACTTTTTATTTTATGAACAAGCTTTTACATGTATAATCAATAATACTAAATGATGAAATTATTTGTGAAATCATGGTGACTTAAAAACTTACTCTGTCTATTCACAAAACATGGTGTCAGTGCATGAATTAATGGCTGAGATTGATTGATTGATTGATTGAATGTTGTTTTATGTCACTCCATGATTGTTTCACGTACATGGTGACAGCATCTGCCCGATGCATTGCATACAAATGTAGACCTTTTCAACGGACCCACCCATACAGTGAGGAATCTTTTATATGCCATGCCTACCGTAATACAGGACCTCCGTTTTTACTGTCTCATCTGAAAGACAGAACACAGGTGCGCCTATGTCGTGAGTCAAACTTGGGACCTCTCGATCACGAACATAGCACCTTATCTAGTGCATGTAGGCCACACCAGCTTAATTAATGGCTGAGAGATTTGTGATAGATAGTTTTACATGTAAGTTTGAATGATGATTCTGGTCCCATACGATATATACACATGTAATAAGTAAATCTTGATTAATTTTTTGCATCATACATGTAGACATACATGTAATTTAACCGTTTATGTACATGTATAATAGTACATGTACAAACTCTGATCATACATGTATCCTTTAGTAAATTATATACTGGTGCAATCTAGGGTAAAGGTGAATGTTAAATATGATGTATTTTACTATATATTTAGTACATGTAAATGTAATATAATAATACAATTATACATGTAACAAATAGAGCAAAACATGAACTCATACGCATGTATGATGTTATATTGTTCAGCACTGAAGTTTATGACTCGCTGACCTCTTTTTTAGAAGCAACAATATTTTTACAATAAAATTATTGTAAGCAAAATAATGTACATTTGTACATGTACTTTGTAGATGTATTTTCCGAAAAGGATGAAGATGTTTGATAGGTGTATTCATGTATAATTGTTTGACGAAATTTTTCACAAGGCGCCATATTCTTGTTATAGTATAATGGTAGAATTGAGAGAAGTAAGGATTTTATTTTCGCATTCTCTCAAAACGTTGTTAAAATAAAATCCCGGCAAATAGTTCTTTTTCACAGTATTCTTCCATGTCAGTAGTGGCAGATTTTGTGGAATAGTTAAGCAGTTAACTTGCAGTGCAGTCCATCAGGATTGAATTCCTGGTTAGCACAACTTATGTCAACTATGTTTAAGAGGTTGGGTTACCTTCTGCTCCAATCATGTAATATGACTACGTAAAATGTTTAAAGTGATGTGAAACTGTCAAACCCCAATCAAAACTAACCAACCAACATTTACCCGCTGCCACCATACTGGTATGTAGGTTAAACAAAAATCTGGTATGGCAATGAAATTATAACAAAATGCAACTTGTAAAAAAATAATTTTTTTTTTTTTTTTCACAGGCCTATGAGAAGAGGTTTCCAACATGTAAGATGATTCCAGTTTTCTTGGGAAGTGACATCTTGTCAGAGTACAAAAGTGAGGATGGGGCCCAACATGTGGTGGAACGAAAGTGTCGACTCAAAGTGGATGCTCCTTATCTCCTTAAGAAGGTACTTCATTTGACAATTTACGCTTTGTACATGTAGCATGTAGGTACATGTACATGTAATAATGTACATGTATGATGTAGAATTTACCAGATACTTGCATTAGCACCTCATTCTGTTCAAGAAAACATTCTGACTCACTATGCCACATTTCAAACTACTTACATGTATACTTCTTTTAAACTGCCTATATAAATTACAGTTTGTATGCATATTACGTTATATATATGTATAATATTATGTCAATTTTGATTACTCATGGTAAGGCAAGTGCTCCACTCTATAATCTATATAAAACTCTTGAACAGATTGAGATCAGATTTCATATGGATATCCCACTGATCATCTTACCAACTTTTTACCTTTTAGCATTATATATAAATTTAAATTTCCCAATTGAATAAGCAGAATATTTGTGTGTGCTTTGGACTGAATCTATTTTTATTACTCCTAACCAAAATTATCATTGCATCAGACAAAATCTACATATCTTTTTACATTTAAATATCTTTTATAATCTATTTATCTTTTGATTTGTGCGAGGATACCAAATTTGTATTGATCACATTTTTATTTTTTGTTTGTTTCTTTTATATCTTTTTGAGATTATTTCACCTATAGATATTTTGATTATGTATTGATCATTAATAATGCATAGTCCAGTGGTGAAGCTGGGTAAAGAAAAGTGGGGGCACAACATTTCAGAATATTGAAAAGCAAAAGCAAAAAAAGAAGAAAGAAATTCAGAACAGTAGTAAAAAGTTATGTATTAGAAACAAGCTTTAAAAAAAGAAATGTGTCAGCCATAGACTATATGAAGGAATGTATCAGGGTTATATATAGAAAGGTATCAGACATGGGTTAATTAGTATAGTGTGTCGGACATGGGCAAAATATAAAGAAATGTGTCTGACATGGGTTGATTAAAGAAATGTGTCGAACACAGGCTAGATAAAGGACTGTACTTGTATCAGGCAGGCTTTCAGTAAAGAACATACCAGTCATGGGTCAAGTAAAGGAATAGATAGGCTAATTGAAAGAATGCATCAGACAGGGGCTGAAATTAAAAATGTTAGAGAACATACATGTATGAAGTATAGACCAAATAAAGAAATTAGTCAAGCATGGGCAAGATAAAAGAAATGTGTGGGACATGCTAAATAAGGAATGCATCAAGCATACATGTAGACTAAATAAAAGAATGTATCAGTGAGGCATAGGCTAAATAATGGAATGTAAGAGACATAGGCTAAATAATGGAATGTATCAGACATAGACTAAATAAAAGAATGTATCAGTGAGGCATAGGCTAAATAATGGAGTGTAATAGACATAGACTAAATAATGGAATGTATCAGACATAGACTAAATAAAAGAATGTATCAGTGAGGCATAGGCTAAATAATGGAATGTAATAGACATAGACTAAATAATGGAATGTATCAGACATAGACTAAATAAAAGAATGTATCAGTGAGGCATAGGCTATATAATGGAATGTAATAGACATAGACTAAATAATGGAATGTATCAGACATAGGCTAAATAATGGAATGTATCAGACATAGATTAAAACAAAGAATGTATCAGACATAGGCTAAATAATGGAATGTATCAGACATAGGCTAAATAATGGAATGTATCAGACATAGACTAAAAAAAGAATGTATCAGACATAGGCTAAATAATGGAATGTATTAGACATAGGCTAAATAATGGAATGTATCAGACATAGGCTAAATAATGGAATGTATCAGACATAGGCTAAATAAAAGATTGTATCAGGCAAAGGCTAAATAATAGAATGAATCAGACATAAGCTAAGTAAAGGATTGTGTCAGGTAAAGGTTAAATAAAGAAATGTATCAGGCATAGGCTAAATAATGGAATGTATCAGGCATAGGCTAAATAATGGAATATATCAGACATAGGCTAAATAATGGAATGTATTAGACAAAGGCTAAATAAAGGAATGTATCAGACATAGCCTTGGCTAAATAAAGGAATGTTATCAGTCATAGGCTGAATAACGGAATGTTTCAGACATGGACTAAATAGAGAAATGTATCAGACATATCGGTTGGCTAAAGTAAATAAAGGACTGTATCAGACATGGGCTAAATAAAAGAATGTATCAGGCATAGGCATTTAAAAGATGCTTCCATTACTCCAGAAAAGAAAGTATTTCAACTTGTATGTTCTTTCCCAAATATAGCACAGGGTTTGATCTCTTGACCGTTTGTTGATCCTTTCTGTCGTCTTAAAATTGTGAAAAGATGATAATCCGCTCCTTTCACTCCTATGTAATAACTGTGACAAATAGGTGTATTAACAGGGGACTAGCCGATATAATATCGCCAAAACACGCAATTATAGTCCATTCACCAGAATGAAAAGTGTTGAACCCACAAATTGAACACCATTTCCCTCAGGACACTTGTCATTGCACAGAAAAATATGTAAATTGTACTTGTGAGTTGTATTGAAAGCCCGATGGTATTTCATGTAACAAAATTTACATGTAAAGTGATTATCATATTTAAATGTTTCAATATTTTTTACTTTGCTTTAATGAACGAGTGTTCCAAACGGAAGCATAGGGACAAAACAACTTGCAATATATATCTTTTTTTAAGTTGGTGATATTCAATTACAATCTGTTGTATCTCGGCAAAATGTGGAAAATCAAACACTTGTGATGAATCATTCACACGATAACAGAAGTGATAAAAAATGATTATATCATTAGGGATTGATATATAAAATACATTGTTTGTAATATTAATGTATACATGTATAACGAGATGCATACATTTTCCTGGGGCTAATGGTAGTTCCTTTATAGTACAGTGTAGTGACGATTGGTCTGAAAGGCATGACAATAGGACGTTCGTATGCGTATCCATCGTATCAATAGGCGGAACTAGACCGTTTTGAAACGGAGAGGGGTTGCAGCCTCCTATGACTATGTTTTGCACTATTCGGTCCGGAAGGGGGGTTGGGTTAAAATTACCTTTTTGGTGAACTTTTCCAACCAAAGGGGGTTACAGTCCCTGCATTCCCCCTTTAAACCCGCCAGGGGTATCAAACAGTGTATTATTATACTTACATGTAGGAGGAAAATTAATACGAAGCAGAGTGTTATTTTCAAGGGAAAATTATGTCGTCTACGAACCCCCCCCCCCCCCCCCCCCCCCCCAAAAAAAAAAAAAAAAAAAAACGGAGACTAAAGGACGATTGCCGAATGAGCACCAAATCATGTTTCTATGCTTCGTAGATGATTTAGAAAAATAAAAATATAAAGAGAGAGTTTGTATTTAATGAGTAAGAGGAACTCGTACTCTATAGTGATACTTTTCTATTGAATTAAAGAAATGAAACAATAATAGAGGTACTTGAGTAAGTCTAATATTATGTATACGACTACATTTAATTATACACTGTTTTGATTCCTTATTACAAAGTCGCGAGAGGAAAATGCATTTCTACCTCCTGCAGAACCGTTATCTGTATACATTGCACATCGGTCATGAACAATGATATGGACAACATAGAGACAAATTTATATTTTTACCTCATTGTGTATTTGTCAGTTGGTTTTAGACGAAACCAAAAATGGATAATACCATTAAAAGTTTCTTACGAACAGGATTCAAAGTTTAACATACAAGAGTATAGCTTGTGTCATTCAGTCATTGCAATGACACAAATTCTTTCTTGACACTTTCTTGTTATTTTTGGTTATATTTGAAAGGTCAGTATCACTAGGGAAGGTATACTGAGTCCTGCAACTCCTTTTATTCATTCTTTTATCAATATTTACCCCATGCAGCTCAGTAGATGAGGTGCTAGGCTCTTGACGGAGAGGTCCCCGGTTCGACTCCGTGGGCGACACACTGGTGTTCTGTCTTTTTGAGACAGTGGAAACATAAGTCACGTGTCGCGGTAGGCGTGGCACGTATAAAATTCATCACTGCTTTGGGCCGTTGCAAAGGTTTGGAAGTCATGTGCTCACTTCAAAATTAGTAGAATTAGTAGAATTTGAAAGTTAGGAAAACAATTTAATACAATGCAGCAGGCAGATCGTGGAGTGACGTAAAACAGTAATCAATTTGTCAGTATCTTCCATAATAAAAAGTTGCCTTTGAGCCAATGATCATGACATTGACACACGATCGTATATCAAAATCGTATTAATAGTTTATATACCAAACTACATTTGAAATTTTGGATCTGGTTCTTTTTTTTAAATACCTATATGATTGTACCTTCATTTTATACTTATCAGTATTGGAGTGTATATTTCGATAAAACAGTCATAATTCTTGTAAAAGTTGCTGAGATACCCCTTACTTATAAAAGATTTCTCCCACGTCTGATGTCTTTAACACCATTGTCTTAGTCAGTTGACAGTAGTTGCTGCGTCAGTTTTCCCAGTAGGTAAGTAAATGTCAACATACTAAAACCTAAGCGATAACGTAGGTGTTGATACGAGATGACGAACCACTTGATTAGCGTCCTGGTTTTAAGCCGGATCCCAAGCGACAAAAATTTATATACCATGTCGATAGACAGAATTTGTGTATACAATGATTCAGTTACACTACGACTCTGTCTCAATGAGCACGATAATGACTTATTTATTTACTCTCACAAACTGTACAATATACTCGTACATTACTTATTAATACACATGTTTTCAACAACATTGACCCAGACGAATGGATACTTTTTCTTGAAAATGGTTTTAGTATGTTAAGATAAATTTACAGTTTGTAAATGAGGGATAAAGAATTTTGTTACGAAAAAAGTGCATTTGAGTTAGAGTTTCGGTGATAAAATAAAATATTTCTAATTCAACACCGTTTACACGTAGACGATATGACAATCTAATTAAACTCAAGGCTTGTTTATTCCGTAAACTACTCTCAGTAGTTTCGAATAAAGAGAGCTAGATTTTGATTACATTGAGGATATGAAATATTAATTTTACATATAAAATAAAGTTAAAGTGAAAATAAATCAATGACAAAATATTGCAGTTTTGGTACACAATACATGTATGATGTGCATTGAATCGATACCTAATCGTATTATTTGACATCGTTTCTCTTACAACCCCGTCCCCTTTTAGTCATGTTTCGTGATTTAATCTTGCATATAAAATTTCGGAATGTAACATTAATAAATGTTAGAACGTGTATAAATTTTGGTGCACCATATGCGCATTTCGACAACTTGAGATGTCTCTTCACTGATGCTCAAGGCCTAAACTGTATAAATAAAGATCCAATTTACACTGAGTCCATAGTGAATGATCTAATTTGTTCCCGGCAATAGCTACAATCTAATTTAGACTAATGGTCTATGGACTTTGCTTACTGAACTTGTTGGCCAGTGTTGGCAAGTCTATTGGATTCTCATCAAAGTCCCTCATTACCCTGCTCAAAGATTGTCAGATCAATGCAAGGTCCTAACAGAACTTCGATAATAACATCAGCTGTTAGATCAGCTTTCTTACCCTGTACCTAGCCTGTCATCGGTAGCTGTAATTTGTTTTGAGGTTTACTAAAAAGCTTTTACACAGATTGATCGGCGTCTGTTTGAATAGTTTCATCGCCTTTGGCCCATTAGAATCAAGAACAAAATGGGTAGATCGATAAGTCATGGAATCTTTACATGGTCCATCGTAATTTGTTAATGCTTATAGGGTAAGTTTCATATTGGGAAAATGTGAAAAGATTCAAGAAGTAGGTCAATAATTTATCGACAGACACTCCAAACTTTAATCAACGCATGTAGATTAAATGTATGGCATTGTATCCCATGAATGGAGTACATGTACATGTAGGCCAGTCGGTAGTGTACTTGGCGAGAAGGTGAATGAGGAGAATGCCTTGCCCCTTAGACAGCCTAGAAGTTCATGCTTTGAATATCTTGTCTTTTGGACGGCTGAGAAGTCCATACTTACAATATCTTGTCTTTTGGACGGCTGAGAAGTCCATCCTTACAATATCTTGTCTTTTGGACGACCTAGAAGTCCGTGCTTCAATTGTCTTGTCTTTTTGTATGACTAAGAGGTCAACGCTTCGAATGTCTTGTATTTTTGATAAGACAGTGAAAAAACAGATCGTAGAAGAAAGCAAGAAATGTGTCGGATTGAGTAAGGAAATTTTAGAAATGTAACAGACTGAATGAGAAAACTGTAAAAATGCGACAGATTGGTCGAGAAAAGTGTAAGGGATTGGTCATGAGTAAGAGGTCTCAGGTCCGAGTTTCGCCGGCGACTCGTCGGTGTCCGGTAATTTTGGCAGAGGCAGAAAAAAACCCACTCTCCGGTAACATGGTAGACGTGGGCATGTCATAGATCCTGTACTGCTTCTGATGCCAGTGGTGGGTTCTTTTGGAAAAGTCTTAATTTATGTGCATTACATCAGGCAGATACCATTACCATGAAAATGAAATTATCGTAGTGTGACTTGCACCTGAAACGAGAAACAGACAAACAGATATCAGGAATGTGTATTTTGGTTCGATGTTTTGAGTGTCTTATTGCACCAAATACTTTCCATTATTGTTCCATTGATTCCCTTTGCAGTTTGATGCTCTTAAAATTAAGTGCGATGGGTTTGACTTGCGTCTTTTACCGGTAATTTCTGTACCCATGTACTTGTGTTGTTTGGCTTTTACAACTTCTATTCAAAATAAGCCCACATTTATCAATGTGTACAGTGTTAAGATATTTTTGTGTCTATTGTATGTTTAGACATTCATGGCGGATGTGTCTCACCGTACAGGAGATTCTCACCCGCATCTATCTCGCCTCTGATTCTTAGGAGATCATGATCGACATGAATGGATCTGAATTAAGCACAAAATAAAACTTTTTTGTTTGTGTGCAAGACATTTTACAAAAAGAAGTGTGAAAGGTTTTTGTCTTATACTTGCTAGAAGTCAACAGTCATCCATATATGACCAAAACATTGTTGATACGGGGGTAAGTTTGTTTAATTTTCAGTAAGGACAGTCGGGTAATTCAGTGAATTGCTATCCGCTTCCATTGATAAATGAAGATTTGTACATCTATGAAACTACCAGTTGTAATATCATAAATCACTCGTTTAAATCAAGTGTGACAGGTTTTGCAATAAAAGTAATGCCATCAATTCCCTAGAAGAAAAAAAAAAGGGGGGGGGGGGGGGGGAGGGGGGGGGGGGGGGGGGGGGGGGGGGGGGGGGGGGGGGGGGGGGGGGGGGGGGGGCGGGGGGGGGGGGGGGGGGGGGGCGGTGGGGGGGGGGGGGGGGGGGGGGGGGGGGGGGGGGGGGGGGGGGGGGTGGGGGGGGGGGGGGGGGGAGATGGGATTAATTCATGATGTAGTCGGAAGATATAAAGAACATAGAAGTATTTTGATATATAGATTATATATAAAGCTAATATGTATTTAGTTATTCATTTTGTTTGTTGCGTTATTGTTTTACACCACTCAGAGATTATTGTACTTTACATGGTGGCGCCACCCGCTAGGTGCTTTGCTTCGTAGTTTTGTCCTATTCTACGGACCCACTCAAAGTAGTTAGGAATCTTTTACGTGTAGCAAACTGTAATGTTAAATCCAAGATTCGAAAAGGGCACACGGATTTCCCCCACCAAACGGGCGCTTTGTTACACCGTATGTCGTGTAGAGGGCTTTGTATTCAGCAGCTTTTTATCCCAAAATTATGATTATATCCTTGTTTTATTAATTTAGATAATATTTCAAAGAGTGTAATATAATTTTAAATTATGTAATTTGTAATATGCAAAACTGTTTTCATTTAATTAATTTCAAATTGCAACTCTTCTTTAGTGTCATTTCCCATTATCGATTGTATGAAATGTTACTGCCTATTAAAATTTCATTATTGCCATTATTAATTTAATATACAGTATTGCATAAATTTCTGATGTGTAAAGTTCTATTACTTTGTTGTTCTTGTTAATTTTAATGTCTATAAAGTGCATCTAGTGGGATTGTGCAAGTGATGGTAAATGTTCCCGTGACATTATCTACATATTACTCTTTTTTACATCTCGTAAGTTTCTAAATGACATGTCATTAATTGGGCTAAAAAGATGATAACGAATAGGAAATGAGATATCAAATCTAGAAGTATGTGGAGTTGTATGTTAAGTCAGTTGTAACTCTTAATTTTATAATGAAATGTTTATTTAAAGAAAAAAATATGAAGACTGTTTCCTTGATCTGCTAGGATACGAGATTGGCGTTTGAATAGCTAAATTTCATAACTTAAAAGGGCATTTCTGTAAGTAATATAGAATAGAACAGAATACAGGAAATATCTTCCGCTTCACTTTGTTAATTATTTTCGTTCAATGCTTGATGTGTTAATCTATAGATAAATAGATAAATTGCTGGTCTTATGAAATCCTGAATGACTCAGTTGTAATTATACCATATTATTGATATTCAGGTATCAAATGTTGTATAATTTTAAAATGCTGTAAAGTCACGTTTGTATTAACGGTTATGTTTGCTCAGTTGTTTGAGCATCAGGTAGCGGAAACTATTAATGTACCTTTTGCTTCTGTTGCCACTTTTTTGACATGACATTATAAAATTGATATCAAAATATGATAGAAGATGTTCTAAAATTCTATCATTCTTGTCAGTGTTGCTTAGTTGTGGACTTGCGTATCAGAGGAAAGGTCGAGAATCTTTCGTATTTGTAAAACACTGAAATCGTTCTTTTAAACTCAACTGATCGGAGATTCGGTACAAAAACCGATTACCGATTATTTTCATTTACTATGATCCAAGAGTAAATGCTTTTGAGGAAGACAAACATCTTTTTTTCCGTATTATATTATATTATATTATATTATATTATATTATATTATATTATATTATATTATATTATATTGATCACTGGACGAACCGGTCTGCTAAAATTATGTTTAAAGTTTGACAAATTTTCAATTACGGTAAAGTCTCCCTTCTCTAGTATTATTCACTTCTGTGGAAACAAGCTTGATCATGATTTGGCCATTTGTTGATGATTTTTCATGCCTTCTGTTGGCGAGGGGAAGTGTGATTTTTATTGTCAGTTTGTCATTCCGTAAGCCTTGTTGTTCATCAGTCTTTCCATAAATGCGTTTTCCCGTATTAAGAGAGATTTGCCTTGTCATAATAAAATATGGTTTTTAAGAGATTCGTTAGGAGCAGAGAGTGCTTGGAATTGCTTCCGGATTTTTTCAGTGAGGGTCAATATCACTGTTACAAGCGATATAAAGCCTTTAAGTTACACTTTCTTTAGTGTATATCATAACTTACGCGCTGCTCTTGTTTAAATTATAAAATTGCTTTATCATTTTATCAGAATTCTGTGGACAAGTGTTTCTAGGAACCGAACAAGTAATACGAAATTCCCTTCCTAGTATCACTTAAATAATTAAATTTGTACACCGATTTGAACTTTTAAAAGGTCTAGATTTGAAGCGAAACTTTATTCTTATCTGCGCCTTAGATCTTTGTGTGGGGCACTATTTGGATGGGATTGTATGGCATTAGAATTGTCATAGAATTTATATTGATGTGTGATTGTTTCTCTTTTATAAGTCTACGTGTTTTGGCATTTTACTTATGTTCTTGAAACAATGACAAATCCATTTTTGTAGGGCTTTATGATTTTATCACTTTACAAATGTATGTGATATAACAAAGGCAAATGCATTTTATAAAACTAAGTGCCTTGGCACTTTGCAAAAGTTCTTGGCATTACAAAAGCATATGCATTTTTATAGAAATTTGGCACTTTATAGATATATGTATTAAAAGGTGTCAAAGGCAGATGCATCATAAAGAATTTTGACTCTATGCTCGATATTACGAATTCAAATGCATTATAATACGTGTAGTTTTATTGGCATTTTACAAATAAGGTGATATATCAAAAGACATGTATTTATTAGAGGTATTGCATAAGCGCCTCTTTCATAATCATTGGTCACAAAGCAAAGTCCTTTCTTGTCTTAACTGGTTGATAGCCGTGTGATTTTATAGGAAAACTTTAAAGCATAAACATGGATAAATGGTGATGGATGGGCATAAATACATATACTTCGGAATGAAATGATTGTTTAAAGTCGTAGTTGACAGCAAACAACGATTACTGATTAATAACAAGCAAGACTAGTCCAGTCGCGGATTTACAAGGAAGTAGCAGGGAGCTCGGTCCATATCTATCATTATTCATGGCACTTTTTATGAATCGTCCTTTATCATTCGTCACACCGAGTTCGGATGGATATCCTCTTCTATTCTAAAGTTAAGTACTTGCCACTGTGTTTTAGCCGCATTCCCGGAAGAGAGTTCGAAGGATTAATTATATTGGACGGTAGTGTGATGTGCATTGTATACTTGTGTTCGGTCCCCACGATACGAAGGTTGAGTGGATTACTGGGACTTGGGCCATAAAGGTTTACCGCGTTTGAAGTGTTAGATATTTCATACTAAGTCTTACAGTGCACGTGCCCTCGTTGAAGGCAAGCATTTCCGCGTGCACCATGTGGTATCTGTCATACTTAAAATTTATAGTATTTCTAGGTATTTATGGGTACATGTTCGCGAAAATGATGTGCACTTTAAAACTTGTCGGGTGTAATAAGTAGGGGCTCGTGCATGTAGGTATTGATTGATTGATTGATTTTTGTTTAACGTCAAACCACGAATATTTCACGTATATTTTGACGGCATCTGCCTGATGCGGGGCATACAAATTTTGAACTTTGCACCCGAAGCAGTGAGGGATCTTTAACGTGCCTTGCATGCCACGACGCGGGGCCCCGGTTTTTACTGTCTCATCCGAAAGACAGGACACCGGCATGACCAGAGCGGGACTCGAACCCCGACCTCCCGATCAGGGTCCGGCGCCATAAACTGAGAATATACTTAAGTCAAAAATTCATATTCTTCTGTTCATCAATGAATTAATAACTGGGATTTGGATTTTACTTAGTTTTATTCTACTGATAAATAGAATTAAACCATTCCGCATTAAAATTTGTTGGAACGTTTGATATTGGATAAATTAAAATGAAATTTTTTACTTAAGTATATTCTCAGTTTATGGCGCCGGACCCAGGAGGCAAGCGCAATACCACTAGGCCACGCCGGCTTTGCGAGTAGGTAAGAATATCATGGAGACATCATGTTTACGAATAGAACCCTGTTGCCTTTCCGCCCTCATTCGGTATTTTGACTATATGTACTAGTTTGTATCGTCGAATGCACCTGTATGTACGATACACTTTATCAAATTTTCTTATTTGCGGTTCGAGGTTTCTGAGAAAAAAGGTTTTTTGAATATAGATGTAATTTTAAAAGTCTTATGTTCAAAGAATGGGAAAAATTCTTCACTCAATAATCACGAGCTGCAAGCTTTTATGTTGCCGCCATCAAAGATTGGGCTTGAGCTAGAAACTCCATGTCTGCCGGTCCGTGTATGATACATATCCGGGATGTAATTCCATTGTCCTTTGATCTAATCTGATGGTACTTAACAGTTTGAACGAAGGTTGAGTGGATTGTTGGGACTTGGGCCATAAAGTTTAACCATGACCTTAGAAGGATGCTTGGTGAACAGATGAGTAGAAGTTCAAGATCATATGGCACGTTTCATAGAAATTGATTTCCGGACTGTGACTTGAATGCTTTTAGACTTCATGTTTTGGATACTCATAGCTATAAATGATTCTCTTTAGGGTAAATAAGTCAAGGTAACATACCAAATGTGCAATATTTGTCCCTACAAGAGTGTTGTTAGTCGTTATCATTGCCCCCGGAACTTTAGCGTTTTCGACACACTATCAAGATCTTTGTAAGATGAGACGGTATGCCGTAAAACATAATGACACGAGAATTAGATATACATGATGTATAGCAATGATCGTTTATAGGAACAAAATGCAACATATGGAATTCTACATAATTGACGTTAGTCATGCACATGTTGACAGATGGTGACAGATATTACTCACTTGCAAAAACCAACATGAAAGCAGCACTTGTCGATCATGTTTAATTTGTTTTGCATTCATCCTTTTTTTCTTTTCTCATAGCTCACAGATGCGTAGTGAGTTAATCAAAATGGGATTCCAAAGTCTGTTTTACCCAATTCGGTGTCTGGAGTTGATGTTACAGTTTGTATTTGACATTATGTTGGAAGTCAGTTTCCCCCAATCTCCCCCCCCCCCCCCCCCCCACAAATAAATAAATAAAAAACAAACAAAAAGTCCGGACCTCATATCTTAAATTCCTGTGTTTTGCCTTATGTGCTTTTGCCTTATGATTAAGTTGTAAGAACTTTTGATATTGAGATTTAAAGTCATAAAGATCGTGTGGTTGATTCTCGCGATTCGTCTGGTCATTTTGTCTAGCCCAGACTCCAAAAGAGGTCTTCACGCATCAGAGAAATGGAGTTGTGTATCTACATTGTGTGTATGCCGAGATTACGAGAAACTATCGACACACAATAAATGAAAAACGAAAATAACAATTTAGAGTGTTTTCAAGAAAGAGCTGTAAGCATCTTTGACAAATATATATAAATTTCTTCGTTCCCAAAACTTAATTTATCTGCAATATGCATATTGTTAATGAATGCAAAACTTGATACAGAGCAACTGAATATGAAGTATTGGAACACTATCTTTCTATCTAATTAGTGAATGTGGAAGCATTTCTCTAAGCACAACAAATTTAATGATTTTTTTTTCAGATTGTGGGAGTAGATCATGTCATATTTATCCAGAAAAACGACTTGGATCGTAGGGCTAGAACACTTAAAATCGACGCACACAATGAAAGCTTCTCGTCCAGGATTATCATTAATGAACATTGCCAATATTCTGTATGTAGCAAAATAATTTCCTACACCATTAACTAGATTTCTGAAACCTGTATACGTGTATAAAAGGAATCAAATTCCCTATCTATACCAGATTTATTTGTGTTCAGAAACAAAGCATATTTAGCATGTAGTGTGAAAGAGCCTTCAATCAGTAAGGACTTTATAGAAATTATTCTGTTAACCTTACGTGCAGTATTCTAACATTTTGTTTTCTCTAAATAATAATCATCAGCCGGGTGATAAAGTTGAAGTGTCACGACTAGGCATTAAATGTATTTCTTTTCACGGTAAAATTATTTTCGATAGCATGTAAATTATGAAGCATAATGATGAAGAGTTAAATAAAACGTGATTTTTATGAATTTTTTTTCACACAAGGACTCGCATATTTTCCTATTTCGATCCAAATTTTTGTTTGGCATTTTTGGCCTCTGTGATTAACATTTGGGTCATTTTTCTCTTATCCAGGTCCATCCCGACAATCCCAGCTGGACATACTTTGAACAGAGTGCTAGTTTAGACATCAAACATTTTTTTAATTTTGAGGCAACTGTTGAAAAAATTGCTATGAAACAATATGCGGCCAACATTCAGAAGGTGTGTATGATATCAGATAATTGTTGACCTTATGACCATGTAACTTAGTATTTATATATGAAAATTAAGATTAAAAATAGAAACAGGAAGTCGGTGTGGCTGAGTGGATGAGGTGCTCGGCCAGGACCAGGAGGTTCTGTGTGCGAATCCTACCGTGGGCACACCAGTGTCCTGTCTTTCCGATGAAACAGTAAAGACCAAGCTCTGTGCCACGGTAGGCTTCAGGTGGGTCCGTTGCAAAGGTTTTAATTTCTTGGCAATGCGTCAGGCAGATGCAGTCACCATTTACGTGAAATTATCATGAAATGAGGTAAAATAATAATCTGTCAATCAAAACAGTAATGGAAAATGCAAAGTTTTGGAATGGGTGTGTGTTTACTGGCATTATTTACTTCCAGGGTAAGGAAGTTATAGAATATTACATCAATGAGCTCATATCTGAGGGTGTTGACTACATTCCACCCTGGATGCCTCCTCCAGGAGGTAGACCAGCACTGAATATCCCACAGTCAGAGGACTCCCCATCCCAGGACTCTGGACTTCGAAGCCGCTCTAACAGCTGTGCGAGTCAGAAAAGTTGTAGCAGTCAATCTAGTCTGGTGTTAGGGGCATCAGCTGCTACAATAAGAACCGAGAAACGCTCGCCGTCTAATGAAGGTAATGTAGACATTGTTGGCAGTATTATCAGTCATCAAAGAATATTTTCTTCAAGTGTCATTCATTTATTGCATATTGTGTTACTTTGACATCTGAGCAATTGAAAAGAAGAACTCGAGGATTTCAATATTGACTGCATCTTTTGAATAGTAAGAGATACTAGTGCTTTCATATTAAGCAGGTATATACCAAGTAGTGAGGTTTTAACTGACACCACGCATTTATACCCCATGCATGGAAGTTTTGGGGTAAATTTGTCTGTTTGTCTGTCCATCTTTCTCTCAGCAGTTGTAAGATTTCCTCTCTTATTCCACATCCTTTGAGATATTGGAACTTGGTACATATTTTTGCAGTAGTTATTATTCGTGTTTTCAAATGCTTGTCGGGGGTATTAGTCCTGCTTTGCGGATAGCTCAGTTCTAGTCAGACCTAGACTTTTTGAGCGATTTTAGAGCTTTAACTTTGTCTTTAGCATTTGAAATGATAAGAGATTTGACTTTCATATTTGAATGGTGATTTCCTTTTTAGGCTCTTTCCTAGATCAAACCTTTCCATCCACTTTAACATATCCTTCACACGATGTTGACATAAAAAAACGTTTCTCTATTTGTACGTTTACCTGATAATAGTTCTATATTTACTGCCGAAGGTTAAGCTATACTTTTAGCCCTTAATCACATTGAAAGAAATAACTATTCCAAGAACATAATTTATTCTGACTCTTTATCGTGTCTTCAGGCTATCAAATATTTCAATACAAGTAATCTGCATGTTCTGAGAATTTTAGAGAAGGTTGATTCTCTGTTGTCAAATAATTCGGAGATTGCATTTTGTTGGGTTCCAGGACATATGGGTCTGGTTGGTAATGTTAGAGCCGATAAGGCGGCAAAGGAAGCTTTATATAGATCTAATACTGTAGGTAAATTTCCATATACCGACTTTAAATCTTGTATATTAAATTATATGGAGAATTTTACGCAGGAAGCTTGGGATCATGAAGTTAACAATAAACATGATTTCAAACCAATTTTTAAATATAAACTACATTGTAATCATAATAATCGTCGAGATGAAGTTGTTACTTATAGACTCCACAAAGGGCACTCTTGGATAACTCATTCTTACCTTTTAAAGGAAGAGCCACCTCCAGAGTTTATCCCTGCGGATGTCTATTAAGTATTAAACACATATTGGTAGAATGTGCAGACACCGCACACATTCGAAATGAATATTATACTGTAAAAACTATGAGTGAGTTATTTGAGAATGTCAGTATTTGGAAAGTTCTGGAATTTTTTGAAAGAAGTTAACCTATATAATGAAATATAATATATTGAAATATAACGTATTGTAATTGTGTATACATATAATTTTACAAGTATCGTTTTTGTGTAGTTAGGATATACAATGAGAGATGGTCTTTCCTTGATATTTTTAATTGCCCTTTTTAAATTGATTTTATTTATGTTGACTTGTAAC
Source organism: Pteria penguin (assembly GCA_035048485.1). Taxonomy (NCBI): domain Eukaryota; kingdom Metazoa; phylum Mollusca; class Bivalvia; order Pterioida; family Pteriidae; genus Pteria; species Pteria penguin. The sequence goes on along the minus strand of CM068580.1, from coordinate 55,327,683 downwards.
CGTCGCCATATGAGTGAAATATTCCCGGCGCGACGTAAAACAATAATATATCTATCTATCTATCTATCTATCTTGATATAAAAAACTCTTCATTTTACTTCAAAGGTATGTTCATAAACCGAAAGTACGGCATGACCAAGTGCTTTGACAGGTTGCATGTCTACCGTCGATCTCGCAGTGACTGTTGAAAACCAAACCTCTATCTTGATTGTAGTAAGATACAATGTGATATCTAACATGGAATCAGTGACTTGTAATAGGTATTAATTAAATCGATACAATGAGGGGGCACCTCGGGAAGTATCGACAGGTTACCTGATATCATTCCTACCTTTGATCTCCCAGTGATAAAATCATACGGTACTGCCCTTATGTTGCGTGGTTGAGGGCCATGCTTTTGGTCTCCATAAATAATAGACCATATGTATTGGAGACGGTATATTCGGCTATTGTTTTAATGTCTTCAACGGCTTGGCTATTTGCATGACCTACTTGCGTTGTGATCCAATTAGTGTTGGTTAAGGTGCAAGATCATTGTTTGCTACCGACTCCGTATACGACAACTGAGTTGCATTTGGCATGGAATATCGTATATTGTTAAAAATATCTACCGTGCTTTGTTTTTGAAGGAACGGGTATTTTATTTATTTTTCAGCATAGGCTGTTTGTTTGATCTTATTTACCCTATAATATCAAAATATAGCGGGGTATTTATGAACGTGTCTTGAAATTAGTTCAGTTGAAAATGGTTTGATTTTGTCAAAGCCAGCTATGTTAATTACCTATGGCTTGTATTAGAAAGGAATGAATAGGAACGTTTAAAGAATTCAACGAGTCTATGACATGCAAAGCGATCTTTGGTCTAAAACTTGGCAAACGAATTTTAGGAATCTCAGGATATTTGTTTAGTACGTTAAATTACGATTGTAAACTGTTTTCATAGTGTTGTTGACATGTGCATGTATGTGGCATGTACGTTTTTGATGTAAATTGTATTGCACCCTTTATCTCGGCTATAAAACTTGCACTTTCATTCAGACAAGGTCTTATAAATAAGTCCTTGATTCTGATGGGATCCCTGTCTGTAATTCATTTAAAGTACTCAAATATCGGTCACATAAAACAAAAATAAAGACGTGTTTACAAAGTGTAAATTTAAAATTCACTGGATTAAATTGTAGGTTGCCAGAATTTATTGAAGTACATGTATGTTATGTTTTACCGTTGAACTTGCTCAGTGCTTGTGACTGTATCTTGACAGCTAGTGTCCCGGCATTACACGTCGCCATCGTAATTAGAGACGATTTTTTAATATGATATCGTGTTTTCTCGCATTTTGACATTTTTTTTTCTGTAAAGTTAATTTACGAACATTTGATTTTTCATTGTTATCGATTTTGTTACAAGTAAATGTATAGGATAGGGTTGTTTCGTTTCTTGACGACTGCTCACTAGTTTCGTAGTCGTCTGATATCGTTAACTTGACTTTGAGGGGGGGTTGTAACTATTTAGTCAAGATATGCTTGACAATGCGAAAATTTTTATGAGAAAGTTATGACGAAGAGCCAAATACACTGTTGAACATAGCGTAATGTTTGCAACGATGTTTGTAATTCTTTTACTTATATCTACTTGTATTAATCTCATACTATCATCATGGAGTGTTTCTTTCATTTTGTTTGGTTGATTAGATTTGTATGTCATTGAGGGGTAAACCACTTCCTTGTAATGTATTGTTCGAAGTGATAAGAAATCGTTATCAGATATTGGCACGGAAAACTTATTATAAAGAATGTTTCTAAATGCATTCTAAGTACTTTATCATATAATTGCTATGCTTTAATCAACATTTCACACAATGCATTAGCGGCTTAGAATTCAGCTTGGTTCAAACATCAGTCTGTATTTGTTTTTCACGTGTTTGTTTATGAGTACTTGTGATGGTTATGTCTTTTCCTACTGTTCTTCAAAGTTTGATCAATTTCCAAGTGGGCACAAGTATTCATAAGCTCAATATGAAATTGTTGAAAATTTGGAAGTTTGATATCCGAAACTTGCATAAATGATGTAATACAGGTTGAAATAGGTCCGCGCCGTATCTCATTACTGATGAAAACTCGCATTTCTTTAAAAGGTCTTAGTATGAAAGGGAAACCTGCATTTTTCGATGTTTAATTTTCCCCGTTTGAGGCAACACCTTGTTGATCGTGGAGAGGTGTTGCATGTAAATGTATTTGGTATATCTGTTACACTAATATTTAAAACATTTAATATGTTTAAACATTTTATTATAATAATGTTTAAACATATTAAATGTTTTAAATATTAGTGTAACATATCTCTGTCTGTCCGTCAGCAAAAACTTTAACATTGGCCATATCTAATGCACTATCACAGGTAGAGCTTTCATATTTGGGATTTGGCCTCTGCGTTCCTTATGACAAGACCTTTCTGCTGGTACCAAATTAAGGTCAAGGTTATGGTGGCAGGCATCCTGTGGGGTCCTTCTGACTTTGTCTTTTCTCTAGTTACTGACAAAATCTTTGAACGACTTAAAGACAGAATAATCAGTAGCATGTATTTAAAATCTGGTAGGGCATTTACCATAGATAATGTCTACTGTCTTTTTGATGTGAAATGTCAGGACGGTCTTCGTGCAAGTTACATTTACTGTATAGATCAGAGCTTTCTGAAATAAGAGTTTCCTTGTCTGTCTGGCAGTCTTCAGGATATTTCTCCCATGAATTTTGACAATACGTGTCATAGTCGGAAACCCACGTTCGGTTGCGCTTCCCTTAGCTCAACCGAGCGTGGGTTTCCGACGATGGTACTTGGATTAAATGAAATAACGAACGTCTCTTGAGTGGTCATCGATGTTTGTGTGAATGTTTGGTTAATTGTTATATGGCGTTACAGAGGAGTGTTACCTCCTGCAAATCATATACCCTATTGTGGTGTTACCTCATCATTACTGAATGGGTACATTGTACAGTATAATTTTCATCAGTGATGAACGCCTTTTGCATGTGGACTGTTTAGTACATTGCACTGTGGTGTTGTATTACTGATGAATAGATCTATCCTTTTTTAACGTATTCATCAGTGATGGAAGCCTTTTGCAGGAGGAGTGTGGGATATGTTCTGTATTCTAGTGTTTCCTCATCACTGATGAACGGATGCAATGTGAAGTGTAATGTCTTCATCAGTGATGATTGCCTGTTGCTTGAGGATAGTGGAGTACATCATCGGTAGGTGCTTCTTCTTGGCAGGTGAACTGGTGTATCGTGCTTTGATGAGTTCATCAGTGATGAACACCTCTTGCTTGAGGAATGTATTGTGGTTCTCATCAGATCATTACCACTGATGAACATCTTCGTAAGGCAAACCGTACACAATTCTCTGATGTCTTCATCAGAACTAGACACCTCTAACATACGTCACAAGATACTTGGTGGGATTAACAATGCTTAGTAATTTACTCTAGGTGTTCTAATCATAATGGGAATTCTATTAATGATGTTGCTGTAGGACTTTACATTGAAACACCATATTGATTGAAGTCCCTGCTTGTGTTGTTATTCATTGCTTCTGTGAAAAATTCATTATGTGTAGGCGATTGAATTCTTTTCCTCTTTAATAGCAGTATAGATCCAGTAAAATAAACTCAATTAGCAGATGTGTGTTAATTATTCCCTTGATGGAATAAACAGTTATCAGCCAATCTTTGGAGATATTGATGAGTTGTAATAAGGATCTGAAAGCTTCATGTAGATGTAGAAGACTGTGAATTCTTTAACATTTTGATGGTCTTATAGTATCTAAAACTGCATGATTTCAAATAAATGTACTCAATAATTGTAGCATTTTGAATTTGAAAACGTGGTCATTGATAATTGTGTTGACATTTCCTATTTTGTCTACCATATCACAATTAGTATCTCCCATCTTTATAAATTATCAGCAAATGTGATTTTGTGCATTTAGTTAAATGATACTCATTCAGAATTATGATTTTTTGCATGTTTGACTGATTGAGTGAATGAGTCGTTATTTTTAATGCAAGATTATTTGACTTTTGTACTAACAAATTAAATATTTGTTTTATATATTTAGTGAAAAAAGATAAGACTTTAAAACATGTATTGCTTTTATTTGTCATTTTATACATATAAGAACAACACCACAAGACAAAACATGCCTACATTGTAACAAGTCATACCACTATACATCACTGCCTCATTCACACATATTGTTTTTCATACATGTTGGTAGTCAAGGTAGGTTTTATTTATTTATTTATTTATTTATTTATTTTTTGGTGAAAACAATACTTCTTTGTGTCTTACAGTGTCTGTGTCCCCTCCTGATAATGCTGGGAAGCTGGAAGATGTGTACATAGAGAGATTCCTTGGTAAACTGACTCCTGTCCAGGAGAGTGGCCTGGTACAATTGAGACAATCTTTACAGGAGACACATAAAGGAAAAGTAGGTGTAGAGAAATAATGTTTTCATATGTTCATCTGAGATTTAACTTATGGCCTGTTATTTTGTGTCCATCTCGAAATGACTGATTGTCAAGTGTCTGGCATTGCACATTTTGGCACACATTTTGATTATAATTTCATAAATAAATACTTTCTCAAATATGGATTTAATTGTGGTGGAAATCACAGTGAAATAATTGGGAGAAAATAAAGTTGGATCTGGTGAACCCTCAATTGCATTTAGTGATTTACAAAATAGTTAAATGCATTCTATTGTGATTCCAAATTTCTAAAATGTTTCTACAAAAGAAGAATAATGATTGTAATTTAAGATGGCTACATAACAAGTGTGTATTTCAATTATTATTATCATTGGGTTGGTAGACTTTTAAAGCTGATTTACAAGCTATGGAAATGGAAAGTCTCGTAGACTTTATGGCTTTTATAAGCTTCTCCAGGATTTATGGTTTTGCATTAAAGTTACATTGTTGACATTGACATTTCTGGTTAATTACTATGTCTTTCCTTACTTTATGTTTGTATTCTTAATCACAGATTCCAAAAGATGCACATATTTTACGATTTCTGCGAGCTCGAGACTTCAGTGTGGATAAGGCAAGAGAAATGCTGGTTCATTCTCTAGCGTGGAGGAAATTACATAGCATAGACAGACTACTGGAGACATATCAGCCCAGTGATATTCTAAATCAGTACTACAGTGGAGGATGGCACTATTCTGATAAAGGTAGTGTACTGGGTGCACATTATCACTACCCTGATAAAGATGGCATACAGATTGTATATTGTCACTGTGACAAAGGTGGCATATATATAGAGCAAACATTACTACTCTAATAAAGGTAGTGCACTGGGTGTACATTATCACTACTCTGATAAAGATAGCATACAGAATGTCCATGATCACTATGATAAAGGTGGTATACATAAAGCAAACATTACTACTTTGATAAAGGTAGTGTAATGTGTTAACATTATCACTACCCTGATAAAGGTGGCATACAGAATGTATATTGTCACTGTGACAAAGGTGGCATAGGTATAGAGCAAACATTACTACTCTGATAAAGGCAAAGTATACAGTGTGTATATTATTACTACTTGCATAGAGGCAGCGTTCACGGTGTATATAATCACTACTCTGATGAAGATGGCATATATAGAGTGTACATCATCATTATGCTGATAAAGGTGGCAAACAGAGTTTGCATTATCACTCCTGTGATAAAGTTATCCTGTCGAACATATGTTTAATGACTTTTATAAAAGTAAAACATATAGGGTGTATTAGAGAGTTCCTTTAATATCATCATTGATTGATCGATGGTGATTGTGATGATTTAGTACATGTGTATAACTATTCTCTTTAAAATAGATGGCAGACCTTTGTACATTCTGAAGTTGGGCCAAATGGATGTTAAAGGACTAATGAAGTCTGTTGGGGAAGAGGCAATCTTAAAACATGTAGGTCTAATCCGCAATTTTGAAAAATCAGATGAAAGACAATAATGGAATAGATATACATTATTATAATTATTATTATTTTTTTTTTTTTTTGCTTACAAATATGCTTTTGAAATAGTCTTTTTATTATAACTGGAATAGACTATCTGTGTATATATTTCTATAGATTTGTATAAAAAAAAAAACCCATTTTGTTTATCTAATACATGTATAAGAAACTGATAGATGAAAGTTTATATATTGAAATAAAATTTCAATCAAAATCATAATTTACTGATTTTTTCGATGATTCATGAACTATTTCCAGGTTTTGTATGTAAATGAAGAGGGATTAAGAAGAGCAGATGATGCCACACGTTCCCGTGGTTACCCAGTCAGGTACGTCAATCACAGAGTTTTAGTCTTTTTCATATTTGTCATTTAGTGTAATATGTAACCAGATGATCAATGGCTAATTATTGGATTTGAATTTTTTTTTTCCAACCTTGATTATTTTCAAACTTAGATTATCATTCATTTGCTCACTAGGAATTAGGCAGAATATTCAAATAACGATTACCCTGCTGTTATTGGCTTTGTCCATGCATAGCAACATTTATCAAAGTTTTTAAATCTGATTTTTCAAATTAAGTGGGTCTACCTCAAAACTGATTTACTTGCAGATTGATGACAAAGTTCTATTTATTACTCAGTTGGTATAAATGCCTTGCAATAAGTCATATTCAAGTAAAGTAGTTAAACGTTTTACTTTTAATGAAATACTGTTAAAAGATTTAAATATGCTTTTCAGACAGCATCACAATCATATTTTTTGTCAAACAGCATGGACAACAGTGTCAGAATCCTATGTCAATCTTGATAGCTTCAAATTTTCTGTAAGCCGGTGTGGCCTAGTGGATAAGGTGCTCGGCTCGTGATCGAGAGGTCGCGGGTTCGACTCCCGCCCGGGGCACACCGGTGTTCTGTCTTTCGGATGAGACAGTAAAAACCGAGGTCCCGTGTCACGGTAGGCGTGGCACGTAAAAGATCCCTCACTGCTTCGGGTGGGTCCGTTGCAAAGGTCTAAATTTGTATGCAATGCATCAGGCAGATGCCGTCACCATATACGTGAAATAATCGTGGAGTGACGTAAAACAATAATCAAATCAAATCAAATCAAATTTTCTGCGTACCTTCTTTGTCGTGTGATATTCATTGACTGTGTTGTAGTTGCACATTGTACAAAATGATTCTGTAGCTGTTATTGTGTACTTGACCAACGTGTGTATGCTTTTGTAAACAGGTTGTTGTTTGGTGTAGACATAAGTTGGAGGTAAATACACTGTGATATAGTGTTCAGTTGTTTTGTACCATTTCTTCATTATCTTTCAGTTGAACACAACTCTTGTATGACATTGCTTCCAAACAGTGATATTTTCCATAAAATCTGTCTCATTTCTCAGTTTTGAAGTATTGCATTTTTGCCTTCCTAGATTTATTTCTTTGAAATGTGCCCATACACCATGAAATGAAGCCTGAAAATTTCAAATTGTGTTATATAAGAAGCATGAAATTACACTTGTCTCGACTTACATTTTCTTGTCATTTATTTTCAGAATGCCCTTCTAAATCATAGAATGTTTCTTATGATCTAAATATTTTGATATCAGGATATTCTGCATCATCGCAAACCACAGTATTTTGAGTATGTTCCCCTACCTCATTTAGGAGAATGGGCTCGGAATACTGTGGTATGTGAGGACAGAAATTGGGGTGGGGGGTGTTTTTTGGTTTTTTTTTTTTTTTTGAAAAGTAAGAGATATGATGAAATCCGTCTATATCTAATAAAAATATATATATATATATATATATCATGTTAAAATATATAGATAACTGTATTTAAATATCTCATCTTTGCCTACATATGAATGATTCTAGAACGTCTTATTCTTTGTATATATGCACCTAGAATAGATAACTAGATTTATGTGGCATTTAGAAATGGAAGCTTCTTTATGTTTAATTCAAAGTCTAAACCAAAGACAAGGTACAAAGTTATATGCTTGATTTCTTCTGTATTGAAATGGATTTGTACAGTCATATATAAACACAAGTACCATACATGTTTGCAGTTGTACTCGTGTGAATATGTAATATAATGTATGGTACTTTTGTACATATCACATTTGTTATTGTACACATATAGAACATTCACATATATGTTTAAATAATGTACATGATACATATCATCGGCACATGTTACTTCATTTAAACCTTAATTTTCAATTATCTACATACACTTTTCACATTCATGAAAGACTGTGGAATTCTTTGTACATGCATTGTAAGAAATTTGGTACTGAAGTTTGTAGTTAAGGAAAATTACCTATTGCAACGAAGTTTATAAAGCATAATAGTTTTAATGTAATTTTAGAGATTTTGTAGTTGAAAATGTGTAATAAAACTAGAATATGATATATCTGAATTTCAATTTTTTTTTTTTTTATTATTATTATTATTATTATTTTTTTTTTTTTGTGAAAAAGGGGAGGGAGCGTATTTTAGGGTAAAATTTATACCGGCAGTCATAGGATCTGAATATTTATATTTAATTCAATAAAAGTTTCTGTCACGTTATCCTTATATACAGAATATAACTAACCACTGGCTCAAAGACCATAATAGTTAACGTAAATGTTAAGATATATTTTTATATTTCATTTCAGTGCGTGTACGTGTATTGTTGACTTGGAGGGACTGAGTATGAGACATCTTTGGCGACCTGGTATAAGAGCATTATTACGAATCATTGAGGTAGTGGAAGCAAACTATCCAGAAACCATGGGTCGACTGTTAATTGTTCGTGCTCCTCGAGTCTTTCCAGTGCTGTGGACATTAGTCAGTCCATTCATTGATGAAAATACTCGAAAGAAATTTATGTTTTATGGTGGCAATGACTTCCAGGGTACTAATGGACTAGTGGAGTTCGTTGATGAAAAATATATACCAGATTTTCTAGGAGGAGATTGCTATGTAAGTAATTAAAGCTTATTTAATCAACTTTTAGCTCACCTCATGAAGTGGGTGAGAGCATACCGGTATGCTATGGCCCTCTCGGCATCAGTGTCCATAATGTTAAGAAGTTTCATTTCTTTAATATTAGGCATAGGATATTCAAACTTACCAGTACACCAATGATGCATCTATATAATAAGAAGGAATCAAATTTCAGATGCTATTCCTGAACTACATTTTTACTCTCAAGTGAACATTTTGGTCCATCAGTCCATTAAACCTTGTCAGGATAATAATCTCTCTCTGCCTACTTGAATGAAACATTGTAAAGAAATAAGTTTATCATGGTCAAAATCCCATGAGATGAGCTTTGTAATCTTTAATTACACTATGTTTACATTAGCTTGCTGTTACCAGTTAAATTAGACGTTGCAGGCAAAATAAAAAAAATTATTTAATGCATAAAATTGTCAGAGGGGTCTGGTGTAATTAAGCACAGAACAGAAACTTGCTATCTCAATTCTTATTCCACAGGACTTGATGTGGTATTGGTTTTATGTAATGAGAGATTTTCTGCATGTATTCCTGTAGAAGTTTTCCACCAGTAGTATTTTTGTGCGAAATAATCCTTATTTTTTGTCAAGCAGGACTTCTAATTAACAAATGTGTAAAGCTTGAGATCTGTATAAAAAAAATATATATATATTTTTAAATATAGAGATAGATAGATAGATAGATATATCATTAACATTAAACAACTAATCATAAGAATTATAACATAAAACAGTAATCAATGAACAAGTTGGAAAGAATGTTAAAAATTATTTCTTCCATTTTTCAAACTTTGATGGTACATATATATGTTCTTTCAGTGTCATGTCCCAGATGGATGTCTGGTTCCGAAATCTCTGTATAAGGAGGAGTATATGGATAAGAGCCCAGAGGGACCACCTCTCAGCATAGACAGTTGTTACCTCACAAGCCTGCTGGCTAAAGATTATCCTCACGAGGTATGTCATAGTCAGCTGTTATCAACTAATACCCAAATATTGCCATAATTTTGTCTACAAAATGGGGTCATCTAGACTGTTTCTAGATACTTGTTGTATTGTTTATCCACAAAGATTAGAAAAGGATGCATTTTTATTATTAGTTTCTAGATTATAAAAAAACAAATATAGAAGAAGGAGTGAAAACACTTTAATGCTTTATTTGTTTCATTTGTACTCAATATTTCTTTTCATCATGGAAAATATTACTGATTTAATTTCGAGGTTAGAAATATGCTCAGCAGTAATAACGAGGTAACATAAAACAAGCACACAGTTTGTTGAATACTGATTTTTGCCTAAGCATTTTCTGTGACTGTGTTTATTTTGTTGACATAATTTTGTTTTATTTTCAGGTTTTAATTCAGGTTCCCCAAAAAGGATCTGTGATAACATGGGACTTTGACATACTGAAGGGGGATGTGACATTTACAGTATTTCGTTGTAAGCAGGAAATCTCGGCAGATCCATGCCACCAGCACCACATGAGTGGGGCCACTGGTGGTATAGGGTCTGTACAGTATATAGGCAAAAACATGCAAGTTGGACCTGACCTAAGCATTGTTGAGCCACCTCATATATGTAGAGATGGGGATAGCGTTCAGGTGAATATACTCATCATCACATATATAAAACGATTTAAGAGGGATGGTCAGATTTTGACCTTACCTGAATTTTTCTTATAGAAAAATAGAAAATGGAGTCTCTTCTACAGCACCAGTGACTGCCATTTTAAGCACATTTTCTGGTTCAAGTTCATATGGACTACTAAATAAAAATTTATATATGTATGTGATTCGTTCATTTGAATAAAAACTTGAAACTCCATGAATATCAAAGTCCCCAAACTTTTATATTTTTTTGTGGTGATGATTTTGGGATTTTTTATTCCAGTTTAATCAACCTCGTATTCTTTTTGTAATAATTTCTCTCTTTGTAGTACATTAGATGGGATGAAAATGATGAGTGAAGAGAACACTTGGTTTAAAAATATTATGATATGTATATATACGTTAGTTTATTGTATTGCAGGGATCTCATGTAGTGAGTGAATCAGGAAGTTACATTTTACAATGGAAGTATTTTGACTCTGCCAAAGCTGCTTTTGATTTTACGCTCGCAACACACAAATCAAAAGTCATGTATTACACAGAACTGCTTCGATCAGAGGCATTTAGGTAACCACTTATATTCTATAGATAGATATACTTACATGTATGCTTGAATTGCCAGTTTGGCGTTGAAATCATTTAATCCAGAAAAATTAAGTACCAATGGTGTTAAAAATATCTGTAAATGATTGAATAAATAAAGTAAGATAAGTAAATGGATATGTTTAAAGTAAAATTGCAAATATCTTGTAAATAACAGCTGCTTTTTCCGGTAGGACAGAAAATTTAAGAAATAGGAAAATGACTGATGCTTTGTGAATGTGGCACAGTGTATCATGGTGGACATTAATGGACCCCTGAAATCATGGAAATGCCCCACTTTAATTTGTTTAGGCAATTTTTGTAAGGCTATACATACAGTATGTACCACCTCTCAAAGGGTGGTATTTCTTTTAATGCTTCATAACATGTTTATGTTAGTTGATTAATTTCAACAACACCAAACTAACACCTATATGATATATTGGTATTTCACCGATACAGTAGTGTCCAGAGCTTACGGTATCATGCCTGTATGGTAGTGGCAAGTGTTTGGGTTATCACATCTGTATGGTGGTCAGTTCTAGGTTATCATGCCTGTATGGTAGTGGCCAGTACTTGGATCATTTTACACCAATATGGTGGTGGCCAGTGCTAGAGTTATCTCACCAAAATTGTAGTGGCCGAGGCCTGTGCGTGAGTTATCAGTGCAGTATGGTAGTAGTCAGTGGTTGAGTTATCACACCTAGGTGCTAGTGGCCATTGCTAGAGTGGTAAGTGATGAATGATACCACAGACCATCAGCTGGTACACTGACAGGCCATCTCACTTAATTTGACTGACGATTGAATCCTGATTTGACTGAAAAGAGAAGCTACAGTGAGTCCAGCATGGCTTTGTAGCCCATTTAGTACCAGGGTTGTTGATGCTTGTGTAACTACACTAATTCAGTACTGAAAATTATGTAAGGTTTTCTGTTCTTTCAGAGGATCTGTGACTAGCTTACAATCTTGCCAAAGTGGGTTTTCCTCGCTTAGTATAGGTACATCACAAGGGAGCAGGGCATCTCTTAGTAATGCATCCATTACGGACTCGTCATCAAATCCAAACAGGTAAGAAATTCCTACTTCATTTTCAAATTCAACAAATTGAACAGAATAACCCTATGATGATGACAGGATACAAACTTTCCCCAAGAGTCGCTTCTCCTTGTCATTTTGTTGATGGCTGGAGATTGGTCCAGTGTCTTCTTGTTCCTTATTATCTTGTAGGGGGAGATCATTCTCGGAGTGAAAATTGACTTCTGGTTTATTAATACCATAATACTCAAACACAGGTACATGTATTTACAAAAGAGGACTGGTTGAAATGATACTGTTGAAATTGAACTCAAATAGAAGTGTATTTGACCTAAATTGTAATGTAAATGAGATGGAGGATTAAAATCTAATACAATTGGAAGATAATGAAATATATTGATGATATACAGAATATAAATATACATTATTGCCTTTAAAGTCTCTTTGCCATGGTAAAATCAAACTTAACTTTCATTGACAAAGAGCACTCTCCCCTCATAATCATGTTCTTTTGAATGTAAATCAGAAGATACAGATTTTGTTGTAGAGATGACAACTCTACATGTCCTTTGTAAGGAGGCAGGCTTTGTGTAGTAAGATTTTGTTGTAGATATGATAACTCTACATGTCCTTTGTAAGGAAAGAGGCTTTGTGTAGTAAGATTTTGTTGTAGAGATGATAACTCTGCATGTCCTTTGTAAGGAAGCAGGCTTTGTGTAGTAAGATTTTGTTGTAGAGATGATAACTCTGCATGTCCTTTGTAAGGAAGCAGGCTTTGTGTAGTAAGATTTTGTTATAGAGATGATAATTCTACATGTGCTTTGTAAGGAAGCAGGCTTTGTGTAGTAAAATTTTGGCTTATAATGCAGGTGATTGGAGTTTAATGCCCACATTGCACCACTGTGTTAAGGAGGTTAATTATCTTGTGCTTTCACATTGCAATAAGTGAAATTTTGGTAAAAGCTATGTAAAACCCAATCAACCAACCAACCAAATCCTTTGTGGGTACCAATAGTGTAATGAGTACCATGCAGCATTTGAATTGTGGTGAAGGCTATATCTACGTGATGTTTCTGTGCCCCTTTATATGACTGAGAAATGTGGAAATTAGCTTGATACATGTACTTTTATGCTAAGAATTTGTGTATTCACTGTTACAGATTAAGAACTGCAAGATGACAAAAGGCTTCAAGTATTAGTATTAGTAACCAATCAATGCAACTGAGCCAACCTTAAGTGGAGAGTGCTATCAAATCTATATTTGTGAACACCAGCATCAGAATGTGTGTCGAGACTTTATGAGGTGATTCGAGGGGTCTTCCACAAAACGATGGACAAAAGATCCATGTGGCAGCAAATGAGCACTTACAGAGAAATGTTTCTTATCAAGTCTACAGAATAACCCAAGTCCAAGTATAGATTTTATCATCGTGCCGTGGCTGTTTTGAAGTATAAAACAAAATTGTCAGTATAGGCATTATGTGAGTGGCAAATCATGAATCGTTTGTAGAGTATGATTCCTTCTGCACAGTAGGCGGTGATAACTTGTGTGCCAATGCATTGGCACATTCAATATTCACCCCTCACTGTATCAGTTGGGCTTCCTAATCACATATTCATGCCAAGCAGTGGTTTTTTTTGTTTGTTTGTTTTTTTTTTCAAAGGTGCCTGTACCTTTGCATTTGTGAATTTTTTGTCCCATTTGTATAATGCTAAAAGGTCAGATTTTGGGAGAAATTAAGACAGATTTTGGGAAAAATTAATGAAATATCCATTAGGAGGGGTCCTTATAACGGAGCTGATTTGAAAAAAAAACACTGTTAAGGATAATAATAATTTTTAGTGCCAACATCACACAATCATATACACATGTTACTTGTTATTTATTGTACACTTGTTTCAGTACTGAGCATGGACAGTTTGTAATCCTGACAATGTGAACTCATGGGATATCATATAAATTGTAAACCTTAGATGCTTTCAAGTATCAAAGTACTGAGGAGCTCTTCAGGTTTTCATTTTTGTCTTTTTCTGACTGTGTACCAGTGCATTTTTAAGTGTAAATTAGGGGCAACTGTTTGTGCAATCCAAATAGTGACTTTGTCTATACAAATTATGATAGATGACAAAGATTTTAAGAAATATACTGGCATTATTGCGACAAAGGTTAAGGTCACAAAGTCAAAGATGACGATCACTGACGAAAAAAATATGGAAACTTTCTGAAGCAGTACATAGTGCTGTCCCATTTAAATTCAGATGATAGGGTATTTCAGTTTAGACATCACTTCATGCCTTTTTATAGGACAGTAACATATTTGCCTGATTCCAATGAATAACTTGGTCAAGTTACAGATCATGGATTTTAATACCATTATGTTTTCTTTGAATATCGTAAAAATTCATTTATAAAAGTCTGGTAAGAACATATTTAGAATATATTGTATGGTACAGGAATGATATTGTCATATTTGAATTGTTTCAACTAATTATTTGAAACACTTTCAAAGCATGTTCTTTGTGTTTCTTTATTTCGTCATGGAATTGTTTGCTGAAGCATATCAGTTCAAAGCTTTAAGTATTTATTTGAAAGAATTTGATTTATATCTAGATCTCTTTATTGATTTCTTTGAATATGCTTTTTGATAACATATTAGAATTTATGAGATTTTTACACAAGGATAAGTCTCTTTTGGTTAATTGACATTTCTCATCTTTTTGGAGTATTTAAAACTCCTACAATATATTTTCATTGTCTCATGCACTTTTGGTATTTGACAAATGATCTTATAGGCAAGTTTTACTGGTCTTTTTCATTTAGTTCTTATCTACATCTATTTGTTTTCAGAAATATACATCAAATTGCAATTATTTTTCTGTTATAAATTTAATTTTCATAACAATGATTTATAATCATTATCAATTGGTATTTGGTATCAGTAAGTGGTGGTTTGGAATTATTTTGGCAAATGCATAATCACTTGTGTTTTTGTTCTGAAACATACAAATATACAGGTAATGTGATATTTCAACTGAACTCCATATTGATAATGATGTTAGGCCAAATAAAATTAATGTTAAGTTCCTCGGGCATTTTTTATCAAATAATGATGAGGCAAGTTTTTTGTTTGTTTGGTTTTTTTCATTTTTAAATCATCGATTTTATAACGTAAATTTTATGCTTATTGGGAAAATAAAAATTGGAAAATATTGATTTAAATCACATCATTCAATATAAGCCAATATTATTCATTATTGTTTGAGCGAGATTCGTTGTTGCTCCACACCTGAACTGTACAGTGATCACGTTCATTTTAGTCCCCTTCAACACGCTCAAACATTGATGTCATTTGAATGTTTTAAAGAAAAATTAAATCTGGAAACGCGAGAAAAAGTGGACACTGAAAATCTGGAAAACCATATATAAAAATTTCCTATGCGTAGCCAAGTTTAGTAATGTGGCGATGCCTGAGAAACTAACTTTTGATTTTATTGGCCTTAACAACTTGGTTCATGTAGTAAAAACAGTTTGCTTCATTAGTACTTTTGATGATCTTTTTAATGAAACACTTATAAATGATTTGGATATAACGAATGGGTTAAGTACTTTGATAAAATAAGAACAAATTATTTATTTGATGCAATCGTTTGATTACTGAATTTGTTACTGAATCCAAATTCTTATCATGATGAAGTAAGAAAATCATTATCTGTTTGCTTAGTAAGTTTTCCCAAGAACTTTGAGATGAACTTCCACGGAATGCATACTTTACACATTAAAGTGTTTGAAATGAAATCAAGGTATTGAATAACATTGCACTTTATACCATTGAAGTAGAGATCTCATATTTCATATTCTGAGAATATATCATTTGTACAAAAATAAAGAAATTGTTATGTTGGACATCTCAGTTATCAGAGCTCGGGTTATTTGACACCATGCTGACATTATCATGACCTGTATACTTGAAATACATGTAGATAATGCAGTATTTTATATATTCCACATTTATCAAAACTGCCAAGAGGAGTCCATAGCCTCTCCTACACACTTTGTATAGTAACTTTAATTTTCGATGTCTGCATATCAAGGTAATACATGTATATATAAACGTCACTGATCACATATCACTGTAGTCAGTTGACCACACAAATAAGAAAAGAGAATAAAAGAATTCTGTGTTTTCTATTCTGCTTTGAAATTCTGAAATATTACCACACTTGAAGTGACTACAGACAAATATTGACGTTTTAATAATAGAATTTCAATTACGAAAAATCGAAGTGCAAATTTAATTTTTAAGTATTGAGTACCGGTAAATATCAATGCTTTCCCTGTGGCTTGTTCACTTGTACTCCTTTTGCTTTAACTAATCTTAAAGAATATTGTTCAGATCATGTGCCTACGGACAAACAACTTCACTTAACTTTAAGATTTTATAATAAAAGATACAAAATTTGGAAATGGCCTTTTGAATTAAAAGACACAGCACAATTTTTATACCACTCTTTTTCCCTCCTCTGTGGACTACCTTAATAGACAAGGGCAGATAACTCATTGAAATAGCCTAAGACACGGTAAACAGCAGTGTGTTTTGTTTAATACACTTGATCATGTGTCCCAATACAGTTATTGTATTTGAAAATCCAGTAATACAAGGAAAAGAAATAGTAATAAAATGAAGGGGTTTTATATAAACAATTTTCATTTGTACATGTAATTTCACATATATTGCAGAACCTTCTGTATCAATCTTCACAAAGTTATATATATTCATAACCCCACCTTTGTGTGCCATAAAGTACTTTCAAATTGGTCAGAATAACTAAATGATGGTACCATTTCTCATCTAACTTCTATTAATAACAATGGAAGAAATATTTAACAATGTAAAGGTGCTTTATTTTTACTGAAACATCTTTAAGAAGTAAGCTTTAGAAAGGAGAAATTTAGTTTCATTTAAGGGTTTTAGTTTTAAATGGTAAACAAGTTGTTTGTTGCCACTAGGATTGCATTCTACAGGTGTAAAGTTTTAAAGTGTTTTGGAAGCTTGTCCCTGGTAAACACATTTTTTTACCCATATGTTTCTGTTGTCTGTCATCATAGTTTATTTAGAGTCATTTATATCCTTTTTCTGGGGAAACATCTTTTTGGATTGCTTTTAGAAGAGAAATAACCTAAATGAGAAAAACTTTGGAAACATTTGAAATGTTTACACTCGTGGAATGCAGCCCTGAATTTTATCAACATTGTATACCACAAGTGGCCAGTGACTGTGTTTTAATTCTGGACTGTTGCAATATTTTATCGTATTTGATTATTGTTATACGATTTAGATCAAATTGTTAGTGATAGTTTGTTGTATGAAAGAAATGTGTATTCAAATATTGTACGAGATGTGTTTTTCAGTAATGTGAGATACATGATGAGATATTGTATGAATGAAATATTCAAAGACTTTATGTCAGCATTGTATGTATGACATATTCATTGAGATACTCTATGTATGAGATACTCATTGAGATGTTGTGTGATATATTCATTGAGACATCTGTGAGATATTAATAAATGTGTATATTGAATGTATGATACAGTTTAAGGTATTGTATATTGTTAGTGTGAGATACTGCATATAAAGGATATACATATTGAGATACTTTATTAATGAGATACTGTATGTGATATTTATGTCACATGAATAATCAGCACTTAGATACGTTATTTCATGGATCAGTATTTTTTGCAATTGGTGATTATCATAAAGTCAATCTTTTTATTAAGGTACAGTTGAAATTGGAACCATTGTATGAAATATTTACAACATGGTACTTTTCATATTTCTCCACCAAGTGTAAAGTTAGATCTTCCCTTGCTTCACTATCTCTCGTTTCCTATATTATTTTACTCAGACACTGTAATTGTTTAATCATATTGTTTTCATCATTTTGCTTCGTTCACCATTGCCCATACAACAGTCACAATGCTGTAAGTTAGAACTCTACATCTACTAATAGTTGATTTACTGTTAACTTTGTTACGCTCAATTTATTTATAACTTGTTTTATCAGTGAATTATTTATGTATCTCATGACAGAATATCATTGATCTATATCAATCTAAATAAATTATTAAAACTTATTGTTTATAGTCTTTGGTTATTGTCATCACTCCTCTTCTGGTATCTGTCCACCTGGTGTTAACTTTTTATACTTTGGACTTCTTCTTTAGAACCACAGGATTTTAATGAAACTTGGTAGGGATGAAGAACTAAAGGTTCCCAACAAGTGTTGTTGTTTATTTGGCCAGATTCATTATGAGTTGGATACAGGACATGGTGACATAGACTCTAGATGGTACTTTCCTGTGAGCAAAATATACTTTAGGGCTGCTGCATAAATCAACAAATCAAATACACCAGAATGATTTTGAAGGGTGTCTCAAGAAAAGGTGTTGTTTATTTCATTAATTTATGTATTTTTTTTTTTTTTTTTTTTGTATGCTCGTCATAGACAGATATTATGGTATGGCGTTGTGGGTCATTGTATCGGTCTCCACCTTGTTAACACACTACAGACCATACCGTTAAGGCTAGGACTTTTAAACTAAGTAATTTATTCCTAGTGGCATGAGGATGAACCCTATCAATTTTCAATATCAAGGTCAAAGGTTAAGGTCATTCTGGGAGCAAAAATAGCAAATTTTTAAGAATGCAGCTTGTAAACAAAGTACAGACCAAACTGTTTAAACTAGAATTTTTAAACTTTACACGCTTATTTCTTTATGACTAGAGGATGAAACCTATCGATTCTCAAGGTCATATCTGCAAGGTCAAGGTTGCAGTTCTTATGTCAGATTAATATCCAGGCCATAACTTTTTACACTGTGCATGGATTTGAATATTTTACAGAATTGTTGCCCAGGACCAAAGGATGTGTCATGACCTTACTCAAATGTCATATCTTCAAGGTCAAGGTCACAATGCATATAATGGGTAAGTCTTTGTGCCATAACTTTTTACCCCTTGCATAGATTTCAGTAATATTTCACAGAATTGTTGCCCAGGACCCAAGAGTGAGTCTTGTCCTTGAACCAAGGTTATACATGTATCTGCAAGGTCAAGGTCACAATGCGTACAATGAATAATTCTTTGTTTTGTCTGGGCCATAACTTTTTACCCCTTGCATAGATTTGAGTAATATTTCACAGAATTGTTGCCCAGGAATCAAGTGTGTGTCTTGACCTTGATGATTATCATAAAGTCAATCTTTGATATTATCAAATATTGTGATGTCGCATTTCATAATAGTAACATCAATTACTTTTGGTCGATTAAAAATTCTCATGAAGTTATAGACAAACTTCTTTCGCTAAATTTCAAAGCGACTCAAATTTCTACATTTGATTTTTCTACACTTTATACATCTCTGCCTCATGATTTGATTAAAAGCAAGTTGCTGTCTCTTATACAATGGTGTTTTCACAGAGAATCTAAAACGTACATATGTACTTCCAATAACTCCGGATTCTTTTCCAACAAACAATATACTTCATATAAATATTGGACTTGCAAGGAATTATGTAAAGCACTAGATTATCTCATGAATAATATTTTTGTGCAATTTGATGGCAAGATATATCAACAAATAGTTGGGATTCCTATGGGTACTAACTGCGCGCCTCTGATAGCAGATTTATTTCTTTATTGTTATGAGAGGGATTTTATGGTTTCTCTTCAAAAATCAAAACGTTTTGACCTCATTGACAAATTCAATAATACTTGTAGATATCTGGATGATATTTTGGTTATCGACAACCCTGAATTCGAACAATTTATATCAGAAATTTATCCACCAGAGCTCACATTGAATAAAGCTAATACTTGAGATAAATCTACACCTTTCTTAGATTTAAACATCAAAATTATCAACCACCTAATATATACTAATATTTATGATAAACGTGAGGATTTTGGATTTCCTATTGTAAATTTCCCTTACTTGGATGGCGATGTTCCTCGACTCCCATCATATGGTATCTATATATCTCAATTAGTTCGATTTGTCAGAGGCTGCACCGATGTTTTGGACTTTCATAAACGAAATTTACAAATTACTACTAAACTTTTAACTCAGGGTTACAGATATCACAAGTTAAGAAAAACATTCGGCAAATTCTTCAGATCTTATTCAGAACTTCTATCTAAATTTGGAAATATTTCTTTTCAACAGTATGTATCCAATGGAATTTCCCATCCTTATTTTTACGGTGATCTCGTATATAAACTAAGGAAAGAAAAAGGCTCCGATAACGTTATTTTATCATGTAATAAAATAATCAAACGTCTTATAAATAGACAATATGATATTGAGATCATCAAAAAGACTATAGGTCTTGTATTTGGCCCCTCTACAGCCTTATGCAGACTTTTACTTGAACGTTGCACGCTGACTAACAGGGCGGTGGGGACTATATGACGGGCCTTGTCCAAACCTCTCTCAGACGAGACATGGTCCTGAACCTCGTCCCCTCTGACTGTTAGTCGGGACTCCTACAGATCTAGGGTCTTAGCTCGCTTTCAGACTGGCAGAGCACGGTTTATCATGTTGATGTCGCATATATTTTTATACCATTATGTATTTTACAATACCTTACGTGTTTATATTTTTATGACCTCTCAATATGCGATACCTGTTGACCCTTGTTCTTAACATGGAGGATTGTTTATAAATTTTTAAATGTACGTCCTTTGATTGTTCTGCTGTTACGGTGAGTGGGAAGGTGGGCCCGTAAACCGGTTAACCACACCATTTGTTTGGCTTTTGTCAAGTTAAATGACCGTCCTAAGTCGGTATCGTAATTGCACTACAATCAAATATTTTTGTAATGTGATATATGTTCTAGTATATTATTTATATTCATGTATTGTATAGCTCTATGGTGACTTCTGCCACATAACTGAGCCAGTAACTCCTCTTTTTTCTTGAATCAAAGTAATATCTGCAAAGTCAAGGTTACACTGCATATGATCAGTAAATCTTTGTCTGGTCCATAATTTTTTACCCATTGCACGGATTTGAATAATATTTCACAGAATTGTAGGCAAAGGGAGAATGTTTCTATACTTTCATCCCTTCAAACTAAGTGACAGGCGTATTATGTCACGCTGGGACTTGATTTCGATATATTACGATGTTATGTTTGTTTGTTTCATTTCAATTTTTTTCTTTTATTTCTTTCTTTCGCTTTTGAGCCCATTTGAGGCGAAGGCTCATGTGAGATATTGTCAAAAGTGCGTCTGGTGTAAAATTTCACATTTTAAACTTCTTCTCTATGACCACAGAAGGGATTTTGATGAAACTTTGTAGGTATGAAGTACTCAAGGTCTCCTACAAGTGTTGTTGGGGGGTTTTTGGACATCCTTCAAGAGGTAGATCCAGGAGGGGGGGGGGAATACTTCCTTCTTCAGAGCGGCTGCATAGATCAATAAACCAATTTTCTAGGAAATGTTTTAACTACATTTTTGTATAAAAGTTTTGATGCTTTTTGACATCTTTTTGACTGTCACTTTTGCGCATGTTATGGTAATTCTTTTTAATTTTTTAAAGGTAGGTTGCTTAGGATGTATCCCTTTTTGTGTATTTATCAGATATTATGAAATTAAATTGTAATTGTAAAAATATGTATTTATGTATTAAAAAAGAGTGGCAAGGGCGCTAAACTTTACGTTATACATGTATGAAGATTTGATGGATTCTTCACACCAAATGGAAGGATTTTGATTAAACTTGGCATGAATGAAGTACTCGGTGCCCGTTATCGCTAGATATGAGAAGATTCGGTCCATGGTATGGTAAAGTATGACAAGGGAGGTAATATATTTTGTAAAATGTAAGTTTGGATGGGTTACTTACAATGAACTTAATGTTTGTGTTTGAAAATGTTCTTCAATACTGATGTAAAATTTCTGTTAAAGGATACTGTTTTAGAAAACATTCTGAGCCTTTCTAAGTTCATCATGTGCTCAAATGAGCGGTATAGAGTCTTTTCAAAAAACAAAGTTATCTCCCAATAGGGACGGAATCTGACGTAAAACAATTGTGCCGTCATTGATTTCCCTACGGAAACATCATTTCTGGACCATCATTTCCCTGAATTTTAAACCAGTTTCCGTAGAATTTGATGCCGTAACAATTACTTTATGTTAGATACCATCCCAAATGGGAGGTAACTCTGTGTAACGAAAACATCGAATAGGCCAATGTTGGTCTTCAGTTAAGTCGTAGCTCAGATAAGTTAAAATGAGTGAAGAGAGAACGTATATATGGAATTTCTAATGGCAATGCAGCTATTATTAGTTTTTATCACGTACCTTAATTATCATCAACTGATATCTATATTCTCTTCCATTTTCACAGCAGATTGTATGAAATTGTACTTGGAATCGTCTACACATGGGAGCTATATATTGCATTGATTGATTGATTGATTGATTGATTTTGTTTTACGTCACACCACGAATATTTCACGTATATGGTGACGGCATCTGCCTGATGCGGGGCATACAAATTTTGACCTTTGCAACGGACCCACCCGAAGCAGTGAGGGATCTTTAACGTGCATGCATACCACGACACGGGGCCTCGGTTTTTACTGTCTCATCCGAAAGACATGACACCGGCATGACCAGAGCGGGACTTGAACCCCGGCCTCCCGATCAGGAGTCCGACGCGATACCACTAGGCCACGCCGGCTTACTGTATATTGCAAGTTAGAAAATATAAAACATGATTATCCACTGGGGCCACCTTTCAGTAATGCTGTCATCGGGCAGATGGAGAGGGTAATTCCTGCCGAAAACCACCATGAAAATTTTTTGTAAGGAGGGTTGGTTGGTTTGAGAATTCTTTTAAATCCAAGGTAACTACTCGGTTTGGTGACAAAAACATCCATGGCCATAGGAAATGGAAAAAGGTTAAAAAAAAATGTCACAGAATATTCAATTACACAGCACTTGTAGTACTTACCAGGGACGGTGTTTTGAAAATCTGCATGTTTTAGATTAAAACTGTTCAATAAACCAGCTTAAGTTTAATGTCTTCGAATTTAGTTTATTCTAACATTAATATGAAATATACTTTGATTACGGTTATACGTATCAAGGCAGAGTTACACAAAAGGACAAATGCCTGAACTTGGCTAGGTTGGTCTTAGGGTTGTAAAAAGCTAATATTTCTGACAAAGTTCTTATCTAACGTTTGTATAATTTTGCATAATTCACCAACATGTGCACTTTCTTTACTAAATTTGTATGCTGTCTCACCCTAAACCAAAGACTGAAATAGTGATAACCCAATCTTTTCACAAAATTTCGACCACTTGGCCTTTATCAAGTGACATAAACGATTTATACTCTTATGGTTTATAACGTTAGCATATATTTTACAGAGTTTATATCGTTTACTATACATGATAAAAGCCTAGTAGTCAAAAATTTGTGAAGATTGTGTTTTTATTTATTATATAACGACTTGTCTACGGAAGATTTACTTTACGTACTATACTATGTCTTTCGTTGTTAAGTTTAAACAATCGGCAGCCACTTCATGTATTTTAATGAAACTTGGTAGTAAGTTTCTATACTAGATTTGTGGTTAAAAAAGTCCTGATGGCCTTCAGAATGGAACCAGGATGGGACAAAGTACTTCGAAGTGGATACTTTCATTTCAGAATTATCTTCCTACGGACTGCATAGAATGGAAAACAAGCGTTATACTACAAATGTTCAGAGTAACGAGAGTTATGGCACATGACACTTAGTCATCGCTACTTCTCCTACTCCAATATATTGTATAGAATAAAAAAAACAAAAAAACAAAAAAAAAAAAAAAAAAAAAAAAAAAAACCAACAAAATAATAATAATAATAATAAAAAAACAAAACAAACAAAAAAAAAAATATCACCTCGACCTAAGAACAACAAGTGTAAATGTACATGCAGGGCAGTAGTTTTTTTTTTTTTTTTATTGTATAGAATTTCTTCGTGTTCGTATTATGGCTTGTCATTGCAATTTTTTTCTACAGGATCGCATGGCAATGAATCTAACTTGCCACATATGTTTACTACATGAAGTGTAGATCTGCATGAAGGGATGTACTTCTCGTTAGACTTATTTTACAGGAGTTACAACTCTCGAAAGTTGGAATTCATATATACATGTACATTATAGCCTGTCACATTGTCACCGACAACTCTTTTTTTTTCAAACTATAAATACTACTCCGAATGTTATGAACAGATTGGCTCGGTACAAGCGTACGACTCTTTTGTGAAATTTTACCCTGTTCGTCTCCAGTTAAGGAAAAGATGGCATTGCTGTGTCACTGCATGGATTTCGATAAAACTCGCTTCAAGAGTTGTACAACCAATGAAGCCGGTGTGGCTAAATGGACGAGGTGCTTGGCTCGTGACCGAGAGGTCCCGGGTTCGACTCCCGCCCTGGGCACAAGTCTTCTGTCTTTCAGATGAGACAGTAAAAACCGTGGTACCGTGTCACGGTAAGCTTGGCACGTAAAAGATCCCTCACTGCGTCAGGTTGGTCCGTTGCAAAAGTAAAAATTTCTATGCGATACATCAGGCAGATGCCATCACCATATACGTGAACTGATCATGGAGTAACGTAAAGCAATAGTGCAACCAATGTGTTTGCGCAAACAAATTATAATATCAAAATTTTACGATTTCAAATTGAACTGGCAGTGTAACATATGATTTAGACCTGTTCAAGTCCTTCTATTTTATGTTTGTATTTCCAGTTTCAAATAGAAAGGAATTGTATTGAGGAAAAGGAATAATGTCTTAGTGCGTTTCTTCTCAGAATACTTGTAAAAATTTTGTTAAGTGTCACGCATTTCATATATTTTTTATATTGGTAATTTAATCCAAGAAAGATGACTACCCGATATTCCTAAGGTCCGATAGTTTAAAGGCCCGATTGTCCGAAACTCCTGCAGTTCAATTACAAGTGCAAAGGCCTAACAGTCTGAAAATCCGATAGTCCAAAGACCCAATACTCCTAAGGTTTTTTAGTGCGAAGGCCCGATACTCCGAAGGCCTGATTATACAAAGATTTGATGGCCCTGATAGTTCGGAGACCCAATAGTACCAAAGTCCAATAAATCGAAACTCCAATAGTCAGAAGGCCCAATAGTCCGAAAGCAAGAATTTGAAGAAAAATTGTATACATATGCACCCATCAGAAGTGTCTAGAATTGCACGATTTCGAACTTATTGTATATAAATTACACTGGAGTTATCTGCTCTTGCTTACTAGTCTATATACAAATATTTTAAGGAGAGGACCCCAACTCCTCTTTCCGATACAATTCTCAAAAGTGGTAAAACCATAATATCGTTTCTTAAAAGTAGCATTATCTCCCCTTCTAAAAACACTGCCGCAACCCATATATATATATATATATATATATAAATTTAGTACTTTGCAACGGACCCACCCTAAGCAGTGAGAGATCTTTTACGTGCCACGCCTACCGTGACACGAGACCTCGGTTTTTATTGTCTCATTGTCTCATCCGAAAGACAGAACGCCGGTGTGCCCAGGGCGGGAGTCGAACCCGGGACCCCTCGATCACGAGCCGAGCACCTCAACCATATATATATATATATATATATGCTATTACACATAGTCTTTAAATACTATCACAACATATCAAAATTCGAAATATACCTGTCCCTAAGCAACTCCCCACCCCATTTTTTTTTTACTTGCTAAATTTGGATTGCAGTCGGAAATAAATATTATGGCCTTTGTATGCATGAAAGTAAATTTTGCCGGCCGAGCCCATCTATGGCAACAAAATTTGCCATCCCCCTTCCCCTTTTTTCCCCAGGATCAAATGCTATACAATGTAACTTTCGGAATTGAGAATTGGAGAATTGGCTTACAAAATACAAACTTCGAATACACTTTCTAGTTAAATTCTAATTTTAGCCAGTAGACCTTTATGTTAGATTGATCTTCGAACAATCGAATCTTCGAACCATCGGATCTTCGGACTAAAGGACCTCCGAACTATTGGGCCTTCGGCCTATCAGGACTTCGGACTATCCGAACTTCGGATCATCGGACTATTGGATATCTTCGGATTGTTGGGTCTTCGGAAAATCATAAAGAAACCATAAAATTACTGATCTGCTTATTCATTTTTGGATTCAAAAATCCTCGTGTACAAAATGTCATTATAGTGTTATTTTATTAAACTTTTTTAAGCCGAAGCACAATTTAAATCGATAAAAATATATACAATTTCGAATTGTTTTATTGATCTTCCCCTCGTAGTAAATTTGTTGTATCACCACGAAATTAACACCGCATCATGTTTATTACAAACACGCCGACCCCTGTGAAGTTACTTTATGCATCGCTACAGGAACTTTTGCCCGCCCACTTTACCAAAACCGGCGGATTGAACTCTGTCGGCACCCCGTCATCAGAAACTGAGTGGCAGCCATGGTTGTAGACTAAGGTCGCAGTCAGTCGTACAACATCACTTCCATTTTTCGCTATGGTGGATACATACCCATCGACCCAGCTTCTTATGAACTGGGGGGTCTACCTTACCCTTCCCGACGGTCAGGGTGGTGTCCAAGGGGGACAGAGCATGTACAGCGACCCTTGGTCCAGCCCTGTTTCGACTATTAACACCGTAAATACAAGATTATTCGGTCACAGTTTAGCACAAGACTGGAGTACTATAAACACCGCAGTAAGTATATAACATCTATATTTACTTACATCTATATTTACTTATCGCCTTCTAATTAAAAAGTAAAACGTACGGCCATAAACTTACATTCTGAAGTTGAAGTAGTGTTCAAGAACTTTTTCTTTCCGGAAGAACTTGATATCTCGGTTTTAATACAACTATCATTTATACATTGCCGAATGTAATTAACCGAAATATCATATTTCGGGATATCAAAGATTATCGCTTCAATTTCGTCAATTTTTCTTCATTCTGCATCTTGAAACTATTTTGAGTTCGCTAAGATTTGTTTATTACACACGTTGACATATTTCTGAGATAAGTACTGCCATATCCTATTTCGCGATTCTGAATTTCTCTACTTGCTCTGCCAGCTGTTCTGCATCAGAACGTCTGTAAGATCAAGCACTGCAGGGGTTACGCTGTCCAGAATTCGCAGTATCTTGCGCCATCATCACTGAAGATGTAGACAATGGTCAAAGCTTGGACCCCCTGCGGTGTTGACGTATTGCGTAATGTTAACCTTGATAGAGAGCCGACTTGCGGGCGTATGGAAGACTGCCTTTCGGGATGCGTTTGATGAGTCAACAATTTCCTAACATAACATTTCGTTTGTATATACTATCAGATGCCATAGCTTTTTAATATCCTGAACCTATGGCTATGAAACTTCCATAGGTAAATGGCCTCGAAAGATATCGCATATATTTATAAGCTGACCCCGAAAATACTATTCAAAGGTTAAATTTTGTCCTTCAAGAAGGATTGGAAGTCTTGGTCATTTTTAGTGTTATTTGTTTAAAGTGCTTAAGCATATTCTACTATCTTTATTAATATTATTATTATTATCATGATTATTATTAAGAAGTGGATGATGTGGCATTTCACTAGCTGATTTTTTTTAACATTTTCTCGAAATGAAGGAGGGGTAGAGATGTCCGGTCATTTAAATGCTATGATTGTAAGTAATTACGATATTAATTGCAAGACAGCCATCGAACACTCACATTTAAAACAAACATAAAATACTAAAGTAAAAAATATACATACAAAATCAGAGTATATTTAAAGTTGAATAAAACATATGCTTTTATAAAAATGTGAAGTACATCATGAAATAGAAGAAAAAATCATGTATGAGACATGATGTAATGGTGTATGTTTGATTCTCAGATTGGGCTACGATATTCACGGTGTGACCAAAACGTGTTGGAAGCGACCCCCCCCCCCCCCCCCACACACACACACACACGCACACACACACACACACACACACACACACACACACACACACACACACACACACACACAAACCAAATGTTTTACCAATCTTTGAAGTGAAACAGTGCTCGTGTATTAATTTCTTTAATTAACTAAATATCAAAGAAAAAGTCCTCTGAAAACATCATTATAACTACAGTTGTTCGTATTAGATATAAAACGCGGGCTAAGGTCAAGGCACTGTACCACAGGTCGAAAGCGTTGCAAAACATTCTGTTTTGCCAGAGAATTTTTAGAAACGTCACGAGTCACTCTTGTGACGTGTTGAATCACCGGTTGTAAAACAGTAGTCAATAGTTCGTACACGGCAACGTGTGCTAACCAGATGTGGCGTACCAAATGTATTAACATATTTCTTTGTATTTATCGTAAGGAATACTTAGTAGAATTGAGAACCGAAACAATTTTGCCGGAAGAAGATATGTTTTTTTTTTATCATTTTCGAAGTCCGTGTGACAGCACACTAAGATCTAAATGATTTCAAAAATGATCCCCGAAACATTCCGAGGATAACCTGGGAGATAAACTCGGTGGTCATCATAGACCTAATGTAACATTGCTGACTTATATTTTGAACACAAGATATGTAAGAGTCATAAATCTGCTGAAATTCATTCTTATTCTTATAAATCTTCATCAAATTTTATATGAAAAACAGATTTCAAATACCGAATTCTTCGTAGAAAGCGATTATAAATCCCGAAAGTTACCCTCAAACAAATATGGTGCAATTTGGGTCATGTGACCAATCCTACTTCGAGGATTGACGTATTAGGTAACACATTAAACCTTGAACTGTTTACTTCTGACTGAAACTTAATTAGAGTTACTTCCCTTGTCCGCCATCTTTGAGGCGAGGTGCAGTGGGAGTTTTGCTTCTTATTCATACTAGTTCTATTTAGTTACTTTTAATATGTTTAATATATTTACACTTCTATAAAATATTTTAATGGTTTCAAGTTTTTCATAAGAATCGCAAAAAAAAAAAGTTTTGGAATATACCTCCAAGATGGCAGTAAGGGAAGAAACTGAATTAAGGTCACAACAAAACCATATATGATATATCATAACCGGTGAACCCATCCCTTTAACTTTTATAGGAGTCAATGTATTAATGTTATATATATATATATATATATATATATATATATATATATATATATATATATATATATATATATATATATATATATATATATATATATATATATATATATATTATTCCCAGTACTCATGGCTAGAGCTATCAAAAATAAAAAAAAAAAACGTTGCAGGTATTTTAATTTATATGTTTATCAATGTATTTTGTTTATGGTATATGATATATAACATAAATATATGCAAGAGTACATAGTTTATTGGTATGAATATTTTAATGCTGAATCTGTAAAATGTATTGGAATGAAATTCACAGTGGACGATATGTTCTGTCTATCACCACCTTATGTGTATAATGGGAGTCGATATTATGCTTCATAGTGGAGAGTCGTGAGTGCGAGTCTGACTGAGAACTCTATTTAACTATCTCCCGTTAGATTCGGTCTAGTGCGACTAAAAGCGACGAAATCGTCAGTAAATACGTTGTTTGTAATGCTTTTGTTTCCTTGTAGCCTGCATACCAAACCACTGTATCCACTACTGACTATGGCATAGGGATTGGCGAGCTGACGGACCAGTTTTGTGACCTATCTCTATCCATTGATAGAAAAACACAGAAGAGACCCCCCAGTACATATTTATGTCATCTATGCTTCACCAAGGGACATTACATCAAAGACTGCCCTCAGGTAAGCTTGGTTCTTAACATGTAGGCAAGATGTAAATCAGTGGCGGATTAAGGATTTCCGAAAAGGAATTTTTGTTGAGAGGCACGTGAAAGTCAAATATTGGCCAAAATACTCGGCCATTTTGGATGCCAAATTTTGAGTTTTATTCATATTATTTGAGTGTTTTTAACCTTATCATCTATATATGCCTTGTTAATTTGAGGAAAAAAGGGGGGGGGGGGGTCTAAATCCGTCACTCACGATCACTTAAGTGGTGTGGAAGGTCATCATCATTGTTATAACCATTCTTCTGATGAGATAGTAAACATACAGTAACTCATTAATTTAAAACATCTTAATGTAAAGCGTGTGGCATTTAAAACACGTTGTATGGGTTTCGGATGGAAAACCTTTATCAGTACTGCTACTCAAAATTTCAATCACATAAGTCAGTACACTCCGTACAGTTTTGATCCAACATGAATCCATGTTTTCTCTTGCTCGGATAAAACCATACATTGATCTGGATTGTTGTATACCATATATCTTAAATGTGTAAAAGTTGAGCACAATAACCTGTTTTAACGTCCAAATCGATGGAAGTTATCACCTTCTTATAATGGTCACTTTTTAAATAATCCATTCTGTTCGTTTTGTTGCTGATAAATATAATTATGTATAATGGTTCCCTTGGCACAGAAATAACTTTTAAGCTTTTTTTATCAGGTGACCTTTATATATACAGATTTGACTGCAAATATTAAGCTATCAAATAATACATATTGAACACACACATACATATATATATAAGAAGACACGCCTATAACTTCTGACATACAAGTAGAATGTATGATTCACCATTCAAATGGCCGTAATATCAGCTGTTTTATCAGCTGTTCCTACGAGAACCTGCAAGGAGATCTAGCAGTATACTATAAACATCTGCCTTCTTCATGAACTCGCAAGTTTCTTGATGTAAAATCTATTATTAGTAGAGAGGAAGGATACGAGGAATGACTTGCGCTCTCTAGATATCGTATGATTTATGGTTGACAAGTTCCATATACAGACCCAATGATAGAGTATTCAGGGATCAGGGGGAGTCAACTAACAAGGATCTACCGCAGTCTAGATATCCTGTGGTGAACTGCCTTGGATCCGCCACTGAACAAAATTTTGTATTTGTTGCTTTGCTAGGACTGTTTGTCTTGCATTGATACTGACAGCGGGTCTGGCATTGTTAGACTGAATAATCCAACCCAGGGCTGTAAGAAGCGTGTCAAAAGTGAGGGGGCCAAAGTTTGAATTTAGTTTTGTAATGTGATCGGCCAAAAAATGCGGGGGGAGGGGAGGGGGCCAAACTTTGAAACTGAATTTAGTTTCGTAACGTGATCGGCCAAAAATGCGGGGGAGGGGGTTTCCCCGGTACCTACGGACCTGCAAACTTTGGTTACTCCATTTTCTGGTAACGCTACGTAACAAGAACCGGGAGAGACCAAAAGCTGGATTATTCAGTCAGGGGATTGTGGGAGGTCTTCGTGCATCGCACTGCACATGTCCTTGTATTACGATTTTTGCGAGCCCCTGCATGGGTCCAATATCAATGGTACTGTTTGTCTTGTCTGTTTATGTACTTCATAAGTACACGATTATATACCATATATCTACATCATTATCATATTCGCCATCGTTTCCCAAGACATTATAGTATGGCACTGTAAGGGTCTGTTTGCCATAGTACGTACATCACATAGAAAAACTGGGTTCTCATTAACAACTGGAAAAGCAAATGTAGTTAATGTATACAACTATTAAAAACGACAAAAATCAATCATTGCTAACAACAACGTTTTGTTTATATGTTGGAAAATTTACGATTTATCATAAATTGTTTATTTGCAAATCAGGATACAGTGTTCTGGGATCCTGTGTTATGTCATCCATATGTCCCTATTGTGGTTTGGAGCATCGCTATACGATTAATCCATATGTCCCTATTGAGGTTTGGAGTATCGCTATAGGATTAATCCATATGTCCCTATTGAGGTTTGGAGCATCGCTTTACGATTAAGCCATATGTCCCTATTGAGGTTTGGAGTATCGCTTTACGATTAATCCATATGTCCCTATTGAGGTTTGGAGTATCGCTATAAGATTAATCCATATGTACCTATTGAGGTTTGGAGTATCGCTATAGGATTAATCCATATGTCCCTATTGAGGTTTGGAGTATCGCTATACGATTACAGGAATATTTAAGTGAGGGATAGAGATTTCGTATTTGACATGCGTATTCAACTAATAAAGCCCTTTCAAATGACACCAAGGTCAAGGACCTTTTGACCTTGACAATGACCTTCAAGCTAAAATAACTTTTTGGACTGTGGTGCCGCCGGGGGCATTAGTGTTTCACAAACACAGCTTGTTTTCATCCTAAAATACTACAAAATATTACGTAAAATTTAAGAAATAATAATAAAAGTTTCGTAAGAGTTTTTGTGAAATGGCCTGCTGGTCCATCGCCCGCAAATTTCATTTTATAGGATTTATTGTGGCGCTGTACATTGATGTACCGTATCATCGGGTCCCGAAACAGTCGTATGTACAATGAATGTAAAAATTACGAAATAGAAAATAGTTCTGTATGAATACATTTTATTTTCAATCTTGAAGTTCGTGAAAACTTGGGCTCTTCAGAGACCTATCCCTGAACCCCTATCAGCGCTTTTTTTTTAATTTTCACGCCCACGAATGTCAAATTCTGGATCCACCCTGCTATGCAGTTTGTGTATGTACGCGTTATAGGTCCGCCACTGTGTCTTTCATCTGCCGCTGTGCGCGTCGGTTTGACGTGTAGATCAAGGGTCGTTATCAGCAGCACGGAACACAATGCTGATTGGTCGCCTGCTATGACATGACCTATGGGAACTAATGTAAGATACGGAACATACATCACCCCCAACGAGTCAGAAATTAATCAGGGTTTGACATTTGTAGAAAGTTCGTATTGTTTTCCGCTCGGTCATTAAATTTTGTTGTTTTGCAGCTTTTCTTTTTATCATGGATAGCTGTCATTGTGATTTGAGAGAATCTGAAAAAAAAATCACACTTGATACAAAAACTCGCAATTTTCTGTTTATTAGACGCTTACAGATCGTGATGTTTAGTGTGACGTAACGATGGTTTTGCAGATGTGGTGGTTTTACAATGAAGCGTGATTTAAATTTTAAGATTTAAATTTTCTGCGTAAATTTTATGTATGAAATGATAAGGCGACTCCCCATACTTCCACACAATTTCATATAGTTAAACAAAATGACGAGTTTAATAATGAGATCAAGAGGTCGGTGTTCGAAAGAGCTACTCAGGTAAAGATAGTCCACAAGTGTGTACAGGAATTAAATGGTGTGATTAAAATTTCAAAGTCTAAAGAACCTTCCCCACACACAAAAATTAGGAAAGGGTCAAAATAGGTTTCAACAGCAGTATCATAGAGTTACCTCCCGTTTTCGGACATATTTTGTTCAAGTAGTGAATTCGTCTCATATTCATACCAATGACTTTATAAGTCCTTGTTCATACCATGGAAAAAAACTTGTTTAAATTTCCATTTCTTTGATTTTTACGTTTTTTAATATTTCAAAACTTACAAAAGAATTAATAAAACACAGAAAGTAGCTCCAACAAGACTTTGTTAATTTATGAACAAATATTTAGTACTATAGTATAATAGTTCAAAGAGGTGGACAACTTGTCATAAAGGAATTAACTCCAATGAAATTTTACGAAAACGAAACCTACTTTTATTACTTACTATCATATTTGTGAATAAGCACGCTTTCAACAACAACAACACCAACAAAAACAAATGAATTATAGATCTACACTAACCTCACTAAAGGACTTGTTTTGCAATCAGAGTCATACCAGAGACATATATATACACACACACACACACACGCACGCACACACACACACACACACACACACACACACACACACACACACACACACACACACACACACATATATATAGATATATATATATATATATATATATATATATATATATATATATATATATATATATATATATATATATATATATATATATATATATATATGTATATATATCTCTGGTCATACCCCTCCTTAGATTGTTTAACTTCGACAGTTGTGTGTGCACATGCATTTTGATGTTTTGCAGGCAAGACCTAAAGGCGAGGGTCTGACACCTTATCAGGGGAAGAAGAGATGCTTTGGTGAATACAAGTGCCCGAAATGTAAGCGGAAGTGGATGTCGGGAAATAGCTGGGCCAATATGGGCCAGGAGTGCATTAAATGCCATATCAACGTCTATCCGCATAAACAGGTAAAAGTCGCATTTGTAATTAAAGGGTTAGACTAGATGACGTCAAAAATCTTGCTAGTCTCATTATTAACTTTAACTTGAAAGCATTATTACAACTCGAAATGAAAATAAAGTTAAAGTAAGTAGCTTATATGAGTCTTAAAATATAGAAAAGATTCTGGCGAAGCGGAATTCTTTACAAAGTGTTTTCTCATTGGAATTTTGATTACCTGTAACGCACCATCCGTCGGCAGTCGTGTGTCGTCCGGTTTTTTTGTTTTGGTTTTTTTGTTTTGTTTTTTTTTTTGGGGGGGGGGGGGACACCACACCCCCCCCCCCCCCCCCCCAACAGTAAGACATGTTGATATGGAACTTTGACTGGTTGATAAGATACGTCTTTTAGTTGGTCCCATCAATATTCAAAACGGCCGCCATGGCAGCCGTCTTAAATCTTGTTATCGCTAGTTTCCCTGAATGGCAGGTTCTTTCGATATGGGACCTTGACTGGGTGATAGGATGTGAGCTGTAGTTGGCCCTAAATAAAAATCAGTCCCATCCAAGATTCGAAATGGCCACCATGACAGCCGTCTTAAATCTTGCTATCGCCACTTTCCCTGAATGGCAGGTTCTTTTGATATGGGACCTTGAGTTGGTGATAGGATGTGAGCTGTAGTTGGTCCTAAATAAAAGTCGCCCTCATCCAATATTCAAAATGGCAGCCAATAACAGCCGTCTGAAAACCTTGTATATACTTAAATTTAAGTATCCGCCCGTTGCCATCCGTCACGAACATAACGGCACGATATACATGTAGTCCGGTAAGATATTTTGAATTAAGAATATTTTGATAATATCTTACATCGGGGCAGCCAACAAAAACAAATCAACATTTTTGTGACAAAGAAATAACGGATTTGGAAGAATAAATTAATTACATGTATTGATTTTCTATAGAGAAAAAATATCTGGAATTCTGTTGGGGGTCTTGGCAGCCTCGTTTTCCACAAGCCAATCTTATATCATGTTTTGCAAATGCATATATCCACTGACATGCTGTTTATGTTTCTATTTGTATCAAACTGTTACGTAATAAGTCGTCTGTCAATGACGGTGCGTACGATTAATGTATAGCGTGTGTTGTACCAAAATGTCGTCTGCCAAATTCACGAAAATCAAGTAAAGCACCTGCTTCAAACGCCATTTTATAATCACCACAAATCGTTGATAAGACGATGGATTTCATAGATATACATTTGCTAACCACGACAACGCGAGCGCTTTTTATTCAGAGATTAAAAAACAAAATTAACTTTGACGTGCATGTACATGTGGATATTTAATAACGATTTGCCTCTACATTTCAACAAATTTAAGTTGTTTGTTGCTTTACATCGAACCCAGACTTTTTCATTGGTATATATGGTGACAGCATACGCTATCCTGACACCTGAAGTAGGGGATAATTAATGGATTCATCCGAAGTAGTGAGTAATTAACGGACTCGACCGAAGTAGTGAGTGATTAACGGACTCGACCGAAGTAGTGAGTGATTAATGGACTCGCCCGAAGTAGTGAGTGATTAACGGACTCGCCCGAAGTAGTAAGTGATTAACGGACTCGGCCGAAGTAGTGAGTGATTAACGGACTCACCCAAAGTAGTGAGTGATTAACGGACTCACCCAAAGTAGTGAGTGATTAACGGACTCGGCCGAAGTAGTGAGTGATTAATGGACTCGCCCGAAGTAGTAAGTGATTAACGGACTCGCCCGAAGTAGTGAGTGATTAATGGACTCGCCCGAAGTAGTAAGTGATTAACGGACTCGCCCGAAGTAGTGAGTGATTAACGGACTCGCCCGAAGTAGTGAGTGATTAACGGACTCGCCCAAAGTAGTGAGTGATTAAAGGACTCACCCAAAGTAGTGAGTGATTAACGGACTCACCCAAAGTAGTGAGTGATTAACGGACTTACCGAAGTATTGAGTGATTTATGGACTCACCCGAAGTAGTGAGTGATTAAGGGACTCACCCAAAGTATTGAGTGATTAATGGACTCACCCGAAGTAGTGAGTGATTAACGGACTCACCCCAAGTAGTGAGTGAGTTAACGAGCCAACGACTGCTGTGTGTGACACGGAACTTTGGTTTTCACTGTCGTATTTGAAAGACAGGACACTAACGAGCCGACTGTTGAGTTCGATCTCTGGATTTCTCGACTCCTGACTCAGCACGCTACCTATTAAGCTACCTCGGCTCTTTGCATACCAGTAGATTAATCATTTGACCTGTCGTAAAACTAGACCATGGACAGAAAGGTACCTTTCACTCTTGGTACAAGTTAAGCTCCATTACCTGTTTTACCGGCTTTTTACATTCTACATAGGTACGGCGAAGTCCAAATCTGTGACATTCCGAGTGCGAGCTCCACCATATCATAGTTTGAACATGGAATGGACATTATTTTCCTTTAAAACAGGAGTTATTTTTGGAAGGTGATTACTTTTCCTATACAATCGCTTTCAAATTGAGAAAAGCCGGTTTTCGACAGTATTTATCCGCTTCAAACATATGTGTAGTGTACTACTGTATGATGATAATGTAACGTTTAGATGTATGAATTTGTGGCGTGTAAATATCATGTACATGTAATGTAAATAATTTTCTGGTAGTGACGCAATTTCGTTTAGAAAACGTGTTGTTTCGGATATTCCTTCGCTCCACGCATCCTTTACATAAGCGTGTGAGTGAACTTCTCCCAGAGTCAATCGCACCTTCTCGGACCTTTCCGGTAAACTCGGAACAATATTTTTACGGTTTTACTGTTTTATACGGTTATTTGCAATGCATACTAAATATTTGAAAGTATGTGTACTCAGTCTGAATAAACATAAATGGCATGCGTTACTCAAGCAAATAGGTACACGAAACAAAAACAAGATAAAATGATGGGAGAAATGACCAAATAATTTAGAACAAAGAAAGCGAAAACTCATCAATTCCATGACTTGTTTACAAAATTGATGAAATAGCAAGGCTTTGTTTTGTGACTACGTGATAGAGCATGCATGTGAAGGTCTTGTAATTTCACACTCCATGCTCTTTATTCCCATTATTCCTTTATAAATCTCAATAATCACGATCCATGAGTACTTTTCAGTACTTTGATTAAATCATAACTACCTTAATATAGTCGATTTCATGTGACAACGACAGTATGATGTATTTTGAGTGTACTTAAGTTGGAGTTTCATTTTCAGAGACCATTGGACAAGCCAGATGGACTCGACGTGTCCGACCAGTCCAAGGTGCATCCTCAACATCTGTGTGAAAAATGCAGAGCACTGGGATATTATTGCAGAAGAAATGATTGATTCTAACGTATTTCAATTCTGGATTTTTTCAATTCTGGATTTAAAAAAAAAAACACCCTGCACAATATTCAATGAAATTTTCATATTTTTGCCGAAAAGTCACTCGTACAAAAATTTTAAGAACTCTTACTTAACGCAAATGAAACAATATTAGCTTCAGTTTTGAGAAAAAAAGCCCCTACCAAATATTTTTCGAAAATGATGGAATTGGAAATCCTTACTTTTATTTAAAAAATTTGGACTTTCTGATCGCTCTGGGTATTCGGATACTGTACATTTATTGCGCTCTTGTTATCTGGAGACGAGCCGATCTGATTGACGTATAGAACTGTAGTTTCGTAAACTTTCGGTAGTAATGCTATGCAGTGAAACCATGTCGCCCATCTCAATCAGAGGGTTCGGTTAACGCAGGTCATTTCTCAAAGAGCAAAATCGCTCGATAATTTCTGTTTCATATTTGCCTTTGGACCACCAGACCGAGTCTTCAATATGGCGATCGGTCTGTAGGTCTTCTGTAGTCCCTAGAAATGCATCGATTAAAATTTAGTTTTTTTTAAATGGTTTTCATTATAAACTCACTTTTCTAGCTTAAATTTTATAGAACTCATGTAAACAAAGACATCTATACAAGTTTATAAAGCATGAATGTATTTGAGCAGAGTAACTTGTGTTGAAAAATATAAAGGTGAAACTCTGTAATTAAGATATATTACACTGGAAGCGAACATGACATTTCCACTTTTGATCTATGTATTCAGCATTGTTCGACGTGCTTTGTGTACTTAGTTGACCCCTTCGCTCTCCTCGTGTTGAACCTTCGTGAATAATTGAAATGACGTAAAATCAGGAACGTATCAAGTATGTTCTCGAGAAAATTGATGGAAAGTATTAAATTCTCGCTTAAAACGGCTAAGATAAATTAGATACCAAATTTTTGATAAAATTTCTGTCAGTTATTATTACGCGTTTTCTGTTATTTCAAAAAATATATCCAATTTCCTTTTACTTGATATGGTACGACAAAGTTAGAAATGGACCAATCATTATGGATAGAGGGTTTATTTTCCACTTGTAAATTGAGAGAAGATATGATAATAGGAAATGTCGGTATGGTATTCATTCTTGGAATATACATGAATTGAATGAATGCAGTGCATGTTTAAATGTGATAAAACCATCTTTAATATACATTTATCAGTATATTCAAATTCGAATTTTGACCAATCAATGAGAAATTTTTATATGTAAATTTCTGAACCGTATGCGGTACTGATAATCTATTCATTTCCAAATATGGAAAAGGATTTGTTGAATATAAAAATATGGAATGAATATTAAAACCCAAATATGGACTATGAAATGTTGATCGGGTTGACTTGAATATAAGAGGGGATGTGATGTGTATATCTTAGATTTAATCTTATACTGCTATGTATAATTTTGCACTTTGTTAAAAATTATGTTATTAAGAGGAGAAATGTAGATTTCTTTCCAACGAAAATAAAAAATGATTTCATATAAAATGTAAAGTTTGGATATAAAGATGCTCTATCATAAAGTTTTAGAACATATGTATGTGGTCTGTAATGATTTGATGTTTGTATATACTTTGATATGGTGTTTATAGTTAGTCCGATTATTTATATTACCAAAGCCTTTAGATGCTTTTATTGGATGTAATCGTTTTGGTTTTTTTTTTCTGTGTTCACAGTTATATTTCATTTACAGTTTTGTGTGTTTGTCATGGATGCATTGTCATTGTTTTCGGTACATATATGATTTTTCAAGGCTGTCTTAACTTTTAACTTTGTATCACCTTGAAGATTCATTCTGTACTTTTTTCAAAGAGACTTTTATGTTTCGAACAACTATTCACCTGTGCCAAAATGATGTAAATAATCAAGTTACTAATTTGTGACAATTGATGTTGATATTAACCTGAATATTTCTACTTAGCTTGATTAGATGTGATCCCCTTTTAATAAATATTTCAATTTAAATTTTTTGTTATATTATGTATATGTTTGATTAAGTTAGAGACTTGGCGTAATGGTTCAGCGCTTGACTTGCGAATACGAGTATAGAGTTTGATTCCCGAATCGTAACATTATAGTTTCTTTACTTTCAAGCTAAAAACCCCAAGAAATAACACAAGACAGTATGGCCGGATTACAAAGCAAACTTTATACAAGGTCAAAGTCACAAGGTCAATCCATTGGTATCAATTGAAAACTCTGGTCGTATAGTACTTGTGTGTAAAGTATCAAAGCCCTACCTTTATTGATTCAATCGTTACAACAAAAATTAAAGTTTTTAAAAGTAGGTCAAAGTCCAAAGATCAAGGTCACTAGGCTAAAAGTCATAGCATAATTTGAAAGCTTTGGTTTTAATGGACATATGTGTGACGTAGCAAAGCCACACCGCTATTGAATAAAAAAGCCGAATTTTTTTTAAAGTATGTCAAAATCCGAGACTAATGTCACTAGGTCAAAAGTCATGGCATAATTTGAAATGTCTGGTTGGTCACAAGGTACTTTTGTGTGAAGTATTATATTTATACTTTTAGTTGCTGAGATTTTGCTTCACCCAGAAACTTAACCAACATGTTGAAGAGAAACATCCGGACGGACGGACATAGCCAATGAAAGGCAATATATAGACCAGAATTGCTTTGCAGTCTGGTCAAAATGGAGCTTTATGTTTCTATAGGCAATTAATATACTTTAAAGTATTAGCAAAACTTTCTGAAACGTGTTTTCTTCTCCAGAAGTAAAGTTGTTGGTAATTACCAAAGAGATTTCCGGGAAAATAGATTCCGGTAACGATGTTATAAAGTCGAAGGTGTACAAGTGTAAAGCAGCCGGATCACTAGTAAAAGGCAGAAACAAACGTCTCGACGAGTCATCTGTAACAATAATATATTATATAATCCATTCCAACACAAAACCTGGCAAGTTGCAGGTGTATCATGAACTCGTTTATGTATCCTTTATTACAACATACACAGATTATTAATTCCTGATATTTGCCAGGATAAAAAAGAGCAAATACGCACTCAGAAACTCTTGTCGAAAGTGTGTGCAACCACTTCGACAATGTGAGTAAAATCGCTTGGTGGGTTGAAATCATAAATAGTTAATTTACAATCAAGATTATTTTGGTATCAAACAACAGGTCTGAATGGTTCTATATAGCTCATTTGAGTTTAAAAAATATAATAATGATCATACTAACAACAGCAACAAAACAATAACAAATATATCTGAATTTTGTTGCATTCGAATTCTTAACAATAACATTTATTTACTTAAAACTGATAAAATGCTAAAACTTGATGCATTAGAAGAAATTCAGAATGAGATATATCAAAAGCCAGGAAGATGTAAAATAAGAGCTCATTTGGAACCAAATAAAGAACCCAAGTAATCAAAACCAAACCAAACCCCACTTGTTAAGGACTCTTGGTTCCAAGAAGATGTATTTACTTTTTCAGTGTACGTCTCCGGTCTGTTGAGTTTATCGATGGAGGGCTCCCTCGCTCCACCCCTTGATGGATCTGCCCGAAAAATAACACAAAGAGGGGTTCCTGAGAAATTAGTTATTTCAATTCCCACATACATTAAGGGTTTGGTTTTTTTTGTTTTTTTTTTTAAAGATACATCAGAGCTTACATTACATACAAATAAGTTATCTCCTCCTTTTTCATTTGAAAATACTGAATAAAAAATTCAGAAATTATTATTATTGCATTTCAAATTTTACGAAATTTAATTTTGACAAGGCCGGTGCCGCCACCATAAAAGTGAAGTAATCCCTATTTGATGTTGAACAATAATCATTCACAGAAAATGTGTATCTGAAGGTAGCCTTAAAACAGATGTATGTTTTTTGTCGTAAGGAATGTACAGCAAGATACAAGTTATCTTTCACTTGCATGTGGGTCGTAGTCAAGGTTACAAGGTCACTAATATTTTCTGTTGATTGATTATCTTCCATGATTCAAGCGTTTTCAGTAGCCCAGTGGTGAAACCTTTCGTCTCGTCATTTCTGGATTCGACCTCGAACTCCCACAGTTCATGGTAAGACATTTGTCAAGACAATGTCTTGTTCAGTAATCGTAATCTCTTTTGAGACTGCAAGAACGACTGATAGAGATAAGAAGGACCATTACATTTTATTTGATATCTGATGTCTCAAATTTTGAAGTTGAAGCCCGTGCGTAATTTGTCAAGACCATATCTTGTTCAGTGATGTAAAGCTCTTTTGAGACTGCAAAGGTGTTGATAGACACGAGAATGGCCATTATAGTTAATAGATTTTTTCTTGAATGCGATGTCCGTTCAACTTGTCTAAATTCCATTATCGACCCACTAGTGGTAAGCAGCGATTGTACGAATTATTAAAATTAACATCATACGAAGTTCTTACATGAATATGGAGAAAATTTTAAATCTGTCAGTACGGCCTGAGACGTGTATATATGTCTCTGATACGACCAGCGTAGACACGACCGGCGTTTAATTTCAGGACAGCAACTCATTACAATGGACAATAATTCTTTTTGTAGAATTATGGGAAGCAGCCTTTTAAATACGAAAGCATGTTATGGATATCGAAATGTATTAGAAAACATAAATTGTACTATATAAATAGTCTTAAGGACGGGCGATGGGGTATAATAGTGCCTCACCTGTTTTAGACCTAGAGATAAATTTCAGAACATTGTGAACAAGCATATTGAATATTGCTGAAGCAATACATGTCCCACGCCAGTTTCCATAATATTTTTAAGTCCAAGGCCCGTAACTCTTCCAAAAATATTTCAGTCATGACCAAACTCAACCTTGATCTGTAACTCAACGATACAAAGCCACATACCAAATTGCAAGTCAGTAACTTCAATGATTGCGAAAAAAGTCCGGAAAACCAAGGTGCCTCGGATAGACAGAGTGGAAACCTATGGTACCTTCCGGTTTTATGGGTGGGACTAACTACCAAATACATGTATACACACAGCATATATAAGAAAGAATTTAATATAAAAATACATCTTTATTCAAAAGAAGGTACATATAGAAAAATTTGTTCAATTAAATTGCACAATAAGTAAAAGTTATGGAATACTGGTGGTTGTGATTGTAGAGACTAGAATTATTCATAGCACCAAAGGAGACGGAAAATTTCTCATATCACATTGGAAATCATCGATATAAACTACACTGTCGTGCCTCTTATGCGCTATTGTGGCGATCTGAAATACAAAACCTGTATTTATGAACATAAATTCACATGGTGCCTAGTTTTCTGACATGTGGAGTAAGCAATGAAAATTTATAGTGACCTAAGACATTTAATTCTGTGTGTTAATATCAGATAATGTTTTTCCTGTCAACAACAGGATGTTATTCAAAATTATTCACTGTCGCGTTTCCAAATGTTGTTAATAGATTTATGCTTTCGCCGATTGATTGATTTTTTTGACGTCACACCACGAATATTTCACGTATATGGTGACGACATCTACCTGATGCGGGGCATACAAATTTTGACCTTTGCAACGGACCCACCCGAAGAAGTAAAGGATCTTTATCGTGCCATGCATAGCACGACACGGGGCCTCGGTTTTCACTGTCTCGTCCGAAAGACAGGACACCGGCATGACCAGAGCGTGACTCGAACCCCGGTCTCCCGATCAGGATGCCAGCGCAATACCACTGGGCCACGCCGGCTTTGCACTCGCCGATTTTTAATTATGAATTTCAAAGGTTATATGAAAAGCTTCAGATCTCGGACCATAATGAAAGTAAAATTTCTGACAAATTTCAAATAGCTAGTCACAGTGCGTGTCCCAGACAGACTGGATAGCTTTTAAAGGGGGAACAGGATAAAATGCAAGAAGAATTAAATTGATGTAGAAATGTTTATTACTTGGTCAAAGGTTTCTTTTATTCAAATCTATTCACACTTGGCTGAAAACTGATTGAAGATCAATAAGGAGGCTCAAAATGCCTTCTCGATCATTTGAATAAGCAAGCACTTCTAAAGAAAATTCCATAGGAGGGAATCCTGTTTAGCCTCATCGTTCCATCCTTGGATCTAACCAAATAACTATTAGTACTTCATCCATACCTGATTCATCAGGTCCCAAATCCTTGTAACAGTTCTAGCTATATTGCCAGATAATATAATATATACCGCACTTGGTCTGACATAGAGCAAAACATAAATAAGGTTGAAATTTTACAAAGAAGAAAAAAACACCTTTTACTGAACTGAAAACAAATCATCCAAGACCTATTCAGTCACTGCCATGCAAAAGTTAGGTTAATATGCGAACACATCTAAAGGCAAAACCCTAATCTAAAGTCATTAATCTAATGACTTTGGTGAAGGATATAATGTTTTTTTTCTAATTATACATTCAGTTCTTCTGTGCAATGCACACAAAAAGAGCAAAGCATTTTGCAGACCGGCAGACTACATACCTCACCCTAGGGTCTAAACCCCTCCTCCAGTAATCGTAACAGACAGGCAGATAGATGGATGACAATGGAAAAACCAATATGTCTCCTCCCAATGGGGTGGGGAACATAATTCTAGAAATGAGTTTACGGTGAGTAAGTATGAATATCTGAATGACCCTCTACACAATCAGTGTATGTAACCTTCTTGTCTTTTTACTGTAATGAATGCAAATCCCCTCTCCACTCAGTATAACCTATTGTTTCATTTGTATGGCAATATGACAACTGCAGGTCAAAAGCAACATCTATGTCAAATATGGGCTTTATCATTTCATTCAAAATATATCTTGTACAAAAAAATTCAAAGGCAGGGATCTAAA
Organism: Pteria penguin; assembly: GCA_035048485.1. NCBI lineage: Eukaryota > Metazoa > Mollusca > Bivalvia > Pterioida > Pteriidae > Pteria > Pteria penguin. The sequence goes on along the minus strand of CM068580.1, from coordinate 55,283,049 downwards.
TTTGGTTAGCAAATAGAAGAGAAAATGCTGAAAGATGCTCAAATATGATATACCCTCACAGCTAAAGCAGCCACTATGTAGCTATAGAAACACATAATTACTGATATGTCAATTATGATTCAATTTTCAATTAAAGATATAAGACTTACCAGCTACTCCTTATCTGGATCCATTACTGTGCACATTGCTGAATTTTTTTCGTTGATGAAATATGACAACGGTGGAGTAGTACTGACTTTTTTGGACTTTGATCGGAATCGTTTTTTGAAAAGCCTTGTTCTTTCTATCTTTTCAAAGTATTCACTGAAAAAAAAATAAATGAAACTTGTTAACACATAACTTATTCATTTAATGTTTAATATTTCTACTGTTAACATGATGAATTTTATGAATGAATTCTATCATAAGATTTATTTATTTCTTAGGATGAAAAATATTAAACATCTCAAAAGTCCTCCAAAGGGAAGCAACATTTCCATCTCTCCATAGGAGTTATCTTGAATATCAAACATCTCAAAAGTATTCCATCTCTTCAAAGGAGTTGTCAATTATCAATTCTGATAAATTCACCAGAAGAAGGTCAGGAGACCGATATACATGTATTAGGTCTTTTTGTTATACAGAGTTACTTCCCATTTGGGACGGTATCTGACGTCTAACACTTATGACATCATCAAATTCTATGGAAATTAACCTGAAACTCAGGGAAATGATAGTCCAAAAATTTGATGTTATCAAAAATGTATTGTCTTAAGGAATACACAAGTGAAATATCAAAGCCATATCTCTGACTGTTCACAAGATGACCAATGTTAAAGTTTACTATGGACAGACAAACAAATAGACAGACCTAAAACCATTTGCCCCTGAGTCTCTACTTCCAGGGGAAAAATGATAAACAACATTTTAGTAGTTTTCACTTTTAACCATTAATTGTGAAATGACTTACGTAATACATTTACAAGTATTTTCTGCATTACTTACACATATTGTAGAGGAAGTCTCTTCATTTGAAGACACATTTGCAGAGGCATATCTGCAAAATTTACATCTGTCTGAAAATCAATTACAGCTTCTGTTTCTGCTGAAAATTTGACACCACCTTGCAGAACATCTGAGTCTAGTTTCATTACACCTTCCACTACCAGGGCACCACTGTTCTTGATGACGGAATGTGATGTTTTGTACCATAAGCTGATACTGACACTGCCTGAGAGATCAATGGAGGCCACACCCTGGACTGTCAAGTCCACTATCAGTCCATTCGATAAATGCAGTTTCTGAGAATGATCTTGAAGTAAAAGATTACCCTGCAAATATATTGTCAAGGGTATATTAATTCTTGAGAAGAAGAAACTTATATGGTAATAATACAGTTTCATAAGAAAAATGTTCGGACAAAGCTGTAAATATACTACTTTTCATAATAAGTTAAAAGGTAAATCCTTCTACGAGTCATAATGGCTTTGATGTTCAGACTTGTACAGCTTTGTTTCTCTGATACTAAGCAGAACAAATACACTCCTGTGGAATTGGATACCAGTCCATTGCAGGTTAACTTCCCATCTGTCGCCAGACTCATTCATATCTCGGTAGACTAAATAACTGTCTGGACACTGTTACTCACCAAATATAGCTCGATGTCTAAACATTAAAAAGTTTCCATCTGAATATATTTTCTGTTATTATTCAAGACTAGTGTGTTTATTTGCGGAAGTTTTGACAGAAACAGTTACGACAAAATGAAAGCAAAACAAAGAACATTTCTTTACTTGAATTCTGATTTTAAAATCTATCTAATTGAGAAAATTCTTTGACGGGAGGGACTGCACCCAGACAGAAGTATAAAATACCATGCAACATAAAAACCAACCCAGTGGCTGCAAACTGGTGTCTTCTAATTGAAAGCACAACACCTTCAATAATTATCGGATTATTTATAAATTACATCAATTCCTTAATTAGCATAATTTGTAATATGTAAGATTGCATTTTTGAAACACTTACCTGGAATTTATGGGTGACAAAATGAAGGCAACAGACAAAGAAATATGAGTATTTTAATGCAGCATTAATCTACCTGTAAAGCAGATACTGGCTCAGATGGAGCATTCCACACTGCTGACATCAAGCCACTTGTTCCACGGAAGAATTCCACCGGTCTTAACAGTACATCCATGAGAGTTAAAGCTATACCAGCTGTTGCATCCTCACTCTCTTCTCCCTCTGGGGCATCTCCAACTAAGGCCTCAATACCGTCAGCATAAATACCAAACTGTTTAATGAGAACAAAAAAGACTGCTGACTCAAGCTAAGAAGTAAATGTAATACATAAACAGTTATGCTGAGCTACAACCTGTAAAATCTCATCAGCATATGCATGACTAATCTGTGATACTCAGCCTAGCACCTAATGCAAATCTATCAATTACTATGTCAAAAATGGCCAAACAATGGTGTAATCGTAATGCTGTATGGTTAAAATGAACTGACTATCCTTCAGTTATCATTTTGGCACCAACACAAGCTAATTTATTTAGTTTTTTTTACATATATAAGGTGATAGTACCTTCCTGATGCATTTCACATAAACTTCAACCTATGTCACAGGCACAACCAAAGCAATGTCAACCATTATACTACACCTAAATACTCACTGTCTCGATGAAAGAAAGGACATTAAAGAGAAACCACTTGAACCTCTAAACCTTGAGCTAAGTATGCTTCAAATGGAGCCACATTGGCTCTACATATAAACTCAAGGAAAACTAACTTTTTTTTATTTCACCAATGAATATGGTTTCATTAATGATGATAATCTCAAAGTATAAATAGACCCCTTCACTAGTACTGCGGAACTGACATATTGGTTGGCAAATGATAACTTATCCCTTAAAATTTAATAATAAAAAATTGATTGTCTCTGACGTCATTGTTTGGGAACTGTTATGATTTTACAAACAAAATATCAATCCTGCAGTAATTGTGAAAGGGTCTATAGTAAACTTTCTATTTAAGATCAGATTTTGCATCTTTTAAATATATCTAGAAATACATTTAAGAGATGCATTAATCAACAAAATCAGACATATAATACTGAACACTCACTGTTAACAGAGGCTGTGATGCCATCTTATTCACCATGTCTACAACCATTGAGCTTTTCTTCATCACCCCAGTTCTAGTGCTCTCTTGATAAAGGCCATATGTGCTGTTGGAATCTTTAGTAACTGAAACAGAAATACACTTCTGTGCATATCAAAAGTTCTCAAAACCAAGCATCAAATCACTATGGTGCTGTTACATACCTTTCTTGATTATAAACTTACTATCAGATTTTATACTCGGCTTCATTTATTGGCATTTTATATTTGTATTGAAATCACAACATTTCACTTTGCATCTGAATATATTTCCTACTAAAGACTGTAATATATTTCAATGAATAGAATCAAGTACCATTTAGATACATTATTCAGAAGACGACAATCTATGTACTATTGTGCTTTACTATAAATAAGGATTTCACTATACTTAAATCAATATACAACTTAGAGTAATAATGGCTGAGTCCAGAGTTTTCATTCAATTCTGAACCATAAAATCCAACAGATTTTAAAAGACTTTCATTTTCAAAAAGTGATTACTTCATCTAGGAGACTGATATCCCAGTTACGACTATTTCAAACATTTTACTTGTAAGAACAAGTAATGTCACAAATTTAAGACTACAGACTAACATGTGCTAACGATCTATAACCTTACCAGCAAGATAGCTACTGAAAGCACTGGATTTTCCTTTCTGACCAAATAAATTGAAGTTATTTAACCTCGGGTCTGAGAGGATCACTTTGAGTGCCGACCTGTAAATTTTACAATGAAATTCTTACGTTTTTTTAGAATCTGTATTCTTTATTTAAAATGAAAACAAATGCATGCCAGGTAAAATTCAGGAACATTTCCTTGAATTTGAGAAAATAAAAGTATTTTTCTGTTCAAACTGTCATTGACTTGGAACACGGTCAGTAAGTCCTGAGCAGAATTCCATCTTAAAATCTTTCTTTAGTCGGCTCTGGGTCCCAGAACCTTTTTTCAATACCAAGTAAAATACCCTCATGCTTAATTCTGATTTTTAAAGTATTATATGATTTAATATAAATCTTTTTCTTGTTTTCACCACAAAAGCACATCTATATTACTCTAAATGAGTTGAAATGTCTAACAATCAAGCATTAACTATACAAATAAGTACATTGTACAAATAAATTTCATATGCATTTTTTTTACAAACTCTGACATGAAAGACTGCATTTTATGATTTATTTCACAAAATTATATTCATATGTCTAAGTATGCCCCAAACTTTATTTCTGGGTTCATTTTTTTGCTAAAGGAAAAGCCATTCATACCCATAATCAGACTTCCATGCCATGTCTTAATGACCTTATTTCATTGTGATACAACAGAGTAATCACTATTACCTCACACCAAGAAAACAACCCCATATGATTATAAAATGTGCTATCCTGCATGAACACATGTTATCCTGCAAAAACACATGTTATCCTGCATAAAATTTTCTGACCCTATTTTTTTAAACTTCACAGGGATATAAGATAAAATTCAGTATTTGAATTGCAAATGCATCAATTTGGAGTTCTACATAGCATTAATAAACATTCTTCTAAAAACATGACATCAATGAATTACTATTTCAAAGTATCAATATAAAATGCTAAAATGTTTACTTTGTATACTGCAAATACTGGATGAATTTATTACTCGTATGCACGATCTTACTTGTGCCTATCATTATTATGGCCAATAGTGTGAATGGATTTGAAGTGAAATCTACAATATATATGGCAACTAGTGCACTCACCTTATATAGGTGTTAGATTGAGCAATATCTGAGATTCTCTTCACAATGAAAGTGGATACTTCAAATTCTGACTGATCACCAATGGCTGATAAAATGATATTTCTCAAATCTGGTATGGACGGATGGCATTTCAGGATGAATTCAAGAGCTGCTAGTCGAACACTTGAGTCATATTTTCTATCATTTTGATGAAAAATTTTTTGTAGTCCCATGATAGCCTGGAAAAAAATATTGTCATGATTAAAATGAAACTCATCAAAATAGGGATGAAAAGGAAACAAGAAATCTCAATGTACATATGTCTTTGAAACATTACGATACTTGTATTTTGTAATTATGAATATTCCAAGATTTACGGTGAATACAAGTTGGTTATTTCCTTTTTATCTCTAAAGTCACAATATGAGCTCTTTAAGGTAATTTTCATTCTCTGCCTAAACCTTCTTTGAATACAGAGTGTATAACGAATATACATGAACTGAATATTAGTAAATCCATTATTTCCGTGACCAAGATTTGAATTTCTTCATGTAAATGTGATCTTGACTTTTACAAAGTTTCTACTGAGCTGCATTATGCCTCACTCTTACACAGTAAATCACTAATTAGAAATATGCAGATAGGGAAGCAAAACATTTGTTGGTCTTTTCTAACCTGTTCATATATCATCTGATTGGGATATCGTCGGAGTGCCTGTATAGCAGTTAAAGACAATGAAGCAGATGGGGACTCCACTGCCATCGACAGTAAGGTAGGTAGGAAGGTAGGAAGACCAGAGTTTCCTATAGACCTTATATACATTAGTTTACAGGCTTCGTCAGGACAGTTCTGGATCTCCTCCTTCACTGTAAGAGCATAGTCTGCTACAACCTGAAATATTAAACTTAGCTTCTGATGTAACTCTACAGTCCTTCATATTTCACATTACCAATGTCAATAAATTTTAGACGGTTTTAGATGTGTATAAGTTGAAACTTTATGAAATGAAGCTTAATGAAGACTGTATAGAATAAGATATAAATAAAACTGTGTAAAATAAAATATGAAAGGTAAAATCTGATTACCTAAAACGACAGTTTTATGAGACTGTATAAATGAAATATTCATATAAATATTTTCTGTTAACTATTCCTGCATACCTCAGTGCTTGTGCACTTGGGATAATTTTGACAGAAAGTGTAAACAACAGCTCCCATAGCAAGAGCTGCAGACTCCCTCAAACTCTCATTGGGCACTTTCTTCTTCATGATTGTCTAAAAATATATGAATAAATTAAGATAGGAGAATGAGGTAAAAGTGTCTCAAAATGAATTAAATCTTGTACAACATAGGATTAAAAATCTTTTCAATACATTTATTTATCTTGTTATTGGTTGATTTAACTTTAAATCCTTACTTTAATCAACACTTTACATGAATGAATAGTTTTAAGAAATAAATCTGAATCTAACAATTCTTCAGTTGGAGATATACAGAAAAAAACCCAGCAAACAGTAGTGTATGGTACATAAGTCTTTTTTCCAACCAATGAATTCTTAAATAATTTGTGTACTCAGCATAAGTCAACTTTAAACTATGCACCGATACTGCCACTATGATGTAAGTGAAAATTCTTGAAAGTGACATAAATAGACCTTTTTCTTATTGATCTTATACTTCATTCATTGCCATACATATGATTATTTGCGTCATTTTACTCTGACCTCACTATGCTAGTGTTATCGTCATGATGAAAATACCGGCAAAAAGTAGCATGTCTGGCATTGGACCCCTTACATCATGTTAAATGGGAAAAACGTCTATTATAACACAAATGATTATAAGAATCATATACCATAATGTCTTGTAGAAGATACTCCCCAGGGTGAGTAGAATATGCTGAAGCAAAGAGAAGTCTCTCTGGGTATTCTATAGAGCTATCCTGGTCGAAGGACACCAACTGCATCATGGCTTTCTGTGCTGCAGGGGTCTGAGCAGCTGCCCCTACATCCAAGAGTTGAGGTCTACAAATAAAGTACAAAAGTTTTTGTTAACAAAGTAGGGAAAAATATTTTGATGAATAAAATTCAAAAGTACTTTCGGAATCAATTTTAGAATAGTATGATAGTGAAATATTGAATGATTATGCAATCATAGCACTTGCTTCAAGATTTTGAAAATTTGTGTAAAAAGAAATATGAATTTCGAGGATTATTTTATCCATTTTTCACATTATGTACATGATGTGTTTTTTACTTAATTGTATGAGAAAAAATTGATAGAACATGATACAATACTGGGGCTACACATATATTTATTGGCACAAGTAAATCATTTCATGTGGTTGGATAGATTACATAATGTATTGATACATCCCTTCAACTCAGGACTTTTCAATTATAACATGCAGTTATTAATGCTAAGATAAAAAAAATGATTTCAATCACAATTTCATTTATTTGTAATTGAATTACAATTGAATAAAAGATGCAGATCAAGTAAGGTTGATTTCTTCATAGTTTTGCAAGACTGTTGCACATCAGCCACTGAATCATTGACGGATATGAATGTGATAGCGAGGAACAGCTCTGAACAGAGAATAGGTTAAAATGGTACAAACTGCAAAAGAGTTCAGTTATTTAGCTATATCAATACACAAAAACGAGAAAAAAGTAAAGCTATGGTCAAAAATCTTTGAAAAGGTAGGAGTCTCAGAACTATATATATATATATGAAGTGCATAATTATATGAAATTTATTGTCTATATAAACCGTATGGTAGCTTCGTCTAGCCTAAAAAGCATACTGTGTATAACATAAAGTGTGACGTTATATGCAGCATGCTTTGTATGCTAGGTGAAGCCGCAATATGGTTTATATAGACTATATTAAAACATGAAAGATAACCAAATTCTATGGGAAATACTTTAGGAACTTCACTTAATAGCCCTTCTTCTGAACAAATATCAAACTTCAGTCACTACTTTATTATAGGAGTTTTATTGGTAACTTACACAATACTATAACTGTCACTGCTGGTCATCACTTCTTCTATAGTTATCTTCCCAGAATTCCTAAATGTTCTTAGCATCTTAAGGAAAGCTTTTCCTGATACGATTTTAGATAAATTTTCCTTCTCAAAGTTTGTTTTCAGATTTTTCAGAACATCCAATGGCTGAAATATTCAAACTATCTATTTAAGTAAATGTTAAAAGACATTATGTAAATTTAAAACAGGAAGTTACAATTATGAAGAATTAAACAGTGCTTCAGTCCTGGTAATAAAAATGAAAATGAATAAAAATTCCTGCTGTTTAAAAAAACAGCAGGAAAATTTGGGCTCATTGTGTTGGAACATACAAGAAACATTTCACACGCAAACTCTTTGGAAGTATTCTGTAATATTAAGAATATTAAGATATGTGTAAAGTGAATGAATGCACAAGACAGCCAAAACAATATGAACAAAATGAATCAAACGATGTATTTTCTGCTTCATTAATATTCACAAGATATACCGGTAAAGATTTTAAAACCATATTTTATGATTCAGTCATGTATATTCACAAAGTTTCACAAATAAAATAGTTTCAAACTAATTATTACATGTATCCTAGCCAGTGTAGCCCAGTGGATGAGGTGCTCTGCTCATGACTGGGAAGCCTGGGTTCAACTCCAGCCATGAGTGCACCAGTGCCCTGTCTTTCAGATGAGACAGTAAAAACCAAGGTCCCATGTCATGGTAGACATGGCACAAAAAAAAATCCCTCAGTGCTTATGGAGGTTCGGTTGTAAATGTATAGATTTTTATGAGATGCATTGGACAGATGCCATCATCACCATATATGTGAAATAAATGTGGAGAAACCTATAGCAATAATTAATCAATCAATCAATTATCATTATCCTGTTGTTGGTGCTTGCACATTTATACATGAATGAAGAAGGATGAAATACAAACCTTTTCACAATTTTCTCGACACTCCTTTATTTCAAGACCACTGGGAAGTAATGATTCCACAAAACGTTTCTTTGACCCTACATAAATTTACATACTGTATTAATCTAAATCCAACATAAGGAAAACAGAAACTAATACACAAAAATAACATATGCTACTAAAGGTAGCCGAGTTCAAAATGTAATAAAGATTGCTCATAATATTCATCAACAGGAACAACTTTCTACTTTTTCATGAGTAATCATCAGATGCTTTCCTCCCATCCAAAAATTTACAGGAATTTTTCACTGTAACATGATTAAATCTAAGATATATTGATGAGTTGCTAACATAATTTAGCTAAGATGTCGCATGAGCTATCAACATAATTTAAGGAAATCTCCATGAATAATCAATATGTTTAATAGCCTAAATATGTTCATTTTCACCTTTATTTACTTGCTCTATAGCATCTTCCACTGCATTACCAGACAGAGATTCTGTGCTTCCTACCGTTGATATAAATTCCAACGACTGACTATAACAAACAAAACATACACAAAAGAATGAAAATCTAATGTGAAAGAAATCCTTGTATATCCAGATTTAGAAGATTTCTCACACCTGAGTTTTATTCATCTTAATTAACTATTTGCAAAATTTATGATATTTGTTCTTTACTTCTCAATTTTCTTCATATCAAAACTAATAGCTCCGCAAACAACTGAGAGATCTATTACATATGCACTTTAACTGCCTTGTGATAATTTTTACCCATGCTTCTTATACATGCATGTAATTATATCATTTTACTCTTTACCTATCTATGACTTGTCCATTCAGTGAGGTTCTTGCATTCACTATGGCTGTATATTTGTTGTAACAGTTTGCTGTCTTAATGATTCCATCAGACAGTTCATACTTTACCTATCTATGACTTGTCCATTCAGTGAGGTTCTTGCATTCACTATGGCCGTATATTTGTTGTAACTGTTTGCTGTCTTAATGATTCCATCAGACAGTTCATACTTTGTGACCAATGAATCCGACACTGATACTCCAAACATCTGAATGCATACAGATCAAAATCAGTGGAACAGTCAGTTTGTATAAAAATAAACTAGTCCAGAGCTTGTGTTAGCAGTCTGAAACTGCCTCAATATAATATACAAGGTAATACAAAAGAAATAAGAAAAAGGCTGAGGGCTAAACTTTTTCTCAGGAATGTCAAACCAAGCCAAGCTGATTAAAAGTTATAATACCACCTCTTTTTGATTACATGTACTTTCTTCTTTCTTTACTACTTGTGTAAATAAAGCAGTAATCACAGTGTAGAACTTGAAAAAAAAGTCCTAATTTTAAATTGAAGGCATCTAGGGATTCAAACTACAATACAGAGATTAAATAATCAGCATTTCTACTCGAATGATGTTACCTTGTTAATGTTAGTAAATTGTCCAGCTATCTCAAGGTTGTGACAGTTCTGTTTGATCTTGGTGATGTGACTTCCTGACACAGTATAGTATGCATTACATTCTCCTGTGACGTCAATCTACAGAAAAGGAAAGAAAGCGAGATTTAACGCAGCCGTATGACAAATATCACCACCGAAGACATCCATAGTAAACGTTTTGGTTGATTATTAATTTACATCCCTCCTCTGTTCATGTATATAGTGACAGAATCTGCCTGATGCACTGCATAGAAATTTATATTTTTGCAACTCATCTGAAGCAGTGAGGGATCTTTTATGTGCCATGCCTACCGTGACAAAGGGTCTTGGTTTTTGCTGTCTCATCAAACAGACAGAACCTGGTGTGCTCACAGTGGGGATCGAACTCGGAACCTCCAGGTTATGAGCTGAACATCTCATCCACTTGGCCACACCAGTTTCATAGTAAATGTAAACAAAGAACATAGTTATGATAACAACTTAGGATGGTCAATTGAGGAATGACAATCAATTGAGGGTAACACAGTCACTCAATTCAAATGGTGTGGATAAGCAATGAAAATATTTTGCAACATTTTACATTCATTAAAAAAAAATCTTTTAATTGGAAACATGAATATTTACAAGCTGAAATTTGTCAGTAGATATTTTTGAGTCATTTAATTCTTAAATTGTTTATATGACTTTATAAATGAATGTCAAAATTTTAATATCTCTATTCAAGTTATTATTTCAACTTTCAAAACTTTGAACGTAGCTTGTGTATACATCTTCGTCTATTTAATTATATTTGACATGAATGACGTGTGCCTTTGTCCCACTTAAATTCACTCAAAAACTACCATCAATATTTAAGTAATCCTCTTGGCAAAGCAAATTTTGATATGCAGCTCCTATATTTTTTCAATGCACAACTGTTTCTTCCTTAAAGTTAACTTTAATGCTCAGATGAAAGCTATCTTTCTCCCCATCCCCTATCCCCTCTAGCTGCCATTTACATTTGTATTGTTATTATGGGATACTTTCAAGTAAGGTCATGAAGACATCTTTTGGTAACAGCATTACATTAAGCGTTTTATTAACACTGACAAAGTACTTTCTCTTTCTTCCAGAAGAAAAACATGTTTTACAAAGAGATATTTTATATTTAATAAAGGATCAAAATGGAGACACAGCAGCTATTTTTTTCTTAATTTGTAATAAATACGACTTGGCAGCAGCAAATTTGAGAGTGGTGTCTGAGGAACACAGAATTAATTTTACATGGCCTAACTATTGCATATTTACCTCATCTCTCTGCCCCTCAGTTTCCTGTACTTGAAACAATGAGATGATGCCTTTCTTCACATTGGAACAAAACACAGACTCGGACTCAGCCCCATATACTCTACCCACAATGCCGTTGGAAAATTCGAAGTAAATGGGAGACTTCAGCAATGTTATTAATTCCTTCTGCATTCCTCCACGAGAAATACTGGCAACCGCTGCACTAGTAATCTATAAAGATAATCAAAAAATGTAAAGAAAAAGCAGAATTTCAGACATGCATGAAATGTTTACTTTTTTTATTTTCATCTCAAGTCAAAAAGATATTAATATTGTCAGAAACATTTGTATACATACTTTGTTAATTGTGGTAAATTTCTACATGTGATATTGCTCAGAATAAAGTTTGAAATGGACAACCGAATACTCATAATGTACATGTAATACATGTTAAAGTAGTATACATATACGTCTTAATACAAAGACATTGCTTTCACCAATTACTACAAGTAATCTTCTTGGTTTGTTACAAATGTTACAATATAATATAAGCTGGAATCTTATTGACATACTGAATCAATATAAAAGGTTATTCAGAACTAGAAGAATGTTGGGAATCTCCTCTGATTTAGTCTTTCTACAAACACTGTTTATCTATGCAGAGGATTTTCAACAAAAAAAAAGCTGATCATATTTATATGCTCCAATTAAATGATTATTGATACTACATTTGTAATGGGAAGAGATTGTTAACCTGTTGGAAACCTGCTGGTGATCTATGCAGGTCTTTTATCAATTTCTGCTTGTAACAAAAGCATCCCCATAAATTACAAATTACAAGATTTCATAGAAATAATTTTTGGGGGAGTATGGGAAATCATATAATTATGATACCTTACGGATTCGATCATCATCTACTTCCAAATCATGAATTTTCATACACTTTTCATCTTTATAGTTAAATACTCATTTAATTTTCAAAACTTAAGTGTATCCCCAGCTATATTTACTTGAACTTTAAGGAGCTGTACATCTCCAGCCTCAAACACTGGTGTCAAGTCAAATTCAGTGGAAATTTGGTACCCAATAGTTTTTGATTCAAATGATGATCCTGATTTTCCAAAAGCCACTTTGGTGTCATATTTATATTTGTATGTCTTTGCACTCTCATAGGTAAAGGCTAAAGCTGAAAGATAAAATTGAAATAATTAAATACCAGTGTAGATAATTTTAAAAGATAAGTAACAATTACAGACAGGAATATTATTCTTAAGATGAAATTAAGATTTTTGTTGCTCCCTTTCTTTTCTGATTGACAAAACTTCAACGAATAATATCAGGTATATTTTGGTTCCTTTTTGCTTCCCTGTTAATTTATTAGAGAACAAGGGACAGGGAAGGGCATCTTAATAATTGGCTAGCTGATGAAGATAGTCAGGAAAAGTATATGCTTATGATCATCAAACAGAAACATAATGAAACTGTAAAAGATGTCAAATTCACCAGACGATCACAAATATTTTTTATTGTATTGATTCCTTCTTATTATTTTGCATAGTATCAATACCTCAAATTCAGGGTAGATAACAGTGTGAAAAAAGTACAGTACCATAATTTTGAAACTGGGATGACTTTTTAAAACTAATACACAAGTTTGTGTTTATAAAAGATATAACCTAAAAAATTAATAATCTAACATCATGTATCTAATCTATAAGAGACTATATACATAATGCCGTAGTGACTGTCTTTAAATGATATGTATGTTGATTACAGATTTACATGCATATGAAGCAGTGGCATAAAGTGACAAAAAGGCCACAAAACTAGATTTCATGTATACTGTGAAATACTTTTTATTTGTATGGATTCAATTTTTGTGGTTGCCAGCAGTACAAAGTAAATAAAAGTCTATATAATTGCAAGGTAATTATATATCCAAGGTTGTAATTTGTGACGAATATTCAGTTCAGGTAGATAATTTTATTTTTGAATACACACCTCAGTGACTTTTAGCGAAGGTAATTGAATGTTGTTTGGTGAAATGAATTTGTCAGGGCAATTAAATAAATAGTAACAGCAACTACTTTCAATAAATGGCCTGTGAAACTTGAATTTAACTGTAACATCACAATGAAATTATGTAATGGGGGCGGTTAAAGTTGGATTTGGTGATCCCTCAATTAAATGAGTAATAATAGGAACTACTTTAAATATGGCCTGTCAAACATGAATTAACGGGGGTAGTTAACTACGTGTACTCTGAATCAGCTATCATTCTGCATTGCTACATCTCATAAATGCTCTCTTTGTCCATTGTCTATATTCTGTAGAATTTCATGTGAACAGAAATTAATTTCTAAGGTGCGTTTCCACAAAATTACAATCCCATGAATCTGATTTTTTGTTTAAACCACAAAAACTGGAATCCATGATAAAATACTTTACAGTACACAAGAAAATCATTTAAGAATGTGTTAGTGTAATATCTTGTGGCAAGAAACTTTTATTTAATATGAGCTCAAGATCTCTAGTCTATCATAGCAACATGACGAAGATCAAACACCTACAACTATAGCTAGTGTATCTGAGTTAACATGTGTACAAGAACATGCATTCAAGCCTATTCATTCAAAATCAATTAAAAAAAACCCTGTTTTTAGTTATGAAGCAATAATTACAAACAATAAATAAACATCTTCAATATGTTAATCCACATTAGGTAAAAGCTGAAAATTACATCACATGACATTAAAGTTCAAAGGTCACAAAATCATCAAATTGATCGAATAAAATCATTCAAAAGAAGTTTAAATCAGTTTAGATAATAGACTGACAAGTACTCTCTTCACATCATATGCTGCCATTTGCACTTAGCACGATTATTTTGAATTGCTATGCAGAGTACAGGAGGAAATACATTTTAATCAATAAACCTACATATAAAGTCTATACACTATCTAAATGAGTAATGGCAAGTCAAAAAATTTGAGTCTTGTCTTTGCACAAACTGGAAATGCAGTTGTGTCGAAGAAAATGTTCATTCTCCATGCTGAAATAATTAATATCACCACTTACATTGGCCAACAAAAAGAACTAAATAAATTCTCAGCTGTTTCCACATTTTGGCAGCCCTAATTCAGGAAAATAAAAATAGATCCAAAATTAAAACTTTTAAATCAAACTCTCCATACACGTGTAACTTAACGAGGGGTTGACCCAAGTCCATATGTACAAAGTTCAAAAATTGACGACAGGTTACAAGTGCGACGTCAAGGATGTACATTCGATGTAAACCAATTTACAGATAACTGGATAAGATTATGAAGGATCATCCGCGATGTTATCACATATTACATCATTTTTACCACATATAGCTTCTATTTTGACATATCCGTCGTTTGATGTCGTGTTGTGTTTTGATTACCGGGAAGCTAGACCCCTGGTGTGCTCCCTTTGGTACCCTCAGCCTCGACTTTAATGATGGAACGAATTTCCTCGAGTTTGCCGCTGCAATACGGCAATTTAAGGGGGCGTGTCCTTCACGTGTCGGACTTATCCAAAATATTTTGCTATTTCAGTCATGACAATTATTATATTTGTAATTGTGAATGTTGTTTAATCACGTTCATTAAGTATACAAGGTTATGACGTTGTTAAAATACAAAATTAACACTTTCTTCGATGTTAAAAACCACACAAAGCTATGCAAAGCAGACGAAAAATAGGGAATTATCGCGAGAATTGATGAGATTCAATATGGCCGCGCCCATTTATTTGGTTTCACTTTATGCGGTTTTCAACTAAATTGCGTAATGTCAGCTGAAAAAGAAGAAATTGAGAATACGGAAGGGGTTATGCTCAAGAGTGATTCTTATTCTGAAGAATCAAAAAAGAACATTGATAAACTATGTTCAGATTCTGAAAATAATGAGAGTAATTTAGGGCATTTGTCGAAAAAGCAGCTTAGGAAATTGAGGAAACAGGAGAAATGGCAGCAGATAAAAGGAGAGAAAAGGTTATTTCAAGAAATTTTTCATTTAGAGCGCTTTTAAACGTGTTTTGGCCACCTAAGGCTAAGGAAGAACCTAATGTAAATTTATACTGTTTAACAGGCTGTTGTCCTGGGACAAGGCCACGAAAATGCTAGGGCCTGTTACAAAATTTCTCAGATATTACCCATTCTTTGTCATACAAAATATAGTAAAGCAACATAATCTAGGAATAACTCATGGGAAAACTCCATAAAAACCAGTCACAATCAGCAGTTTTTGACAATTTGGCATACATGTAGTGGCTTGTTTTACATTTTCGGGCAACCTGGTGTCAAAGGGAAATTCGGCCACACACAAAACCATGATCTGTACAAACTGTAAATATTATAGATCCACTATCATTTTAAAGGCATTGACTAAGATTGAAATGTCATACTTGCGATTTTATAACAACATCAAACTAAATTCACATAATCTAACAGTAAATTAAGCTGGGTTGATTTGAGATTGAAAGATTGTGCCTTTTTGTTGGCATTTCAGACTTATATTGCAAAATTCTCTGACATCAGCCTGTTGACTTGACTGATCAATTTAACAAAGAAGGCAGCTCAAATTTATTGTCTTGTAAATGTTAATAAATGTTTAAGTGCTATTAAAATGCTGGAGCATTTTGCATTTTCTTAAAATCCTAACTGAATTATTATATTAAAAATTCATAAAAATTTCTCTTATAGATATCTAAAAATATCCATTTGCCCAATTTTATGGGAAA
This sequence comes from Pteria penguin, assembly GCA_035048485.1. Taxonomy (NCBI): domain Eukaryota; kingdom Metazoa; phylum Mollusca; class Bivalvia; order Pterioida; family Pteriidae; genus Pteria; species Pteria penguin. The sequence continues at coordinate 55,266,762 of CM068580.1, read as the reverse complement.
ACCTGAGTAAAATAATAGCTTCCTGTACAACTTGTTGTACAACTTTTACTGTGATGTCACAGGGCAAACATTATATTAATGTATGTCATAATTAAAACCCAAGAAGAAGTAACATTGATAAAACTTCTGACGTCACATATTACAGAGATTAATGACTACAAAAATCCACCGAGCTGTTTATAGATCTTCGTATATATCATGTGATTGGAGTTATGCAGTAGTGCAGTGACTTGTGTATATAGATATGCACATTGTATAGAAAAATTGTGAACATTTAAGTGAAATTCAAGTAAAACCAGTGGTTTGGAGATTTTTAAAAAATATGACCATGCTGGGAACAGTGATGTGATGAGTGATGATTGCCAGAATGCAGAGCAATCTGAAGGGGGTCTTGAGGTCCTTCCATAGAAAATTTGTGATAAAAATGGTGTAAAATTAGACTGATGCTTGAAAATTGTCACTGCCCTGTGGCCCCCTTCTTTCTCCCCCTCTTTATCCACCACTGAGGATATCTTTAAATCTGACTATATTAATTAAAGACCATTTTTATATTATGATAATAATTCTGAGGGTCGATAAGTAGGTATTGGCTATAGTATAAGATAGATAAGGCATTTTAAACCACAATAGGCAAGAACAAGAATGTTTCAAAAGAAGGCCAAATTCTCAACATATTATATACTGTGTCAGCAGTTTTATTATAGGGATAGATAATGATATACTTCACACTGTGACATTGAAACTGACCAGTGACAAATGTATTCTATATTTATCACACCGTAATTCCCTGATTTCCCAAATGTAATGCATTGTTTTCATAAGTTACATATTTTCACATCAAATTTATAGTTTTCATAAGAATAAATTATTTTCTGTTTGAGGAACTGCAATTTTTCTGTAATGCAAAATTGAAAAAGCAACATTTATCAAAGTCCCAATCCTGTGATCCCAATCCTATGTCATTTAGCTAAATAGAGCGATGTATTGTCTATGGTTAGACTACACCATTGGATGGCCATATGTTACTAATAGCTTAAAATACCTAAAGTGCTCTATTCCTATGTTTTTTTAAAAATTGGGATTTCACCAATATCTTGGGGGTTCATTCTTTCTGTCCGAAAAGTGATAGCCAGGTACTCTTTTTGTTGAACTGTAGTTATATGGATTGGATTGATCCATTTTCATCAATGGTTGTTAATTTCAACTAATCAGAACTTATGTTAGTGGTCTTAATCAAGTTGCATACATTTTTAGTTTATAGAAATGTATGGTTCATCAAAGTGCCTACTGTCTGTCCCACCTGACTTGGCATCTGAAAAAATTATGTTTGAATATTTCTGACTTTACCACCAAAATCCTTATACATGGCTAAAATAAGGTAAAAGTACTGAGGCAAATGTAAAATTTGATAGGGAATTTAACAAAGCCAACAATAAAATGTCATATTTCTCAGGAATGCTGACAGATCTCTATCATATTTGGTGATTTGATTTCTATCTTAATAGTAAATACATTTATAGCAAAAGCTTTCATTCTTATTTGAATTCTGTTTTCATCATGTTCTACCCTACTTAATTTTATCATGGGAAATGTCATAATCAAATCAAATTTTTGTTAGAATTATTACATAATTTTCCATGGCCTTGTCCCCAGAAATGTTCAAATTATTGTGATTTTTCATGTGCTTGGACGTTGTGACCCAAACAGTAAGTGTTCACTTGCATATGAGATTTGATTTAATTTACATTGCACAAACATGCACATAGTATACATAACTTTTCTGTAAATGAAAAAACTGAATAAAGTTCTTATGCATGTATATCTATTTGTTAAAATAAAACTATTAATATACATGTGTACATGTATATAGATTGACACATGATGTGATTATGTATGGCCAAGTCATGTCCTTATGAGTAGCTGTCTCAACATCTACCTAATTTGATAAAGAAATCCTTAATTCTTCAAATTAGAGATACATGTACTTCTTATTCAGTCAGAGCTGTCTATATGCTCTGTATGCAACATTGAAAATACATCATTGAATATACAAAATCACAGATGCCAGTATGCATATATGTGCAGACATGTGCAGTGGATCATGAGGCTTTTAAATACAAAGAAGATAAAAAGTAGAAAAGTTGCCAAGTTTACAGCTAATGCTCTCTCACTTTGATAGATGAGAACATCATTCATGCATTGTCATGACATGTAGATCTATAGCACACATTGCCATGACATGTAGATCTATAGCATACATTGCCATGACATGTAGATATATAACACACATTGCCATGACATGTAGATCTATAGCACACATTGCCATGACATGTAGATCTATAACACACATTGCCATGACATGTAGATCTATAGCACACATTTTTTAAAAGACATAAACCAAACGAGGTTTTTCTGTTAATGGTTGGTTATATTTTGTAAATGACTACCCATCTTATCCTAAGGGGATGAATTTGAGACATACATACTAATGTTTTCCATATGATAAATCTTATTTTCCAGAGCACTGGAAAAGGAGAAAAAGAAACAGAAGAAAAGAGAAGCATTGGCCAATGGATTAACACTTGGTCCTACAAGAAAGAAATTGAAGAACAATACAATGGAAAAATCAGAGTGCAAGATCAGAGTTGTCATTGATTGTTTCTTTGATAGTTATATGTCTGACAAGGTATATTCATCCACATTCTGTGTGCCAGGTTATAAATCAAAGTTTATATTATAATGTGATCTGTGCCATAGTTTGAATTTAGTATGAATAATTTCTAGTTCACCTCTGTGACTGTTCTTTTCATGTTCTACATTAAATGAAGGCAAATATTTTGTACGTCAATCAAACTTTTCGTGGGGGAGGGGCCAGATTCTGTCATGAATCAAGTTGGATCTCTTTCAACCCATTTTACATGGTTGATGCTCAACACAATCCAGGTCACAAATGCTGTATCCTACATCAATAGCAAATGCACGGATAATGCATTTACAGATGCTTAACACAATCTGTGTAACTGGATCTGACCTACATTCTCTGCTTGAGTGGCCTGGTTCAGAAAAATGGTTAATTTCATTTCCCAATTTAAATTATGCCTTATTTTTGTTACTTACAGTTCTATTTCTGTCTTCATGGAGGTACTTCTTCCTAATATTTGACAACCAATGCTTTCTCTTATCTTAGCGTGACAGTATATGATCATGTTGTAAGAATGTGCTCATTCTATTCGTGTTTCGTATTTTAGTCACCTACCAAGTCTATTGTTCTAACCTTGGGCAGATTTTCTGCCCCATTGGAGAACAAAAGAATGGCATGTACAAAAGCACGAGTCAAAATAGTCAATCAGTAATCACAATCTTGCGTATTTATATTTATTTTTATGCTTTGGGTATTTTATTTTTATGTGAACTTTTCTAAACCTCCAGATAGAAATTTGATAATGGACTTGGTCTTTTTTTCAGGACATAATGAAACTCACAAAGCAAATCCAGTTTTGTTATTCCAGTAATCGAAGAGCAGATAACCCCTTACAGTACTATGTCAGTGGTGTTCATGGTCAGATGAAAGAACGTTTACAGAGGATTGGAGATTTCGTAAATTGGGATGTAGGTTGATTGAATGAATGTATATTATATTTGTAGATCTATTTAAATAATTCAGTGGAAACCCAGTAAGAGCTATACTTTTTTCTGCCTATTTTGGGAAAAATACCCAGACCTTTTGATGAAATGATCAAAATTTCTTACAAAAATTATGTACAGTTGGCTCTCATTTACTAGTGAACCAGTCATTGGAATTTTCCATTAACTTGACCCAATATTTAGCCTAGATGCTGTTTTTTTTTATTGAAATATATTTATACCCAGAATTGAACTTTTTCTATAATAATTATTTTTCAGAGACCATACGAGTTCATACTGATTATTAACAATTTTATTAGGCAAAATAATGCCAAGAAAGATAACTCTGTCCCTCTTGCAGATTTCTGCAAGCTCTTCGTTTATTGTTTACTTCTTGAATTACGCCACTTCAAGATTATTTCACTTATACTGTGTGGCATCTTGGTAGTGAATGACCACATAATTTTGTCCAGTGCAACAGACCCACCTAAAGAAGTGAAGGATCTTTAATGTACCAACATATATTATGGCATGGGGCCTTGCTTAAAACTCCGATTTTATTGGAAGGATCGATTGAGAAGCAGTAGATGATAAAATCTGAATGGAGAACCAGGATAAAATCTGGATCATCAAAAATCCAGAGTAATATCACTGGACTGTCTGCCCCACAAAATCTTCTGATTCTATGTTTTCAAATCTTCTGATTTTTTCTCTTTATCTTATTCACCTAAAAGGCACAAATGACAAATGCTTTAATTATTTATAATGACATATTTGAGAAACTATCAACATAGTGCTTTGTATAAATGAAAAAGAAATTGACACTCTCTTCTCAAAGTTTTGGCCACCTATTCCTTATCAGTTAGAAATGGTGTTTTTTCATCAGATAAAAAAGACAAAAAGAAAGAGTGTGTCATTTTTTTATTCATATATATCAATTTTCCTCTGGGAGAAATTGTATGTGTTAAAAGAATCTTATTATAAAATTTTTAGTATTTAGGAACCTTGACTTATAAATCTAGTGTGTCAAATTGTGATGTTGCATGTATTTTAAAAGGAAATAACTATATCTCAGATACATATAGGATCTGAAATAAATTTTTATTTCATACAGTATTTGTGAAATGAGTTGTTTGTTTTATATTACCAAGTCTTGGCGAGGGGATATAAAACACACAACGATTTTCATAAATACTGTATTAAATGAAAATTCATTTAAGATTCTTTTTATCACATGTTTACACTCAGTTTAAAGGTGTTTAATTCATCAAACACAGGCTTGACATTATACTGACATACCAACTATGCCATAGATTGATTTATGACATAGCAATATTTGCATAAATAGCAAAACTAGTGATAAATAGTAATGTGACATGAAGATATTTCTTTTTGATATTAAGGAAGGAATACTGTGAAACAAATGTTTCAATTAATTTCTCATATTTAGAATTTAAAAGCATGAGATGTTTTGAATATGAGAAGTTCACTCTGCATGAGAAAATCATGCTTTCATCGGAAAAAGAGTGGTATATAGCATATGTTCTTTCACACCAAAAAAAAGTAGTAACAGAATAACAAATGAGGTTGTTCAATATTTGTAAGGAAGTGTTTGTCTCTTTGTTATATCATGAATATCCTCACCAAATTAATGAGTTGTCTTTCTTAGTTACTATTTAAAACAACAAATCGCTTATAATAAATATACTTTTGTTAAACCATTTATTCTAAACATTATTTGCTTCATACTTGTTTAAAGACATATTTCCTGTCCTGAATTTATTTTCTCTTTCGTTTTTTCTATTACATAGGTGCATTTCTCTGAAGAGAACTATTTTGATATTTTTCCTAAGGAAGATATAATTTATCTGTCGAGTGAGTCTCCAAATGTTCTACAAGACCTAGATCCTAGTAAAGCTTACATTATTGGTGGATTGGTGGACCATAATCATCACAAGGTAAAAACATTCGTAGATACATTAAGGAGGTGTATGGCATAAATCATAGAAAAAACAATGAATGTTCTTTCAATTTAACATGATGTAAGAGGCCTTATGCCAGACATGCTTCCTTTTGTTAGGATTTTCATTATGTATTTAATGCTGGCCTAGTGATGTCAGAGTAAACTGACACAAATTTTAACGTCAAATTGTGGTATGTCTGGCATGGAATGAAATGTAAGATCAATAGGAAAAAGGCCTATTAACAGATTTTTCAATATATTGTATATATATCATATTTAATATAATAATGTTAAGGCTTTTCACTCCATGTCCTTTATTCTAAATCATAACACTTAAGAGTAAGTTGTGAAGTGTAAAATATGCAAGAGGAAACATGTTTCAAGTGTATATTTGGCATTTTGACTAAATTTTCTTCTCAGAGCTCAGTATTTGTAAAACAAAACTTCTTGTGAACAAAAATGTCATCACAGCTTGGAAAAATTTTCTCTGACTTTGCTATCTCTGCTTCATGTGCAATGGAAAGGAAAAGTGGAACTTTATATGAATCTATTGTAAGAATTCTTTTTATTAAGATGTAAAAGTGTTTATTTTTTTAGGGACTGTGTCATCAGTTAGCTGAGGAAAGGTGTGTTAATCACGCACAGTTACCTCTGACAGAATATCTAGATATGAAATCAAGAAAAGTTCTTACAATAAATCATGGTAGGTATAATTCACATTACATCCAGGTGTAATCATACTTCAGTGTCATAAAAATATAAATAACAAGAAGCACTCAATTTCCAAATTTTTCAGCCACCTGGCCTTTTTCAAGTGGTTTAATAGTTTATATATATTTAGTTGACCATTAAACTACTTGAAAAAGATACTGTCTTGTAAAATTTTTGGCCACCTGGCCTTTTACAAGTGGTTTAATGGTGAAGATAGACTTAGTTTACCATTGAACCACTTGAGAAAGATACAGTAAAAGTCTGTCTTCCAAAGGGAAGTATGATATCAAATCCAAAATGAATATAAAAAATATAAATATATATGAAAATTTATTAAATATATATATATTATATACATGAAGAGGAGTGGTTTTTTCCTGCCAGATGGCCGAAAATTTGTAAAGATAGAGTGCTCCTTGTTATTTATATCTAGAACTTCCTTTTTGGTGGAGTTTACTCTACTATCTTAATATATTTTTGATTTTCTCACTTAATGCCCATGTTATAAACCTTTTTTGTTACTTATACATGTATACATTAGTTTTGCTACATAATCCCATCTTGCAAAGTCAGTTATGCTAATAGCAATATGATTTTAAATCTGATTAAAACCAGATCTTTATTCTGCTTTGCTATTCGTTCCATACTTTATCACTATTGGACAATTAGACAAGCAGAATAAAAATCTGGTTTTCATCGGATTGTATTAATCAATCTGATTAAAACCAGATTTTTCCACTTCTCTATAGAACAAATAAAGAAGTGGAATAAAGGTCTGGTTTAAATTAAATTGTATTAATTTGACTAATATGAATTAGATTGAATTTGATAACCTAGATTTATATAACGTTAAAACAATGCAATAAAAATGATGAAAAAAAATTTTAATTATAGCATTTTTGGTGACATGGTCATAGACCATCAAATATACAGTTTTAAGGATTCAGCGCTATAAGTGTACATTGTTTTATATATTGTTAAATGTTTGGTGAAACAGAAACAAACACTGGAACTCAGTTTTACATCTTGGCTTCAGAATTTAAACATCAGCTAAGTAAGCAATACTCAGCTTGTTGAAGATTGGAGCATTCTCATTGGATGCAAATACCATGTCAGTCATTCAAATTGAATTCAAATATTTCTTGTTTGTATAAATCTGATAAAGCATTTAACGTATACAAGTATAACATGGTTTTTAATCTGTTTGGTGTGTGCCTATGTGTGTCCTCATGTGTGTCTGTAATCATGGTAGTGTGTTGTGTGTGCAATGTGTGTATGTCCTCATCAGAGAGGGAAGGGGGTAACTTCTATGCAAGTACTAGTACTCTTCTTAGGTATGCATTGACTTCAGCAAATATATTTCATTACATTTTTTTTAGACAGTGACTTTTATGTTTATGTGTCTGCAATGAATTTTCAATTTTCAGTGTTCGACATTCTTCTCCGATACACAGAAACAAAGGATTGGCAAAAGGCATTCTTTTCTGTTCTTCCTCAGAGGAAAGGAGCTAAACTAAAATCAGATTGTGATGAAAATGAGCCAAGTAAAACTACCTCAGAAGTGGGGGAGGGTGAGCTTTCAAAGGACGTAACTAATTCTGATCAGCACCCTGAATCAAAGATGACTGATAATGTAAATAGAGAATGTACGTCAGAGACATGTGAAAGTGAAAGTTCTATAAATGATGATGATGATTCAATCTCACAAGAAAAAGAGTGTACAGCAACCAGTGTAGATAGAGAACAGTCAAGTATTTCAAATGTCAAAGATAATAGTGATGTTCTGAAATAAAGATGTAAAAAACTAAATTTTGAGTGTATGTTTCTGTAAATTGATGATTAAAACAAAAAGATAAAAAATAAATATAACAACAATGTTCACCATTCCAAGATATTGGACTGACCGTCAGAGTTCAAAAATAAAGATAGAATGTAAATGTAAAAGAAAGTGACAGTGATACATTACATATGATTCAGATGTAAATGATCAAATTTTTAAGGTGATCTGCTCTTCCTTCAGCCACAAGATAAGCAAATTACAACATACAAAGTGACTAACACATTTACAGATTACAAAATGACTAACACACTTACATATTACTTACAAAATACAAAGTGAATAACACATTTACAAATTACAAAATGATTAACACACTTACATATTACTTACAAAATACAAAGTGACTAACACATTTACAAATTACAAAATGACTAACACACTTACATATTACTTACAAATACAAAGTGAATAACACATTTACAAATTACAAAATGATTAACACACTTACATATTACTTACAAAATACAAAGTGACTAACACATTTACAAATTACAAAATGACTAACACACTTACATATTACTTACAAAATACAAAGTGACTGACACATTTACAAATTACAAAATGACTAACACACTTACATATTACTTACAAAATACAAAGTGACTAACACATTTACAAATTACATAATGATTAACACACTTACATATTACTTACGAAATACAGTGACTAACACATTTACAAATTACAAAATGATTAACACACTTACATATTACTTACGAAATACAAAGTGACTAACACATTTACAAATTACAAAATGATTTACACAATTACATATTACTTACGAAATACAAAGTGACTAACACATTTACAAATTACAAACTGACTAACACACTTACATATTACTTACAAAATACAAAGTGAATAACACATTTACAAATTACAAAATGATTAACACACTTACATATTACTTACAAAATACAAAGTGACTAACACATTTACAAATTACAAAATACAAAATGATTAACTCACATACAGATTACGACATACAAAGTGACTAACACATTTACAGATCACGACATACAAAGTGACTTACACATTTACAGATCACGACATACAAAGTGACTAACACATTTACAGATTACGACATACAAAGTGACTAACACATTTACTGATTACAAATTACAAGGTGACTAACACATTTACAGATTACAAATTACAAGGTGACTAACACATTTACAGATTACTTACAAAGCACAAGTGAGCTTATTATGACAATGAAATAATACATGGAGAACAGATACATTTTAGTGTGGGTTTAGTTAGGTGAACGTGGTTTTGAGGTCAATAAATAGGTGATGATATTACTAAGTTGTAAATGACTTGGCAAAACATTGTATGGGACATACGTGAACATCAAAAGAATAATAAATCATACTCGATACAGTTGCATATATATTTTACATGATCTGAACTCTGCGATTTGGTGAAGTTTCTGATATAGATGTAAAAAAGGCAAACTTTGAAAAAATAACTGTTTGTATTTTTGTTATACAATAGTTAAAATGATCATAACTGTATACATGTTATTATTTGATGACATAAGGTCAAGATGACTTAAAATATAGGGTGTTTCATAATCTTTGTATGACAATAGGGTCAAGGTCTCATTCTTCTCATATTGTTAGTTTGCCGTGATGAATGTCCAGAGAGCTAATGTTATAATCCTCATGTAGGCAGCGGCAGTGTAGACAAGGACTTTAACCTTGGCCAGACTTTCAAAACTATTAAATATAGGGCTTTTATCTTTCGCATGTACATTTCTTGTGACAAGCCCTTGCCATTTGTACTAAACTTTTTACCCTGCAACCTTGACCTTGACATTTGACCTACTTTACAAAAACTGTATACTTGCTCTTAACTCTTCAACTACTATAGGTAGAACTTTCATATTTCACATTTGTGTTCATTATGACTGGATCTTTCTGTCTTTACCAAAATTTTGACCCATGACCTTGACCTTCAAGTTTGATCCACTTTTCAAAAACCTCAACATTGCCCATTGCTCATCAACAGCTAGGGGTAGGTCTTTCATATGTCACGCATGTGTTCATTATGGTCAGAACTTTCTGTCCGTGCCAAAATTTTTTACCTTGCGACCTTGACCTTGAATTAAGAAAACGTTGAATATACATGCCTAGCTGGTGAGCTATGTTGTCTTCTGACAACCTTTGTTCTACATATAATGGTGTGTTATAACCTTGGACTGATATCAGATTCATAATGCTTCTTTCTTTAAAATTCTTGAGATGACCTTTAACCCTCGAGAACGTTAAGGTCATCTAGTATTTTTTTTTTATGTATTACCAGTCTGATTATTATACTACAGTTGTAAACATTCCAATACATCAATTAGGGTTTGTTAAAGAAGGGTATATTTCAATAATTAATCTTGATTTACAGTGTTTTGAAGATTTTCTCACACTTGCAAAACTGAACCACAACACATCGTGAGAGCCAACATCGAGATTCAGAATAGTGCTGTAGTTTTCTCTCCCATAGAGGTTTTTCACAAAAATCAATCGCTAATTGTCAGTTAAATATGTGATTAGATAGTTAGATTAAAATTTACGGCGTGTGTAACTGATCAGTAGAGGGATTATTTTCAGATTAATTTAATCGAAGTCACTGTTAATAGATAAGCTGTATTGTAATGAATGTGTGAATGCCATGATATTACACAATGATACCTGCTGGGTAAATTGAGCTTTAGATGATATTGATTACAGAAAGGAATCGGATTTTGGAAATAAAACCAGTTTTGACCAGTAGATAAGAATATATTGTATGATATTTTGAGCACTTTACTGAAATTGAAAGTGCGTCCATACAGGATAAGTAAGGATTTGGTGAGCGAAATTAAATTAAAGAAGGGGTCGTATCTTTCGTACGCCTTGGAATTGGAGCTTTTCTGACTACATTGTAGCATTCTGATACAGGAATTTACTTTCGAGAGCTTTTATTTTCAGCTTAGTTCAGATCATTTTATCTTATTTTCTTCCTTCTCCCATCGCTTGCGGCGCCGACGATCCGGGGTTCGATTCCCGGAATGCGCCACTACGTATAAGAAGTTGGTTGCCTCCTGCTTCCATGTCGCGATATAACTGTAAAATTGTTGAAAGCTACATTAAACACCAATCAACCAACCAAAAATACCATTCCAAGCAACCAGGGGCTCAAAAGGTCACTGGCGTAAATAAGCTTCTGAAGAAATCCAAAAGACAGTACCTTTGAGTATTTCATTCCTGCAAAGTTTGATCAATATTTTATTTGTGGTTTTGAGAGAGAAATCTTATATCTATATCAAGTATTATACGTGTCGTCTTCACCCACTCCCCTAAAATATATTAAAGGATTTCGTATATTGGTTCTACTTCCTATATTTAGCGAACATAAATATTAAAATATATACTGACATCAACACAGTTATTTGATATTTAGTCGTGTAATACATGAGCAGTTATGACATTGGATCTCGGAGTCATTTTCCTCCATGTTCGTGTAATTATCATTGTATTTCTCCTCCTTCTCATTATCGTAGCAATTTGATGAAACTTGACAGGAATGATCTACCGATGACACAGAACAAGTACATGTATGTCACAAGATAGTGTGATGAGTTATCTAACATAGCGCCGATATTGTGGTTCTTTTTGGATATCTTAAAACAGGATTTTCTCCCTCTTCTTTATTATGATTTCGATGAAACTTTACAGGACTGATTCGCGATTACTTAAACGAAAGCATATGTTTTGCAATTCAGTATAGCCGACATGCTGGATATCTAAGAACTCCTAAAACCTTATCTTGAATAATTTCCATGTTGGTCATCTTTTTAATTTTAAATCCATTCAATATCTAATAAAGCCGACGTAATTGATATCTAAGAAGCCCCCAGAATCTTGATCTTTTGGTTAATTTTTATGTTGGTTATCTTTTTAATTTCAAAAGAGGATGTTTACTTTTTTGTAGTAATTTTGTTGATAATTTCCACCAATGACTTATTTATGATCTCAGAAATACGCAAATGTACCAGTAATACGCATACCGAATGTGTTAGCCATATATACTTGGGGTGGTTGTCATGACAACTTTTGGTTGTGATTTTGGAACTTTACAGGAATGAATGGAATAAGCCTAAGTGTTACGTGATTGACTGCGTTCGAAATTATGTCCGTCTTAGAATATGAAAAGGAAAACTTACATATATAATTAAATGGAAATAAAAGATATATTTTTTGCATGCCTTTCTATTTATCATTAATTTTCAGTCCTTCAGTTATATATAAGTGTAGTTAAAGGATCTCATTGTAGAAATATTTAAATTCCCCCTTTTTTCTCTCAAAGACATGTATCCGAAATAAAGAGACAGCAGAATTTGAAGTCATCCATAAATGAGTCACTATTCAAAATTTCCTTAAAACGACTTTTAAACACAGTATTTTGGTGGAATTGATGAATTTCCACGAAAATGTCAGTTGTCGGTTTCCTGGATTGTATCCTCACTTGTGTGAGCAAAATCCTTCCTTCCTGATGGAAACGGAAGTTAAACTTGTGTTCTGTCATAAAACATGGCATACCGTAATGTTTTTATGAGAGAATACCAAGTAGCATGAATTTCCAAATTTCCTTAGATTAAAATCTGTACAAAAATATTTTTCTCATTTAAACTTTTGATCTAATATTGTTTAATTAATTGTTGGCAGATTCAGAATTTTAGAAAAGAGAAAAAAAAAAAAGGGGGGGGGGAGAACTCGTATTAAAAAAAAAAAAGAAAGGAAAAGGGTGGTTTACATGAAACTCTGCAGCATTATTATAGAATGAGAGAAAAGAAGGGCACCTGTCCTCTGTGTCCCTCTAAATCACAGACTGATCGTTGATACTCGTGTTAGTTTGAGAGCTGCCTGTGGTATTTTGTTTTACCTGAGCGGGATGGTGTTTACATAATTACTCACAGAAGTCACATTCCATTACAGATATTCCCGATCTTATCTCCGCTATAACAAGCAGTAATGTAAAAGATTTCCAACAGTCTTCGCAGATATATATAAAAGAAAAGAAAAAAAATGAAGGAGAGGGGGATTTCTTTCTTGATCTGACCCTCTTACTTCGATCCCTGGAAGTATCTTTTTTGATAAGATATATACTGTTTCATATCTTTTGTGACCGTGTGCGCTCACATGCACGTATCAATATACAAGTGTCTTCGTCATGATACATACATAGTTGTCTGCCATCTCCCAAGTCCCGTTATTTTAATTTGTAACTTTTATCAATGAAAATACATGTAATCGACATATTTTTATTACAATATATATATATATATATATATATATATATATATATATATATATATATATATATATATATATATATATATATATATATATATATATATATATATATATAACATCATGCGTGATCAGCAGGCCAACATTTGGCGTTTTATTACTAAGTGCCTCTGTCATATGATGCTAGAAATATCTGGTACAGCAGAACAGATTGAACAGTTATGTAGCAGTGATAGCATGTCATACATGTTTCATGTAATAATAACATATACATTTGTATTAGTGAAACTATTCGGTCATTTTTGGGGCCAAATCTGGATTTTTACATGTAAATATGTGGCGAAAAGGGGGGGGGCGGCCCACTCTAAATCCGCCACTGATAATTGATCTAAATTACCTTTATGCCATTTGAATAAAACAAATCAAAATACAAATTTTGGCTCGCCCTAGCTAAATAAAATTCGTGCGAATTCATCAGAGATCAGATTTTAGCTAATTTCGTTTCCAACCCGATGTTTTTACACAAAATCGTGCATAGAAAAGATAAATTCTGAAATCCCTCCCTCTCTAATTAAATTACATGATCTTCGTTGCACTTTTATAAATAAACAAATACAATGATGTCAATAAGTAAAGACTACCTAAAGGAAAATGGGAATATTAAAAGAGGTCTTTATAAGCAGGTCACTGTGACCACTTTGATGAGGTGAACGTTAACAGGTTTCCTTGTACACCAATTTGTATTTGTGTCGTTTGTAACGAAGATTTTATACTTCCGATATCTGGATACTGCCACAAATAAAAAAGATAGTTTGACTTTCCTTTACGATCTAGAAATATGTTTCCGTCTTAAATTTATAACTTGTACTTGAAATGAGCAACGACATCTGAATATCGTTTGATACGAGTCCAGTATTTTAGAACGCGGAGGCAGGAGTAAAAACAAAAGAAAACATTTTTTTTTCACAATTTTGTATCGTAGATAAAATTTGGGCGAAAAGGGGGTGGGGTGGTTGTGGAATGGAAGCTGAGTGTAGTACTTTTTAATGCAAGACTAAGTTAGTTCCGTTACTGTCGCATTGAATAGTAACTAGATACTTATGTATACAGACAGGCTCTTCGGTTTAAATCACTTCACAATAATACATATATCACACCGTGACGTCAGCTGAATCATGGGGATTAGGAAATTTTCAATGTGGATATTTAACTTTTGAGTCGTTCGACATTTTTCTCAATGGTGCACCCGCGAGTTATCGACATAACGCATTGTTCCAACCTAAATCGCATTATATGGTCTAATTCCAATGACAAACTAGCTTACTTAGCGATCGAAGTTCTATAGAAGTTTGACCTACACTTTATAAACAGTGGATTCAGCACTGTGCAAGGGGTACGGCAGATTCGGACAAGGCGCAAGTCTTGCGTCAATATACGTATGAACTGGATTTTAGCCACGTGCATTGACGACACCCAGGTGTAAGCAATTAACACGGACTTAACAATACTATGGGTATGCAAATATATTCACTACCGGCGCACTGTGTCTACATGTGTTGGCATTAACAAGTAGTTCGGGGGATCAAAACATATAGGTATTGTAAACAACTGATCATTTACCAACAAACGAATCTGTGCACGGGAACCAGGGGTAACACGGAGTTCTTTGACTCTATACTTTATCGCATAATGTGCAGCGTACGTGAAAAGTTATCGATTTTGAGAATGCATATCTAAAAGAGGTGTTTATAGTCCGGCATTTAAGGCATATCGGAGTTTACTTTAGGCGTTTTTGAAGGTGACTTTTCGACGTCTTGTTTTGCAAAGTTTTATTGCAGTGCATTTAACTGAATTTTCTGTCAACTCGGAAATTTATTCCATTGAACGTATTTTAACGTAACTTTATTGATTCTATCAAAGTGGCGGGGTTAAGTGAATTAGAAGTTGCCGCAGGAGCAACCTGGAGATTCCAGAATATGGATTTACGACGTCTGGAACCGGAACAGTATATGGAAAAGCCCCGGTCGTACTTTAACATGTCATCGTCACATTTCACTATAGGACCTAGGAATGTTGGGCGCATGGTAGGTTCGCAGAGGAAAGCCGAGGATGAGCGGCATTGTTATCTGCTTCAGTTGTCGTTTCAGTCAGTGTATAGTGACGCCGAAATCCCGCATTCCTGTTTCAAGAAATTACCTCGACTCGTAAATGGTATACCCCTAGGCGCAGGGCAAATGGCGCGCGATCAGTTAGGATCCATACGATGGAAATATGTAGAAGGTGGGAAAAATACTCATACATTCGTTTCTGAACCGATGTGTCAGGAGGAGGCCGAGGAAACGAGACGTTCGTTGAAGGATCGACTAATGAAGCAATCGCACGCTGTGTTTGGTGACATCACCGTGAAAGCCACGCTTTCGTTATCGCAATGTATACACTACGATGACGACTTTATTATCAATGACATCGCAACGCACAACGACGACGGGCTACATTTCCATGACTGACGCACCGGTGTTGAGGTTTCTAGAGATTAAAGGAGAAGGAATTCTGCTTTACAGAAAATCCCTACCGTCTTTCATATCTCTCAGCAGTGTGTTTAGAAAGAGTATGGATTTATTCTTTGATTATGTGTTGAGTTTTCTTAATATTTATTTATTGTGTAATGTAGATAAGATAAAATACTTATAAGTAATATAATTCACATTTGATTGACTCCCTTTGTCACGGGCAGCTTTGATATAAAGTTTATAGAGTTTGTTATTGCTGATTACATTATGGTAATCCCTTCACGTTTCGCTTGTGTCTTATTTCTTCTCTATTATTCATACAGCGGCAGATGCTGTATGATAATTAATCAGAGTGATAAACTTGCCTCCGTGGCAAGGTGCCTCGATCTGAACAGCTTGGCATTATATCCTGGTATTTTTTCGTAACTGGAACAACGTGAGAACAAGTCGCATGCTATTATGTACGTGATATAATGAACAGCGTTGAACGTTAAATTTCTTCTACAAATATCAACCAGTAAATATCTGGAAATACCGTTGTGTGGCTCCTCGAGCTATCTTCTCTATGAAGAGGCTGCCTGTATTTTGTGGTCACTCTTTACCTTCCTGTTCGTGGCCGCTTAAAATGTGTACGTTTGGCTGTAGTGACGAATCCAGGGTTTCCGAAAAGGGAGGGGGGGGGGGGGGCAAATGTGAAAATCAAGTATTAGCCAAAATACTCAGCCGTTTTGGGTGCCAAATCTGAGGTTATACTATTACATGCATTATTTTCTATCTCAATCTAATTAAAATGCGATCTGCGATCTCTATCTATGTTTTGTAAAGATACTGATCAAATGCCTCGTAAATTTGTGGCAAAAAGAGGGTCCGGGCCTTTGCCCCCTATAAATCCGCAACTGTATTTCGACCAGAGATTGTGTATATATATGTCTCTGATTTCGACGTTGCTTTTCCTCAACAGAAAAAAAAATGAATATCTGGATACCTCACTAGATTTATTCCTGTGACCCACTGTCTTTCTAAAAATGTCTTACTGACCTTGGATACTTTCTATTCTTTTTATCTCAACGAAATATATAATTGAGCTCTTAGACAAAAGTAACATAACACACCTGGGTTCGGAATAAGACAGACGCTTTACAAGAATCTAAATTATCGTTTTTACTTGTATTACATTATTAAGTTAAAGATGTCACATTCTGTCATTTTAAACGTTTTGTTAATTACTTATAAAAAGTTAGATGATAAGTTAGTATATATTTAAATAACACATATACCACGTGGTTTAAGTTTTGCCGGTTGTCGAACATGCCCATTATGGCACAAACTTCTTCTTCACGTATAATCTATCGGATATATACTTAAACATGATCAAGGATGTATACAAGTTCGAACGCTTCTGTTCAGTATATGCTGAAATGCCTAACTATATCCAATCATTCTTATCTGAGAAGGGCACTCATGTAAATTACAAGTTTGCCTCGGATCCGTTTGCGACACCTTCTAACTGTGTGATATATTGTTATTATATGGAGCATGACAGTATCTGACGTTCTCCCAATTACATACAGAGTTTGACAATATCGGACATTCTCGTAGCTACATACAGGATCTGAAAATGCCTGACGTTCTCGTAAGTTATATACGGTATCTGACAATATCCGACGTTCTCCCTGCTACATACAGGATCTGACAATATCTGACGTTCGCCCTGCTACATGCTGAATCTGACTATATCAGATGTTATTAGAGCTACATACAGAATATAACTACATCAGACGCTCTCCCAGCTAAATACAGGATCTGATAATGTCTGACGTTCTGTTCTCGTAGCTACATACAGGATCTGACAATATCAGATATTCTGCCAGCTACGGGTTATCGTAGCTACATACAGGATCTGACAATATCAAATATTCTGCCAGCTACAGGTTATAGTAGCTACATACAGGATCTGACAATATCAGATATTCTGCCAGCTACCTGTTCTTGAAGCTACATACAGGATCTGGCCCCAAGGATATAAAATTTTACCGTGCTCAACTCAAACTCCGTGCTCAAACTCTGAGAACGTGCACAGTAGAGATCACCACTAGAGTTTGAAATTGGTAGAGGTTAAAGATGTTTTGAGCATGGGTTTGAGCAAGGTATTCACAAATCTTAATGTATTTGAGCATATGCTCAACTTTGAGCACATGCTTAAAGTATAAGAAGTTTAATAACTTCAATTTTTATGTGATCTCATATTTGAGTATGGGATCAGAGTTTGAGCACGGAGAATGTCCTCTATAAGTTTTATAACCTTGGACGTTCTCCCAGCTACATACAGAATTTCACAATATCTGACGTTCTTCCAGCTACATACATGATCTGACAATATCTGGCGTTCTCCAGCCACATGCAGGATCTGACAAAATCTGCTGTTACAGCAATTTTGGGATGCAGACTTTGTATCTTTTATGCTATCAAATTTAAACACAGAAAAACGTATAAAATATTGCAACGTTTTAAGGATTTAATAAGAGTGCTGAAAACTGACTCTTGTTGGATTAAAATAAAAAAAAAAACACTTAAAAACTACAAAACGAGTTCTTTTAAACCATTATTATTCAGATAAGTAACTGTCTAGACGCATAGCGTGTAGTTAAATGAATTCGCATTGTCCAATTATCAAAATGGACAATCTTATCAATGCATCGTATGTAATTTAAATACACATAGATAGAAGAAAAACTAAGAAAAGACGATTTTAAAAAACACTATGAAAAAGAAAGTAAAACCTAACAAGTTCAGAGAAAGAGTCCAATGTGCAAAACACTTTTTGAAAAATACATGGCTTAGTCAATGTTTTACCTTCTTTAAACAAACAAAAGTAGACATACACGACTTGCTTGTATGACAAAAAGTCGCCACGGCCATGCGGTGCAAACAAATCTCAAGAAAAGGAAAATGACCTTTCGAAGATAAGAAACGAAAAGGGGAAATTCCAATTCTGATATATTCACTCGTCCATGGCAGTATGTGGAACAAATTGTTGTCAATGACCGAATTCTACACGACTGAAGGTCTTTGAATGATATCCCTAATATCAAGGAAGTATTTTCAAAACACAAGAAATTAATTTACTCTATTCAAGATGACTAGCACTTTTGGTAAAATTCACGACACAACCTTAGACTGTGGTAGTAATCCCAAATGACAGATACTAAATAAATCTACTAACTTGACCTTGAATAATTGATCCTAGGTCTAGGCCATTAACTATAATCCTATGAAATTTGATTTAAACCCTCAAATTTGCACTTCATCCACAATATTCGATTCTTTTATCCCCGTGTCGTGGCTTCGACATACGGCATTGTCATTAAGTCAAGGTCACAACACATTCAAAGACATGGAGAACAAATTTAATACACAGTTATTGCTCAGGCAGCAATTCAGCAGTCAAACACTGTGACATCAATTTTGGTCAAGGTTATGACATACATGTATATTAAATCTATGAACGACCCAGTATTGTTAGATAATCTTAAAAAGCTCACAGTGCTAGCGCCTTAGATTCCATTTAGTAGCCAATCTGTGTTGTCTGATAATAATAAGGGACTAGAGTGTTACGGTATTGACGCCATTTCAATGGTTTAGTAGCTAATCTGTATTGTCCGATAATCATAAAGGACTACAGTGTTATGACCTTGACACCATTACAGTGCCTTAATAGCAAACCTGCATTGTCTTATAATCATAAAGAACTAGAGTGTTATGACCTTGACACCATTACAGTGCCTTAATAGCAAACCTGCATTGTCTGATAATCATTAAGAACTACAGTGTTATGATCTTGACACCATTACAGTGCCTTAGTAGAGAACCTGCAATGTCTGATAATCATAGAGGACTACAGACTTATGGCCTTGACACCATTACAGTGCCTTAGTAGCTAACCTGTACTGTCTGACAATCATACGGAACCAGAGTGTTATGATCCTGCGTTATGGCCTTGACACCATTTCAGAGCCTTAATAGCTAACCTCTATTTTCTGATATTCCTAATGGACTACAGTATAATGGCCTTGACAACATTTCAGTGTCTTAGTAGCTAACCTGCATGTCTGATATCTATAGAGGACTACAGAGTTATGGCAATGACACCATTCCAGTACAAAATAGATGAAAATATTGTGGTATGCCACACAACATTACACAAACATTGGCCACCACAGTACAAACGAAAATTTTCTGGTATGCCATACAACATAATAAAAGTACTGGCTACTACAGCATAGAGGAAAATATTCTGGTATGCCATACAACATTACACAAGTACTGGCCACTAGAGTATAAAGGAGAATACTAAAGTATGCCACAAACATTACCAAACACTGGCTACTAAAGCATAGATGAAATTATTCTGGTATGCCATACATTACACAAATACTAGCCACTTCAGTATAGATGAAGATATTCTGATATACCATTCAACATTACAGAAACACTGGCGAATACAGTACAGAGGAAAGTATTCTGGTATGCCATACATTATGTAAATACTGGCCACTACAGTATAAAGGAAAATATTCTGATATGCCATACAACATTACAGGAACACTGGCCACTCCAATATGGTTGAAAATATTCTGGTATGCCATACATTATGCAAATACTGGCCACTACAGTATAGAGGAAAATACTTAGGTATGCCAAACAGCATTAAATAAACACTGGCCGCTGCAATATAAAGGAAAATATTCTGGTATGCCATTAAATGTTTTTTGTTTAACATTATGCAAACCCTGACTACTACAGTATGCTTTTCAGCATTACGCAAATAATGGCTACTATAGCACTGAGGAAAACATTAGAGACATAAAAGACGCAGCTGTTGCTATGAAGTAGAATATGGGTGACTCAACCCTGCAGATAAACTATTGTCTTTCATGTACAAATGTATATAGATACAAATGAATACAGGCACATATAAAATCTTAGAAAATATATCACAGTAAATTTTATTTTAACACACATACACAATGTAAAAAGTTATTGTTGAAATAAATATTCCATACATTTGGGAATGATTCATTACATCTATAGCATGAAAATGTTACAGTAATTTCGTAATTAATCAATTATAAAACAAGAGAAATACTTATTATTCATACATGTAATATGATCTGACCATACCATCATGCCATATTGTTTTTAAAAGTCAATAGACAAGACTCTTAACACATTTAACATATCTTTAAAATTTTATGTTTTACACTCTAATAGGTAAAATTTATTGAAAATTCTTTAGAAAATTGCATAAAAGCAATTTTCTATGGTCCTATGCTAGTAAATTAAAATCAAATTTATTCAATAGAAAATGTCACAGATAATAGGGATCATAAGCATGAAATACCCCCTCTTGTGACTTTCGGTGAAGAATAGGGTATGGCAGGTTGCACTATAAATAACAACACATGTACTTTGCACTACTCTCTCAGTCTTAGTCTACCCCAAGAGCAGCATACTCCTGGTATTTTATATTCTGCTTTGCCTCCTTGACTTCTTCAACTCCTAGCAGGAGGTCGTTCATAGACATATGCCGTAGCTCATTAATCTGTACATTACTGGAAAAGAAATGTGTAAATGTCTTGAACCAGTACATCAATGGAAATGAAGATGGATTGACTATCTTTTCAAACTTGCAATGGAAGAATACAACACCAAATTTGTTGGTATTTATGTATTCACTATCCCCCATTAATAAATTGTTACTCTAATATCTTTAAATGCTTAAACTTCTGCTTCTCTAAGTGAAGGAGCAATACAAGTAGAAATATAAAACAAAATCGATGATCAGAACCACTGTAATTTATGTATATATCGGAGTAAATGTTCCAGACTCATTCATGACATGTATTTTAACCCTAGTCATGCTGAACCCGGAATATTCCGGGAATCAAATACATCCGCTATGAGCTGATACCGGAATATTCCGGGTAACAACTAGGTCGACTATAGATTATTTTTAGATCGTATTTATAGCCTTCCAATCGTTGTTAATGTTATAAAAAGACTTTCCATATATGGAGATAGAATTCCTAATAAAATAAATTCCATGACGTCACCTTAAATTTGATTGGTTCGGAAAAAGTGAGATCAAAATTTGTATTTCAAGATGGCGGCATTCAATGTCGCAGATATCATTGAAGAAAATGATTTCGAAAAAGTATACGATCGGGTAGATTCATGAATAACTGAAGCGCATGTGACAGTGGTCGGCTACGTGCTGACCTGGGATTTTACAGGTGTTTGTAAACATGTCTGAAGAGCGTCGATTTTCTTTGAATTTCTTCAATTTGTTTATCAATGACAATGATTACAATGCCAAATGAAACTTATTGATATGTAGACCAGTATCTATGGAAAATGCCGGCAACTGAAAGCATACCTCCGTTTTTCATAATTGAATTTTCCCAGCAATGACGGGGGGAATGAAGAGGTTTATGGATTAATTATAGTGATACTGATGGACCTTATCGGTACTGGACAACATGTTTAGTAAAGGTAATCCATTCTTTCTGTCAGTGATCACGAGATATCGACTCTGGCACTTATTTTTCACCTGGCCGATACTACCTTACTACTGGCCTATTGGTGTGTGATTTCAATATTTTCAATCTCATTTATTGTATTTTTTTAAAATAAATTCATATATTTATTGCTAAATCTAGCTTTTTGTCATTTTACCTGTATTTACAAGCACTTTACCTTTACTGTGCAAAACTGTGGTCAAACTTTTACAATATTCATAAACTTTTAACATTTTGGTATATAATATGTCTATATTATTATGAAAACAACCTTCAGAAAACAGCATACAAAAACATGCTTTTGTTTTTTAAAATATACAGAAAAATATTCAGCTCACAGCACTATATCTGTGTATTTTATATAGCATGACTAGGGTTAATAATCTCTTTGTACAGGTATAATATATCTTAAAGAAATAACTTACTAAATATCATCTAGATGACCTTTGTTCGCATTGGACATAATTTCATGAATTCTGTGTGTGGCACCAAGACGACAAGCTTCAAGTAACTCACTGCCAGAAAATTTATCTGTTTCATTGGCCAATTGATCCAAATTAACAGTGTCCTTTACCAAGAAAAGAAATGTAATTATGACAGAATACATTTAAATATTTCTATTGATGGAAATTAATCACCGATATCTCTCTAGAACTCTAAATAAAAGATTTGAAAACTTGCAAAATTTTTTTTTATTGCGACAAGATTTCGTTGACCTTACAGCACTTTGGTTGGAGAGCGGGCTGAGTGAAGCACTGAACCTGACTGCTACCTAAATCTTCATTCTAATTTGGTCTCAATCATCACCAAAATGTCAGATATCATACCTAATGGTACATTTTCCCATGTCACAGATAAATGCTTTGCTTAAAAAGGACATCACAATAGTAAGTGTAAATTTCTTAAAAGTTGCAAACAATAATAAAATAACTGATTGAAAATAGTTAATATTTTAGATTCAAATTTACTATCAACCATTGAATTAGAGTGGAGATTTCAATTAAAAATGTAAATGTTTCAAAAAGATGAACTTGATTCATAATCTGAAGAGATCGTTTTGGCAAAGAAAGATAACTCTTTGTATATCATGATGATAATGACTTTCTTAAATTCAAAATTACAATACTATCCGATTGGATGGTACATCATTGATCAGAGATTTCAATACCATTCAAGATACATGGAAGTGAAGTAAAGATATCTTGTTCTTGATGATGTAAGATTTTAAAATGTCAAGCACTTTTTGATTTCAAAAAAACCCCCAGGAAATCAGGAAGGAAATGAGCTGAAAATCAGGAAATAATCAGCAATTCTTTACATTAAAAAATTCATTATATTACCAAAAACTAATAAATGGCTGTCTTTCTCCCCTCTATGTGAAAACTTTTAGGCCTATATTATATGACTTTTTACAAAAATTTGAACAGCAAACGAACATCTAATACATATGTATACAAATATATATCTATATAAATGTGCATATATAATAAGCAAGTAACTTTTTTTTTTTTTTTTAAATTTACATCATGTCTTTTTTGTGAGGGATCCCCAAAATCAGGAGTTTTCAGGATTTTGTCTTGAAAATTCAGGAAAGAAATAAGAATTGTCAAAACTGATAAAATCTCAGGAAAATCAGAAGCTGCTTGACACACTGCCATCAATCATTCAAAATGTGTGTCCTGAAAATGCTGATAAAGCAAAGGAGATTGTTTTGTATTGACTTGTTAGATGATTCAGATTACTGTAACGGTATCACTGTCTTAAAATTTCACTGAAAGTGGAACAGCCCTAACTGGATAAATACCCCCTGCGTCAGCAAAGAGGAACATCCCTAACTGGACAAATACCCCCTGTGGTAGCAAAGTGGTATACTGCTAAATTCAAGGGAATTCATATTCATATTTTGGTAAATCTACTGCGACTTTGATTTTCACTGTATAAATCACAACACAATTTCAATCATGTAGAGTATTAGACAGATATTTTTAGAAGGACCAGGTACTTATTTTAGTCAAGAGTTCAGTGAGCATGAGCTTGATGTGATAACCTTTGGTGAAAGTCTTACCGTATATACTCGCATATAAGTCGACCCGCGTATAAGTCGGGGGTACGTTTTGGAGCTCAAATTCTGGGATTTGCCGTTGACCCGCATATAAGTCGGTTGGAATTTTTGAGTGAACAGCCTGTACATGTTAACGGACATTCATTCATAGAAATGTATACAAAGGCTTCGGAGAATGATGATCGTGCGTAATCACACTACGGGAATTTAATTGACATATTCAATAGAGGGGCATGAGGGGCATTTAAAACGTGACATATAAAAGATGTATTTATCCAAGATAAAACGATCTACCGGTGTTACTTCATAGCTTAAGTGACTACTTTTCTAATAATTTGGTAGCCGTGAAAACGGCTGTTTTTATATAATTATTTATTTGATAATTACAGCAAAAACAACACCACGACGATCGTGGCTTCATTGCTTGTTTATTTAACTATTAAGTAGTTAATTCATTAACACAGTGAAACCCTACATGAATCGGCGAATGATACCCGACAAAGACTCTTTTACCACACCGACAAACCTACCGGTATCATTAACATTCTTCTAGTGTCATGTATACGCCGGACCGTTATTTAATCAATGGCCATCACGTCACGGCTCACTAAAACTGTAGACGTACTGTAGCGGATTTGTTTTACCTTTTGTAATGGGTATTTCGACAGCAAATAAACGATATATTACGACTTTAAGTACAGAATCTGTTGGTCACAAAATATACATTTTATTGTCATAAAATCGTATTTTAAAGCATTATTGACAGGGAATTTCTCCTACGTTATCTATCATGTCTAATGTCTTCATTATCTGATAATAAACGGGAAAGTTTGGCTTCAGTCCAAGAACGGATTTTTTTCTCTCCGTCAGTATCTCGCATATAAGTCGGTAGTGCTTTTCGACCACGATTTTTTACTCCCAAAAAACCGACTTATATGCGAGTATATACGGTAACCTATCTTTGTTTTTCATGGGTAACAATGTTACAATATAAATGATTTATCTGTACATAGCAGTCACAGTCAAATGACAAAGTAGTTTTTAAAATTCTCAACAGAACAGACAGACAGATGGATGGATTGATGGGAAACATGATTCCTATATATGCACCAAAGCTTAGTTTGTGGGACCCATGGAGTATATCATACTTACATCTAAATTCTCTGATCGTAATATGATTTTCAATATGTTCAATCTTTCTAATTTCTCCTGCAATGAAAAAAAAAAATTTCTTTATGTAGAAAGCCAACTGTAACCTTCTTTTAACACATTTATTTGCAAATGGGCTATTTTAAAGTACAGTGAGATAAAATTAAGTAACACACTGCTTGAAATATTGTTTTCAGAATGTGGATCATAGATTTTGTGAGGACCAATTTTAATGCACTTCAAATATATAAATACACAAACATGTACCAAGGAATATACAGTGTATTTCATGGTACATGTATTTAATTCCAGTACCAAGTAGAGCACCATTAAATGAAAACAATGTATTTTATAGTATTTTATTCTTATTCTAGTACCAAGTAGAACATCATTAAATGAAAACAATGTATTTCACAGTTTTTCATTCCAATTATCAAGTAAAATACGAAAGTAACTGGTGTCACATGACTATGGCACTAAACAACAATGTACCACAATGGGCATTCACGGTCCCCTGAAATTTAGAGGTGAGACCTGGTGTCCAGGAGGAGTAAGCATCTCCTGTTTGGCTAGCCATGTAGAATATCATTAAATGAAACCAATGTATCCTAAATAGAAGTGTACATTGTGTGTTGGAATATATAGGTTGAGGTCAACATATATGCATATCCAATTAACTCCACCATTTATATTGATTCCTGACATAAAATTGACCATTTCCCTAATTCAAGTAATCTTTGTAAATGGTTGTTTACGAAATACAACAAGGTTCCTTAAAAACACAAGATACAAGCATTACACATACTGGTTTTCCTATACTAAATTTGCTAGACATTCTGCGAAGAATGGCGGAGTCAACATCCTGGGGTCTGTTGGTGGCTCCAACTACAATAATTTGACAGGAAGCGTCAGTGACAAGTCCATCCCATAAACTCATGAACTGTCCCTTCAAAGTTGCCATGTTGGCATGGTCACCAAGATTTCGGACACGAAGAAATGAATCTGAAAAATAGATGAATTTGCTGAATCTCTAAGTACATGAATTTAAGAGCTAAAAACATAATAAGATTTCTGGTTCAAAAGGTTTTGCACTTAGTACTATGCATAATATTGCACTGTTTCAAATCTAATACACTCACCTATTTCATCTATGAATATGATTGCTGGCTGAATTTTTCTTGCCTACAAGAAATGCATCAAAAATTGATTCACAATAAAACAAGCACCATTTATCAAAACAGTCTATATACAGTCTATATACAGGGTTTTAATAGGAGGTGATTAAGAAATGTGAGGCGTATCATTTTGAGTGCTGTATATGTAAATGTGAGTAGTAAATTTCAGATCAGGGGAAATTCAAAATTGTGATTTCTGTCACTGGAAGCAGCGGTATTTCGCAGGGTGCCAGCTCTTCTTGAAATCCCTGTATATATTTATAAATTAAGATTTTAAATAATAATATCATTGTACAATTCAGAACAGAATTTTGTTAGATATATTTATTTGAATCATGTTTTTACCAAGGAAAATAAGGCATCAGCTCTTTTTTCTGATTCTCCATGCCATTTGTCCAGCAAAGATGACATCTGGAAGTTGATAAATCTAGCTCCTGAAAAAAATGTGACTAAGTTTAAAAATTCTAATCAAAGTCTTATTTTCATGGTCTTTTTCTGGCTGATTTTAGGGTATACAGTAGTTTGTGTCGTTTTGTCTGTCTGTTTATTCACCACAATTTTAGGCATTTTATTAGTAGATGTTGATAACATATCTTATCTTGTATAACTTTCAGTTAAAATGCATCTAATTTCAACTTTGTTTTTACTTCAAAACTTGCAAGATTTCCTAGTATTAATTTTCTTTTCATAATTTTGAATACTGTAACACAATAAATGATCTTAATATGATCTTTGAATCATTAACTTAAAACAGGATAGAAAATTGGGTATGAAAAACTTACAATGTTACATAAAATGTTTCAAATTATCTGACCAAACTTATTTTACTTAATTAATAACGGTTAATACTTGCTTCTAATTTCATTAAAAGATCATTATCTTCTTATGGTGACAGCATCTGCTTGATGTAATGCACATTAATTCAGACACTATCAACTTATGAGATATAATGACATAGTTTTCAATGAAACAAGTTACTAAATACATTGTCCCATTCATCAATTATAAAAAGAATGTTTTAGTTTGAAGATTTTAAATTACTATATTTATAACGTCAATAATAAGTACATCGTTTGTCTGACTGACAGAGGTCTGACAAAACATTTAACCATAAATAATGCCTTGAGTAAGGGTGAATTTCTACTTTGAGAACATGGTAAATATTGCAATAGGTCTTTCTTGTAAAGTTTGATCTTATATCCTAGCAGGGAGCTTCAGGTTCTAGTGACATTCAAATATATTTAGAGACATGTAGGGAAATGAATATAAATCCGTTGGCAAACCTGCGTCTTTTGCCATAGCCTTAGCTATTGTTGTTTTTCCACAACCTGGAGGGCCATAGAGCAGAACACCTAGAAAGAAAGGAAACAAAGATTTTTAGCTTTGTGGAATGCTTGCATTGTTAAATGAAAACATTTCACATTATTTAGCTTATAAATATAAACCATACAATATTCATTTGTTAAATTAATAAATACTGAAACACACAATTTAGAGAAATTACAATAATTTTAAAAATGAATATACATGTAGTATTTCAACAGATGAGAAAAAGTGATTTATATAAAAACTTCCTGCACTAATATTATATGACAAGCTATGTAAATATTCAAGGCATTATCTACATGATCAAAGGCAATTTAAACAAGTTATCTATTTCATTTCATACTGCCCAAATTTGAATAAAAAATTAAGAAAATTATTTTAACTATATAACGAAGAATGAAAGATCTATGTAATCATTAGCAACTAAAGCTATATTCCACTGTTGTTTTGAAAGAAATATGTAAATGTTGTACTTGACAGGACACAGAAGACTCTTTGTGTTTCACATAATCAAGCCGGCGTGGCCTAGTGGTATCGCGTCGGACTCCTGATCGGGAGGCCAGGGTTCGAGTCCGGCTCTGGTCATGCCGGTGTCCTGTCTTTCGGATGAGACAGTAAAAACCGAGGCCCCGTGTCGTGGTATGTATGGCACGTTAAAGATCCCTCACTGCTTCGGGTCGGTCCATTGCAAAGGTCAAAATTTGTATGCTTCGCATCAGGCAGATGCCGTCACCATATACGTGAAATATTCGTGGTGTGACGTAAAAACAATAATCAATTAATTCACATAATCATTTACTTTTTACCTGTATTTAATTAGCAGCAATACTAATCACACTTAAACTTACTTACTGACAGAAAATTATAAACAAACCTTTTGGGGGTCGTATCAAAGCTGAACCTGCCAGGAGATCTCTGCGTTTAAATGGAAATATCACCTTCTCTCTGATAGTCTGAATGACATCATTTAAACCTCCTATGTCGGCCCAAGAAATAGCGATACTATCTGGATCCACCAGATCCGCAGCAAAACATAATTCATGCTCCGTAAGCTAAAAAATATCACAACATGTCATATAAAGCATTCATTACAGGCAGTGAATTACATTACCATACCTGCTAATGTATCCTCATATTGAAAGAGGACGACCTCTGAAACTTATCCATGTCCTATTTATCAACCCACTGATCTGCTTTGAGACAACTCAAGTCGATGTCTATGATATGTAGTTGTAGTTGAAATAAGCAATGAAATATACCTGACTTGTGACTGTTCTTTGTGATCAATAATTCTTAAAATACAAAATTAACATCTGTATATTGATTTCTATATTTGTTTTCTCAATAATGTATCGATCTGTTATTGGATTTATCAACGAATAAATTAATACATTTTATCACGCTTTTTGCTGTATATGCTGGCTGTATCTGCTGTGAAGTATCGCTATATCATAAATTAATTTATGGCATAGGTGACGTCATAACGTGGAAAAGAATTATGTCAAGCCGCTGTTTGCTGAAATAAACACCTTTAAACTGAGCGTAAACATGTGATAAAAAGAATCTGAAATGAATTTTCATTTCATACAGTATTTATGAAACTCGTGGACTTTATGTAAAACAAGCAACTCGTTTTATAAATACTGTATGAAATGAAAATTCATTTCAGATCCTATATATACGTATATAAAGATATAAAATATCTTCATAAAGATTATGGTGGCGAACTCCATTCAAGTCACAAAAGCTGAATTGTATTATTTCTTTTTTCTTTTTTTTCTGGTGATTATCTAGAAATATTTATATTTTTTGTGTTTATAATGTTTATACTTTAAAAGTAATTTTACTTAATAATATATTATTATCATCATCCATTTTCCAAATTTCCTTGAAGTTTGAGTGAATGATACATGTAAACTATATCTCTCCAGATCAATAATATGATTTCAATATTGATACATTTGTATATGTACATGTGTATATCTATCTATCTGTCCATCTTTATGTATTACAATGTGCAAGTATCATACCTTGACTCCTGTCACACCTATTCTTTGCATTACCTCCTGAGCCTGAAATGAAATATTACTAATTTACATTTTATTGACAGATTTTCATCAAAGTGACATTTTCAGTGTTATTATTAATATATCAAAATAATTATAGTAACAACAACAATAATAAAATGTGAACACAGGCACCCTATACTGAAGTATGACATCTATATGTCACACATGTGGAAGAACACATACATTTAGTCACTATAGTGACAAAGAAAATGTTTTCAACCTATGTGAATCAGTTACATATATTTGACAGACAGATCTAAGATTCTTATTAGATGGTCTGACATGAAATTTTTCATATATACATATATATAAGAAAGGAGTACTGGTATGACTGAATGATTATTCTGTATTCCACTGTTAAAGGATTACAGTCTACATGAATCTATTGTTATATTCATCTACATGTATTGTTTGTTATAGATGATATTAAAAATTTAAGAATTTAATCCTCTCTTGTGATCAGTATCAAAGAAGATATTTTATTGTGCATTTAAGAGTGAAAGGAGAAGGTGCTACTTTAATAATATTAGAATTTGAGAAGATATGGAAATTTGAGTCTACAAGGTGCAAATAATTAGGACCACATAATGCATATTATACATTGTAGACCAACAACGGGCCAAACACTTTTTTACCCTAACAAACAAGTTTTTGGCCTGTTGTCAGTCTATAATATGTATTATGGGATTCCTTTTTGTACTGTGATGTTTAAGTCAGACTGACCAATTAATAACAAAGGTGCGAATGCAAGTAGCATACACAATCTCAGGTGAATCATCCAGTAAACAGTATCTGTAATAGAAAAGTCTTAACCTTGGAAAAGGAAAGAAATGAGACTATTTCACAAACACTTAAAAGATCCAGATTTGTGATTTGTTATGAGGTATACTCCTCGGGATTTATTTTCAATTTCTAAGTAAAATCTTATTTTTTAATCTTTTGTTTTACCATGATTATTATCTTAAATGAGAAAATAATGAAATATTTATAATCTATGTATACTTCTTCATTGAATTCAAATGTAGATTTCAAAATATTTATAACAGTATTTGTACACAAGAGGCCCAAGTGGGCCTATATCGCTCACCTGAGTACCTAGATGATCAGTCATGCATGAAGGAAGAATTCATTTATTTTTGCATTCCTGTGACTAAGTCAACACAATTGTTGAAAATATGTCAAATTTTATTTCAGACTAGAATAAAAAACAACACTTTTTTGAACATCCATTCAGGTGATTTTGATATTAAGCATTTCTTTTGTCTCTGCAAGATGTCATTCAGGGCAACAAGTTAGTCATTTTCTTTAGGTGGGGCCTTTTGTTGACTGATTTCAAGTCTGGGTCATGAACAACAATTGTTTCAAATATTGTCCAGATCTAACTTAAAATTGCCTAATTTCATATGTTGGGTGTTGAGAAACATCTAAAAACTTATTTAGATGTGCAAAGAAATGAAAAAAGGTTTTGGCCACAGCTGGATTTGAACCGCTAGTCTCCATATTTCAATTACCAAGTGGTATATGTACCATTGTGAGACCTACTTTTTAGACATGGTGGCATTATCTGTTAACCAATTTGGATGAAATTTATCAAATTGATAGAGGACCTTTAGTACTTCATGTATTCCATGTTTCATTAAAATCTTTCATGTGGTATATCAGCAGAAGTGAAAAATGTGATTGAATTGTTCCTATACACCCTCATTTGGAAGTCTTAAAAAATTGATAAAAAATCCAAAAATTGAGATATTGAAAAAATTCTTTCGAAGTAACATTCCTTACCATAATTATGATCACAATAGTCCATAAGTAATCATCATTATCAATTAACTAGGACATATGACACTTTTCTGCATTGAAATCACCAAGTCCAAAGAAATGTCGAAAAAAAATTCTAAAATTTGATTTTGGAAGGGAACCAAAATGACAATAAGTCCTCACTCATCCCTCTAGATCATTTCTATGCATTCTGTTTGTCTCTGTATACAGCCCGTATGAAAAAGAATATTGTTAAAGGAGGGAACTCTTTTGTGACCTACTTTTCACTATGGTGGCGCCACCTGTAAAGAGGTCTAGACGAAAACAACAGAATTTGAAGAGGATCATACGTGACTTATTTCTACCAAGATTTATTAAAATCCTTCAAACAGTTTTGTAGAAAAAGTTGAAAAATGGCCTACCCCCCCTTTTTTTGGAAGTCTTAAACTTAAAATTGCCTAATTTCATATGTTGAGTGTTGAGAAACATCTAAAAACTTATTTAGATGTGTAAAGAAATGAAAATAAAGATTTAGACCACAGCTGGATTTGAACCGCTACTCTCCATATTTCAATTACCAAGTGGTATATGTACCATTGTGAGACCTACTTTTTAGACATGGTGGCATTATCTGTTAACCAATTTGGATGAAATTTACCAAATTGATAGAGGACCTTTAGTACTTCATGTATTCCATGTTTCATTAAAATCTTTCATGTGGATTTGTAGAAAAAGTTGAAAATGTGAAAAATGGCCACCTCCCCCCCCTTTTTTTTTGGAAGTCTTAAAAAATTGATAAAAAATCCAAAATTTGAGATAATGACAAAATTCTTCCACAATAATATTCCTTACCACAATTATGATCAAAATAGTCATTAAGAAATCATCAATATCAATTAACACTTTTTTGCATTGAAATGACTAAGTCCAAAAACACGTCAAAAAAGCGTAATTTCTATTTGACGGATCTTAATCCCGAACACAATTTTTAATAACCCATCTTTATAGATTGTTGAAATGCAATTAGATTTCCCATTTATGAACTGGTTCTGGAGGAGAAGATGTTTGAAGAGGGGTACCATTTTGGGCACTTTTGGCCCCGCTCTGGATCCACCCCTGAGGGAATCTGGATCCTGAACACAATTTTAGTAAGGAATCTTGAGTACATCATTTACACAAAGTTTGATCCAAATCTGCATTGCAGTTCCAGAGAAGAAGTCGAAAATGTGAAAAATTTAACGGCAGACGGAAGACGACGACGGACGACACACTATGACTATAGCTCACTTGAGCCTTTGGCTCAGTTGAGCTAAAAATTACTGAAAAACTGCATTATGGCCTAGGATAAAACCAGTCATACCCCATCATACACTCAACATGCTACAACATGTAAAACTCAAAACAGATATGTACACTGTTCAGTGAAATAATCCCATTATAATTGATGTCTTATTAAAAATCATTACAGACAACATAAAATTGGGTGGTAGAGGGTGAAATTCTGAAATAACATCATGCCTCTTTCTAGTTACAGTTTCACCACATGCTCAAATCAATTTTGTGAACCTTAAATTGGCTTAATCGTGAAAACAAACTGGCTTGCAAGTACAATTACTTTCTTAATTAGCTGTTCTGCAGGCATATGCTTGTTTCCACCCTTCACCTTTGTTAAAGTTGTTTATGTACTTATATTTGTTGTCAACAATTCCCAGTAGACAATTTCCCCTTCGAATGACCTTCACCTCATGTGATTATGTCAAATTTCGTTTTCTGGAAAATTCTCGATTTTCCCTTATCTATTACAGTATTGGCACTAATTGGCGGCATGAGGATTTGTGGGTTTCAAAATTGTTGCATTCAATAAAACTGTGACTAGAATGAGACAGCAATATCTTCTCTGCATAATACAGCAGCTGTTCAAAGATTAAGCATACCCGTAATTTTGCAGCTTTCTTTTCTTTTTTTGTGGGATCCATCATTTCAAGGAACTTCATACCAACAAAATATGATATTCCTAATGATATGGCCAGCTTCAAAATCTGAAGAAGGATAGTCTCTCTTGAATCAGACATGTCTGGTTCTCTATCTGTAAGAAATTCTCGAAGTCCAGTTTTCAGAGCTGTCAAATTACGACTAACTGCTTCAGAGATCCAATTATTATTTGTTTTCGTCTCTATTTCAGAGGTCACCTTTGGGACAATTTTCTTTAAATCTGATATTACAGACGTAAATACATGATCCAAGCCATCCATCTGCCCATCGCATGCCCCGCAAGTAGCGTTACAAGTACACGATAAAAACTGACGAAACTTTCGGTTTACATATTACTAACACCACACCCGAAAAAAAAAACATTGACTGCGAAGGGCATAGGATAGTCATGATAGTGTGCAGGGGCAAGGATGGAAGTTGGGGTCTCACACTGTTTCGGCATACATTAATTTTTGTTGATCTTACATACCCCCTCCTCTCTCTCTCTCTCTCTCTCTCTCTCTCTCTCTCTCTCTCTCTCTCTCTCAAAAAAAAAAAAAAAAAAAAAAAAGAAAGAAGAAAAACCCACTAAACGTTTTCTGTCGAAAAATAAGACAACAAAAGCAGTGAAATCAAATCTGCATTTTCATGCACTGTCCTCTGTCAAATACCAATAATATTTAATGGTTGTTGAAAGAAACCTCCTTTCAATATAAATTAAAGTATCTAGATATATAGAACGTGAACTGTCATAGAAGGACTCTCAGCATATGACCCCTATAAAAACTTCTTTTATAAAGGGAGAATGTAGACCTATCCTTTTTGTTAATATCTCAAAGATGTAAACTTTTCATAGATGCTAGTACGTATCTATTCACTTGAAAATACAGGTGCTACATTAGATCAAATGTATTTTTTTTTTTTGTATGTTTACCGGTAGTTAGGGACACGTACACATGCAACAGACTCTACAAAACTGACAATGAAAAGTTAGACTGCTTCTAATGATATTGTTGTTATTGTCCCTGTTATTATTGCCTCATGTACAAGCTGCAACGCAACGGAATAAGACAAGATCACATCGTATGGATCAAAGACTTCCTTGTGGGCCTTATATATTACTTGGCAAGTGATACTAGAGGGTGCCACTTTATCAAAAGTCTCTCTCCAGTCTGGAGTCCCCCGGGGTAGCTCTTCCTTCTCTTCATAAATGACCAAAAAAAGAGAGGGTGTCCGAGAGGGGTCAACAGTCCGCCTATTCACCAAAGATTGTGCTGTATACAGGAACATCAAAAGAGAGGAGAGCGCCATCAAGCTTTAAACAGACTTTGGTGATCTGCAACAGTGAGAACGTGATTGGTTAATGGAGTTACGCCCCAAGAAGCACCAGGTGCTGCACGTTAACAACAAGAGGAGGTGTATAGAACATCTATACACCATCCATACATGGACATATCGTTGAAATAGGGTACTCACTCAGCCAAATACCTTGTGGTTGATATCCATAAGAATCTGAAATGGAATCATGAAATTGATCTGATCACCAATAAGGCGTACTCGATCAATATCAGCCTCTTTTGGACGCAACACCACCCAATACCCACCACGAGACGTTAAAACCAAGTGTTATATAATAGCACACTGATAAAACCACTGACAGAATATGCAAGTACCATCTGGTAGACATACAAAGAAGAGAACAACCAGAAGATGCAAATGGTGCAGAGGAGGGCTGCCTGTATGGTGTTATCAAACTACCGATCAACAAGCAGCGTTTCCCAACAGCTACATTGGCCACCAGTACAGAAGCAGAGTCCAAGCGAAAACTGCAGTGATGTATAGGATTCCATACAAGTTTATTGATACTCAGCCACTGATGCATAAAATTTAGCGTACGTAAGAGGGGGGGGGGGGGGGGGGGGGGGGGGGGAGGAGGGGAGATCGAGGAGAGAGTATGAAAAAATTTCAGCTCTTCGGACCGTAACCAAGCGTGTTATACATAAATATATGTACCCAAACTTTCAAGGGTATACCATATAAATATACCTTCAACTTTTACTGACTCCGTGTCCAGATTACTTATTTTACCTATATTGCCAGCCGAATTTTTGTTTTTGCAAGGTTTTCTTCCCCCTCTTAAAAATCAAATGGTTGCTCCCCTACCCAGACAGCATCAGGATTAAAATATTTGGATATTGATAGTGCCTCCAGCCATCAACATTACAGGGGCCAAGTCCTAGAAGTCACCATCAGATCAAGCTGTTGCGAAAGTAGCTTAATCACACAAGCATATACAGTCGCAGCATACAATAAAAATTTTCACTATTCATCATGCAATGAGTTACAGTTCACCATTACTAGTTATAAAATCCATTGCCGGATCGCTTCGACTTGTCTCACTATTACCTTAGAGTGACACTGAGATCGATCGTCACGAATCGGACCACCAGACATCCCAATTTGTCCTATGATAATTCATCATGTATAGTACAACCACTCACAGCATGTGATTGCAGAATGAAGTCTTTGCAAGAGTTGCCGGTCGATCGCAACTTGACAAAATCTCCACCAATCATATGGTTCAGAGAGCGTACGACCCATTGTGACAGTAGTCTTAAAGAATTTAGCTGTATAATATATATATATATATATATATATATATATATATATATATATATATATATATATATATATATATATATATATATATATATATATATATGATCTGAAATGAATTTTCATTTCATACGGTATTTATGAAATAAGTTGTCTACAATCAGTTCAAATGTGTTTATTTCATCAAACAACGGCTTGATACAATTCTTTCCCACGCTATGACGTCACATATGCCATAAATTAATTTATAACAGCGATATTTCACTGTATAAATAGCAAAATCTGTGATAAAACAATATAACGTTCTGTTCAATTTTATTTACATATATGATTAAGACCAAACACAACTGACATAGGACGAAATTTGATCACTTCCCCAACTCCCTTAAAACCCTTAATCGGATATAACATAACAGTTGCAACAAATTTTAATATAAAAACTGTAACCATTTGATGACATTTTTTCATTCTGCTTCTTCTTCAGAACTCTTCAAAATTCCTAGGATAACTTTACAGAAACACGAAATTTGATAACAACGCTTGTGGACTTCTTTTTCCACTTTCTCTTTTGAAAGACATTTGATATGTTCATCCACATAAGAAAATATGTTAATAAAAGGAAGATAGAATGCGAAAAGACAGCGTTTTTCGGCACACCTTAACAAATATTCATACACTTCTATTGCCATTTCTAGGAGGGAGTGAGATAGGGGGTTCTCTTTTTCGGAAAGGATATACATTAAACAGTTCTTCAACATGTAGCTGGTGATCACGTCATCAGCCTTCAGGAGATCACCACCTCTCCAGTCGGTATCATCCTGGACGTCGTGTTCACATGACATTAAAGCAGCATTTGCTGAATCAATGGAACTCTGATTGTCGTCATCTGATCCACAGTTCTTACATAACTCTTCCGTCTTTCGTAAAGCTTCATTTGTATTCGAACGCTCTTCTAAATTTTCTTCGTTAACCGGATTTCCAAAGAAACAGGACTTTGATACTGGAATACAATCTCCAGATGGAACATCTGAAATATGTTCTTTGTCACAAGAATTTGATATGTTATCTTTAGAGGTTGTACCTTTATTGCCAAATATATATTTAACAGTGTCTTGGCAAATTATTGGTTTTGATGCCTTTCTAACATTACTGGTAGCCACATCTTGTTGGTCTTTTTCAGAGAATGTTGTGGTATCCTTCATTGCTGTGTATAGTTTTATGGGCCTTTTTTCCTCATCAACTTTGATGGCCCAGCCATAAACCTTGTGACGGAGGTTAGAATTTGAAACTTGCTCGAATCCACTTTTGTCAGGTGAATCACTATCGATACTATGTCCAGAATTTGACTCACTTGAAATGCTGTCCTTAGTTTCTTCTTGTTCTACAACTACATTTTCCTCATCGGAATCATAGCTGTCAGAAGAATCAGTTTTCAAAGATTCGTCGTCTGCTGAAGAATTAGAATCATCGAATTGGATAGAAGGACAGAAAGAGTGAAATTTTAAAATTTTGGTTAGAGAGTAACACTCTCTGATGAATTCTTCACTGTTTTTGAAGAAATAAATTTCAGATGGAGCACTCGATATTCTGAGATAATTCTCGCCGTCATCTTGATTTTGAATAGGACCATGAAAAAGCAAAAAGAACTGCTGTATGTCGTTTATTGATTCCATCTCTATATTAATCAGTAGTTCTCTCGGACGCCAATCATGTACCTGAACGCCTAGTACCATGTCAATATTTATTGTAATGTTCTTGTAAAAATGTCCATTCCATTCTAATGTAAGCCGAAGGACTGGCTTGTCTGCAGGGAATTCCAGAAGACCATCAAAGTAGATGTTTTCATGATTCCATAGGTCTGGTTTATTCAACGTCGCCACAACTAGATCTTGAAATGTATTACAGATTTCATTTGATTTAAGGATTCCATCATAATTAGCAAAACCAGCTAATTTATTCTGATCAGAATCATTCTTCATTTTTAATAAAGCAAATCCCGAATAAAGCAAAGAGTCTGGTTGCAATACTTCATATTCCTTCGAAAATTCATCAAGACAGAAGACAAAGTCAAACTCACATGGATCTGAAATCATGGTCCCTTCTGAAGAACTTCCTGTATGTATTACTCTAGATATAAATCGGTTATCCATTTCACCCACCATCGCTGCTATATTTGTCATCAGTGTTTCTATACTTGTTTTTATTTCCTGCGTTTCAACCTTTCTCTGAGTCATGCCAAATATTGGAGAGTTAATCAGCAGATTAACCAACCTATGTGGGTTCTCTTGGAAGTTTAGTACGCTTAGACATTTTTTCATGTCGTTGATATCTTCATGATAGAAAGCAACTCTAATGTATTTTGTGGTCTCTTGGTAGTTATGCAAAGCTTCCTGATTTATGTCGTAATTTTCTGGTAATAGAGTTTTTGCAACACTAAAGTTGCAATGGCATTCGGCAAGGTCGTACGCTGTTCTTCCATAGTTGTCTCGTATGTCTTTCCTGGCATTGTGATTAAGTAAGGCATCTATTGGATCTACGTGCGCCCACCATGCCGCATAATGCAGTAATGTTGCACCGTATCTATCTACGATGTCCGGACTTATTCCTCTTTCGAAGAAAAGGGTTGCTAAAGCTTCCTTTTTTGACAGCTTTGATGAAATAAATAATTCTCCTCTTGGTAAGTTTTCCGGAATGAACATTCTAACATCCATTACCGGGGACTTTCCAAATCGATCATGCACGTCTAATTTAGCACCGTAGTCACATAACAGCTGGAATGTCTTCACAGATGTTACTCTGAATAAAGCTGTTTGCTGAAACAAATCTGTAGCGTTAGGATCAACTCCAGATTGAAGTAGAATATCTACAAGTTCGTACCGGTCCCTGATTACAGCCTGCATGAGAGGTGTGATTCCAAGAGAGTTCGCCTCGTTAACATCAGCGCCACATTGAATCATCAATTTTACATTGTCCATTGTATAGTAATTTCCATCAATATATGTGTGAAAAGCAGAACATCCGGAATTGTCTTTATCTCTTAGAAGAAGTTGTAGTCTGTCGCTTGATATTTCTACAATTTTTCCCATAAGGAAATTTTGGATGAAGCGTTCACGATCTCCAACAATGTCTTCAAAATCATCGCAATCTTTTACTCCATCGTTTAAATCTGATGTTAACATGTGGAAAATTGTATATCCATCATGACTTCGCGCCAAATGGTTGTATTCAGGAAAAGTTCGAAAACAAAATGTCAAAACGTCCGGAATTAATTTAGCAAAGTTTGAAAACACTAAATGAAGAGGAGTATGCTGAGTATGATCCATGGCGTTTACGTCACATCCATACGTTTTCAGCACAAGAATTCCTCTTTTGAGTTCTTCGATTCCTTTGAAGTTCTTAGCGTTGAAAAGACAGTGTAACGCTGATCTGTGTGAATGATCTCGAGAATTGACATCGCATAATCCGATTTCCAAAATCCTCTCCATATCGTCGATGTTACTATCGTCTGCTGCAGCATGGAGTGGTGGTAAACTAACACCATGTCGTATATCATCATTATCCATGTTAATTGTGGGGATTCAAACTGAAAGTACAAAATATCACATTATGTTCATGAAAACTGATATCATATGATTCTTATAAAAATATCAAGAATCTTACAAATGCTAATTTGAAAATCAAATATTATTGATAAAACATGATGCAAACAGAGTTTAATGGAAAATTGATGGTGTTATGTGATACATAAGGAAGTCTATATTTAAACAGTATGAATAAATCCCAACACCGGTATTGTCGTAGTTTTCAGCATTTCGATCGTAATTATCATCATTTTCAAAATCATTGTCTTTAAAATTAAACAAGAGAATAACATATCTGCGTCACTATCATTTATATAGTTGCTTCCTGTACATTGAATCAGATCGATGATTCTGTTATACCAATGCTATGACTCAACTTTATATTTAGCTTCTGTTACCTTTAAATAAGAAATACTGAACGGATGATTCCCTCTGAATTTATACTAGTATAAAATAGAAAGGCAATGCCGACACATGGGATCTGTTTGAGATAAGAACAGATTGACCCAATGATATACTGCAGAATATATTACCTAACTGTCCGTGAATATCCACTGCGGTACATTGTTGCTAGTGACATAGTCAAGTGACACCATTTACTTTCGTATAGACCCTTTCACGTTAATTGCGGGACTGATGTTTTGAGTGGCAAAATCATTACTGTTCCCGCAAAATGACTTAAGAGATATCAATATTTTATTATGACGTCAAAACTTTTACGGGAAACGTAACTATTTGCCACTCAAAAAGTCAGTACAGCAGTTAATGTGAAAGGATCTATTCTGCATTGCTATCAAAAATATATTTCATTTAAATAAAGAACAATTAACTCAGTATTCACAATATTTCGGTCTCCTGACCTTCTTCCAGTGAATTTTATTGGTATTGGTGGCTTAAGATATGTAATATCCATCAAATTTCATAACCGATATATGAAAAATTACAATAAACAAAGAATTACGTCATAGCGTATACACATTTATAACATTTAGCGCGGTTCTGCTAAAATAACATATTCAATATATAGCGTTATTTAACCTCTACAATTTTGGGATGAAATCCTAATAGTTGTCATGATGTTTTAAAATAAAATATTTTAGATGATATATTACATTGCGGTATTAAGTTACATGTATGAAGACCGTTTAGGGAAGGTTCATTCAAATTCAGTTGTTGATTTGACCAACTTCAATATCTATTTGAAAATTGAAATATACAAAAATAATTTTATTCCACATTTTCAGAGATTCACAGCTGCTAACTAAACCTGTACCGGTAGTATTCGAATCAATGAAATATACATCCATACAGACAAACACAAAACACGAAATTAGAAATATGTCAATGACAATGAACATGTAAAAGAGAAGGTCATAAGCTAGTAGCACTTACAGATTATTGACTTTCTTGGCTTTCTTATCAGAGTATGACATGGGATTCTCACTTATATATGTGTGTAATAGCATGTGCAATAAATGTTTGTTTTCGAAAGGCTAGAACAAATGAGAAACTCTGGTCCCTACAGAAATTCCACATGTCACGTTACAGTACTTTCGTTTTCTGTTTATCTACACCGGAAGTGACCTTTGTGAAGAGTTCAGCAGATTACGCGGGACGTTTGAAATTGAAAAAAAAGTTATGACAACTATTTACTTCATACTTAACTTATAGTCCTTGGAGAACATCCTTCGCGACTTCAATAATTCAATAATTCGCGTTCAATGATGTCAAAACGTTTGGGTCCAAGCTGAAGTCCACTATACCATCTTGAAATCACTAATGCGACATTTTTAATATTTCTGTCTTTTAACATTTTCTTGGTCACCTCCTGCTTCCATGTCGCGATATAACTGAAAAATTGTTGAAAGCGACGTAAAACACCAATCAACCAACCAACCAATTTAACATTTTCAAGAGTCTCCTCCCTGCTCCGTGTTCTTTATCGTCACAGTACCCTTCTTCTCAATCTAATCTGTACACCAGAATATTGTGGTCTGTTTGGCATATTCTGCACATGATGTTACCTTTGCATACAGGTCGCGCACTTCATTTATTGTGTTCACTTTTTCCCCATTAGCCTTAAATTTGTTTTTCGACTCTATAACACTTTTGGTTGTAACAACTTTAACCTCTTCAAACTTTTTCAACTCTTTCTTGTCTTGTGATAATATATCTTCAGCTCTTGGAGTATTGACTTTATCTTTGTGTGTGGTTCCGTCTGGTAATACAAGCTTGTCGCCAACGAATTTTGTTTTAACTGAATTTTCCCAATAAGTGGCACTTACTTCTTGAAGTTTGCGTCTTTCTTCCTGGATTTCTGGTGGTGATTGTGGTGTGATATTAAAAGGAAGATGTTTTCCTGCTTTCATTAATTCCTTTTGGGCGTTTAAAATTTCATATTTTTTGGCATCAGCTCCAACAACTTTTCCTGTGATGGATCTCAGTCTTCCTTCGTTTGCTTCCATTCCTGTGAATTCTAACGAACTCTACGTCAACGCCTAGGTATTCTTTGATAGCCTTTGGAATATCAATTTCAAGTCGTTCCTTTGGAGATTCTGTATAATTATAGATCATTATATTTTCCCGCATTGAACGGCTCCTAAGATCCGTAATCTGGTTGGTTGATTGGTGTTTTACGTCGCTTTCAACAATATTTCAGTTATATCG
The DNA here is from genome assembly GCA_035048485.1 of Pteria penguin. Taxonomy (NCBI): domain Eukaryota; kingdom Metazoa; phylum Mollusca; class Bivalvia; order Pterioida; family Pteriidae; genus Pteria; species Pteria penguin. Next base: position 55,223,874 of record CM068580.1, on the reverse strand, counting down.
CGACATGGAAGCAGGAGGTTACCAACCTCTTAAACATAGTGGCGCAACCCGGGAATCGAACCCGGATCGTCGGCGCCGCAAGCCAAGCGCTTAACCACTACACCACGCCTGCCCCTTCCGTAATCTGGCGATCCTGAGTCATGATCTTTCTGTCAATTTTTATAACAACGGACTTCAGTAAGTTGATTTCACTTTTCAGGGTTTTGTTTTCTTCTCGAAGTAGTCGTATTTCCGCTTCATTATCTTCAGACAACTCTGCATTTTTTCTTATTTTGCAGTCTAAGCCACGCTACCCCATAAATCCGCCTTAGTATCTGCCACAATCTGCTCAAGGCTATCTAGTTTTAAAAGCTTCTCTTTGATTTCTGTAAGGCTGTTCTGTATGCCGGAGAGCTGTTGTAGAGTAGTGCTCACTTCACCTGGCTGGATGTTACCTGTCGTTTTAAGTTCATTTATTCCGATATTAGATCCCCTTCTCGTTGACACTTTGGAAGATCTTTGTGACGCCATTCTTAATATTCTTTTAAAATCTGATCACTTGTTCTGAATCACATATGAAAGAAGTTAAATATATTCCAAAAAATTGCCCGTTTTATAACACATAAGCACATGAAAACTTAAAAAAAATCTCCCCGTCATACACACATGTTTGATCAGTCCGACATTAATCACGTGGTCTCTTCAATAACGCTATATATACGAAGTGTCGGATAGGGTGAAAGGGAAAAGGAGGTAGGGGACGGGAAAAAGGGGGGTGGGTATAGGGAGGGGGGAGCGAGAAAGGAAAATTCTGAAAAAAATCCTATCACATAATTTTCCTTTCCAGCCCCCCCCCCCCCATCCAATCCCCCCCTTTTCCCGTCCCCTACCTCCTCTTCCCTCTCAACCTATCCGACACCTCGTATAAAACATCTTTGTAAATTAATATATGTATTTTATAGTTATTATCTTAAATATCTTATAGTTATATTTGTAATAACGCTATATATTGAATATGTTATTTTAGCGGAACCGTGCTAAATGTTATACATGTGTATACGCTATGACATAATTCTTTGTTTATTGTAATTTTTCATATATCGGTTATGAAATAAGATGGATATATCATAACTTAAGCCACCAATACCAATAAAATTCACTGGAAGAAGGTCAGATGAATACTGAGTTAATTGTCCTTTGTATTTTGACGCTTCCCTTCGTAGGACTATTAAAATGTTTCATTTGAATAGTTTTGTAATGTATTTTTGTATGTATTTCCTTTTATTTTCTGCATGTCCCTAACGACATTTTCCACTTCCTTTCTTTCGTTGATGATCAGTTCATAATTTACTCTAGAATTTTGTTTTTAAAGATATTAATCTTAAAACCACGCTCCTGGCGATTTGAGGCATAAGTTTGTCAACAGATTATGGATACAGAGAAGAATTATTCATACTTCAAATAACTGCAGTTGTCAAGACAGAAATGCTACTATTTCATACACGAGTATCTTTAGTACTGAATTGATAAAACGACATAAGTGAGATCTGCACTTCCGTAATTATATACTTGTACATGTATGTTTCACGCATTAACACTGGAGTCGAACAAACTTTAAAATTGTTCAAATTCATCAATCATCTTAAAGATCTACCAAAATATATCAAGGAACAGATAGATATTGATAACAAAATGCTAAAGGGGTCAGAAATTATATAAAAAATTTGTTTTCACAGTACCGACTATTTTACGTGAAGATGTAATTGAATTTCAAAACATTTACAATTTATGAGTTTTTTTTAACATGATTAATTTTCAAAACATTACCGCACTCTACTTATAATGTTATTTTATTGGTACTTTCAGTTTAATTGGTAAAATAAATCCATGTTACGAATTCATAATTTAATTTGCCTAATTGCTCGTAGGTCAATTATCATACAACGTAGTATAAAACTTCAATAAATTTTCAACATTAGAAGCTTTTATAGGAATTCTTTAACGACACAATAGTTATGACGTCAGATACTTGCCCAAATGCGAAATAACTTTATAACGAAAATAAGAAGAAAAAAAAAAAAAGAATAAGAAGGAAAATTAAAAAATAAAAAACTAAAAACAATCGTTAATTTATTCTTTGTATGGAAAGATACTGTTTATTTCAATGAATTATATGCTTGTAGCTTGAGCAAGTTATGCTCTATACTGGATGTTGTTTATAGATAACCAATAATCTTCCTTTAAAGGGTCTGTAGGATAATTATTAATAATATAAGAAATATATGAATGTGTTACATCATTTAGTCAAGCTAGTTTTAAATATGTGTTGAACACCTCTTTCTAGGTAACTCCTTTTTCTAAATTTTGTACATTTCTAAATCGCCAAGACTCACTGGTTTGTATATTAGCATTTTAACATGTAATCTTTAGTAGCATAATATATAAGATATTTAACCAGCAAAGTAAGATTTGATACTAGAAAATAAATTCATTGTGTCAATATGTCTTAACATTAAGAAAATCTTTGGAATTTAAATTTTGTGTTACCTCTACATTAAACATTTAATTAGGTTGATTTATGACACGTTACCGTGCTCATTTTTCACTAACAGTAGTACTGATAATCTAGAGTATGGAATTTGAAAACAGCTTGTAAAATGACACAGAGACACCTTACACTTTTGCAAGTTATCTCTCTTTTACCCGGGTTAGCGGATATGTGGTTTGACACATATTACATTTACATAATAAACTGTCAGTTTGCATCTTCGTTGATGAAGATGTATCTTTTTCCAAAAATGTATTGTCAACTGTCGTAAGGCACAACTGCCACATCAAAGTATAACTGTTAATTTATTCGATCAAAAATTATTACAATTATTGCATAGAAATATCAGCAAGAAAGAAACATTTACATGTAATGTCAATGAACATTTCTTGTAAGAGCAGACTGACAATTATATACAGTTAAATTATCTTCTCAAAATTATTCTTAAACTTGTCCTCTTTTCTAAATGCTCTCACGTGTCTCACGTTAATAGCAATTTCATTTTGAAACTAGACATAATGTATTGTATACCTCCATAAGTTTCGCAAAGCTTCTCATACCAATTTGATATTAGTACGTTAATAAAAGGTTTTATCGAAGCATTTGTAGTAAAAGCTAACGAATCCCTTAAACCGAGTTGGATTTTGTGAATGTTGTCATGTCCTATATAAACTGAAACTGTAATTGAGCACCCTTTGGGAAGCAACTGTCATCACGAGACATTTATTTGAATACCATTTCATCGTGGTATTATTTCAAAGGTTTAGGGAATTATCTCTCCAAATATCTGATTCATTTCTTCTCTGTAGTGGGATATTTTGGACTTGGTAGACGAAAATAATTGATTAGATATTGAGTCTTGGTTCGTTGCAGAAAACACGATATTTATACCACGTGGGGATCGAATCGTCGTGCCAATAGGATCAGTTGTATAATGAACAAGTTATCAATAAAACAACATTTGTTTTAAGGAAAATGCCTTGGTAAGATAACAAATAAAAATTCCTTGACCCTGTTGTAGAAATTGTTGGAAAAAGAAACCATTAGTCATGTAAAATGGGAAAAGACTCCAATGATTATAATAATAATAATGATAATGTGATACTATTATTATTATTATTATTATTATTATTATTATTATTATTATTATTATTATTATTATTATTATTATCATTACTACTACTACTACTACTACTACTACTACTACTACTACTACTACTACTACTACCACCACCACCATTGATACTAATAACAATAATAATAATAATGATGATAATAATAATAATAATAATAATAATAATAATTTGTTCATCTTTTATATTCTTTTCCAAATAACTTGCTTTTCAGGTTTGTTTTCGCTAAATCAGTTGTTGTTTCAGACAACTAAACATTACGAAAGGTAAGAAATCAATATGAGGTTAATAGCCCACTAGGAACACCAAGGAAGTACTCAATAATACGTTAGATTAATCAGAGTGGAACATGAACGTAAAAACACACGCCGCGGAGACAGCAGAGCGATATAACACGATTAACATAATACGAATTTTGATACTGAAAACAAGGTCTATGTACTCTGGTACATGATAAGTATTCTATGTTTTTTTTTTTAAATTAATATGCATAGCTCTGTCCTTAGATAGATTCTTTCGTTCACTTTTCGGTCATTTTGGTTTCAACACTGCTCTTCAAATATTTCTATATTTTGGGAATTCCAATCAATTGGCCACGAGCATCACTGAAGAGACATAAGTAGTCGAAATGCGCATATGGTGCACTAAATTATAAGGTATATATGTTCTATACTATAGAAAGTATTATTATAAACAATCGAATTTATTACTGGATGGAAGAAAAAACTGGTCTTCTTAGCGAAGAAGTTGATACATGTAATTAAGTTATCCAAATCACCGTTATTAGAATTCACCTTTACAAAAATGTAAGTTTAAAAACTGAATAGCATGATTAAAATCAGAACACCTTTTTAGGGATATTGATATTTAAAACTGTTAAAGCCCCAAATATTTGTAAACAAACTGATTACTAATTTCACTTAAAGAGATGAACAAGAACATATCTAGGGGCAGAGTTGTGAATGGGGCAATAAGTTTTAAAATAATTAATAAACTTTAATCACGCTAAATTTGTGAAATATGTATTTCAGGTCAGGTACCAAAACACTTTAAATCAAGCTGAATGTACAACGTTGTTTTGTGAAACGATGGTACGATTATGATTGATGCTTTGAAAACTTATCACCAAAATACCTGTGTATTTATGTTTCAGACAACGATTGTGGATAAATACGGTTAGACATCAGTATGAAGAACAAATTAAATAAACAAAAATCACATTTAGAAATTTTGTATGTATTACAATTAACGTAAATTCGTTTCATTCTCTGGAATACCATATCACAAGAAAGAGAAATATCGAACCCTAGATAAAAATTTTTATATTCTATTCGTTATTTTATTATATTTTATTATAAGATATATGTTGTATAAGCAGTATAAGATATATACCTTTTCGAAATGTTACACCTTCGAAATCAGAATTTTTAACATACAGAATACCCTAACTGTCATTTCAAAGTCATTCTTTTCCTTTACTGTATTTTTCTCTCCGCCATACGGCTTTTCATTTCACAATTTATACGCTATTCATAGGACATATTATATATTAGTACAAAGATTTCGTCCTGAGAGCGAGGATTATTGCCACGAAACTACTCTCACAAGGAGCGTTTGAAATTGTAACTGAGGAAGATCTATGGTCGATATAAAGATCTGGTGCAATTTGAGATCCCCCTTTCATGTTAACCGACAGTTTGGGATCTGATCATATCAACTAACCATCTTGAACCTTATGACTATACCTGATTTGACATTATATGTATACATACAGGCATTTGTTCACGTGCATTTCCGACACCGGGATTTCAGTTCTATAGCATTTCATAACGTGAATGTGATCATTTGATTTAGCCAGTAACTCCTCTTTTTTCTTTGTCTCCTTCATGTGATCATATGTGTATATATCTATTTACATTCTGAACTCTAATATTTGTTGCAGGACTTTTGAGACGGGTGTTGAATGCAAGCAGGGGACGCTTACTCCTCCCGGTCAGTTGGGCTCAAATCAATTTATCGGGGTTCTCATCTGTCTGAATATGACAATGTACACGATATTGTCCTTTTATTCCAGGTGTTCGAGGTGTGATTAACCCTTCGGTACCTCTTCTTTGTTTACTCTTGTATGATTTGATAAAATATTTCATACATGTACTTGACATGTTTGCAAGGATTATAAAATTCAATGGTTGTATACAGTATGAATTGCAACTCTAGATAATATGTCTTCTTTATTTATGAATATTAGAACATCTATACATGTACATTTAGTGCACCATATACCCTTTTTTAACATATAATTCTTTAATGATACTCAGAACCGATACTGTGGAAATCTAAAGCATAAATAGATGAAGAGCAAAAGAATCAATCTATGGGATTAGCTTGAGAGAGACACTCCTTTATTTCAGAATAATTCTAATAAAAATAGAACATGTATACCTTTTAATTTTGTGCACCAGACGCGCATTTCGACAACTTATGTCTCTTCAGTGATGCTCGTGGCCGAATGGTAGGAATTCTCATATTATATAAATATTTGTAGAGCAGTATTGAAACCAAAATGACCGAAAAAGTGAACTAAAGAATCAGTCTAAGGAAAGAGCTATGTTTGAGGAAGATACTCCTTAGTTTTAGAATGATTTACATAATTTCTTGACGGAAAAGTTTTAAGTATATATTTCAGGTCAGTACAAAAGCATCTCAAAATATACTTATGATGGCTTAGGGGACTATCAGTCCACCAACAGTGACACCGACCTAATGGTTATAATAAATATAGAACATATATTTGTCACAATTAATTGAAAGTATATATTTCGAATCAGTACAGATGCACTGAAATGTGAGTTAGTGATTAGCCTCGGGATCTAATAGTGCACTAGCTGCGGAACCAGTGGTTATAATAAAGATCAGAACATATATTCCTGTATGAACTTAGTGCATCCTATGGGCATTTCGACTACTTATATCCCTTCAGTGATGCTGAAGACTGAAATAAAGCGTAAATTAATGACAAATTGACCTAAAGGTAAGATTTACGCCCTGACATCATAAACCTGCATAAATCTGATTCATTTGAAAATATTCTTCTATCATTTCTAGAAAACAACATTGCATTAATTTACGGGAAAATATAATAAATGTATAATTATAATTGATTCAATACTTTATTTTGCAGAATATTTATTTATTTATTTATTTATTTGTTTATTTATTTGGGATGTGTAAAACGGTTGTAGCTATGTAACAGATTTTCTCCGATATCGCTGCTTCGTTGCTGTTCTCGGTCACTGACACCTATGTCAATGTTTACCAATAAAACTTTATGGCGAATCAACGTGCTTAAATAAATATTGCACCCTGGGATATATTCTGCCATACCTCATCATTTAAGTAAGGTTACGGATAACGTACACGTGATAAAGTAATTCTCGGGAAATTTAAAGAGAAGTAAGTAAACTCCATTTTAATGATTTCAATAATTATTTTCATTTAACTCATTGCAAAATACATTTTACATATCTAAAAAGAGAGAAAAACATTTATACTTATAAAGTAAACGCGTTTTGTTTGGATAGCATGTATTAGTAATTTTTCAATGTGATAAAGTGGCCGTTTTCAATAAATTAAAAGTTTAGTAAATTTGCCTATTCAAAAATGCATATTAATATGCAAAAGTAAGTTTATAACCAGCATATGTATTTATTAGTGTGTTTTGTAATTTAGATTCGATCTTGGCATATTCAAAAGTACAGGCAGAATGGTCGCGTTGAATTTTGAAATGGAAAACAGGAATGTCAACGATGTCAAAATAAATCGTGAACAATCCAACTTTTCAACTATTGATCCTACATAGGGGAAATCTATCAAAACTGTATCCTCGTTAGTGCCTACATAAAAATCTAAATAAAATGTTGATGATCGAATGTTTTAGACAAAAAGAAATTATGCATACAGCAATACAGGACTACTGTTCTGTAAATAATTTCTCCTTTCATAAAAAAAAAAAAAAAAACACAAGTTGAGTTAAATAAAAAGAAAATGAAATAGGGTGCAAACCACGAATAAAAATGGTTTTAAACTATCTCTATTGGAAAATACAGTCGATTTGTTCATTTTGTCGTTCATAATTTGATCATGTAGTTTAACAGACTTGTAATACGTTATGTCAATGTGACCTTTGAAGAGTGTACTCAAACTAGCCCAATCAAATATAAATATGTATATACACCCTGTGCTATTTGTAAATACTGAATGCATAATGCTCTTATCCATTAAAACTGTTAAGTTCTGACAGAGTTTTAAAAGTGTATACACTCGGCATCTATCCATAATGCCATGCACACTTGCACACATCGGATTTGAAAATACAACAAGCAAAAACTAAAAAAAAAGCTGAATAAATGAAAATGAACAAATAAATATATAAATAAATGACTAAATAGATAAATGAATAGATAATAAAAAGGAAAAAGAAATTGATTAGATTAAAAATTTATTTTCACAATTATGTACACACTGTATGCATTTACTTTCTAAACATAGCTGTTAACAGAGTTCCAGTACATTGAAGCCAGGTTTTCATGGCTGACTAATGCTGGGCGTATGCCTCTTCTCAAATCTCCTATTGGTTAATAAAACGCTTGATGCGTCAACTAGCGATGATCACTTCACGATGTTGATTTGTTTGTTAGCCAGCAGGACATCCCTACTGTGAGTGACTTTGTCCCAACTGTGCACGACATCACAATCGAAACATGTACTTACTATATGTGACATTCTTCATATATTATATATAATTATGAATTATCTGTGGCTTGCAAAAATCATTTGATCAATGGTATATTTGTGCAAGTATGATCGATCGTTTCTTTAATAAGAAAAGAAAATCTCATTTGGTAAGGTTTGAGTTGATAATATGTTTCACACGCAATAGTTAAACACCGGATGTTTCAGAGAGAAAAGTCTTTTATTGAAAAAGAAACGAAAGAAACGAAAGGATTGAATGACTTCAAGTATTTGCATTCACCATAAACCGGTTTTTAAAATCATGTTGTAATCGAATCTATACAGAAGAGTAGGTTCTGATCGAATATATACCGAAGATGATGTTTTACTTAAGTCTGTGCAGATATTTATCTTGTTTTTGAATATTCTCAGAAGATTTTGTGTTTATTTTACAATATCTTTTGTCTGTGCAAAAGATTATTTTGTTGTTGAGTTTGTACAAGAATACATTAAAATACAGAAGGTCAAATAGCATCCATAGATTTAAGAAATTAAATTAAAAACATTTCTAAAATAATGATACCTAAAACTGAATCTTACATCAGTAATTTGAGGCATGACAGTCATCAATCAAAATACCCCTTCAGGCGTCTGCCTGATGCATTGCATAGAAATTTATACCTTTGCAACAGAGAGACTCGAAGCAGTGAAGGATCATCTACGTGCTGCGCATACCTCGGATTTTACTGTCTTATCCGAAAGACAGAACACCGGTCTGCCCACGGCGGGAGTCGAACCCGGACCTTTCGGTTATAAGCGGAGTACCTAATCCACTGAGCCACACAGGCTTCCCATTTTACGAAACCTACTAATCAACAACTATTTATTATTATGTTACCACACATAAAAACTTCATTATCGAATTTCTAGAAATTAGACCTATTCTATATTTTTTGGTCTACAAAACTTTCATAGGTATACGATAAAATGAAGCTGGCAGTATGAACTACGTAACATTCCTCGTTCGTTGGATTGATAATTGTTTCACGTCAGTCCAGGGTTATTACGGTGACAGCACCTGATGCATTGCATAGAAATTTCTACCTTTGCAATGGACAAACCCGAAGCAGCCTCCCGTGACACGGTACCTCGGATTTTACTGTCTGATCCGAAAGACAGAACACCAGTGTTCCCCGGGCGGGAATCGAACCCGGAACCTCTAGGTCACGAGCCGAGCACCTTATCCACTAGGCCACACCGGCTTTCGTTCCTTGAAACATTCCTTCCTTGAAAGATGAATGTCTATACAATGACTGGGATATAAAACGACAGTCGGCATTAGGAATGTGTTTGGCATGATACAGGATAAAGAGCACTGGTCACCTCAAAAGAGGCATCTTCCATGGCTAAAGGTTATAAGCCCCACACACTTCACGTGATTCAAGTGCGTTGTTTTCCTTGGTTTTCGAAGATTTTATCGTGTTGGGTAGTGGATGAAAATTTCACTTTGAACTGGTTTTTAGTCGTGCCATAGCTGTAAAAGCGAAATTCTTCAAAAATATGAAAGGAAAGTAGGGGGGGGGGCGGCGTAAATAACACCGAAGCAAATTCTGGTGTCATATAAAATCACACATGTGTTTTATTTGTACTGAGCAGGCAGTGTTCAGTGATGATCCCGACCACCGAACAAAAAAAAATCAAAACAAAACTAAACAAACAAACAAAAAAAAAAAAAAAAAAAAAAAAAAAAAAAGAAAAAGAAAAAAAAATCTCGAGGCCTGTGACTGTCGTACATAGTGCTGTTCAAGACACCTCAGCATAAGCGATATCCAGTACATATAACATCCATTTATGAAAGGTTTACAAGGACTTCAGGAGAAACAGAGGTCTAATCCTGTACCACGGAAGAGTAGGCTTTCCGTATTACTTCGAGTGGTTCGGTACATACTTCTAAATTTCAATGCAATGCATTTGGCAGATGCTACCAATATATGAAATTACATGTACCTTGATTTGACATAAAACAAAATCAAACACATCTTGTTTGTACTATAGTTTTAATCTGGCTTTAATCTGAAGTACATCTATAGATTAGTCTAGATTGCTTTGTTGGTATCATTATTCAGTTCATGTTAGTCTTTTATTAATCAAGTAGATTTAAAGTACATCAGAATTGTTTGAAAAATCTGTGTAGTTTTACTTATGGCGGGTGTTGCTAGCCAAATAAGAGACACCTTCTCGTTTCATGCACTAGGTGTGAGTTCCATGGGTCAATGAATGCCTGAAGTGACACTGCAGCAGACGATCTGGGTTCAATCCCCGGACTCCATCATTATTGTTAAGAGCTTGGTTGCCTCCTAATTCCATGCAACTGAAAAGTTGTTAAAAGCGACGTCAAACACCAATCTACCAATTAACCAACCAACATCACTTAAAAAGGATGTATTGATAATGAGATAACTTTCATAAAAGGGTTTCTGATCTGTATGGGACCGAAAAATAGTTGAAAACAGAAGATCTTTTTATTTCTGTCCGCACCGCAAAGTGGCCAGCCTAGATCAAACGTGCAACAATATTATAACATTCTAATGACATTTGTCTTATCTAGATATGATGTTATGGAAATGTGGGACATCCAGATAATTGATATTAATTGTCGTTTGATTGTACTCATTGCATTATTGTTGATGGCACTCTTTATTTTTTTATGATCAAAATGTTTATTTTCGATTAAATGATACACTTCAAATCAATTTTTTTTTCAGAAATTCATGATAAAATGTCTCATAAACTCTAGTCATTGTATAGTATTTTTTCAATTGCTTCTTTTTAGAATGTGTTTGGTTCATTTTCCTACCGCTTTAGTAGGGCGGTAGTTGCTGTAAACTTAAAAGATCAAGGTTGCCACTCGCTCTGTTTAGAGAAGTTCCATTGCAGTTTCTTAAAATACCTCTTCATCGAATACTTTGTATTTGATTTGTGAATTCCGTTTCCTTTTCAATTGGATTACAATAATGTCCACTCGACCTAACTCGAAAAAGAGGTCTATAGATATCATCCGAGTTTCACAATCAGGTGACGACAGAGGTACCAATTACTCAACGATACTTTTGACAATACCGTCAATGCATTAAAGGATAGCACAGGAGGTATGACGGTTTATATCCTACAAATGCATACATCTTATATATTGTGTTTTCTTATATGATTTATTTATTATCTTCATTTTTACATGCCATATATACCATTTACATATTCACATATCAATATGCCGCACTTATATAACCTTAGTTCCAGAATCTGTTCGTGCACAGTTGCAGTTTTAGGTCAAGTTGTAAACATGGACTCAAAAAGCATGGGATGGTTTATCTATCACAATATCATTATGCATTTGAAGACAATATCGACTTGTTCATAGATAGTTTGATATTTGTGAAAATGCTATAATAGCCCTGTCAACGTCTTATAATTGTTTGATGTAGACAGTGGAAGCAATGGAATTGAAAATAAAACTTTCCCTTACATATTTATCGATCTTGCAGACATGCTGAAATTTGCAGCTTTACTGGTTACATTCGTCCCTTCATGTTTGGCTTTTTCGATGGGACCACCATTGGAAGCTTGTTGGTCTATGTACCCGCTGGGACATGGACCGGGTGCACAAAAGACGACATCACCTTATACGATTACAGTCAATGCAACGTCATATCGACCCAATGATGTGATAGAAGGTAATGTTAGTAGTTAAATAGAACCAGAATGGTAGGAAGTAATCATGCATAAGTAAGATACTTTGATACAAGTTCCGGTAGTAAAACACTGAAAAAATCTTCTTTGTATAGTTGACTTAATTCTTAGACAGTAAATGTATATAGAACAACTGGTACTAAATGAAAAAAATCAGGAAAACATTTTCATCTCTTTGTATGAAGGGTTCCCGTCCCAATATTTCCCAACATAAACTAATCAGTTCGCACGTATACGAGTCATTTGAATATAAAACATACACATGCTCAGAATTCCAATACACGGATTGCGTAAACATTCTTTCATACAATGTCAATGGTATTATTGCAATAAGAATATTACAGCCTGAAACAGACATGGCTATTTAGTAGATATATAGTTAAAATTGATTATACATGTAATACAGTTTAGAAAAAAGAAAAGAAAACAATGGTCACTTGGTTGGATACTGATTTACGTGCTATCAACAATTTTTCAGTTATATTGCGACAGGGAAGCTGTGAATCATAGTGGCGAAATTTAGGAATGAAGGAAAGAAACATTTAGATAGAGATTTCTATGCATTTAAATAAAGACATTTTTGAGTATCTAACGATTAACTGATCATTTAAAATATTCACTTTTGTTATAATAGTGTCAAAGACTAATAACCTGATGGGAGATTAATAAGAATATTGTCAGTGTAATTTGTTCCTTCTACAGTTTTTCTGGACACGATACCTAATAACCAAGGCATCGCATTCTTTGAGGGATTGATGATTCAGGCGAGGTTAATCGACTGCAAAGATAAGTTAAACCAAATTGGTCAAGGTGAATTCTCTCTCCAAAATGGTGAAAACTTTCTGGGCTTGATGGATTGTAATCGCAATAATAAGGTAAATTTGTTTTTTTAAAACAACGCTTTCTTTTAAATCTATAGAAATAATAAAACACGTTATTGAAAATGCCTTCAATATGCAGTTGTCCCTGTTTTTCTAAGTTTCATAACATTTTTCAAAGATGTTATATGGAAAAATGTCTTGAATATGCAGTTGATCCTGTGTTATAATTTTCATAAAATTGTAAAATGTAATGTGGGAAAATGGACCAAGGTACAGGGATCATACGCATTGTAGTATGTTATCTCTGATATCCGACATTGTTTTTATTGAAGATTTGTTCGCTTACATTTTTCTGATGCCATTAGAATTTTTATGCTTAAAACGGCTGTTTTCAATGCACACTTTCATATCAGATTAATTATCAATGTATAACAGAAGACATCTGACAAAGCTGTATGACACAAATCACCAAGGACCTGCACACAAAAAATGACAAGAGCATAATATACACGGAACAACCTTACAAAAATATTCGATTGTGCTGCGATTATGATACCGACTTAGGACGGTCCATTGAAGTACCAAACGCCACTCAGTTGGTGTGGTTAACCGGTTTACGGGCGCCCACCTTCCCACTCACCGCAAAAGCAGCACAATCAAAGGACACACATTTTAAAATTTATAAATAATCCTCCATATAGAGAACAAGGATCAACAGTTTTCTCAAGGAGAGAGGTCATAAAAATTTATTAACACGATACAATTACAGAATAATATGTTACTATCAAAATATTTAAGGAGAGATCAACATAAGTAAACCATTCTCTGCCCATCTTGTAAGCGAGCTCAGATCCTTGATCAATAGGAGTCCCGACTAACAGTCAGAGGGGACGAGGATCAGGACCTTGTCACCTCTGAAAAGGTTTGGACAATAAAATGTACGCAGCATAGTTAAGACGTTTTTTGAAGAGATGCAAGATTTTTTCCGCGAAAATGTTGCAATGATATTGACGTCATAGCCCCCGTGTTTCCATGATCCTTGGCAACGCCTTTAAGCATGCATTATTATGATTTTATATTTCTAATTTCAAGAAAACTGTATAAGTTAAAGTTTATTTCTTTAATAATTTAGTGCTTTATCATTTAATTATTGATACATTTTGAGACGACCCATTAATAGTAACAAATTTTGAATGATCCCCGTAGATTGTAGTCATGGCCACTGCATCTTCAGTGTCGATTGAATGCTTGGGGAATCGAGAAAACAGGTGCACGTTAAAAGGTGAATAACATAGCATGCGAAGATGAAGAAAGGCCTTTTTATCAGATGAAAAGCAATTGTAACTATTTTAAAACTAAAAAAAAAAAAAAAAGATTAAAGAAACAACGATTTCACATGAATTATTTGACATATTTTTGGTGTTTTTCTATATATAATTGAGACCCACACTTTTTATACATTGTATAACGATAATATTATATACACATGTAAATAGGTTTTACGGATTCGGGAAGTGTTTATCTATATATTACATATTATATCTTTTTTTCAAGATATTGTTCTTTCCTTAATTCTCCTTGACAAGTTAAATTTCGCGGATAACAAAGTTATTCGTCTATTTTTAGATCTAGGATTTACTTGCTTTTCCCGGCGTCTCCGAAACGTTTGAAATATAATCTAAGCACTCGTTTATCTAGCAACATTGCAGAAAAATTAAAAGCACCCCCTCATATCGACAAATGATGATAAAAGTCTTTAGATATATGAAAAGTTGATAAAATTTCCTATATGAAAAATGCTGCGGGATCCTACTATAATAACAAATAACTCGGCATTAACATAAAATAGATCGAAAAATGACGCTTTTTCGTATGACACTCGTTAATTTTGTTCATTATACAATTATAAATGGAATTTCCCATGATCCCGCAGCACTTTTACTAAAGAAAGAGATACAACGAAGGAAATGATATGAATTTCATGCTATTAATGATAGGGTAAGAGGGGGTGCTTTTGAAAAATTTACGGTGCTTTGACATTGTTCTATTTTTAGATTTATGCTGCTATGAAGTCACGTGACAATTACAAATATGTATGGAACGCAATTCGGAACATGTGTTAAATTAAAAAATAATAAGACATGTAAAGATAATAGCTAAATAAGACAATATGGGACAGGAAAAATAATATTCAATCTTATTAGGGAAAAAGACGAAATCGGCCTTAACTGTGCTGCGTAGGGCCTAACCTAATAAAAATATGAACAATAAGATAATCTACCTAACGATTTTCGTGGTTAATCATGGGCTTGTTGAACGCAACAATAAAGCAATTGTTCTTTTCAATCATATAAGACGAGAACTCGATCATGAATTACTAGATAATTATCACTATATTGTTCCCCTCCTTTAGGACTATGCATACTAATTGTCTTCCTGAAGTTCGGCGAAGAAAATTGGGATATTTAGTACTTTTAGTTCCAGGGTTGCAGAGATCAAGAAATTTATGTTCCTCGTGTTCGTTAAATGCTTCATGTGAAATTTAGTGACTGGTTAGGTTGTTTTCAAGAAAAGGATAAAAATTTTCATTTTGACGAACAACACACAACGACGGACAAAAACATATGTGTATATTTGCAGCTGATAAATATACCACTATTAAATTTTGCTTGCTCCATACCATGACGAGTTCTTCATCACTGAAGAGTTTTCCGTTACAAAAAATGAAAAATCCAAAATGAAGCTCAAATCAGTAAACCATGTGCATAAAAACAGGATCATTTCCGTATAAGTATTAGGGAATATTTATTTTCGCACATTAGAATTTAAGTGGTCATTAATGCTCGTTTCAGACTTTCAAACACCAAAAAACAAAACTACCTTGATACAATAATATATTCATCTACCTATGCAAAAATCTAGAATTTCATTACACTTTATACAGCTTTGCACGTAGATGGTGTATCGAAAAACATTTCAATAGGTATTATACAGAGTTAACAACCGAAGAATTAAGCACATCTCGAAGTCGAAATATAATATCATGTAATCCTACTCATGCTTTTAGTGCTTTATACCAGTGTGTACGAATTATATCATTTATTACAGAGCGCTATTGTACACATTGACCATGCCCACATTTATAATAGGACCTTCTACTGGCATGCTCCATCCACATCGGTTGGACATATATACTTCACGTAAGACATTTTACTTACTTAGAGAGAGAGAGAGAGAGAGAGAGAGAGAGAGAGAGAGAACAATGAAATAGAAGTATAAATTTTAATCTTTAGGATGAAAAATGGGAAAAATGAGAAAATTCTATTCTATGAATAAATGATGATTGAAAAGAAAAATTTGTAAAAAGAAAATCGTCGTTGCATGCACCGGAACTACATCACATGTCAGAAAATCGGATCATACTATCTCTACAGGGACTATATAATCAATACAAAAAGTTCCAAATTCCAAATATATTATGCATTGTTTCAAACCGATTTTGCTGTATCTTAAGGAAAATGATGAAGCATATGCCATTCCTCTTTACAGGGGCACAGTTGTAAGACGCACAACAACATTCTGGACTGAAATATCATCTGCGGTAGTCAAAGATCCCACCTCCCTTAAGAAGCCAGAGTTGTGTTCAACCAGTGGAGCAGAACCAATCTTTATACATTTGAAGATAGTTGTGTGGACAACAACAATATTCTTCGCATATTTTCTGTATTAAGGTTTTGAAACAGTAATGTTAGTGTGCACGGACAACAACAACAACAAAAACAACAACAACAACAACAACCCAACAAGATCTAGAATTCTATGTAAAAAGATCATCACCCATTCCCAATTAATACTCACATGTAAAAATTCCATTTAAACTTTTAATCCATACTTATTTGAAGGAGAAAGTGAAGAGTGACTGGTTATCTACATCTTACATACAGGTATCTATTCTATATCAATATGAATACAAAGTGTTTATGAAATGGTTTGATTTATTCTAAAACATATATAAAATGTATCATAATATATACTCATAATATTAACTTTTGTTTTATTAAATATTGTACATATACTAAATGTCTTTTTTATCAGTTATGTCAATATACAAAGCAGATGAATAAAATTGGGATTATTTGACAACTTAAATCTAGAAAAAGTAGTATATTCAAGATATTAGTATATTTAAGACATACGTGTTTGTAATCGGCTAAGCCGAAGGGAATAGAAATGGTCGTCAGTGACTCTAATTGCAGTTTCTTTGTTTTATTAGGTAAGTGATACTTTTGAACAATAATACTATTACAAGTGACATTTTATTCCCTCCCCCACAAAACACAATCATATTAACTTTGATCGGTATAATATTTGCTATCATAGTCGCACTTCTTCGTCTTAGAGATCGTAAGTTATCCAACTCTGTCTCCAAACTGTACCCCAGGCAAACAAAATAAGATGAAATATACAAAGGTCATAAACATTATCGACAACATGGAAATCATAATATCACCTCAGGACGGCAATATGACATATGCAATTAGCCGGTGTGGTAGACAGGTTTAACATAGCCTAGGCATGTCATAGGAAGGGGTCGCGTGTCGGCCAATTTTTCTGTCAAACCTTCACTCTGACCACTGAAAATAGATGATAAAGGCTTTGCTTCCCCTTTACGTTTGATTTCTTTGTTAAGAGACACTTTTGTCCGACTCATCGTGAAAGTTTTGCAGTAAATTGCAAATGGTTAGATATTTACTTTGTAGAAAGATAGAAAAAAAACTTTCGACGTGTAAACATGTTCAGCGCGATAATCAACATATAGCGACCATAGAAATATATACATATAGATGTATTGAGTAATACGAAACAGCAAAATATGGTAGAATAAAAGCACTGGACATGGCCATCATGTATAGTGACATTTACATCTTAATCTTGGTCTAAATTGCGCATCGATAGTTCGATTCCCTAATTGTATGACTACGTTTATGAGGTCTAACACCTCCTGCTGCAGGTCAACATATATTTGAAAACTGTGTTAAGTGACGTTAGGCCCCAGCGATCCAACTAACAACCACTTCAAAGTAAAAAACTAAATATTTGGTTTTATTACTTTATGACACGCTCAGAATTTCCCCCCTTATGATAACCGTCATGGAAGAAGACGCGGGTACAATGACCTTTGATATATAATCTATAAAATGGTATTAAATTTAAGGTGAACCGTACTTACCTTATTTAGTAACTGAAAGTCGATGTCCGATATGACCATTCAAGGAATTGCGCTGCCAGGCAAGGCCGAGTGACAAGCGACTTCGGCTTATAATTTGGTCTTGAGATTAAATATTAACGTACTCATTGATGAGTTAGGTATGTGTCTGAAGACTTGTTAATAGGCAAGAGTCGAAGGACAAAATCCAATGGTGAAAATAAGAAACATGTCCTGTAGCAAAGGTATTCGATGGCAGGTCAATATCTGAACAAACCACAGACAGGCGCAAATGTACGCAAATACGCAGTTTTTTCCTCTTAATTTTTCAGAGAGAGAGAGTAATATACAAATCTAGGACAATTATGATCACTTTTGCGGGGAAAAAGGGGGTGCTTCGCCACCTCGACCCCACCAGGGCGTTGCCATTCCCACTCATGATCAAAGCGACCCCAAATCCCTTGTATAACATATCCTCCTGACAGAGCTGCCAAACTAAAATCAATCCAACAAATTCTTTCTTTACAGAATATTGAAAGAACTGTTCTAGACTTTATACTGGCTACCTACCGGAATATGATAACAAGTGACGTATCTAACTTTTTTAGAAATGAAACGTGGCCACAGGAATTTGAAATGAAAAGACGATTTATGAATAAATTATAAGAGCATATCTAATGCTTGATCATGATTGAAATACCAGTTGCATTGATGAAGCTGCATGTCCAAAACAGCTTGATTGATTTGTAAGAAGTTTTGGAAGACAATGTCGAAATAATTGTGTAATTGATATTGTAATGATCTCCCTTGATGTCGCTTTATATTTTATAAAAAGAGGACTATTAATAGATTAAAAATTGTTTGTCGCCAAGACTGCACAAGTTTGTGGTCAGTTGAATAATTGTCCTGTAATCTGAATGTGCACATCATCGTCTCTTCATCTTGCTGCTATAAGTAAGTACTGTTACTGCTGTATAATCAATGGTCATGCCGCTGTATTAACATATTCATCTGTTTCCTGTGTATATCTGTGGAGGTTTATGTTAAACAGCTGTATCAGATCTTTTCATATTGTTATAACATTATAACATTATTGTTTTCCTTTACAAATAAGGAAGTAGTGTGATACGATGCCGAACATGATACGGAATAAGGAAGAGACAGTATGTTGTTGAAATGGTATTCAAATTATTTTCCTTATACATGCACAGTTTCTAGAAAATACTATCGTGATTATGTGATATTTGATCCAAATCAAGTCTCTAAGGACGCATGAAACCAAGCGCTAATGACTGCTGCGCTTAATGTTTTGATTTCAAGTGCATTCCTATGTAGAAATCTGATAAACAAGAGGACCAAGTGGGCTTATATCGCTCACCTGAGTACCTAGATGATCAGTCATGTAGGGAGGAAGAAGTTATTTATTTTTGCATTACTGTGACTAAGTCAACACAAATGTTGAAAATATGTCAAATTTTATTTCAGACCAGAATAAAAAACAACACTTTTTTGCATATCTATTCAGGTGATTTTGATATTAAGCATTTGCTTTGTCTCTGTAAGATGTGATTCAGGGCAAAAAGTTTGTCATTTTCTTTAGGTGGGGCCGTTTGTTGACTGATTTTAAGTCTGGGTCATGAAGAACAATTTTTTCAAATATTGTCCAGATTCAACTAAAAATGGCCTAATTTCATATGTTGAGTGTTGAGAAATATCTAAAAACTTATTAAGATGTGTAAAGAAATGAAAAAAAAAATGGACCATTGCGGGATTTGAACCGCTACTCTCCATATTTCAATTACCAAATGGTATATGTACTATTGTGAGACCTATTTTTTTAGACATGGTGGCATTATCTGTTGACCAATTTGGATGAAATGTAAAAATTGATAGAGGACCTATAGTACTTCATGTATACCACGTTTCATTAAAATCTTTCATGTGGTATTACAGCAGAAGTTAAAAATGTGAAGCATTGTCTCTATACACCCTCATTTAGAAGTCTTAAAAATTCATAGAAAATCCAAAAATTGAAATCACCAAGTCCAAAAAAATGTCGAAAAAAATTCTAAAATTTGATTTTGGAAGGGAACCAAAATGACAAGACTTCTTCGCTCATCCCTATAGATCATTACTATGCATTCTGTTTGTCTCTGTATATAGCCAGTATGAATAAGAAGATTGTCAAAGGAGGGTACTCTTTTGTGACCTACTTTTGACTGTGGTGGCGCCACCTGTAAGGAGGTTTGGACGAAAACAACAAAATTTTAAGCGGATCATAAGTGATTATTTCTACCAGGATTTATTAAAACCCTTTTAACAGTTTTGCAGAAAAAGTTGAAAATATGAAAAATGGCCAACCCCAAACCCCCTCCCCCCCCCCTTTTTTTGGAAGTCTTATAAAATTCATAAAAAATCCAAGAATTGAGATATTGACAAAATTCTTTCACAATAACATTCTTTACCATAATTATGATCAAAATAGTCCATAAGAAATCATCATTATCAATAAACTGAAAAACATAACGCTTTTCTGCATTGAAATAACCAAGTCCAAAAAAATGTAGAAATTTCGGAACAGAACCAAAAATAACCACTTCTTTACACATTCCTTTAGATCATTCCTATGCATTTGGTTTGTCTCTGTATGTCCCCAGTTTAATGAAGAAGTTTGTTAAAGGAGGGTACCCTCTGTGACCTACTTTTACGTGTGGTGGCGCCGCCTGTTGACGGATCTGGACGAAAAACAACAACACTTTTAGGGGACCTTGAGTACTTCATGCATACCAAGTTGCATCAAATTCTGCTCAGCGGTTCTGAAGAAGTCGAAAATGTGAAAAGTTAGCGACAGACGACGAACGGACGGACGGACGACGGACGCCGGACTAACTTTGACAATAGCTCACTTGAGCTTCGGCTCAGGTGAGCTAAAAAGGGGTCGAGTTCTCAGTAGAAAACCTAAAAGCAAAATGCTGATTATAATAATACCATTGTATATTCTATCTTTTTTTTCACTTTTGCAATGCAATTTAGTCAAAATTCTATGGTCTGACACATTAATGAACGCTCTTCTTTATGCCTCATCTCGTCGTAAATCTACGGTCCGGATTCTCTATGCTCTATTCCGGACCGTGGTTTCAGGACAATGACCTCGCTTAAGTTCAATAAATTTTGATTCCCGCTTATGAATTTTTTTATTTTATTTATCAATGCCAGTTCGGGAGTGAAAGTTGAGAACAGATATTTTAACATCATATTTTATTGTATTTTAATAACAGTTTCTAAATTCAACATTGTAAATCATATTTATATAAAACCGCTTATTTATATTTGATGAACTAATGTATCCTATCTGAGTAATCTATCTCAACGCACTATATATGTTTCTAACATCGTTGTGTGAATCTTACTTCGTTTTACTGGAAAATGTGTGAAATTATTTTGCGCGTTTTAAAAAAGATGAAATGATACCCAAGTCACGTTTACAAAGTTCTCTGTAAAGATGCCGTATCTAATAATCTTTCGGAGAAAGAAGTGGCTGTTTATTTTAAGGGTGGATTAAAGTCTTTGGGAAAAGCAAGTTGTGAAACACTTGTGACAGAAAAAAAATATGAATGTATAATTAAAAGAACAAAACACACACACAGCTACAACAACAGAAGAAGAAAAAAGAGTAGGATAAAATCAGAAAAAAATTGTCTTCTCCTTTAAATCCACCAATATCATTTTCTCATCATGTGTAAGGTTGTGGTGAATGAAAGTTTGATACGGTTCAGTAAATCTAGAATAATCGCCTTACTTTTGTAAATCTTTTTCGTGTTAAAGTAATGAAAGCACTTAGATCAAGCAAACTGATATGAGAATGGTTGTATAACATACCTCATGTTTGACACACCATGGGTGTCGATAATTACTGTTATAGGGGCAATGTAAATGGCTATGATTTCCCCATCCCATCACTCCCATGATGATATTAATCATATACTAGCAGTTTTATGCTATCAGATAGTAGTAAAGCTTGTCCACTACATTTCTAAACAACATTTGTAGCGAAAAGTATTGAGGATACAAAAATGCCAATAAAAACACAAAGAGATTTATTTTTTTTTTCTAACTTAACGTCAGAGAAAGAGTTCAAAAATGAATAAACTATAGAAATACGGTAACTTTTTGTCGTAAAAATTCATTCCAATCAAGGAGGGTTCAGCATTCTATTAATTCCTTGTGTATATAAGTAGACAAACAAGTAAAGAAAGTGTTATTTCTGTTTCCGGAAAAATGTCTAGAAAACGTATAGTTGCTGTCGTGTCTGTGCGTGTATGTGTCTGTCCGTCCGTCTGATTTCATCATATCTCATTAACCGTTTACCAGAATTTGATCATACTTAACAAAGTTGTCAATATAGATATGAGCTTTAGGACAAACTGTCACTCAATACCATTATTTAAAAAGGTCAAGGTCACTCAGAAAATAGAACTTTAAATACAGAAAATGTTATAAATTTGCAAAGTTTCACCAACCTATTTGCAGACTTCGTGTTAAGAATGTATACAGCCCAAACTTTTTATGCTCTGTAATAAACGGAGCTTTTAGGGTTTCCTAGCCATCAGAGTCATCCAATGGTTTGATGCAGTTCGTGGAACATCTATCTATTTTACCTATTTATTGTCCTGAACAGCTGTTGTGTCGGAAATCATTCTTGCTACCAGGTACTTTGAGCGAAGACATAGAGGACTGTACTACAAACGTATGACAAAATGATCCTGGAGAAATCCATTTTAAGTACACGTAGTTCAAATTTCAGAAACTAGTTTGTAAATAACTTTCAGTATGTAATTACATTTTTTGAGTGCATCATCCAAGTACGGAGGCAGCTCTTTCTATATGCATTCAATCTTCCTGAAACTCGACCTGCATATTTTTCAAGATTTTGAATGGTGTGTCACATATTTAACTAGAAGTTCATCCTACTGTAGGTGCAGTCAGTGTCAATTACAAAAAAAATTCTTTAAATATTATGTAAAATTTTACGTGCCATAATGAAAAGGACCTGCTGCGACATTAACCAAGGCATGCGGAGAAAAACAATTTAGGACCTGGGACTGATAAGAGGAGGAATGGATCCTAATATTAGTCACTCGGTTTCCGAACGGATATATTGTTTAAATTAGTTTATAACAAATTAACAATTTACACAGGGATACGAAATCGAACGCTTGAAATTGTCAATACGAGAATATAGTGGGGAGTATGAAGTCCTCTTTTCCAGATTGTTACATGATATTCTGGGACACGACCATGTGCAAGTGACGTCATTTTATTGATGTCACAAATCACTGGTATGACTTTACCACCGAACAGGTTTCAGGTTTCTACGGAATATTTGTCACTTCTTTCAAACATCTTATCACATCTCATTTTGGATTCACAGTTGCTTTTGCTGAAACCAGTACCAACCGAATTTGCAGTGTTTTAACTGATCTTCTCCTTAGAGAACAGCTAGTCTACTCCTTCGAATTTTATATAAATAAAACTAATTATTACGATCATATTTTATAAACATTGAGAACCGAATTCGATTATATCTCAATTGCCTGTATAATTAAATAAGTAACAAACACATTCAATGTTCGTAGTTTTAGGCCACTTGGCATTTATCAAGTGGAAACTGTGGACTTTGCGCTGGGCTGATTTAAGCAGCAGATATGGATTTCACATATTTCACGTAGAGATTTTGTTATTATTGTTTCCACTTGATAAAAGTGATACTGAATGTTTAGAGGAGAGAGTAGTATCTCAAAGTTTTTGATCTTACTAGGAATCCGCTGTTAAATTTGTAAGGGTTAGTCAAACCACCAAAATGGAGAAAACTGTAGTTAGAGCAATGACTAAGTATCCGTAAGAAGGGGATGACTCCCAAGGAATTTAATGAGAACTTTATGAGAATACTTGAGAAGGAGTCGCATTCTTATACTTCTTGCAAAAGATGAGCCGCTGAATTAAGAGGGGGAAAGGGAGAATAAGGAAGATGATGAACGGTCTGGGCGTCCCACAGACGAAAAAATTGATACTATGCACACTCTTGTCGTTTAAGGCAGAAGGCGACACCTCCGAATTATAGCCAGAGCAGTTTAACTTCTAAACGTTTTAGTGACAGACACAACTGGGAGGAGAGATGTATCTTTATATATATTTCACCTTTCAAGTCACCAGTATATATGGAATGTGAGAAAACATATGCTAGATAGGGAACAAAATGATCACATTAATTTTCAGGATTTTCAGAATACAAGAACGAAAATGGTTTCACAAAAATAGCTATACCTTACAAACTCAGACTGCGATCAACTTTCCGTGTGTAATAGTCTCAATGGAGTAGGGAACGAATCAGGTTATGCAGAAATGCCTGGGGGATGTTCCTCCATACGCGCTATAAAGCGTCCAACTTGGACAAGGTGGGAGGGGTTGTTGGCTCTTGACGTAGAAATTCCATTTCATCCCAAACATGTTCTATAGGTGATGAATCCGGTGACATCGCAGGCCAGGGTAGCACATTCACGTTTTACTGATGTAGATAGTCACTAACAACGCGTGCGGTATGCGGTCGTGCGTAGTGCTGCTGCAGAATGACGTTATGCTGGTTGTTGTGAATTAATTGAATTGCGTGCTGAGATCAATTGTTTGAAACTCTAACCACTGATAAAGCTAACCAGTGGTTAAAGTTTGAAAGACAGTTAATTTAATTCATAGAATTATGCTACAAACCAGTACACAGACCATGACCTGAAGTCTTTCCAATTCAATGAAATTTAACCACTGGTTAGCTTAACCAACTTAATGGTTAAAGTTTCGAACAAATGACCCCTGATGTACAATTTCGTTATGGTAACCTACGCCGGTTAAACTACCTTCCACTATCACCCAAGTGGTCCTTCCATGTGTTGTAATTCCACCCAGATCATAACACTTCCACCGCCGAATTTGCGGGGATGGATAACGCAGACGTTAATGTAATGTGCGACCGTAAGCCAGAACACGACCGTCGATATCGAGATGAAATCTCGACCTGACCGTAAACAGAATTCCGCGCAATCTATGTTATTGAAACGACGGTGCCTCCTACACCACGCTAACCTCGCAACATAGTGACGCCGGATCAGAACAGGACGGATAACAGGACGTTGAGGACAAGTGTTGGCCTCTGGCATTCTGTTCCTTACGGTACGAGGAATTATCCGCCGATGCCCAGCGATGTTGTCTAAAGAAGCTGATTGGAATCGATTACCCAAATAAATACGACTTCCATATATACCTACCTTGCCCATGTGACGTCACACGCGGGGGTCCTGAACATGGGCAGTGCCGAATCTGCCATCTTCTTCATAAAGCATTTATAGTGTTGATATGAACTTCAAACTGCCTTGCCACATTGCTTTGTGACATTCCAGCTTCCAGCATCCCAATAGCACGCAAATGATCATTTTCAATCATTCGAGGCATCTCTTAATCAACATTTTATTAAAAAAACCCCAATGGTTTTCGATTTCATTACATTGAATACTATCAATGAATGCAAGAAATTATATCGATTCACCTAGACTCGAAACTCCAGAGAAGCGTGGTGTGTCCATCAAGGCGAATCGAACGCAATATTTAACAAATTGAGTAATAAAACACGCGTTTAGTATATTAAACTATGTCTGAGAATAAAGAGCGAACAAAGAATACTTTATCATGTTTTTATTAACTTTTAAGTTACAAAATTACTTTTATACATAGTATATTTGGAGGATTTTCCTACTTTTGTGATAACGTTAGATATATCCTAATAAACACGATTTTTCGGGCACGGATTTGGTGAACAGGACACCAGATCGAAAGTGACCGATATAATTAGAATGATATCAAGCGTGATTTAAATGATTTGCGGTAATTAATTATTTTATTTTATGCTCTAAAATTGAGCTTTATCGTGTCATATGTCATAAAATATACATAAACAGAGATATACAACCCCTCGGGTAAAAATAAGTAATGCGGTCAATGAGCATTCAGGACATAGTCAGTGTCACTCGGACGCTTGTCGTACATTCACTTCATTTTACTTCACTTCCACAATCATTTTCGGATAGAGGGTCGGATGCATGACGGCTAGGTGATTCGGTACCATAGGTCGTGGGTTCGAGTCCCAGACGGGGAACGAATATAAGTGAAATATAGGGTGCCTTGTTAGCTGTAGTGTCTTTGTGCTTTAGATGTTTGTCTAATTTGTCTTTATTTTCTACAGGTATTTCTTCGGAGATCCAAAGTCCATAGTACTCCCAGGTGTTTCACTAATACTATTTGTGCTTTATATGTTTATTTCTGTTTCAGTGATTGTGAGGATCCGCCTGCGTTTACGTCTGGTAAATCCCTTCACTTTCCGCGGCCGTGTTGCCATGCATGCGATTAGCTAATGATTGGCTATTAAAGCTCTATTTTCAGTGGAGCTCGGGTAGCTCAGTCGGTTAGAGGGTCGGATGCATGACGGCTAGATGATTCGGTACCATAGGTCGTGGGTTCGAGTCCCAGACGGGGAACGAATATAAGTGAAATATAGGGTGCCTTGTTAGCTGTAGTGTCTTTGTGATATATATATATATATATATATATATATATATATATATATCATGGGACAGTTTGTGGTTGCTGGGAGAATATTTTCAGTTCAGTGGCATACCTGAGCTTGAAAAAGTGAACACTTACACACATACATATAAAACTGAACACACTGACACACACAAACACACACCCATTCATACACACACACCTACACACATCATACACCTACACACACTCACAAGAAAACACACACGAGCACAAAGAGAAAAAAAGGAGAAGAGTTATACAAGTTATTCCTATGTACGTTCAAAAATAAATAGATTTTTCTCCAGGCTTTTTATGTGTTCAGTCGTTGTTGACTAAATATATCTGAAGTATAAGCGTAAGTCTAACACTTAGACTTAAGTTTCTTAGTGAATAATATGCTTGAAGTATAAGAGAGTTGGAGTAGCTTCCCTTGCGTCAACATAAAATTTTGCAGGAGTTGCGATTTTTTGGACAAATTGTACAAAAGTCATGATGCTAAAGTACTTTGTTTGAAATTGTATTTATTTGCATAAATACGGTCATTATGAAACAAACAACTGACCAGAAACAAAACAAACACCCCAAACAAAACAAAAAACCCCCAACAAAACACCCCCCCCCCCCAAACAAACAAACAAACAAACAAAAAACCCCTTGGTTTTAAAGAAATATCTAATTACGCGACCATATACACTTTTATAAATATAGGACAAATAATCACAAACTGCCTATTACGGTTAGTATATGGTATAACATTTCAAGAGAAAATAAAATTTGTAACCTCTGCCAATGTGAGATGGGTTCCATTATTATTTTAAATAATGTTTTAAATGTTCAGATAATGATTAAGATAATTACGAAAAAAAAGTTTCCTACCAGGATGCTACGTCGTGAGACCTAATGTTTATAAATTTGACACTTTATTTAATGCAAATAATAGAAAACTTCCCTGCAATATTGCCAAATTTATTGGTACTATTAATAAGAGGGTGAATTCTCCAATTAACTGTGACTATACACTCTGCACCTTCACATGTATTCAAATTATATCTATTATATTGTATTCTTGTGTATACTTTGTATATGCATACTTATGAGAATAAATTCATTCACCTATATAAATTCTTCTCTTGTAAGTGGTATATAGTATGAAGTGAACACTGTTGAAGCAAAAGAAGCGCATGAAAAGGACAATAGAATGAAACAGTGCCACTACAGGTCGTTCTAAACAAAAGAAAACCATTATAAACCTTAAGAAAATTAAATTAGGAAAGAAATTTTTCAAATTACCCTTACATTTTATAGATTTTCATGATTTACATGCAAACGAATACCCCCCCCCCCAAAAAAAACCCCAAAAAACACTGTGCTGGTGCAAAATGAATAAGAATTTTTTTTAAAAAGGCTTTGAATGTTAACGCTACCATTCAGCTTGCCAGTATTCAATCTGATCTAAATCAAAAATAGAATAGTAATAAATAAATAAACAAAAATTAGAAAAACTAAACAAACAAACGAACAAAACAAAATAAAACAAAAGAAAGCAATCTCATCCCCCAAATCAAGAAAACTAAATTTTGACACGGAACTTTCCAATAACCATTGTAAGGGGTATATTCTCATAAAAGATAGCAAAATATATTTACTACTTGTAGTTTCTCTATACTGATTAAATAAAAAAAAAAAAAAAAAAAAACTGACACAGAACTGTGTGAAAATAATTAAGTCAAAAAAAGCCTTCCCCTTTCGAATAGCCTTTCATTTCATGAATATAAATCATTTCCCTCTAGACCACTCTGATGCAGTGGTTCGATCTATACAGTTATACTGAAGAAATCTGCCAAAGAAGGATACCCTCAGAGGGGCCTATGTCGTCCAATCCTGGATCCTCCCCTTGACAGATCTGAACAAAACCCTAACGAAATACTAGCCTTTCTTAATATATGAATAGAATCAGTATTTTAAAAAATTGTATCAATGACTAAATAGCTCAAGTTTATTTACAACACACTGTGATCTGCCGTAAATGACCACGTGTTAGATGTTCATTTAATTACTCAACTCGTCGTGGCGAGATAGTAACTCGCTGTGGCAAGATAGTATCTCGCCTTGGTGAGATAAAAAAATTCTTGTCCCTAATAAGCTTCTGTAATCAACTGTCCTACACATTTACTGGAAAAGAGAGGGCGAGCAAATTAATTTGTTAGGAGGTTTCAACTTTCGACATATTTTCCAAAGGATGAACCATGTCTTGGGTGTAGATTCACGTATTTTGCATCAAAAAAGTACATCTAAATTCATTTTCCAAATCCAGGTGGGGAGGAGGGGTAGAATAAGGGTTTCAGTTGATTTATTGGTTGATCGGTGTATTACTTCGCCTTGAACAATTTTAATTCATATTATTACCTAAGGACATCCAATGTTTCAAAAGTATAGTGCCGTAATTTAGGAATTAACTCTAAATTCCCTACTTTAAGGACCAACGTTTATACTAGGTCTGTCAAGGAGGGTTCCGGGCTCGATCCTCGTATGGAATAGGCCGAGGTACTGCGATGAAACAATCGTATCATATCGCTCTTTTCTCTAGCACGACGGAAAAGGGCGTGCTGATCCGAATCTAAGCTGGAATTGAATGTCACCTTACATCTTTTCAAGTCGGGGTTCAAACCTTGGTATGGGTGAGAGGGAACGTAACCGTATCTACCGAAGGTCGAAAATTACCTCGGGTATCCCAATTTCACTCGTCACTTAACTCTGGCAGTTATCATATATGTAAAACAAACCCTAGTGTAGTGTTATTTAAACAAAAATTTTGTTTTCAAAAGACAGTCCCTCCCTCCCTCCCTCCTCAATAACACTCTCCCCCCCCCCCTAAACTAAAAACCATATTTTACAACACCTTTTAATTACAGTTTAAAGTATTAAATGTTTTCAACTTTACAATGAGATTTCAATATCACTTGTAGTCAACTTATCAGATAAGAGTTATCCTTCTTGGACGCATTGGTTGTGTATTGTTATTGTTCAATAAACAAACCGTATGACGTTTAATGTCGACTGTTTTAGCAACGGGGAATACACGGGAATAACGGGGGAATAAGAACTTATGTAGCTTGGAGATAATGGATGCATCCTGAACAGATATTGATAACAGAAAAGGTAGGGTCAGAAGTTTGAAAATTATTGTAAATTAGATCAAAGATGGTAGTGAACTAATAAATTTTCATATAAGTACTTAAACATATATATATTCATAGACGGTGTGGTAAGTTATATAGAATGAATGAACGCATACTTATAGGGTTTGTTTGTATAAAGACGTTCAATGGAATAAAGATAGTCGTTTCTTTGATATCGTGAGGATATTTTGGTGTATTGTGTGTGTGTTTTTTTAATAAGGACACATTGGAGCCGTTTTCAGCATAGGTATGTTTATTTCTAACTGAGATATATATCTACATGTATCGAAGATCATGTCAATTGCAGTATTGTTATTTAAATAATGGAACTGGTGGGTCTATTGAAATTAAACAAACCATTTGTTTTGTGAGTATATACGTCAAGTTTATAACATATAAATGAACAATAAATTATTTATGCAAATTCTGTCTTTTTTCTCTTTTTCGGATTTTATATTTTACTGAAATAAACGACATTAAGGACCAACTCACTGTTCATAACTGAATCACACGTGATAAAAAGTAGAAAGAATCAAGACACACACATATGAATATAAATAGTAAAAAGTGTAAATACTGTTTTTCTTAAATTTGGGAGTCCATGTCAACACCCCCCTCTTTTTTCGCTGGTCCGTCTTGGATGAATAAGACAACCTGCTGTGGGGGAAAATGACGTTGCTTATGGTAATACAGATAACAGTGGTGCTGGATAAATTCTTTACTCTCATTTTTTTTTCAAAATATAGATAAAGGACCTTACTTTGTCAGAACTACCACCGTTGCCCTTCCCCTTCGCATCGTTGTTGATGATGCCTGTAAAATTCTACTCAAGGACAACCCTCCTTTTTTTGCACTTCACCAGCACAAAAGGCAGACCCACTACCGCTTTATAAACAAATTGTGATGCACATTAAGATATGTCTATATTTCACACAGTTGGTAACATCTCTTCTTATAAGATGTGTATCTAAATAAACACACATACGAAACCCCGTTGCCATTGCACATAATTTACTTTAATATAGAATACAGCTATTCCAATTAAAGGAACATTTTTCATCCCCGCATTCATGACCGTAACAGGGTTGATATTTGACATATTTCCACTTCTATCAGTGTGCTATGCTCACGCCATAGAGGGAGTCAATAGAAAACGGTCTGATCTTCGTGCTGTAACAAACAAATCAATAGAAAATGGCATTTAAAGAATATGCAAATTATTCCGCGTCAAGTAAAACCTCTTTATAAGAGCATTTAATAAGATGTATGATCAACATTTTACACCATGTATAAGGTTTTTCTCTCTTTCTTTTACTTCTTAATGTTCAGTGTATTAAATGTCAAATGTTTGCATTGTATTTGAACTTATAATCCGACTAGAATTATGTGATCGTTCTATACTAATACGATCATTTATACATTTTTCAGTCGGAGGAGAAGCTGCTAGCTACCATGTCGGTTTGTAAGCTCAGTAATGTGCAGTTGATATAGTGAAAATAGGTCAGCCCGGTACAAAACTTGACCCAAACTATGGGGATTTTAGTCCACATGTGATTAAATAAAACAAACAAAACAAAACAAACAAACAAAACGAAACAAAACAAAAACAAAAACAAAAACAAAAAAATACCCCCAAAAAACAAAACAAAATAAAGAATAAAAAAACATCGTCAATTTACGCTACCGTCAGTGTAAGTTATATTCACTCGAGTCGTCGTTTATGGGCTAGGTATAAGGTGTGGGTGTGGTTCTAACATAATCAAAACAAACATACGTATATCAATAGGGCTTTTATCTATATAAGTGTATTTAAAACACCAACGCAGCGTTAAAGGTTCATTTGGAAACGCGGTAAAGTTTTAAAAAATCGATGATGAGTCAAGCGGCATTGGCGTTTAGACTCGGGATTCGTTCGAAGGTCACAGATTCGAAACCCTCTGGTCATAGTTATTTAGGAATCATGGTGGAAAGGACTTAAAATCGATGCAGTTATTGGTCAAAGACTGTCGTGATAAAACAAATCCCCTTTCTGCTTATGATCGGAATGTTCAACAAAAATCAGAGGATTGTCGAAAACTAGTGCCATTTCTTAACAGAAATTCAAATTGTATCAAAGTTTATGTTTCTTTATCTCTTCATTTTCAGATTAAAAACTAAACTTCAAGATGGCAAACGCATCGTGCGACTTGACTTCTTATTTGTGCTCGGACAAAGGTCTGCTTTTTCCCATAGTTAACGAGTACACATGGACCCAAGGTGCGCGAGCTTTTGTCTACTTGTTAGGACTTCTATGGAGCTTCATGGCGGTGTCCATTATAGCAGACATTTTCATGCAGTCCATCGAAACAATTACTAGTAAAACTGCAGAAGTCAAAATTCCAGATGTAAATGGCGGCATGCAGACAATAGATGTAAGGGTATGGAACGGTACCGTGGCCAACTTAACACTGATGGCGCTAGGTTCCAGCGCGCCAGAAATATTACTCACTGCAATTAACACCATTTTCAACAATTTCAAATCAGAGGCATTAGGTCCGAGCACTATAGTCGGCTCTGCAGCCTTTAACCTAATGGTAATTACTGGTGTATGTATAATGTCAATACCAGAAGGAGAGACAAGGAAAATCGGGCTGCCGAAAGTGTTTGCCATCACCGCCATTTTCAGCGTCGCTGCTTATATTTGGCTGATAATAATTTTGGTGGTCATTACTCCCGATTTTGTCGACCTCTGGGAGGCTATTGTCACACTCCTTTTCTTTCCGATTTTGGTTGTTCTTGCATACATCGCAGATAAAGACTATTGCGGAGCAAAAAAGACAGAGGATTCCGAAGCCTTAGAATTCAGTAAGTAATTCTAGTGTAATCATTTCCAATCGAAGAAGATAAATCAACAATCGATAAATTCAAAGCGACCCTGCCCTCAGTTATTGTTAACTTTTAAAATCCCGATTAAATCATGCAAGTTTTCCCTTTCTTGCATTGCAACTAATTGACCCTAATTGATTAAAATTGTTTGCTAGCTTTGTGTTTGATATTAATTACATTTGGAGATGGCAGCTGAACAAATTCAATAAAGGACTGCATTTTGTGATTCTGCTTGTCAGTTATAATATAAAATCTCGAGGTATCATACTTTTAATTCCAATCGAATATTGCACTCCGATAATAATATCGTAGGGGGCAAATCGGGAATCGATAGTATTCGTACCATACAGAAGTAAATATGGTCTTGTTAGCATCTCACCATGGCAATAGATTGTAAATGACCTTTAAGATTTTTATATGTCAGTATACATTAGGTTATGGATTATTGGTTATCTGTTCAATTTTAGATCATATCGCAATATGCATATATCGTGTCTAGTTAGTGGCTTACAGATACCGAGTATGTATTGATGCGGTTTTAATTATGCATAAAGACGTTGATGCAATGTAGTAAATCCCCTAGATCGATACCCGTAACGAAAACAGGTGTCAAATATTGAATTTAGATCGTATTTCGCGGGAAACCTCAACCGTGCTCGTTTCAGACATACCATGACTCGTATATGGACCCGCAGGGTGAGACAATGAATTTTTAATTTGGGTTCGAAATCCTGTGAAGGAGGCAGTTCTAGTGTTATCATAAATGAATCAAATATACACGATTGCATGATTCATGTGGGTCATCCGTTTGTAAGCGAAGTAAGTAATACCTCGAAAATATACATTATGGTTATACATCAAATTGATAATCAGACCTTCGAATTGCTTTGACCTTTAGTTGTTTCGTCTTGACGTCGTCTACACCATCTTGTCTAGTAGCATTAAATGGTGGTGCTTATTTCAGTATATCTGTATACCCACAGTAAGCATTGAAGTTCTAACTCCATCCATTTTTTATACCCGAAATTGACTATGGAATTATACACGGCGTTCTTAACTTATCAACAGGAGATGTTCACTACTGTGTGCTTGATAGCGTTACTTCAACTTGCAACCTATGGATGTCAATTTTTTTTTTTTATTTTCACCGTTTACTTTGCAATAGTGTCTGACTTTTTGGCATATTTTGATATTTTTGTTAGAGTGAACGTTGCAAACCTTTGGATTTTGAATTATATCACGTGTATGACACGGTGTGTGTGGCTATCCAATCGTGAGTCGTTTACTCCTTCAGGGCACTTGTTATCACCTTTGAATCCTGAGTGGTCAAGAATGTGACACTGGGCAGGTCTTTTTTTTTTCTCGTAATTTACACTTTGACCAGTTAATTTTAGAGTGTATATATGACCAGTCCTGCTAGAATTTGGTATAATTTTGGCATACAAACAATGTACCTTTATACCTTTTTAAATCGCAACTTTTGTGTAATAGACAGATCTGGAGGTTGCAAAATTGTTTATACAATGTAAAAGATATGAATATTCTATTCTGGGTGAATATACATATTTTGATTCCTTTTTTTAAAATTATGAATAAATTATACTTTAAACATATTATAAGTAAGTACTCAGTCTGGCATTTATTTTAATGTTGTGAATTTTCTTACAGGTTTAAGCGTTGAAGATGGAGGTGCATATTCTAGTCACTTTTTTCTTTTTGTGTTCTTCGTCTGTTACCTTCACAACTCTTTTTAGCTCGCCTGAGTTTATTTTGTTCATTTGCCTAATATTTTTTCCACATTTTAACGTCCATCTATCATGATGTAACTTTGTTTAGTTTTAGTAATTGTCAATGCTGTATTAGTCGGACATTTTTATGTTACAATAAGAATAGGGGACAACTATTTCAAAACTGCATCAGTTGATAAATAAATAGACTATAATAAGCACAAATCCTATGGAAAATGAAAATAGTCTGAAAATTTCGAAAATACCGCATTTCCTATCACCAGTTAATATAATATTTATAATATCATATTTATAATATCATTTCTGAACTTTGGTATTTTTTGGATTATTGTCACATGCATTCCTTGGTTTAATACTGGGTTGGATTTTCAATTTAACATCACTGTTACCTCATTTCTCTCAAAAGGGTCACACACTTTGTTTAAAAATTAGGTTACATGAAGCAGATTAAAAAAATGAATAAATAATAATAATAATAATAATAATAATAATAATAATAATAATAATAATAATAATAATAATAATAATAATAATAATAATAATAATAATAATAATAATAATTATTATTATTATTATTATTATTATTATTATTATTATTATTATTATTATTAATATTATTATTATAATAATAATAAACCAGATTTCAATGTTAAAAAGTATAGTTTATATTTATTCTCATTTACGAATTTTGCTAAATTCTTGTTTTCAAAAAGTATGACAGTTTTGATTTCTATTTCTCTTTTCCTCCAGTTTGTATGGAAGCAAAGTAGTGGTTTTCGTTGTAACTGACAAGATATACCGCATAGTTTTTAGAAGACCTGTTGAAATTTTAGATATACCAATATCAATTTAATATCATTAACGAACTTTACATGTACCAATATCACTTTAATGTAATTTACGAACCATATATGGTTAGTTGGGACTTAAATTGGTAATCAATGTAGTATCATTCAATGACGGATCTAAAAAATATCCAAAAGAGTGGGATGGGGTGCACCATGAAAAATAATTATATAGACCTTTTGTGGTGCGTTGTTACCAAGAAAAATGATATCAATTTTTAATAAGAAATTTCCCTAATTTGTTTAAATTTACCATTGAAAGGGAGTGACAACCCGTTACCACCTTCTGGATCCGCCAATGATTATTGTACATGTGTACCTAAATTTTTGTTGTAACGTTTTCAACATTCATATATTTCATACAGATGTATATTCAGTCTAAAATTAGTAAATACTAATTATTGAGAATTATATCATTTAGAATGTTAATTTCAAGAATGATTCGTACAGCCATAATTGGATACAGTCAACATGAAATCTTTTTACTTACCATGCCACTTCTGTTTCAGAGGATAATAATTTGTTAACCAAGGGTTCTGCCGACAAACAGGTGATCGTGGAAATGTTGCGGGTATGTACTTTTTTGGTGAATAACTAATGATGTCATAAATACGAAATGATGTCATAAATACCTAATGACGTCATATATGCCTAATAATTTTATGTGATTTATTAAAACAATAAAAGAATCCATCTTTAAAAAGCGTAGAGAAACGGAGTATTGATTAAGAGAATAATAAAGATATACAAGTTTGTAAATAGTAAATACTCCAGCATATTAACGACCAATTAATGTGAATACCTCTCTTATTTGATAAATATCTAAAACGCAACTATATTTAAAAAACTTTTTTTATTTGTATACACAAACTCTGAACTGAACGCTGCATCAAGAACATTGCTTCTAGAAATCAGTGTGTTTATTAATTCACAAGGAAAAGTGAGACATACCAACCATATCCTACATGTACTGTAAAGGTTATCCTGATATATTTCTACTACTTTTCAGTCCACTCTAACACCAGTTTCATTTCTTTTACTCTCCATCACTCTTCATTTCTGCATACCCCACTACAATACTACTACATTATTCCACTTGAATATGCAATAACACGACACGCCACAACACTATACAAATCCACTTTACTCCTTTCCACCATAATAAAATATCCATTCCACTCTTAGTCACTCCAAAAACCTGTGTCACTGAAGTACACTACAGTGCATATTAACTACCCATTCTTTTCAATCCACTCCAATCCTCTCTATTACAAAGAAGTAAGAACTAGAATATTTACACTACTATACAAAATATCATGACATCATAAGTACATGTTTACAAAGTAGTATGATAATCACAATAAAGTACTGAGAAGTATACACATGCATATATATAAATATAAATAAATATATATATATATATATATATATATATATATATATATATATATATATATATATATATATATATATATATATATATATATATATATATATATATATTATTGTAGGACAAGCAATGATTACATTTCTAATAAATAACATTTTAGTTACAATTAAAAGACAATCAGCAGAAAATATAACTGATTTTTGACCACTCAATTACAGCGCGTTAAATGTTAACGAACGACTCCACATGATTGGGATTGTCCTTTCCACTCAACCCTATCGATCTACTCTACTCCACATTAGCGCTCCATTTTCCCCGCAGCCATTGCCTTACCATGCCCTTCCACTGTACTCCTTGGCAGACTTGGTGTTGTGGGAGCGGTGCAGATGATCCGGGATCGATTCCTGAATTACACACCTATACATTCATGAAGTGGGACTGGTCACATGACCCAATTTGCGCTATATTTGCTGGGGGATAAGTCTCGGGATTTATCATCAAGAAAGAAAGAAAGAATCCGATATTTTGAAATCTCATTTATTTGCTAACTGCGTGACATATAAATTCGAAGAAAAAATGTGAGTCAGACGAGTCTTCATGAGACTCATCGATGAATTTCAGCAGTTTTATGACTAATATGAGGCAATATGATTTTTGTGCTCAAAATATACATCAGCAAAGTTGCAATACGGTGTATGATAAACACAGAGTATATCCCTCATGTTATTATCGGAATGTTTCGGAGATCATCTTCAACTGTATTTTAGTGAAACATCACATCGACTTTGAAATAACAACAACCAAAAAAAAAAAAAAAAAAAAAAAAAATTAAAAATAAAAAAAAAAAATAAAAAAAAAATAAGAAAAGTAATTTTCGCCTAATATCAGGGTGGATCCAGATCCCCTGTCCATCCCTCTGGATCCGCACTTGCTCACTACAGAAACCCACTCTACTCCACTATTTTAAACTTGCACTACTTCCGTGTAAAGCTTTTATCGCAAGGTGAACATTATATATTTATCAAAATATAAATGAAGATAAGTCGTGGTTGTAAATATAACTCGTGTGTATTTACACTCAGTTGCACTTTCATTGACGATAATGTATGTTGAGAATTCTAAAAGGATTATTCATATTTATTTTTTTGTCTCTTATACAATGTAGTTTAAAAGATTCAGGCACTGTGTGTAGAAAATATCCATTTAATTCATGTTGTCAAAATTCATTTCTATTATAATAATAATAATAATAATAATAATAATAATAATAATAATAATAATAATAATAATAATAATAATAATAATAATAATAATTATTATTATTATTATTATTATTATTATTATTATTATTATTATTATCCGTGTACGTCGGTTTTGAAGACAACTTTAAGATTAGATTTTCATCTACCAGTTAAGTATTTATTTGCGAATTTAATGTTTTGAAATAGACATCCACCCTTATACATCATTTATTTGAATGAGTTACATCCTGGATCAGGTTTGAATTGAGGTTTTACGTCTCTCTCTCTCTCTCTCTCTCTCTCTGCTTAAAATGTTCCCTTAAAACCCACACACTTTTTCATTGATTGTGTGTATCCTCCTTCTGCTTCATAAAAATATATTCTATGGATAATTTAATATCCACAGAGGCTGAAAGCAAACCCAAATGCCAGGGAAGAAGACATTGCCTCCCTAACAGCTCATTTGATGGAACAGAACCGGTCTCACAACAGTGGATGGTACCGTATCAATGCTATCCGCAGCCTGACGGGGGCCACGAAACTCGACACTCAGCTAAATGCACGGGCACAGCAGGTAATGCTCAGTCTTTGGTTTTCTTTTTTGAAAATTTACTTTAAAATGAAGTTTAATAACGTAGTTTCCGTAGATGTTCATTGCATGACTGCATTCTCATCATCAAATCATCATCATCATCATCATCATCAAAAACAACAAGAAGAATATCATCAACAACCACAATATCATCATCATCATCATCATCATTATCTAATTGTGTTACATTTCTTCTCCTAGCTTTTGGAGGAACTTTTGATAGAGGAGAAATCTGGAGGGAGTGTGAGCTTTATGGAAATGAGTGACGGAGGAAAGAAATCAATCATCGAGTTCGATGCACCCAGCACGGCCGTCTTGGAAAAAGATGGACGCGTCCGTGTAAATATACTACGACATGGGAATTTAGAAAACAGAGTCATAATTAGGTAAACTGTTCAAGTAGTCATGCCGTTTATACATAGTGTGTACATTCACATGGGTATAATAATTCATCGACATTTAAAGAAGTTAAAATGCTCTCATTATACCTTGCTTTCAGAATTTTTTACGTTCAGGATAAATAAAACATGATGAAACGAACGCGTAAGGATTGCGAATGTTAAATAAAAACTTTTCTTTGAATAAAAATATAAAGAACCATTTTCTTGGTGCTATTGTCATCTGTTTGTTTACCTTATTATTAAGATTATATTTGCGTATACGATGACGCCACCTACCATGAATATGACGTCACAATTATGTCTAATGTAATGGACCCAGCAAGCGACCTTTTGTGCCACCGTTCACCGTAATAAGATGTTTCGGTCGATGATAACGCACTCTGAGGACAGATAATGACAATGAAAAGGGAGGGGCAGAAGATGATAAATCACATTAAAATCAATGCCGATGGCCGAAATTGAAACCAGGTCACCCGGAAAGGAGGGTTGCAGCCGTAAACTGGTTGAAAATGACCTTTTTAGATAAAAGTTTCCCAGCAAAATGTGGAATGGGGAAGAGGCGTTGCAACCCCTGCAACCCCCCTCTAAATTCGCCAATGTATATGCCATTGGTACTTGGTGAGACCGTCTTTTAAAGGTCTTCAAAATATTTAATGCTATTTCATTTGTTTAAATGACTGTCTTGAAATGTAATGAAATATATGCTACTTCGCTTTCTTTAGAGTTGAGACAATAGACGGCACAGCAGAGGCCATTTCTGACTACAAGCCGTTTAAGGAGACAATGGTGTTTGAACCGATGGAGACGCTGAAGCACATCGATATCGAAATTATTGACGACAATATCTGGGAACCGGACGAGGTGTTCTTTGTCCGGGTTAGCGTTGAACCTAAACAAGAGGCTGTAACGGGAAAAAGGGCGGTAACTCAGGTCGTTATTCTCAACGATGACGGTTAGTATGTTTAAAATAATTCGCACTCGGTCATTACAGACAATTGCTCTTAAGTTTTTAAAGTTCAATTTGTTACTATTGAATATTTTAATATACTATCAAATGTTTGAATATGATATGGAAAAAGATTTTTTTAAAGAAAGGTGTTCGCTCCCATAGTAATTTTATATTAAAAGAAAACACTTTGCTATAAAGTTCTGTTGGTTTCCCGTAAACTTCAGTTTACTTTGGTCACAAGTTAGACAATTAAGATAAAGGGGTCGGTACCTGCTTCTTAATCATAATGATGATAAAATGTGACAAATTTCGTGATAAACCATTCAGTATATATATGCACCCAATCCTATTTCTCCAGTATTTCATGGAAACATCATGATTTTGATTTAATTATGACTTTCCAGATCCGGGCGTGTTCGATTTTCCTAAGCCTAGTTTCCTCTTTAAGGAGAGCGTGGGTAAAGCCATGATACCTGTTCAGAGAACGAACGGTGCTGATGGACAAATTGTGGTGAAATGGAAAACAAAAAATTTGACAGCCATTGGAGGCAGAGATTTCAAAGAGACAGAAGGTGAACTGACTTTCGAACACGGAGAGATTTCCAAAATGGTCGAAATCACAATAAATGACGACAAGGTGAGTTGGAATTCTTATTCGAGCTAAAAGTCATGTGGTAATTTATAATATCGATTTTCGGCACCAAGCCGCTTTTTAGGTGATCATGCCACGGCCCTAGATTGAGTTAGATTTTAGAAAAGTTATAGTGTGTGTGTATGTGTGTGTGTGTGTAGGTGTGTGTGTGAGAGAGAGAGAGAGTGTGTGTGTGTCTGTATGTGTGTGTGTAGGTGTGTGAGAGAGAGAGAGAGAGAGAGAGAGAGTGTGTGTGTGTGTGTGTGTGTGTGTGTGTGTGTTGCGGAGAGACTGTGAGACGGAGAGTTTGCAATGGATTTAATTAGATTAGTGTGGTATCTTTAATGACCTTGTCCAAAATTTCTCTGACTCAGGAATGAGACAAATATTCCGTATTATAAACACCATACTGAGTTGTATCTTACTTGAATTAAAAGAAATCGATGAGGGTAATGTTTTGGAAGGTAAACCAGTTTGTTTGATCACTTAATCGACTTAAACGTCAAAAAACTATTTGACAAAATCAGTTTGTATTTTCATAAATAATGTATAAAACGATTTTATGTTATGTTAATGGTGTTATAAACACTTTTTGTATATATTGATATATTTTTACCATGTTAGGACTTTGAAAAAGATGAAAACTTTGAACTGGACTTAACTGAGGTCAATGGAGGTGGAACTCTTGGAAAACTGAAGCGATGTGTCGTAACCATTATCAATGATGACGGTAAGGATCACGTGAGGACTCTAGAACTTAGGAACATATTTCTTGCAATTTTGAAATAAATATCATTTGACTTCAAATTCGTGTTACCGTATGTATAGTGTTGATGTACATGCATA
This sequence comes from Pteria penguin, assembly GCA_035048485.1. Taxonomy (NCBI): domain Eukaryota; kingdom Metazoa; phylum Mollusca; class Bivalvia; order Pterioida; family Pteriidae; genus Pteria; species Pteria penguin. Next base: position 55,182,394 of record CM068580.1, on the reverse strand, counting down.
AATTCTTTCGTATGGATGGAGTCACAAACTTTAATCATTAATTAATAATCTATTATTGTTAATAATAATAATAATAATAATAATAATAATAATAATAATAATAATAATAATAATAATAATATTATTATTATTATTATTATTATTATTATTATTATTATTATTATTATTATTACTACTACTACTACTACTACTACTACTACTGCTACTACTACTGCTACTGCTGTTACTACAGCTACAACAACGACGACAACATTAACAACAACAACGTTTAAGAAATACACATAATTCACATACTGTATTTTTGTTATCTTATTTTCCAGAATTTAACGGACTGGTTAGCCGTATTACCGACCTTACTAATGCCAATTTAGACGCATTACGAGTTAGCAAGCAGACGTGGGGAAAACAGTTTGTAGAAGCCATGAACGTCAATGGTGGGGATTTGGAAACAGCAACCACTTTCTCTTACGTTATGCATTTCTTAACTTTTGGTTTCAAGGTAATTGCGATAATAAAATAAGATATTCTGGGTTAAAATCTTGAGCATCTGGAAAGTCAAGATCCTCTTACATGTATTTACCAGAAGTGAAGTCATCATTTGCATATTCCTTCATCATAATCATAGGGAAGATAACTTTTAGAAAAGAATTCACTGATCATTGTCCATTTATGGACGCTTCCGCTATTACTGCGAGACTGATATTTTGGTTGGCAAAATCATAACAGTTCCTGCAAAATGACTTAAGAGACAATCAAATTTTAATCATGAGGCCAATTGCAGGAAAACCTTATCATTTGCCAACCAAAATGTTAGTCCCGCAGTAATAGTGAAATGGTCTATTCTTAAATCAGATTTTTAATCTTTGCTTATTACAGTAATGATTGATTTATTACTGTTTATAACCATATCTGTAATATTTCGTCCATATATTTCATGCACCTGCATGACGCTTTGCTTGATAAATTATGACCCATGAAACGAATCCAGCGAATAAATTGAAGGTTCTTTTACATTGAATGGGACACATATTGTCATGAGTACTCTTCCGGAAGACAGGGCGTCGACGATATTCTGTGTTGGGAGCGTTGACGCCATGGCTAAAATAAAATACGAAACTAACTGGTGTCACATGACTATGGCACTAACAACAATATACCACAGGAGACATTCACGAACCCCTGAAATTCAAAGATGAGGTCAAATGCCCGGAAGGAGTGAGCGTCTCCTGTTTGATTAGCCACACCCGCCATGAATGCCCTGACATACAGACGAAACATATATAATTCAGCGCTGTATACGGTATATACATTCATGTGAACAACCACTGTGTAGAAAGTGTCACTGCCACATAATATATCAGGAAAACTGGATAATAACAATGAAGCCTTAAGTCAAAAGAAAAATATGACATATTTTTATATTTCTTTGATTCCCTTTCAAGTTCTAAAAATGTATGTACAGGTACCAGGTATAATTTTGACCCCTTTGTTTTTCAGTTTATTTTCGCTATCATTCCTCCACCTAGTTTACTCGGCGGTTACCTATGTTTTGTTGTCTCCCTTGTTCTTATCGGCCTCCTGACAGCTATAGTAAGCGACCTCGCTGGAATATTTGGATGTTTGATTGGCCTTGAAGATATTGTGACAGCTATTACATTCGTTGCCTTGGGGACCAGTTTGCCAGATCTGTTTGCAAGCCGACAGGCGGCGCTGATGGAAAAGCATGCTGATGCTTCTATCGGTAACGTCACGGGAAGCAACTCTGTTAACGTTTTCCTTGGTCTTGGTGTAGCATGGACCATAGCTTCTATATATTGGACAGCTCAGGTAATAAATATTAATGAAACTGTGAACGAGTGAATAAGTAAATAGATAAATTAAGTAATTAAATAATGTGATACAAATAATATATATAGACCCTTTCAATATTACTGGGGGACTAACATTTTGGTTAGCAAAATGATAACTGTTACCTCAAAATGACACCAGAGACAATCATTTTTTATTATGAGGTCTTAATTTACGGTAAAAGTTACCATTTGCCAACCAAAATGTTAATCCCGCAATAACAGTGAAAGGGTTTGTTGTTTTAGGAGTGGTTTTGAAAACATTGTATAAAACTGGTAATTTTGTATATTTTCAGGGAAAGTCATTCGAGGTGGAAGCTGGTGCTCTGAGCTTCAGTGTTGTCGTCTTTGCGATTTGTGCTTTAGTTACTTTGGGTCTCCTGGTGTTGAGGAGAAACCTCAAAGTGTTTGGACAAGCAGAGTTAGGTGGCCCGAAGGTACCTAAAATTGTCACCGGAATATTTCTCATCCTGTTATGGGTTCTGTATGTTATTTTGTCATCACTTCAAGTATATAAGTACATACCTGGATTCTAGTAAAGATAGCTTGTGATAGAAACTTTTAAAAAATTCATCAGAAATGTACATTTTTCAAAACAAATTTTGTAAATCCAGACCTCTATTTTTATAGTGATTTTTTTTACATTGATGATATTGATATTAATATTTTAAAGTTATGAACAATTTTTTTATAACTAAATGAGTCGAAGAATTGTATTCTTGATGCTCTTATGCACTTACATTATCAGAGCACAGATTAGATTATTTATTGTATTACTTACATTTGCATTTCTGTGATAGCTATGTTTATTTATTACATTTTTCATTATGACATTAATTTAAATTCATGAAAACGGTAGATGTCTTTACGCGATGTGACGTCATTACTGGAGAGACATACTTCATTTTCTGTATATAAATTTGTAAATAAGGTAAGGGTGAATAAAGTGAAATTGTCCTTGTTTTACAAAGTATCGAAATATTTTCTGATTTTTAATGCCAATATAATCAAACCGAAGGTTTTTCTTGTGTAGAAAGTTGTGACATTTAGTAAAAGCCATATATTAAACTATCATTACATAGACAGAAAGATACAGTCTGAGAGATAGATAGAAACATTTCCATTTTAATATTCATTATTATTATTATTTCTTTTTTTTTTCGTAATGCATTTACTATATTGTCTTATTGTAAACCGACTCTGAGAAACAATATCTTCCTGTGCAAAGAAAGATAACTCGGAGAAAGAAAAAGTACTTCAACGTCAATCTCGTCTCGACCACAAGGTGCTTTCAAGTTCGAACTGAGAGAATAGTCTTGTAGAGATTGCCTCAACAATCAAAAATTTGTTTAGATTTGCTTTTGCTTAATATTTTACACTTTGTAAAATATTTTAATTTTTGTAAATGAAGATGCATATTTTGTTGACAAGAAAGATAACTTTACTTTTTCAGAAAGAATTTGTCATCATATAAACTCGTATAACTTATTTACTGAGTGTATATCAGATACGTGTACAGTGTTTTCTCAAGCTCTAAAAATATATCGATGAAATATGTTCTGAATTAATGTAATATACATTGCACATTTATACATGTAACTGAATAATTTATTCTGGGATTTTCAAGTGTTAAAGTCTTCGTACATTGATGCAGTTTCCGTCATTTTTTTTTAAACCGCATCACCTGAAAAAAATAATCTTGAAATGGTATGTTTGTATTGATAAATGTGTAACTGTATTTATATTACCATATGTGAGCAATGTAAGCACAATTTATGTTTGAGTGACGTGAAGGAAAGAAGAAAAAACGATAAACTAACTGTATATATACAATGTAAATAAATACATGTATGCTACACTGATTAATGAAGAAAAAGCTCGCCCGTGTTAATCAGTTTGATTGTATTATAAGATGTATTCTATATGCAACACCAGTGATGCATGCTAGTAAAAGATCGTTTATGCTTTCTCTGAATATCGTTTTCCGTCCAAGTTTTACATTTTAATTACTAAAATATATATAGAATATATATATAGAGAGAGTAAATGTGCATGTTAATACATGTATCCGTATTTTTATGAGTTTAGAAATGAATGTAGAAATAATTAGAATTTCGTATTTTATTATTTGGGCAGTGAAACACATGAAGAAAGTATGTTAAAAGAGTTGGTGTGTTTATGTTCCTGTTTGTGTGTTTATGTGTGTGTATGTTTGTGTGTGTATGTGTTTATGTGTGTATGTGTTTTGCATGTGTGTATATGTGTTCATGTGTTGGCAGATTTCGCCAAGATACAAGGCAGTGCCCAATAGCTTTTCAGTTTAGAATGCACACGAAAAATTAGTGTTAAGTAGAATAGTGAATAGTACCAACATCAAGATAGATTAGAAAATATGTTATTAAAGAAGAAGAAGAAGAAGAAGAAGAAGAAGAAGAAAAAAAAAAAAAAAAGAAATGCAAAAACTCCATAGAGTTTTTGTTATGTACACCTTGGCCAAATTAAAAAGATAGTAAAGGACATCTGTGTTAGTGGTGTTGGGCTGCATACGTGTATTAAGGCAACAGCACTGTAAGAAGAAAAAAGAGTGTTCTGATTTAGTGCCGGATTCTAGCTGGAAAAAAGTCCATGAATATGATGGATCTGTCCATTCTCTACCCAGAGTTATCGTTCTTTACTCTCGCTTATATGTAGTGGCTTCAGCGCACGGAATTCTGGGAAGTTATGACATAAAGAGGGTAAAATTCCTTACTATGCGCTGTAGGCGTGTTTCGGGTATAAGATACTTATCAGTGTTGATTATTGAAAATTTGATAAAACTTAAGTACTCAAACTTTTGTAATGTATTTTAAAGAACTATTGTCTATTGATACGACACGTAAGTCCTTGTGACTACAGCAACATGTTTAAAAGTACACTGTATAGATTTGAACTTTTCACCGGGATTATTTTCCCGGTACTCCTTTGCTGTCGACCAGCGCTTAGACTTGAAAGAAGCCTTAGTGCATGGAGAAAACCACGAATATTTCACAGGATTTTGTTCTATATTTGTTACTAGTTTCCTCAGGGATATATACTGTTCTGAAATATGGTCAAGTTCGTTTGATTGATTGATTCTTAATTTACGCCACACCACGATTATTGAATTCATATGATGACAGCATCATGGAAATCCACACCTATTTCACGGACCCACCAGAAGCATTGAGAGATCTTTTACGTGCCACGTCTACCGTGACACGGGACCTCGGATTTTATTGTCTCGTCTAAAAGGCAGGTCCGGCTACCTGGCGGGAGTCGAAGAAATCGTCTGAATGGTCCCGGAACATGCTTGCTAATCGACGTAATTGGCATGACGTAGTGTTCAGCAACGAATCAAGATTCAATTTTCCATGGCTGACGGAAGACAGCGCATTTATAGGAAACGCAAAGAACGTTTTGCCGCAAACTGCATAATTGAGGGTGACAAATTTGGCGGTGGTGGTGTCATGGTTTGGGGAGCCATCAATCAACATTTCAAGTCATCACTGGTTATTTTGAGGAACACTCTTACCGCGAGGCGCTTCATCGATGACGTTTTACAGCCTGAGCTCCTTCCATTAATTCAACGTCATACATAACTGATGAAGTCAAATCATTTTTAAAAGAAACGTGTGATAGTATCAATCATATTGTCAAATATAATTCAAATTTTCGAAATAAATCAAGTTTGATGCAATTATTCACCCTAGATGTTGATTAAACTATAATGATATTAGATAAGCGTTTTTAAAGTCCCTGAGTATAAGTAAATTTACACCATATGATATGATTGAACCCCCTTTCAGAAATAAAAAATAAATCTGTGACGGACTCTCTCTCAACAAAAAGTCTGGCTCCGCGCCTGTTAGGTACTATCATTTTTTAAAACATGTACTATTGTCTATATTTGCAAAGATCTCTTTTATATCTAGATACGGATCTCCGAATTTGCACTACAGGTGAAAACAGGTATGTTGCCAGAAATCATCCAGATAATTTTCTCGAGGGAAGAACTTTTCACCACAACGTGTTATATGTTTATTGATCTATTTCATAATGAGTAAGAAACGTCACCTCAGTGGTTCAGTGACGTAAGAATCAAATCAAAAGTCAGGCTAAGATTTTAGACTACTAATAAAAACACACACTTTTTATTAGTAGTCTACCATTACTTCCATGAGGAAGATGTATTGGACATTTAAGATTTTAGAATCTTTAAAATCGTTCATACCGAATTTTGCTATGTGTATGAGCTCTTAGTATTTCTATTATATATTTCTAAAAATGTGTATTCAGTCTCAAGTCACCAAAGAACTATTACCGATGTCCTTTTCTAACTCACCTTAAATTACAAAAATTTAAAGTTAGGAAAGGACACTAATTATAAATTCTAAGATTTAAATGTTGTACCAGCATATATGTGCATATTGTTAATTAATCTTAACTTGCAAAATTGAAGGAATTATTCGACAAACATATTCTTGTATTAACGTTTACTGTCGAAATCTGTTTTAGAATGTTAAAAATTAATACTGTTGTCAATTGCTTACTTTCAAATTCTACCAAATTTTAAGATAGCCGCAAGTAGTGGCCCTATATGAGTGATACAGCCACAATTTCTTACGTTGCGTAAACTTGCATTTTTGATAAACGGAATAGCCGGCACGATTCTACGCATTTCGGCATCAAATGGAGCAAATATCTATCATATACAAACATAAAGCAAGCGATCGACAATAATAACTTACCCCGATCTGTCGTCTGAAGGCTCTACACACATTTTCCAAACCTGTTTCAAAATTGCTGGTTTCTGTGTCAGCCATTCGGTCTCGCGAAATCTCTTTAAAAGAAACCTCACAAAAAGAGGCGGAGCTGACGAAAAACACGTGGTCATTGTTATTTTTATATCATTTCTCCGTTTACATTTTATTTATCGGCTAGTTATTTATGAAGAAGAAAACTAAATTGAAATGACCAGAAATGCGGTAACTTACTTGCGGCTAGTTTTAAGAGTGCTCACTTAAAAAATTGGTAGAATTTGAAAGTTAGTAAACTACACTATTTTTAGAAACGGTTGTTTACGATTATTTGTATTTTCAAAATGGGGATGGGGTGGTTTCGATTATATATCATCATAAAAAGTGACCCCCACATTTTCCATTCTATCAGCCGGTATGGTTAAGGATTTCCATACCAGAGCAAAAGGTCATGGGTTCGAATCTTGTAATCTCGTCGGATTCAGAACTTTTTTCGATTGATATCCTCCATCAAGGTACAAGTCAGTAGGTAGAAGAATCATTGCCAATGGCGGATTTAGAGGGGACCCGGGCCCCCCTTTTCGCCACATATTTACAAGTAAAAATCTAGAGATTTTGTGTCAAAATTGATCTAACAACGCACCAAATAGTTGTCGCCACAATGTATGGGGAATAATCCTGGTGTGGTGTTAAATCATGACTTATCATTAATTGCAATCAATAATTATATTTGTTCTCTCTCCCAGACCATTGGCGACTAGACAGAGTCGATATAGAAGCGCTTTTGTGTTCATACCACAAGTTTAAAAGAGATTTTTTTTTTAAAATTTGCCTTAAATTAGAATTTCATTTGCATTAAGTATTTTTCGTGCCAACACAATATAAATCTAACATTTTCTAAATTCGCATTTCTAGCCATCTAAACGCAGCACTTCGCATGGAAACATACACGAAATCAACGCATAAAACCATGGTGTTTCTCTCGTATGCGAAGAGAAGAAGGAAAATTGTAATTCGTTATGGATACAAATATCAAATGAAGAGAGTGCGAACAAAATGTCATTGGGTATGTGTCTTGCTTCCCTGAATACAAATTATTGAATACGTCTGAAGAAAACCCAAATCATTTGCATTCTTTATATAAGTTCTTCCCCAAAACAATAATAGTTTTATTTTTAGACCCCCACTAGCTATGGCAGGAGGCACTAAGTGTTTGCATTGTCCGTCCTTCAGTTGCACATTCGGTTTACGGATGATAACTCAAGTACCTTTCAACATATTCAGAACAAATGTGAATATATGCTTATCTATTAAGAGAAGAAGAGTCGTATTGATTTTGGGGGCAAATGATCAAAGGTTAAGGTCACAGCTGACAAAAATAAACCGTAGTTAATGGTTTCCGGATAATAATTCAAGTACCTATCATAATATTCACACCAAATTTGGATATATCTTTACTAATCAAGAGAGGAAGTCGGAACTCTATCGATTTTGGTGTCAAAAGGTCAAAGTCACAGCTGATGAAAATAGATTGTAATTATTGGTTTCCAGGTGATTTTCGTATATTACCATTGACCATATTTTACAGGTCAAGTTCTTTTAGATAGAGGTAATATAAAATGTTATCATAGGGATGTTTTTAAAGATTTGAGGGTCAATATGTCAAAAGGCAAGGTCACCATTTAAATGTATAAGTATATCTATAAATATGATACATATAAAAATATTCCACTGTTTTAAATAGATCTAACCCCCTTCTCCCCCTTTTTTATAATATTTACTTAGCACAATGTACCATAAAACAAATGATTTAAACGTATCAAACTCTTGGGATTGCAGGAATGGTGTGTCACTTTCATTCTGTGTTGGTATGGTCCCACTGGCACTGACACTGTCACCATCCAAACTTCTGTAACTTGTTCTCAAGAGTTTCCTGACAGATTGATTACTTTGTGATGATGATTCACGTTTATAATATTTCCAAGAGATAAGTTCAGGTATAGGGTAGCTGTCAGATCCACAGTTATCAATAAAATGACGGCTGCACACTCTTTGGTGTGGAAAGGGGCCGTAGCCTAGTGAACGTCGTACGTATCACTGCAATCCATTTGAAGGCATTTCGTTCTCGATCAAGTTTAGTTGTTTTCTCTTTGTTGGAAAGAGATCATACGAAATATTTTGCATCCAGGGGTAATTCTATGGTTTACATTTCTCCCTAGAATCAGACTTGCATCCAGGGACCACGAACCAATACTTGCTTTTCGACTTTTCTTTTACATGCATGTTTGTTTACATGTTCAAACTTCCCGCGGAAAAAGTGCCTAGAATTTGTTAAAAGTCACATGATCAGCGCGCTATATTTTTTGTAATGTTGTCATGTTTTGGATTTATACTTCAGAAAAACTGAAAACATTTACATGCGTTTTCTGAATCAGTATCACTATATATAGCCTACAGTACACTTTTGTTAGATACATCCTGAATATTAACGTCACCTCACAGATTGATCAAAACTCTCCACTTACAAATACATTCAGCGAGAGCACTGATTGTCGTGGGAACTAAGGCACCATCCCTTTGATAATCTGGAGTTTTTCATTCAGGTGTAGCCGGTTTCGATTTATCTTGCCTTGAACGTGTTCAGTTGCAGCATCAAAACCTCCTAAAACCTGATTGTAAGCTCATTTCACTAACTTTATCAGAGAATGGTAGTTTGAAAATATAACCATTGTTACAATTTTAACAATGTCATGTTCAATTTGAATAAGTTTAGGGGAAAATTAGGTAATTGAACCCGACCGGCTAGGCTGTCTGGCCATCGACATCGTATCTCTCATTCTCTGTGCAGCTGAATACACCTTAAATACTAAATTAGTCTGTGTCAGTGTGTTAGGTCCACGACCTCGAGATTACCAATGTACTGTACATCTGTCATCATAGATTTTTTACTGACGTTATTGTCAGAGAACACAATGAATCATTATTTCAAGTTTACAAAAAAGTACATGCATCAGTGGCAGAATTGGGTGAAAGCTATCAGAGGGGCCCCTTAGTCTTGCAGTATCTGTATGATCTGTAGTGTTATGTCATAGATTTCTGGTAGGGCTATTACCCATAATTTTATCAAAACCCCTGTGGTTTGGACAAATGTTTTGTCAAAATCTGCAAAATTCACCTCTTGACCTCCCCCCCCCCCCCACACACACACTTAAGAACAATGGATTCACCACTGATGCAAGTCAGTGTGAAGAGTGGTAACTTCCATGTGTTTCATTCACACTGCACACTACATGTATTAATGAATTCACAAAATAAGCAAAATATTGATCATATTGAAGATTGGATAAATATCTATTAAGAAACAACAAAGTAATTAACACATTAACTTATATGAGAGTTGGACAATGTCAATGATAGGATAAGGACCTTCCTGTGCTTAGATGTTGTGCTTGATATTAGTTCATATTATCTGGACAGTGCTTGCATTATAGAATATCCTATGCTTTAAATGTTGTGATTCTAGTGCATCTAACACTGTATTATTTACCTAACCATTTATAACATTCTGTGCTTTATTATACCCTATCCATCCTGTGCTTAAATGTTGTACTTGATATTAGCTCATATTATCTGGACAGTGCTTGCATTATAGAATATCCTATGCTTTAAATGTTGTGATTCTAGTGCATCTAACACTGTATTATTTACCTAACCATTTATAACATTCTGTGCTTTATTATACCCTATCCATCCTGTGCTTAAATGTTGTACTTGATATTAGCTCATATTATCTGGACAGTGCTTGCATTATAGAATATCCTATGCTTTAAATGTTGTGACTCTAGTGCATCTAACACTGTATTATTTACCTAACCATTTATAATATTCTGTGCTTTATTATACCCTATCCATCCTGTGCTTAAATGTTGTGCTTGATATTAGTTCATATTATCTGGACAGTGCTTGCATTATAGAATATCCTATGCTTTAAATGTTGTGATTCTAGTGCATCTAACACTGTATTATTTACCTAACCATTTATAACATTCTGTGCTTTATTATACCCTATCCATCCTGTGCTTAAATGTTGTACTTGATATTAGCTCATATTATCTGGACAGTGCTTGCATTATAGAATATCCTATGCTTTAAATGTTGTGACTCTAGTGCATCTAACACTGTATTATTTACCTAACCATTTATAACATTCTGTGCTTTATTATACCCTATCCATCCTGTGCTTAAATGTTGTGCTTGATATTAGCTCATATTATCTGGACAGTGTTTGCATTATAGAATATCCTATGCTTTTAATGTTGTGATTCTAGTGCATCTAACACTGTATTATTTACCTAACCATTTATAACATACTGTGCTTTATTATACCTATCCATCCTGTGCTTAGATGTTGTATATACATGTATTAGTTAAAATATTCTACTTGGTGCTTGTATTCTAGTACATGTATATATATTTCATGCATGTTTGTTTACATGTTCAAACTTCCCGCGGAAAAAGTGCCTAGAATTTGTTAAAAGTCACATGATCAGCGCGCTATATTTTTTGTAATGTTGTCATGTTTTGGATTTATACTTCAGAAAAACTGAAAACATTTACATGCGTTTTCTGAATCAGTATCACTATATATAGCCTACAGTACACTTTTGTTAGATACATCCTGAATATTAACGTCACCTCACAGATTGATCAAAACTCTCCACTTACAAATACATTCAGCGAGAGCACTGATTGTCGTGGGAACTAAGGCACCATCCCTTTGATAATCTGGAGTTTTTCATTCAGGTGTAGCCGGTTTCGATTTATCTTGCCTTGAACGTGTTCAGTTGCAGCATCAAAACCTCCTAAAACCTGATTGTAAGCTCATTTCACTAACTTTATCAGAGAATGGTAGTTTGAAAATATAACCATTGTTACAATTTTAACAATGTCATGTTCAATTTGAATAAGTTTAGGGGAAAATTAGGTAATTGAACCCGACCGGCTAGGCTGTCTGGCCATCGACATCGTCTGGACAGTGCTTGCATTATAGAATATCCTATGCTTTAAATGTTGTGACTCTAGTGCATCTAACACTGTATTATTTACCTAACCATTTATAATATTCTGTGCTTTATTATACCCTATCCATCCTGTGCTTAAATGTTGTGCTTGATATTAGTTCATATTATCTGGACAGTGCTTGCATTATAGAATATCCTATGCTATTTTACTAACTCATAATTCATCAATTCATAATATGCTTCATATAATCAGACATACAACAGAGTATATTTATATAAATTCATGTAAAGACTAAATAAGGGCTCCATCAACAAATATAATTGTTTTTTCTTAAATACAAGGTTTGAATTTATTGCCAACAGTATCAGATATATCACAATACATTGTATCACATGTCATACTCAAAGTAAACAAACTTTAGAACAGTCTCAGTTTTCCTACAATATATATGTTAGCACTAAATTTATATATCCTACTAGCTCTTGTTTCATATATTTTTGTATTTAGCCCTATATTCATAGTCATGTCAAATAGACTATGCTGTATAAGTGGTTGTTCAAATAGTGGATTTAGACTTAGAATTTGGAAGAGTAAAATTTGCCTAATTCACAACATAAATAACATGTATGGAAAAAGCTATTGTACATGTGATCCACCTTTCAAATTATTTACTTTTCCCTCAGAGGATAATGTGGTGGAAAGACAGTGTTGGGTTAAAGCTGTAAATAGGAAAAATCCAAATGATCTAACAAAAATATGGACTCCCAAATCTGACTCAAGAATATGTTCAGTACACCTTATAGATGGCAAACCATCCAGTACTAATCCATATCCCACTCTACATTTAGGTCACTTTCAGCCTGTAACAACTCATAGGAAACCTCCTAAGGAAAGGGAAATAATTCATTCACCAACTCCCAAAAAGACGGTCAAAAACTATTACATCTGATTCTGTGTCACATAATGAAGTTTGTTGTGAATTATTTCCTACACATATTTCTAATGATGACCAAGACAAACCACATTCTTCATCTTATATTCATTTTGAGGATGACTATGATGACTGTTCAGGCTGTTCATCATGCATAAGTAAAGATACCACAATTAAGAAGTTGAAAAAACAACTTCATGCTGTCCAGCTTAAAGTTTCTGCTTTAAAAATCACATGTGAAGAAAAGGTCTTGCAACCCTTTGGTTTCAAAGAGGTCAAAGATGATGACAGAATTAAATTTTACACAGGTATTCCAAGTCTAATGGCTTTTGAAAAAATATGTCAAGAGGTCACACCATTAATTTCAAATGTGCAGTATTGGAATGGCCCTAGATGCAGTGCAAACCCTTTGCGGTATAAACAAGGTCACAATAAAAGAGGTCCTACCGGTCGTCTGTCTGTGAAAAATGAAATGCTTTTGACACTAATGAAAATTAGACTTGGCTTATTGAATAAAGACTTAGCACAAAGGTTTGGTATCTCAAAACAAAATGTTTCCAACATATTCATAACATGGGTCAAAATTTTGTCACAGGTTTTAGGATCCCTTGTGTTCAATCCCCAAACAGAAATAGTGAGAGAAAATCTCCCCTCATCTTTCAAGAAACCTCCATACAGTTCTGTCAGACATATCATAGACTGCACCGAGATTTTTCTTGAAACTCGAACTGATTTTTCTGTGAAAGCCGACACTTGGAGTGACTACAAAAAGCACAACACTGCCAAGTACCTTAAAAGTATTACTCCCTCAGGAATGATTAATAAGTTGTTTCAAAAGGGTGGGGTGGGAGATCCAGTGACAAACATATTACAAAACACTCAGGTTTTTTTAACCTAATAGAACCACATGACAAAGTTCTGGCTGACAGAGGCTTTACAATAGCTGAGGGCCTCTTGCTACTTAATGCAGAGTTGATTACTCCTCCAGGAAGAAGGGGTACAAGCCAATTTACCATACAAGAAGTTAGGAAAACAAAAGAAATAGCAAACAGAAGAATCCATATAGAACAGGCTATTCGAAGAATGAAAACATTTCGCATAATCAAAATTGAAGTCCCTTTTACTATGTTACACCATTTAGATGATATGAAAATAGTTGCTGGGCTTTGTAATCTGTATCCTCCATTACCAAGATATAATTAAGACAGTTTAAATTCAAACAGCATAGGCCATAACACAATCTGAAAATGATATTGTATTTACATATTTACATTATATTAAGGCCAAACTCTTTATACATGTAGTAAGGTCACAGTCACTGTTCTAACAATATAAATGGGTCAGATTAAGGTCATTGTCTCACTGGGTCTTTAGAGTAATGTCCCATTAAGTTCATGGTCACTGGGTCTTTTATAGTAAGGTCACATTAAGGTCATTGGTCTTAAAAGTAAGGTCCCATTAAGGTCAATGTCACTGGGTCTTTTATAGTAATGTGACATTAAGGTCATTGTCACTAGGTCTCTACATTCATATATTTGTAAATAGCACATCTAAATACAATATTTACAAATCTATTTTTCCAAGCTTTGTAAACATGTTTTGATCATGTGCACACACGTAAAGTGGTACCAATTGTCACAACAGACACTACGCTCATGAAAATTAAAAAAATTTTCTGTCTCTTTAACAACTAGATTACACATTCTGCAAAAATACACATTGCCTGACGTAGTTACATCCATTGGTTCATGTTCAGGAGGAAAATTATTTTCATTTTCATAAATACATTTTGTCATGAAATGCAAGAAGAAATATGTCAGACTACTCAGTATGCATGACCAGTACTGCGGGTTGAAAGGTATTCTCTCACAGAAGGTCGCATGGTTTGTATAAATATAAAAATCACAATATTTCTTACCAGTCACTGCCATTTGACCCTGAACCTGAGCATAATAAGCAGTATTTTGCTTTAAGTTTGTTGCTCCATTCTTGAGACACAGATATTTCAGAGAATGTTTACATTTACATAAACCAGGCATGCATGACAAACAAGGTTCTAACATGGGGCACTTGACCTCCAATAATCCGTCTCCACAACATCTGCATGTAACAAGCATATCTGGACTAGCCCCAATGTAAGAAAATTCTGGATGGATAAATAATCCACATTCAGAACTTTGGAATCCACTGTGGTTGATACTGGTTTCCTTCACATACATGTACTTCGCCTTTGCTATGGTCTCTTTAGTTAGACCATGTTTGAGTGCCTTATGACATTTTGAAAAGTCATCTGTAAATGATAATTAAGAATTGAGATTTCAAATTACAGAATGTCATCAGACAATTAATGAATAAACTACTGAATTCAAAATTCATTCAAAAATATTAAAGTTCATTCAAAAATGTTGCATATTGCATGTAGGTTTTATTTTAATGCCCCAGATTTGATAGAACTGTAGCATATTGTTTTTGTTTGTTTGTTTGTCTGTCTGTTGTCAATTTTAATCTTGGCTATAACTTTTGAACCGTGAGAGATAGAGACTTCATATTTCACTTGCGTACTCAACTAATGAAGCCCTTTCAATTGACACCAAGGTTGCTGACCTTTTGACCTTGACAATGACCTTCATGCTAAAAATAATGTTGCGGACTTTGGTGTCCCGCCGAGTGCACTAGTGTTTCACAAACACAGAATGTTCTGAAAATATTGATTTCATATATTTTGATTATCATTATTAAACTAGAAACCTTAGGTCAGTGATTATTTTACAAGTACACAATTAATAAAATAAGTTTATCATTCAAACAAGATCAGAAAATATGCATTATTATAAAAAAGTATATAGACCTTATCCACAATGCTAATTGCAATTTACATATATAAACATTTACATGAAATATTATAACCTGATATTGATGATTTTGCAAGTAATTCGGACAGTAGAGATGTTGTGTCTGTATCACTGGATTTCTTTTTAAACTCGCAATCTTTGTATGAACTGCATAGAACCTGTGGATTATTATAATTCATTGTAATATATAGGTACTGTATTTTTTTCAATATATCAAAGAAATCTTGAAATTAATTTAGATTCATTCTATACTAAAAGTTTTCCAGTATTTCACTTTAGAATTAATTTGTTTTTGATGTTGCCAGTTAGTTATAATAAATTAGGAAATTATTTATTTTTCAATGTTGATTCATGTTATACCTTGAAGCTGTAATACGGCCCCTTCTAGCTACTTTCCATAAATCGGACATTGACTGGTCTTTTGTAAGATTTGAAATACTGTTGATTTCATCTGCTGTATATTGTGGAATACGATTTATAAATTCCTCTACATCTTTAGAGTTTTTAGCAATGTCCATTATTGATATTTTATTCAGCAGTGCTGTAAAATAGTAAAAATGTACCATTACATGCTTCTCTGAACCATTAATACAGTAACACGACAGATTTCTACAGCCAATTTTACATTTTGATATGAAACTATGAATTCCCGTCAATGTTGTGAAAGTAAAATATTTCTCATTCTTTACTTAACACAAAAAATTCATTTATATTAAATTGCAGAGAGAAGATTATTAGATTTGATTCAACTTGTTCTTCCTTGCATTTAATAATTTAGAAATATATTCGTGTATATAAATTCAATGTGAATGATGCACAAATGCGAATCTGAATCTCACTCTGAATCTGATCTTCATTGTGGAGTTTATTACCGTTTGCACTTGTTGTTTTGTCGTCAGTATTTGTGTGTAACCCTGAAAAGAAAAAAAATTAAATAGTATGATTCATGAAATCCAATATAAAGCTATAAATGCTTCAGGAAAGAAATTCGAACTTTGATTGGGTTCCATTAGAATAATTACCATAAGGAATAACACTTTGAGCATCTTCATTAGGTGTTTCAAATCTCTCATCCTCTTTTTCGGTCTGGATAAGTAATCCTGAAAAACATTTTAAATACATGTTCAATAGTATTTTTGTGCTCTAGAGCAGTCATTTAGCACAAACAGAGTACTTAGCACCATAAGCAGGTGTGGCCTAGTGGTAGATTTCAGGACACACAATCCCAAGGTCTAAGGTTCAAATCCTGCTTTGGTCTTCCCAGTGACGGTCCATGTTACAGTAGGCGTTGCATGAAAAAGATCCCTTACTACATTGGGTGGGTACGTTGCAAATGTATGATTTTCTGTGTCAGGCACCTATTAGATGCCATAACCATTATATGTGAAATAATTGTGGTTTGAGGTGAACAATAAATAAATGGTGAAAACAAAACCCAGCAAGAGTATATTAGACACAGATTGTTCCAATATTTGTTCACCTTACCTATCAGTCACTGTGTGATAAATCTTGATAAACAAATACTACTGTTTAATCCTAATGGATGTAATGTTCTTTTATGATATAGGGTTGAGAGGGTTAAGCATGTAAACAGAAAATATATATGTTGCATTTTATTATACTTTACCCAAACCAAAAACCATATACCTTTGAATAAACAAGCATTGGGTAGAACATCTTTCAATGCTGTCCCAAGTGACTGAAGATGATAATTTTATTACTTTTGATGCTTGTATCCAAATTGACCAACAGCTTGAATTTTCTTTTACTAGAGGAAACTAAATGCCTTTTGTCTAAAATATTTTGTACATACACGTTAAAATGGATTTATATGTTTATATTACCTATGGCACAAAATGAAAAAAAAAGTCACCATATATAATTTTTGAAAGTATAATTTTGAAGTGCAATATAAACCTTCTTTAAATAATTTATTATTAGTGTATATAAAATGACCAACCCGCTTTTCCATAATGTGATTTCTTAACAAGCATTGTTGATATCTCCCTCGGTCCGTAAACAATTTTTTCCGATACTTATTAGATCTATATTAATATGTGAAATATTAAATAAATGATATATGACTGTTAACATTTTTCTTGATTCCAAGATGGCGCCGACCGACATGTACTCTATGTTCGACAATTTTTAAAGGTATATTTCACTTAATATTTTATATATTTTGTTTTTGGGTGTATTCTATCCATTTGCTCGTCAATTGTCGTGTTGTTGTGTATAGATAAGTATTTCTTTTAATACACTGCTTTGAATATTCAGTCGTCTTTAAAAATATTTTATACTGCATTTATAAAACATTTAGTTCTAGAATAATTATAAGTCACCGATATGCGCAGAGACATATATACACAGAGACTGGAAACTCGCCGCCTCGTCCGTCATATGATCACGTCCTTTTGTTATGCTAATTAGATGACCGCGCTCTACAATACACCGCTTTTAACCGTCGGATATCGCCCGGGGACGTATAGCGCAGTTGGTCTTTTCCTGCCGACGCACCTCAGTTCAAATTCTACGGGCACCTATTATTTTTTTTCTTTTATATTTTTTGTTAACTTTATGGATGTGTAGAAATAATATTCTCCTTTTCCTTTCTAACGAAATCGAGACAAACTTGTATCATTAATCATTACAAAAAATATTTTTAAAACCAAGATTTTTAATGATACGCTTTCATTTCCTGCTTTTTAAAAACAATTATTTCTATTTATATATTTATTCATTTTAAACAACTATGTGACCTATCCTGTTCATTTGTATATAATGTACATATGTTATGCCTATGAGCCAATGGCTTAAGGAAATAAAAAACTGAAACTGAACTGTTTGTTGCCATTTACGAGTTGTTGATATATGCAATCAATCCCCCTGCCTTTACTACTGTTTGTTCACCACCCCAGGGGAAGCACCAGCGTCTGTCTTTGTCATTCATGGGCAATAAATAACAATGTTGTGTTTATTTAAAAAATTCAGATGGTAAATAGCAAACAAAATAATGTTTTATCTTATATGCACTGTTGACGTGGTATGAGCTGTTTTACTCCCTCCTATGTAAAGAAGTAAAAAGAAAATGGCGATCCAGGCGACTAAAGAAATTTCGCATTGCAATATGTCCAATTACGTGTTGATAACTTCTGCAATTCGTACTTAAATGGCAACTTTAATTTGTTAATGTGTCTGTGCCCCCCCCCCCCCCCGAACTTATTATTTTTATTTATTTATTATGTTATTTTCTAAACAGCACTTGTTGCCATTTTATAGGAGTTGTTTATATTTATCTTATAAGGCTGAGCAATCAATGCATCTAAGAAGGTAGTACATAACAATTCAATGTTTATTTTAATGTTCAGATGGTAAATCATAAAACAAAATAATTTCTGTACCTGTTGTGCACACTTCACGTGATACGAACAAAATTTACTCCTTTGTTAAAGAAGCCAAAAAAAAAAAAACAAACAAACAAAACAAAACAAACAAACAAACAAACAACAAAAACAAAATGGCGACCCACCGGCCACAGAAAATTTGCATTGCAAGATGTCCCCTTACGTGTTTATAACTGCTTCAGTTCGTACTAAAATAACAACCATTACTTCTTTGATGTTTATAGAATGACTTTCAATATAAAAACAATATATATATCGACAGGTTATATAATTATTTTGTTCTATATGGTATGGTATCGGTTTTCTTGTTAAAAACGATTGAAGATTTACCGCGTATATAAAATAGGATTAAAATCAAATAACGAATAAAGTCCTCTACACTCAATGATATAAAATGTGTCTGAAACCTTTCTTAACACACACGTGTGAGTTTAGTCATGTAAAGGACATTAATTTTTGTTGTTTTAACAATTTTTCTTGCCGTTGTCGTTTCTCAGCCGGTTCGGTAGTGAGGAGAAAAATGTCGCGAGATCCTCAAATACGGCCGTGTAATTATGCATGATTTACAGATAGTTCATACGAAAATTAAAGAACTATGACTATAATAAACATTGATGGTGCTATAAACGAAAAATGGTGGCATGTGCTTCAATATTGTGTAAATGTTTTGCATAAACCCAAGTGAATGTTTTCAGAGGTCTATCACAACTAATGGCTTCTGATCGGGGTTATGTCTTCACATTGAATAGATCATATATGAAATGTTTTATGATTCAAATGATTAGTATATTGCTTTTTTTACTTATCTGAACTACCTTTGTTTAAAAAGCGATGAAAATTCCTCTTCTTTTCAAGCTTAATGCTTTCAAGCGATTGAATGCCGAGAACAATATGGCGGACTTCCGGCTTATCGAGATGCCTATCGGGAAATGTTACTTATGTCAGGGAGCTATATAGCTTTCAATGGGAGTTTCCAGTCTCTGTGTATACATGTCTCTGGTATGCGTAACAAAAATTACTCGGGGAATAATGAGGTAGCAAGACAAATTTCATGTCTTATGTCGCAATTATTATTCATCTTTATTATTATAAATTTTCGCTTTTTGATTAGTAGGCCTAGGTTGTCAAACAAAACTGATTCAAATCTCACACCATGTGAATGAATTTACAAAAGATCTATCTCGATTTCATAACTGATTTTTTCAAACAAATATCCAAACTTGCTTTTTTTTCCAATAATTTTTAAATTAACGATATGAACTAATTTTAAGTATATAAAATATTGAACGTAATGTTTGGTAAATGACCGTCAACACTTTTCTTGATTCCAAGATGGCGCCGACCGACATGTACTCTATGTTCGACAATTGTTAAAGGTATATTTCACTTAATATTTTATACATTTTATTTTGGGGTGTAGAATTGGTGAGATATGCCCTTATTACATAAAGTAACATTAAAATAAATTAAATGTATTCAGAAATAGCTTAAATAAAGCTTAGGTTCGACACGTTACCCAGTTCGACTCGACACGTTCGATCGTTAGGTTCGACAAGTGACAAAGCTATATTTCAATTAATATGGTATATTTTTTTTATTTTTTGATGTAGAAATGATTAGATATGACCTCATTACATCAATAAACATAAAAATCAATTAAATATATTCAAAAATAGCTTAAATAAAGCTTAGGTTCGGCTAGGTTCGACACGTTCGTTAGGTTCGGCCTTTAGTGCCACCGGTGATAAAGCTATATTTCAATTAATATGGTATATTTTTTATTTTTTTGGTGTAGAAATGATTAGATATGACCTCATTACATTAATAAACATAAAAATCAGTTAAAATATTAAAAAATAGCTTAAATAAAGCTTTGGTTCGGCTAGGTTCGACAGGTTCGGCCTTTAGTCCCACCCCACTAATGTTGACACAATGCTCTAGAATTTTTTTCAGAATCCACTCACACTCGGGTGAGTGACTGGTCAAAATCAACTCACTCAATCAAAAAAATTGCTCTCCTGTTTTCCCGTAGAAATAATTTAAAATTATGTTATTTGACAAACTTCAGTATTATACCTACAATAACACGTATCTAGAGCAGTAGCGGCCACAAGTGCTCGTTTTCAACGGCTACGTCCCAGTACATCCCTGTACGTCTCCGTCTCGTATTATAAAATAAGTAAAGACGAGACGGAGACGTACAGGGGAGGAGCCGTTGTTTATATGAAAACGAGCACCTGTGGTAGCGGCGAGGAAATCATACGAAAGGTTCCGATTGTTGAAACATTTTCGGAAAATTCAATCCTAGAAGTGAGTCAGACACTCCCGTCTGCCCGTTTTGCAGACGTTGATAGTAATTGTGCATGCACACGTGCTTAGTTTGTCCAGAACATTCAACACAGGCGTTCGGTATACGTAAGTACATTTTTACCATATGTGTTACATGTACCTCTTTTTCTGCACTGGCGGATCCTTGAGATTCCTATAAATGACCTTCCAGAGAGAGAGAGAGAGAGAGAGAGAGAGAGAATCCACGCATTAAAAACAATAGTATAATATTTGTGTTATGCCGTCACTCAGAGCGCCGGTTCATGCTGTCTACAGCTGCTCGCCGGATAAGGTTTGTCGTTTTAACGGTTTAGAACTGTCAAATTTTATTAATTGCTCTGCGAGATGCAATGCAACATAGTAAAACTCCCGATGAGTGAGGCAAGTTTACACATGGTGGGTGGCGATGTTTTGCAATTATGTAACCGTCAGACGGACATAAAGAAAATATATGCATATAAAATAATATAAAGGTGAATGAAATGGTAAGTTTAACTTTTATACCCCTTGATGCTACATATTCAAGGGGGGGGGGGCGAATCAAATGGTCGTTTTTTACGGGAGCAGACTCGTTGAGTGGACAAAGAGTTGCTTCGATAAGTATTATTTCTTTTTTTCTGTTTTGTAAATGAGAAATTTCTATTCAAACTATGCCTATTCTTTAATGAAATTGATAAAGATCCACTTGCCATAAAACTTGGAACATGACAACCTTCCTATAAAGCGTGATGCGTCGACAAATGAAAAAATCCGCCCGAATTTCCTCTAAACTTTATGAACTTTTATGAACAACGCCTCAATTTGTTTATGCATATACAATCTAATTACTTATTTGAGTGTAGAAATGAGATTAAAATTGGTAAATCTAGACTTAAAATGTACAAACAAAGTACTTTCCGAATTTTGTAGGACTAAGACGATAAAGTTAGGAGTAAGAACGGTTAGGAGTTTTTTATTTATAGCACTAAAATGTTACTGCGCCCTCTTCATATGTTGTGTGTGGCTATGACCTTTTCTTTACAGTGTTTCGTCTTATTAAATGTTACGTACAGAGGGTAATATTATGTAAGCTTGTATGTTTTGGACATTCGTGGCGGTGTGGCTAGTTAAACAGAAGACGTTCACTCCCCCAACAGAACCTTTATAAAAAATTTTAGAGCACGAGTCGGTGCTCCAAAGTGACTATGTGCTCGAACTCGAAGTTTATCGAGGTTATAGAATATCTGGAGCATGACAGCATGCTCCAATCTCGAGTATGTTCTCAAAAAATTGAAAATCGGATAGGACCATATTCAGAACCGTGCTTGTATGCACTCACAGGAATCGGGATCGAAAGCGTAAAGATTATAACCTCACCCGTACTCAAACTCAAAGTGAGTAGGGGTTTGGAGTTTGAATACAGGTTTAGAATCGAACATGCGCGAAAGTTTTTTTTTAGCTCAGGTGCTGGTCTCACCTCAAAATTTCAGAGACCCATGCATGATCACTGTGGTACTTTGTTGTGAGTGCCACAGATACATAACTTTATTCACTTTCGTCTTACGTTTGAACATTTGCAGTTAAAATGTCAGTGATCTTAATGTATTGTACATTATAACTTTAGATACTATTGACCCAAAAGTTTTAAGCAGTATCCCAAGCTATAAAAAGACAAAACCGTATAGGGATTATATCGCAATACGAATTTTAAGCAAATGCATCGCAATATGCCATACGATATGCCGATGCACGCTTACGCAATAATTTCAAACATACACATTTAAAGTAAAAGTACATGTACATGTTCTAATAAAGCGATATGTAAAGCTATGATTAGGATGCCTGCCACATTTTTGGGTTTAACCGTTCTTGCTCCTAGAATTTGTGGATTAATGTCAACTAAAAGTAGCATTATAGATAATTACATGCATTATACTTACTTTCTTTTTATGTGTTGTTGATTGATGAAATATTCAATGAAATATTCAAATAATGTATAAGAAACAATACTCAACAATATGTTATGTCACTCAATACCCGACTTGTTAAAAATAGTACAGTTGTCGACGGATCACGTCTTTTTGAATTTGCTGTATGTAATGAGGTAGAGAGTGTTCGAAAGGCAAATTAAACAGCCTTAGAATGCAACTATTTATATGTTATATTGTAACTTAGATACTCGAAAATCTTAATTATTGTATAGAAAACTCGGCATTCTCTCATAATTTTTGGCTTAGTAACGGACTGCTCCTATAAACAAGAGGCCCAAGTGGGCCTATATTGCTCACCTGAGCACAAAGTGCATATTTACAAACAAGCAAGAAATTCTGTGCAGGGGTTCTGGAGAGGAAGATGAAAATGTGTTAATCAAACAGAGCCAATGGCGGCCATCTTGGATTATGGATCGGCATGAAAAACCTATACTTGGTAGAGGACCTTGAGTACTTACTTTCTATGCAGTTTGGTGAAATTTTGTGCAGTGGTTCTGGAGAAGAAGTTGAAAATGTGTCAACCAATCAGAGTCAATGGCGGCCATCTTGGATCACGGATCGGCATAAAAAACACCAAACTTGGTTGAGGACCTTGAGTACTTACTTTCTATGCAGTTTGATGAATTTCTGTGCAGTGGTTCTGGAGAAGAAGTCGAAAATGTGTCAACTAATCAGAGTCAATGGCGGCCATCTTGGATCACGGATCGGCATAAAAAACAAAAATGTGGTAGAGGATATTGAGTACTTACTTTCCATGAAGTTTGATGAAATTCTATGCAGCTGTTCTGGAGAAGAAGTCGAAAATGTGTCAACTAATCAGAGTCAATGGCGGTTATCTTGGATCACGGATCGGCATAAAAAACACAAACTTGGTAGAGGACCTTGAGTACTTACTTCCTATGAGGTTTGATAAAATTCTGTGCAGCCGATCTGGAGAAGAAGTTGAAAATCTTTCAACCAATTAGAGCCAATGGCGGCCATCTTGGATCACGGACTGGCATAAAAGCAAACTTGGTAGAGGACCTTGAGTACTTACTTTCTATGAAGTCTGGTGAAATTCTGTGCAGCGGTTCTGGAGAAGAAGTCAAAAATGTGTCAACCAATCAGAGCCAATGGCGGCCATCTTAGATCCCGGATCGGCATAAAAAACACAAACTTGGTAGAGGTCCTTGAGTACCGACTTCCTATGAAGTTTTGTGAAATTCTGTGCAGCTTTTGTGGAGAAGAAGTCGAAAATGTGTCAACCAATCAGAGCCAATGGTGGCCATTTTGGATCACGGATAGGCATAAAAAACACAAACTTGGCAGAGGACCTTGAGTACTTACTTCTTATGAAGTTTGGTGAAATTCTGTGCAGCGGTTCTGGAGGAAAAGTCGAAAATGTGTCAACCAATCAGAGCCAATGGCGGCCATCTTGGATCACGGATCGGCATAAAAAACACAAACTTGGTAGAGGACCTTGAGTACATTGTACTTACTTCCTATGAGGTTTGATGAAATTCTGTGCAGCCGATCTGGAGAAGAAGTTGAAAATCTTTCAACCAATTAGAGCCAATGGCGGCCATCTTGGATCACGGACTGGCATAAAAACAAACTTGGTAGAGGACCTTGAGTACTTACTTTCTATGAAGTCTGGTGAAATTCTGTGCAGCGGTTCTGGAGAAGAAGTCAAAAATGTGTCAACCCATCAGAGCCAATGGCGGCCATCTTGGATCCCGGATCGGCATAAAAAACACAAACTTGGTAGAGGACCTTGAGTACCGACTTCCTATGAAGTTTTGTGAAATTCTGTGCAGCTTTTGTGGAGAAGAAGTCGAAAATGTGTCAACCAATCAGAGCCAATGGTGGCCATCTTGGATCACGGATAGGCATAAAAAACACAAACTTGGCAGAGGACCTTGAGTACTTACTTCTTATGAAGTTTGGTGAAATTCTGTGCAGCGGTTCTAGAGGAGAAGTCGAAAATGTGTCAACCAATCAGAGCCAATGGCGGCCATCTTGGATCACGGATCGGCATAAAAAAACACAAACTTGGTAGAGGACCTTGAGTACCAACTTCCTATGAAGTTTGGTGAAATTCTGTGCAGCTTTTGTGGAGAACAAGTCGAAAATGTGTCAACCAATCAGAACCAATGGCGGCCGTCTTGGATCACGGATAGGCATAAAAAACACAAACTTGGTAGAAGACACTGAGTACTTACTTCCCATGAAGTTTGGTGAAATTCTGTGCAGCGGTTCTGGAGAAGAAGTCGAAAATGTGTCAACCAATCAGAGCCAATGGCGGCCATCTTGGATCCCGGATCGGCATAAAAACACAAACTTGGTAGAGGACTTTGAGTACTTACTTCCTATGAAGTTTGGTGAAATTCTGTGCAGCAGTTCTGGAGGAGAAGTCGAAAATGTGTCAACCAATCAGAGCCAATGGTGACCATCTTGGATCCCGGATCGGCATGAAAAACACAAACTTGGTAGAGGACTTTGCGTACTTACTTCCTATGAAGTTTGGTGAAATTCTGTGCAGCGGTTCTGGAGAAGAAGTCGAAAATGTGTCAACCAATCAGAGCCAATGGCGGCCATCTTGGATCACGGATAGACATAAAAAACACAAACTTGGTAGAGGACCTTGAGTACTTACTTCCTATGAAGTTTGGTGAAATTCTGTGCAGCAGTTCTGGAGGAGAAGTCGAAAATGTGTCAACCAATTAGAGCCAATGACGGCCATCTTGGATCACGGATCGGCATAAAAACACAAACTTGGTAGAGGACCTTGAGTACTTACTTCCTATAAAGTTTTGTGAAATTCTGTGCAGCAGTTCTGGAGAAGAAGTCGAAAATGTGTCAACCAATCAGAGCCAATGGCGGCCATCTTGGATCACAGATCGGCATAAAAAACACAAACTTGGTAGAGGACCTTGAGTACTTACTTCCTATGGAGTTTGATGAAATTCTGTGCAGCGGTTCTGGAGAAGAAGTCGAAAATGTAGAAAAGTTAATTACGGACGACGGACGCTGCACTATGACAATAGCTCACTTGAGCTACGCTCAGGTGAGCTAAAAACGACTATTAGATTCGCCCCCCTGATATTGAGGTTCTTCTTTACGTGTAAAGTGAGCTCTAAAATATAAGCCTGACGGACGGGGTTGGACAGGCTAGTAGTACCTGTGATAGCATCAGGCCTCCAACTACAGACCAGTCTCCCTGACCTCCATCTCCTGTAAATTACTGGAACACATCATCCACAGCCAGGTAATGGACCACTTCGACCAGCACTCTATCCTCAGCAACAGTCAACACGGCTTCAGATCCAAGCGTTCCTGTGAAACTCTGCTAGCCATCACCATAGACAGTATTGCCCGCACTTTAGACCAGGGGGGGGGGGGCAAGTCGACATTGTTCTGCTAGACTTCTCGAAAGCATTTGACAAGGTGCCACATAAGAGATTGCTACATAAGCTGCAGTTCTATTGTGTACGAGACAACACTCTGCTATGGATTAAGGACTTCCTGAACAACAGACAACAAGAAGTTCTTCTAGACAGTCATGCCTCATCTAGTGCAGATGTCCTATCAGGAGTATCACAGGGAACAGTACTTGGCCCGCTGCTCTTCCTCACATTCATCAATGACCTCCCAGAAGCCACCAAGTCAGAAACCAGGTTGTTCGCAGATGATTGTTTACTGTACCGCCCGATCAACAACACAGAGGACAGCAACAGGCTACAGCAAGACCTTACAGCACTTGAGAAGTGGGAAGAAGAGTGGCAGATGACCTTCCATCCGGAGAAGTGCGTGGTCATACAGGTCTCATCAAAGCGGAAAACAATCAGTGCAGACTACAGACTACACAGCCATAACTTAGAAGTAGTGGACTCGAGCAAGTACCTGGGAGTTACTATCAGCAGCAATATGAAGTGGAACAAGCACATTGATGCCATCACAGCGAAAGCCAATAGGACTCTAGGCTTCCTGAAACGAAATCTCCGAGGTTGCAGAACATCAGCACGGGTTAGAGCCTATGAAGCCATTGTACGTCCAACGCTGGAGTACGCTGCCTCCATATGGGACCCTCACACTAGCGGACAGATCAACCAGATAGAGAAAGTCCAACGTAGAGCGGCACGATTCGCTACAAGGAAGTACTGGGATAGGAAAGCAGGCAGCGTCATCAACATGGTCAACTCCTTGGGATGGGAATCGCTACAGATCAGAAGAGTAAAGATCCGCCTTCTGCTGCTATTCAAGATCCAGCACAATCTAGTGGCCATTCCAGCAGAACAATACCTAATCCAGACAGACACCAGGACAAGGGGACAACATACCTTTCGCATCCCAACAGCGAAAAAGGATGTATACCGTTTCTCCTTCTTCCCGCGAACCATCGGGGATTGGAACAGACTTCCATCAGCAATGACATCAGCATGTTCCTTGGAGGACTACAGGACTGCAATGGGCAACATACCACCTGCCCACTTCAGCTTAGGATGAGGACAAAAGATTTTAACTTTTAACTGTATCATACTGCCCTGAGAGGCTTTTATCTTGACTGCCACATGAAGTATAACGCTCAACTTTTGAGTACACTTCGTATTGGAAGAAGAAGAAGAAGATAGTACCCAATCACGGGACACGTACATTTTTATGCCCCGGATCTAATCATCGGGGACATATTGTTTTGTCCTGTCTATCTGTTTGTTTGTCTGTCTGTTGTCAACTTAAACCTTCGCCATGACTTATAAACCATGACACTTACACTTACTCCAAGTTTAATTTTTGAACGTGTCTGAGCTGTATTTGTAACCGATTGGATATTAGAGTGTTTTGAAGCACATTTCTATTCTTTTAATCCAGTTTTAAAAAGTCGACAGTGGGTCCACTGAAACCATGAGCAATTATTGTCTCACTCATGCTTAGTATTGCTTTCACCATTAATGCATGCTCTATGTAACAGCAATACAAAAATATGCAAACAAAGAGCAATTGCAGTACATGCAATTTTGCACTGTTCAGGCTGACAAAAAGAAAATACCTTGGGTTTAAGTGTATATGTCGTCTTTGGACATGAAAGTCTTATATATTGAATTTCATAAAATAAAGCATTGTTGATTTTGCGGGAAAATACCGAACCCCCCCCCCCCTCTTTTAAAAATTTCTAGATCCGCCCATGTTCTGATTATTACAATAATAGAATCTAGCACTAGTTTGAGTTCCAGATAGAAACAGATCAGTCGAGGGTTGGATGAATCAACAAATCTAAACCGAGGTTGAGATATGTTGATTCATCCAGCCCGAGACTGATCTTTTTCTATCTGGAACCCAAACTAGTGCTTGATTATTTTTCTCGCACCTCAGCAGCTCGATGTAGGCTATAGCTATTTTTAATGTTTTTGTTCACTTCTTTTGATGGCCGAATCACTGATTGAATAAAAAGATAGTTCGCCGCAATAAATAAAACACCATGATATGCATGAAGAAACTTTATATTTTGATAGGATTTTTCAACATTAAATTTAACTATAACACACAATGTTGACTATCTCCCCGCCCACTCTAAACCCGCCACTGCCTGCATGCAATATTTATCACCCGGGGGGGGGGGGGGGGGGTTGCATTTGGAAATTTGATTTAAATATTGTACATGTGTATGTGTCCCATATACTTCTTTCAAAAAAAGTAATTGTCCCATATCAATTTTAAGTGAAAAAAGTACACGTCCCATCACAAATCACAATGTTTGGTATATTTTTAATGTTTATGTATGTATAAACATCTTATCTAACACACAATATAAAATGTTTGTAAATGTATGTGTATTTGGAAATATCCATACGTAAATTACTTTTCCTAAAGCATTTTGTAATTCATAAATTGTAAAAATATATTACATATCATTTACTCCGGAAGCATAAAAATGATACTAATGACAAAACGAAGCATGCATTAATATGTCATATGTGAAAAAGTGACCCCTGACCATGCTTCCTATGCCATTTCCTATCACACAAACAGATACTAGGCAAATTGATCATCATTATTATACTTTAGATATGATACAATCACAAAGAGTATCTTTATAAGCACAAATTTATGACATTGTTTCATGAAGTTACAAAGAGTAATCTTGCAATCTCAGTGGTAAACGGATGGAACGGTGTGATGTATATGGGAACAACAGGCAGAATTTCAGATTCACTTTCTTCAGATTCACTCTCTTTCCTATTTTATGTAATAATTCTTGTGATTGTATGACTTTATGTGTTGGATGATATTTCATATTTCAGTCATTTATTTTTATGTTACAAAGCCAAAGAATGGATGCATGGTTGTTTTATGATTTTTTTTTAAAGTTTATCAAGGTTTACTTCTTCTTCTTCTTCCCGGGAAATCCCTCCTGTGACTTAGGAGCACCCCACAATAAAATAGGTATAATGATAAATTTTATTAAAATATGTTGCCTAGTTTGCCTGTTTTTAAATAAGTTTAAAACCCTTTGCTAACAATGGTTTATATAAAGTGTGGAGTTCTAAATTTCGTATTATTTATAAAATATATACATAAACTCCATAAAAGTGTTGAGTTTAAAATGGGAATATTCCCATGGTAAACGTTGGTTTGGTTGAGTATGGGTGCTTTAAAACTAGATTAAACGCTTAAGGTAATTTTTAAAATGTATTTCGATGACCTATTCCCACTCTCTTAAGGTATTCACATCCGTCACCATTAAAAATATAACATTACCATGTCAAATTCTTGCTCTTAAAAGATTATGATAAAAGATACTGTTTACAAAGTTGTTAATATCTACTTTTTCCAATGTTGCTTT
The DNA here is from genome assembly GCA_035048485.1 of Pteria penguin. Classification (NCBI taxonomy): domain Eukaryota; kingdom Metazoa; phylum Mollusca; class Bivalvia; order Pterioida; family Pteriidae; genus Pteria; species Pteria penguin. The sequence goes on along the minus strand of CM068580.1, from coordinate 55,152,445 downwards.
ATGTACATGTACTTATATTATTTGTCTTATTTTATTGGATCTGACCTGGTGTATAGCGTAGATATAGTCTCTGGCTGTCTTCTCCATTTTCAGGTACCAGTCCATCGTTTCCGGTAGTTTTGGCCTGTTGTTTTCCATGTAGTGGGTACAATCTATCACTAGCTGAGTGAATAGTTCATCTTCGTCTGTCATATCTGGCCCCATGTCTGCTTCTGGCTTTTCCTCTAATAGTTGTTTAATTTTCTCCTTGTATAGATTGCGTTTTGTTTTCAGCGCCTGACAGTTAGCAATGAAGTGTACTTCGTCTTCTGGCTCTCTGACATAGTAGACATTGATGTTGATTTTGCCTCTTGTTTCTAGATTGAATATAGCCTAGGCTGTAAGTCCCCGTCATAAGTTTCACTTTTACCGCTTCCTTCTTGGTCTCCATTGGTAGTGTTTCGATGATGTCCATACTAGGTGTGGTTGTCCAGGTGTAATTTTTTCAGCGGCCAGGAACTTCAATAATGTTTTCTCCTTTGCTTCTTCAAGCAAAGTTTGTTGTTCCAGTAACTAATGGTTACCTTTTTAGATTCAAGCTTCAGTGTTGTCTTTTTGTTTGCTGATTCTAGCATGTTCAGGGCCGATGGTAGGTTGTACTTCTGAAGGATTCTGTTGACTTGTATAAACCAGCTACTACTTGTTTCATCTTTCATTGTGAGCTGTCTCTTTGCTATTTTGTGTTCGATGGTGTCCTTGTTGGTTACGACACCGTGGAATGCGGAAATGTATCTTTTGTCAATTAAGCCCTCAATTGGTGTTTTTCCTGATAATAAGTATACTGCTGCTGTTGATGTGTTTTCTGGTAGGGATTGTAGCATCTTCAGGATCTTTCGTTGATACATGTATGTTTCTAAATGGTCAATGTCTTTCTTCCTGATGTTAAGGAATTCTATTCCATGCAGCATTCTTGGGATGATGAATGTATCCCACATGGATGCTGTGATGACCGGTGATATCCCATTGTTTCCATGCATTCCGGCACCCATAAGTGCATACGTTGTCTTTCTGGCTGTTTGTATCATGCTTTCTGTGCCTGGGGTATTTTCTTTGTTTCTTTCAATGCCTAGATGCTTTACTTGGTATGAATTGGGAATTTTTTCTCTGCCCATGAAAACTGATGTTTCTTTCTGTTGGTTTTTCTTCTTTTTCTCGTTGAATGTAATAATCTCACTTTTTGCAGGGTTGGTGGTAAATCGGTCTTTGCATGTCTGGTTGTAAACAACGGTAGTGGGAGTCTGCATGTTGGTCATAGATTGTTCTAGAAGGGCTAGGTCGTCTGCACAGGTTGGTGAGATGATGTTAAAACTTTCTATGTGTGCCCCTAAGTTGATTTCTGTTAATGAGTGGAGAAGCCCGTTGTTGAAACGCTTGTACATAATGGTGGGAAGCTTGGCTCCCTGTCTAATGCCTTGTTTCTTTTCTATTTTGTCGGTGAGTTCTGTATTCCATTTCACTCGAATATTAGTTCCTTCATAAAGTGACTTGATCATGCGCCACATGTCTCCTCCTATACCGTCTAGATACAGTTTCTTAGCAGCCCCTCATGCCACACTACATCATAGGCTTTTTCTGCGTCCAATGTTGTCAGATGTACACTTTCATTGTTGTCTCGACATTCATTTATTACTTCTGTGATGAGCAGAGCTGCCATGAGTGGTGATGTATCTTCTGTGAACCCGCGTTGCAGTGGGTGCTGAGATTGTTGCAGTATTGGGTTAATGCGCTCTTTGATTATCGCCTCGATGATTTTTCCTATGAGTGGAGTGACTGTGATTCCTCTGTAGTTTGTCGGCATAGTTTTTTTCTTTTCCTTTCTTCAGTACTGGGGTGAGTATGCCGGTTTTAAGTTCTTCTGGTATTTCTGCTTTATTAAATATTGCATTGATAATATCAGTTAGAAATGGTGTTACTTCATCCTTCTGACGTTCTGACGTTATTCCTGCGTAGTCTGGGGTTTTCCATTTTTGAGGTTTTTGAGTGCTTTTTTGACATCTTCTTCTGAGATCGGGTCTAATCTTTCTTTGTTCTTTATACATATATCTTCTATTACTTGGACGTCATCTGTCACTTGTATTTTATGAACTTCCAGGAATCTTTGGTCTGTTTTTGGTTTGGATAATTATTCGACATCGTCCACAACGATTTCTTTTGTGGTTGCTGTTTTCGAGTTTCTTTGTGCATTCTCTATTTGTAGAATATTTTTTAACTTTACCACCCGCTTGGGTGATGTCGTCGTATAGCTTTGTTCTTCTTCTTGCTTCTTGTTGTCTTTGTACTGATCGTAATTTTCTCTTTGCTGTTTTTCTTTGTTGTCTGTATTTGTTGGTGATCCGGCATTCTTCCATTCCCTGTGCGCTATTTTTGATTGTTTCACTGCCTCTTTCAGCTCCTCTGACCGTTTTTGCTTGCATCTCTTGTTCTTGCGCATTCTTTTTCTTGGTATCGACTTTGCTTCGGCTGCTTTTACGCTATTGTGAAGTTTCTTGATCCTTTGAGTGATGTTGAACTCTGTGGATAGATCATTTTGTCTGCACCTATTTTGTAATTTTCTGCTAACTTCTTCTTTGTATTTTGTCATATCACACCTCTCCCAGGTTGGTTTTGTGCTGTGGCTTGTGTTGTAGCTGCTTATTTTTTGTAGGTCTCTGATTTGGATAGTACATGTGACAGGTTTGTGATCCGAAATATTTATGGAATCATACCTGCTGTCTATTCTGACATCGATGATAAGGTGTTCAGTTTCTTTGCCACAATAATAATCTAGTTCGGCCGAACTGTTTCCATTATGGTGTTGGAATGTATCCCCTTGTTCGTGTTTTTTTTTTTGGCATGACTAAGGCATTGTTTTCACAGAATTCTCTGAATTTTTTGTCTTGGCTGTTCAGCGGATCTCTATTCAGGGAGGCTTTCATATCTCCTATTATGATTATATGATGACTTCCTCTGTATTTTATTATAGTTTCTCGTAATTGATCTGCTACTTCTTCAAACGTATCGTTGGTATGGGTACCTCTGCACGGTATGTAGGTGTTAATAAGACATATACTGATGTGTTTTTCTTCTATCAATGTACAGATTATTCTATGTCCTCCGTCATCCGTTGTTCTGGTTGCTTTGTCTATGCTATCTTTCCAGATGGTAGCTGTCCCTGCATGTCCTCTTGTTCTCTTCGTAGGGAGGATGTTGTTGTGCATGTCAACTGACTTGACACAGGAGTTGTGCTTGGCTGATAGTCTCTCTATCTCCTGTTCTTCGAATGTTCCTGTGTGCTGGTTATGTCTGATTGCTCCATAATTTCTAAGAGGCAATTTTTGTTGGGTCGAAGTCCCTGTACATTGAGTGTTGATATCACAATACTGTTACTCTTTATTTCTTCGGTTTTTGTACTCTTTTGATTTTCTGTCTCTGGGTTGTGTTGTTCAGTAATAGTCTTGGCTCTATTTCCGGTGTGTGTTGTTGCACTGGCTGAACTGTAGTACAGTTGGTTGGTGCAGTTGCACTCCCCAGGATGCAGTCCTCGGGATCTGTTGTGTTGTGTGTGAGGCATGCTGAAGGGGCTGGTGTGGATAGGTCCTCAACCATGCTGCCATAAACTGTAGATATATTTGTTGGTGAATGAATGCCCATCGCCTTGTTCCCTGTGGCTGTGGATGATGTATTTGTATCTGGTTGTTCTGTGGTATTCCTAGTATTTGGGGATTTTCCCATGCTCCTGATGGCATTTGCGTCTGTAGTATTGCATTTCTGTCTCTCTGCAATGGGTGCCTGGAGTGCGCATGTAATTCCCCATTTTTTCCTGGTGTAATCAGATCTCTGGTTGGTGTCCATGGTGTGTATGTTCCCCTTTTCATTTGTTGGGTTAAAGATGTCATGGTTATTGCATTGTTCAACGTACTGTTTGCTGTCATTGTCTGTGATGTTGATGGTGTTCCACTCGCAGACATCTGCATGTTTGTTTCTGTTACCTGCTGTTGTGTTGTGGGTAGCCTGATTTCTGGACTTTGTTGGTTCTGACTTATCTGGATTGGTTTCTCCTTCCCTGTCCAGGTCGTTTCCTGTGGGTTGCATTTTACTGTCAGGTGCGGTTGTCTTGTAATGGGGGTTCTGGTGTTTGCCCGGCCATATCCTAAAAAATACTGGCAGTCAGTATTTGGGTGACATGCTTCTCTTTCTTTATTTTGTATTATGGTTGGTGTACTGGTTGTTTCCCATACTTGTCTATGTCTATTGTTTCCTTTCTTGTGTTGCTCTTCTCTTTGCCTTGGCATTTGTTGATTTTGTTCTCCTCTTATCTTATTATCTTATCCGTTATGTGCATTTTTTGTTTCTTCTTCCACATAGTTGTCCCCTTGTCCCACGTTGTCGCAATTGGTTGTATGTTTGTAGTTACAGTAGACTTGGCTTGGAAGCCCATGTCAACGCCAAGTCTGCTTGGGGCATCTGTTGGTAGAATCTGATTTTCATGGTCTAATCTAGTGGTCCTATAGTAAAGCCTTTCTTCAATTGCATTTATTCTTGCTTTTAAATTTTCTATTTCTAGAGTGGTGATTCTCTTGTTGATGGATTCCATATCCTCAATGCCTATTTCTCGTCCACTTACGTTTGTTGTTTGTTTGCTTATCGTATCATCATGAGCAGCTGCTCGAATCTGTTAAATTCTGTTGGTATCCCTCTGTTCCTTTACAATGTCTTCATGTCTTGCTATTTCTGCCTGCATAATTGCAATTTTTCGTTCTGCCTCCGTGCAGTCATGTAGTTGGCTTTGGTATGGTTTTGGCTTTGTGTTTTGTTTGATTTTTGTTGATTTGCTGGAGTCCACTCTTTTTTGTGTTGTCTGATGGTTGGTTCCTTCTAGGTTCCCTTGTCGCTGTCGTTCTTCCAATGTTGGTGTTATATTGTTTTGTTGGTGTTGTTCTTCCATGAAACATAATGAGCATGTGTATTCTGCTTCTGTGGAGTCATTCAATCCATGTTCTTCTATATTTTCGCAATCGTAATGTATCCATGTATTGCATCTTTTGCACCCAATGGCTTTGTTCCCAATAGATCACTTGCCGATCTTGATAATGGCTGTCTTTTTGTCCGAGCTAACAACTCTTAGCGTTGATTTTCGTAGTGACGTCATAATACGTGACATAAATTTATTGTAACGCCATAACGGAAAACAACGCCAAAAAGTTTTGGCTCGGACAAAAAGACAACACTTATGAAGATCGGCAAATGGTATATTGGTTGGTCACACACTGGACATAGTAGAGGTGGTAATTCGTCCTTTGCTTCATCATTTCTGCCACAATTTTCAATCTCATCGTCATGTATGGCAGTGCATAAATTTGTTCTTGAAGGTATCACCAACTGTTTAACCCCTGTGTGTATGTTCTGGTTTTCTTTCATGGTCTTCTAGCTCTGTTGGTGTCATTTAATCTCGTGCTGATTTTAGTGACATTTCTTCATCGTAGCTATTGTTTTGTGTAACTTCTGGTTGTTTTGATCCGGTGTTTTGGCGCTTGTTTTGTTTTATTTCTGTAGGTCTCGGTCTATTGTTGTAGCCCTCGTCTTGTTGTATTGCAGCTGCCTGTCTGTTGTTGTAACCCTTGTCTCGTTGTATTGCAGTTGCATGTCTCCAGATGTTGTTGTGGTCCACGTCATGTTGTTCACTGCCATTGCCTTGTGTTGTTATACCATCAGTTTCGAATGCTCCAGTATTGCTACGCCCTTGTGACACATTTTGCGTAATTTCTTGACTGATTCTGTCAATTATTCTCTGATTTTCATTTGTTATGTTTTGTGTTCTCAGGTCTGCACATATGGTAGGATGGATTGTCTCGGTGTAAAGATGTGTTCTTCCGTTTATCATCATTTTGTAGACTGTATGGTAGCAATTGATGGTACAGGATTTCTTTCTATGTACGTGTATTTTCAGGGTTATGTCTATTTCTTTCCCCGCACTGTCTCTTGAAGGCGATCTCTCTATATTATAGGCTGGGCTGTCATTCATGTTTCGAATTTGTTGGTATGAGGCTTTTTTGTAGAATTCTTATGCTGCTGGCTGAAATAGCAGTATGATGTTTCCATGTTTTTCTTCGTATAACACGGATTCACGGCTACACGCTTTTTGTGTCTTCTTTACCACTTTCTTTTTGCACACAATATAGTCCCGTTGTCTTACATTGTCTTCTCTGGAGAGGGAGTGTACGGTGCTGCTGGTGTCCGTAGCCTGGTAGTTCGTCGGACTGGGATCTGTTCTGTCATACTATGATACTTTCGTTGTTGTGTACTATTTTGTTGATATGGATACCTAGGATATCCCGGCCACCTCTTAGTGTTAATAGCACAAATTATTCACACGCTCTTCTATCCGTTTAATCCAGACCCTAGCCAGGAGGTCGTCTGGGTGGAACCCGTCTTTCAGTAGGTTGAAGTTGTAATATCTCACGTACTTCCTGTTCCTTTTCTTCCGTGCCTCGAGGTCAATATTGAATCTAGGTGAAACGTTCTCTGAATATCCGAGTTCCCTGTTCAAGGCTCTGATCTTCTCGTTCAGTGTTGGGATAAGTTCCGACAGGAATTTGTCCTGATCTTCGTAGATCTCTGGGTTTTGGTGCCCTTTTTGTTTATTATATCGTACAATTGAGTATGCTGGTACTTCAAGGATTGTAATTGCTGTGTTTATGTATTTCTTCGTCTCCTCTATGATGGCACGAACATTTTCAAGTATTTCCTCAGCTGTTGTCTCAACGTTGTTGTTCTCTTCTCTTAACGTGATGTAGTTACCGCCTCTTTTAGTAATGTCGCAAGTTCCTGACCACAGCACGAAGTGTACTGCCATGCATGGTCTTAGTTTGTGTCGCAGTCTTTCCCTGAGCCAATGTAGTTCGTTGTCGGATGTCAATCCCTTTTTGTATCAGAATTGAATGTCGTGGCAATTGGTTATGGCATTCTGCTCAAGATATCCCCCCTTGCTATCTGACAGTAGGATAGGTGTTTCAAGTTGATGCCTTTTTCTTTCTGGGCTTGGTCTATCCAGGTAGCGACGAAGTCTTGCTTCACTCATTGGTTGACAAAATATCGCGCTAACACCGGGGAGATCGGAGAGAGAAGGATGGTATTTATGTAGGGATATAGGGCGTATAAATTATTTGCTCAGCTGCACTGCTAGGAAATCCCGGCAATGTAGTTTTATATTAAATCAGAGAAAATTTGGGAAATGGCGGGCTAACGAGGGAGACTGTCAGTGGGGAACACCTTTCTTACCTATTTACACACTAAATTTTACCCTACGCATGTATATATGCTTGCTAGAATCTATTTACAGTGTATTTACATTGAAATGATAAATAAAAAAGGTGAAATAGCTAACTAATTGTGCAAAATTCACTTTGAAAAATTTGTGGAGTGCTCTTCCTACTTCTACGCATGCACTTTGAAATTACTTTTATTCTTATGTTATGGTTATCCATGTTTTAGAGTTTCAAAGTTTATTAGATCGTTAAAAAAAACCAAGAGGCCCAAGTGGGTCTATTATCGCTCACCACAGTACCTACATGTAGATGATCAGTCATGCAGGAAGGAAGAATTCATTTATTTTTGCATTACTGTGACGAAGTCAACACAAATATTGAAAATATGTCAAATTGTATTTCAGAACAATAAAAAATAACACTTTTTTGCACATCCATTCAGGTGATTTTCATATCAAGCATTTGTTTTGTCTCTGCAAGACGTGATTCAGGGCAACAAGTTAGTCATTTTCTTTAGGTGGGGCCTTTTGTTCACTGATTTCAACTCTGGGTCATGAACAATAATTGTTTCAAATATTGTCCAGATCCAACACAAAAGGTCCTAATTTCATATGTTGAGTGTTGAGAAACATCTAAAAACTTATTTATATGTGTAAAGAAATGAAAAAAAAATTCTGACTACAGCTGGATTTGAACCGCTACTCTCCTTATTTTAATTACCCAGTAGTATATGTACCATTGTGAGACCTAGATTTTAGACATGGTGGGCATTATCTGTTGACCACTTTGGATTAAATGTACAAAATTGATGGAGGACCTATAGTACTTCATGTATACCATGCTTCATTAAAAATGTGAAGAATTGTCCCTATACACCCTCATTTGGAAGTCTTAAAAAATTCATAGAAAATCCAAAAATTGAGATATTGACCAAATTCTTTCAAAGTAACATTCCTTACCATAATTGTGATAACAATATTTCATAATAAATCATCATTATCAATTAACTAGGAAATATGACACTTTTCTGCATTGAGATCACCAAGTCCAAATAAATGTCCAAAAAAAAAATCTAAAATTTGATTTTGGAAGGGAACCAAAATGACAATACGTCTTCACTCATCCCTCTAGATCATTTCTATGCATTCTCTTTGTCTCTTTATACAACCAGTATGAAGAAAAATATTGTCAAAGGAGGATACTCCTTTGTGACCTACTTTTGACCATGGTGGCGCCACCTGTAAAGAGGTCTGGACGAAAACAACATTTATTAAATGTTAGATTTATTAAAATTCTTCCAAAAGTTTTGCAGAAAAAAGTGAAAATGGCCAACCCCCCTTCCTTTTTTTTTTTGGAAGTCTTGAAAAATTCATAAAAAATCCAAAAATTGAGATATTGACAAAATTCTTTCACAATAATATTCCTTACCGTAATTATGATCAAAATGGTCAATAAGAAATCATCAATATCAATTAACTAAAAAACATGACACTTTCCTGCATTGAAATTACTAAGTCCAGAAACACATCAAAAAAAGGGTAAATTTCTATTTGACAGATCTTAACCCCGAACACAGTTTTAGTAGGGGACCTTGAGAACATCATTTATACAAAGTTTGATTAAGATCTGCAATGCAGATTCAGAGAAGAAGTCGAAAATGTGAAAAAGTTAACACAGACGGACGACCCACTATGACTATAGCCCATTTGAGCCTTTGGCTCAGATGAGCTAAAAATCAGTGCATTGTTTTAAAAAAAAAGTAGTTATCCTATGCAGAATCTCTATGAAAAATCTCTCTGTCCCATGTTGTATGTTCATAATTAAAGTGTATGTACCATCACATTTTGTCCCACCACGGTGATAAATATTGCATGGTCCTTAACAAACAAACAAAGACCTTTAGTTGGCACTTAAATTTTTTACCTTATGACCTTGACCTTGGAGTTTGGCCTTCGTTTCAATAAATTTAACCTTTGTCATAACTTTTAAATGGCAAGTGGGAGGGCCAGAAATTTTGACATTGTAACCTTCACCTTGGAGTTTGACCTACTTTTTGCACACATGTTGCAGCTACGTATATAAACTAAAAACAGTAAGTTAAAGATGTCAGCTATATTCAGTATGTTATAAAGATGTGCTCTTTTGAATTTCAAATTAAAATTCCAGTATTTTATTTTAGTACTTGAAATTACTGTAAACAGAGATTGATAAGCATTTAAGCTATTAATGTTTCTAAAATGAGGAATTGTACCCAAACTGTCAAAGGCCACATATTTTCATACACTTTCAATTGACCACTTCCCAATTCTTGCCCCCCCCCCCCCTCCTTTTTTCTCCTCAAGTGGATTTCCCAACATTCCAAATCAAAATGGCAGTATGGGTTAACATGGGCATGCCGTTATATTTGTGAAGAAGAATCAATATCAAACTGTTTCTTAAACATCTTATGGAGTTTTTTTGTGAAAAGTAATAATGCTCAGGTAAATAACTATTTGTACAAATATGGTGCCATTATAGTTAATCTACACGACTGATGCATGTACACAGGTATTGAGTCTTTTCGTTAAACAGAGTTACTTTCTATTTGGGACGGTATCTGACTTAGTAAAACAATTATGACGGCCTGACTTGCAACTTGTCATGGTCTTACAAGTCATTTATATATGTGTAACTGGCAGGAGAAAAAATGTGGCTGGACCCTGGTATCGAAACCAGAACCTTCTGCTATCAGGACGGACACTCTCACCATTGAGCTATCCAGACCACTGCTTGACTGTCACACTCCTCCCCTGTCAGAGGTTTCCAGGAAACCGAATCACAAAGCAACCCAAAGATGGTAACCCTCTAACTGCATATGGTTAAAACTTTGGGCATGGAAACGGAATGTATGTCATTGTATCCACTGGTAACTGCACAATTCATTCTGATAATCAAATTATGTTTTTCTCTCTCAGTTGAAGACCACCATCAGCATAATGGGCTTCTCTAAAACTGTCCTGTGCATGTTACTACTGCTAGGGGCTCCTGTGCGAGGTATATAACTAGTATTAATTCAACCTTTTCTTTCATGTTATAGATAGTCATACTATGAAATGCATGGATTGTATATAAAAAACAAAGACATATTTATCTGATTTGCACATGCATTTAATGATCACTAAGAGAACTCTAATATATGAATTAATCATGTAGATCATAAACACATAAATACCTGCATGTATCTGAGTTTCTATTGTTGATTTACTTTTGTTTAATTTTCACTTTCTTAAGAAGGACCCAGAAATTACCTAAATAGGAGTTAAGCATGTTAAGACTCCATAATTTTGATTTCTTACTCAAACGAAAACAAATATGGGCAGGTAATGTACTAACACCACCAATTTATTTTGTCTTATATGTTCCTCAAATAAAAAAAGAACTTTTGAAAAAGCACATACTTTTCACTAGAGTTTTCTTAGGGATGGATAAACCTTAATTTGTTGGAAAGGCGGTGTGGCTCAGTGGATAAGGTGCTCGATTCATGACCGAGAGGTCTCAGGTTCGATTCCAGCCCTGGATGCACTGGTGTTCTGTCTTTCAGATGAGACAGTAAAAAACCGAGGTCCCATGTCATGGTAGGTGTGGTACGTAGAAGATCCCTCACTGCTTTGGGTGGATCTGTTGCAAAGGTCTAAATTTCTATGCAGTGCATCAGGCAGCATGTACATGAAATAATTGGGAAGTGACGTAAAACAATATTCAATCAATCAATTAATTTTATCGAATAAAGTTGAAAATATTCTATTCATTAAGTATTTCAAATCTGAAAATATTCAATGGATGACATTAATAATTTTCTTGACTCTTTATACATTTGTTTTTACAAATATACTCAAGTGATTCTGGATCAATGAGACTTTGTTTATTATAACTTACTTGATTGGTGTTTATGTGGCTTTCAGTAATTTTTACAGTCATGTTGTGACATATTGGTAGCAGAAGGTAACCAACCTCTTAAACAAAATTGCACAAAATGAGAATCAAACCCAGTTTGCCAAGTGTTTTACCATTACACAATGATTGTTCCCTTTTAAAAAAATGTAATCATATTTAGTATTCTATGGATTTTAGTGCATCTGAGCCAAAAGCTCATTTGAACTAAATTTAAAATTGTGCTTATTATGTGTTTTTTCGTCTGTAAGTTTTTCAAATATCTAGCCTTTTCTTGGAACTACAAAAATATGAAAGATTTATAAATGTAGCTCAGAAAATTTTATATACTAGATATAAAGCTACTGTGAACTCATGACCACTCCATAAGACGAATATCTCTAAATTCTGCAATGTACAAGATGTCTATAATATAGACATAGTGGGTTAACCAAAGTTTTTCTTCAGAAAGATTTGGACTCCTTTAAATCTTAAACTGGCCAACATGACAGTCATCTTGACTTAACTGTTATTAGTGGCCTTAAAGGAGCATTCTATTGATATGGGACCGTAAATAAACTATACATGTAAGGTAACTCTTGTTAGTAAAACCTCAGGCTGCATAGAGCTTTTTCTCAAAAAACTTTTTATTAAACTTGTTTTCCATATGATACCTTAACATGGAGATCACTGGTAATTCATTTAAAAACTTGACAAAAAATTATTTCTTACAATAGCATGCATACATGGACTGTGTAATTATGTGACAGGATATATTGCCGAACAGATCCTTAAATGATCAAGTTGCTTTATCCATTTATTTATATAAATAAATAAATAAATATATATATATATATATATATATTTTTTTTTTTTATTTATTTATTTATTTATATTTATTTATTTATTTATATATATATGTGTGTGTGTGTGTGTGTGTGTGTGTGTGTGTGTTTATAAACTCTCATTTCATTTTGTTTGAAGCCGGACCAGTATGTATGGCTGTATGTACTACAGTAGTCGGCCTTGGACTTGTAGCAGCAACGCCAGCGGCTCTCTCGGCAGCCGGTTTCACTTCTGGAGGTGTTGCAGCAGGTTCCCTTGCTGCCTCTTGGATGAGTACATATGGTGGCGCTGTGGCTGCTGGAAGTTGGTTCGCTGCACTACAGTCTGCGGGAGCAGCAGGAGTTGCCTGGACAACAAGCCTTTTCACCGGAAGTACTGCTTTAGCACCATGTGCAGCTGTGTGTGAGCTTCATCCCTGATACTTTTTAATGTAAAAAATGTGTAAACAAACATTTAAAATGTATATATATCAACTTAATTGTGAAAGATTAGTTTTTGTTCAGTGTTAAGCCATTACATTAATCCTCCTTCATAAATTTCCTTCTAAAGGAAAAAGTTATTTTTAATATGATTTATTTACATGTATATTCATTTATATTATTTGTTACAAAAGGAGAATATGTTTTTACACCTCCTTTTTATTCCTTGTGTGTAAGTGTGTTCATCAAGTGTGGTAAAGTAAAGCCTTTTGCTTGATGAAGTGAAATGCAGTTTAACCCTTAGACCTTCAGTCACGTTTGTGGTCTTTAATGGTTATAGTTTATGGGAAGGATTCAATTTGTTAAATTGTATGAATCCACTGTTTTCTGCCTGTATCAGAGAAAATTTAAGTAAGATTTGACAGGGGAAATGAGTTCTTAGGGGACATGCAAATATTGTTTTTTCTCAAATATTTTCCGAATTTGTTTGAATTAAATTCAAGTTTCAACTTTATAGTCTTGTATTATTTGCTCACCTGAGCCAAAGGGCTAGCTAGTAAGCTGTTGTCATGGTGAACTGTCCATCATCTGTAAACGTTTCTCATTTTGGACTACTCCTATAGTGTCTGTCAAATTTTTTTCTTTTTTCTTCTTGTCTTTAGCTCACCTGAGCTGAAAGCTCATGTGAGCTTTTCTAACTTTTTGTCTGTCTGTTTGTCTGTCTCAGTAAAAACTTTTAACATTTCAACTTCTTCAGAAACGCCTGAAGGATTTTGATGAAACTAAGTATGCATCAAGTACTGAAAGTCCCCTACTACTTTTGTTCATATCATCTAAATCTGTCGAAAGGTGGTGCCACCTTGACTAAACATAGGTTGCAGAAGATCTCCTCTTTGAAAATCTTTTCCTCCAGAACCACTGTGTGCAACTAATGGATGTATGTTTCAAGTTTGATCATTTCGTTGAAATCAGAAAAATAATTTTTTACATCTTTTTTGGACTTCACAATTTTATGCTAGATAGCGTGTTTTTATTATTATTTTCTTTGTGGTTGACTTTTGATGCATTGAAATGCTTATTTTAGTCAAAATATAGTAAAGGAATGTGTTTTTAAAAAAGAAGTTTTCATGAAAGTTAAGACTGCAAATATGTAGTGTGGGAATGGGGGGGGGGGGGTGGTGTTTAAATTTATTTTTAACATTTTAAAATTTTCCTACAGAACAACCGAGTAGATTGTGATGAAACTTAATAGGAATAAAATACTATAGGTTCCTTACAAGTGTAATTGTTTTTTCCTCCGAATCTGTCAAGAGTTGTTAAACTCATAGCCAAAAGTGAGCCTTAGATGGTACTCTCCGTTGACAAACTTCTTTTTCAGAACTGCTGCATACAGAGACAAATTAAATGCCTCAGAGTGATATAGAAGAATGTATGAAGAAGTGTTGCTGCTTTGCACTCCAGTCTGAATAATAACATGTTATTTGCTTTTGACTTACTTTTATATGCCCGCATTTAAAAGTGTGGGCGTATTATGCTATACCGCTATCGTCTGTCTGTCCGTCCATCCATCTTTGTCCGCGCTTCCCCTCCTTAACTATAGGGGGAACAAAACTTCTGACGGTGTCATATGAAAGGGTGTGACTTGTAGTTGTGCATGTGGGTTTCAAAGTGGGGGTCAGGCGCCTGGGGTGGGGGAAAATGGGTGGGGTTGGAAAAGCTTGTCCGGGCTTCTCCTCCTTAACTAAAGGGGGAACAAAACTTTTAATGGTGTTAATGAAAGGATGTGGCTTATAGTTGTGCATGTAGGTTTCAAAGTTGGGGTCAGGCCTCTGGGGTGGTGGAAAATAGGCGGGGTCGGAAAAGCTTGTCTGGGCTTCTCCTCCTTAGCTAAAGGGGGAACAAAAGTTTTGATGGTGTCATATGAAAGGATGTGGCTTGTAGACCACATTAAAACATGATGCGGGCGTATCATGCACCCGTTAGCGGTGCCCTATTTTTGGACTTTAACGTGCCATGCATACCACGACACGGGGCCTCGGTTTTCACTGTCTCGTCCGAAAGACAGAACACCGGCATGACCAGAGCGGGACTCGAACCCCGGCCTCCCGATCAAGTCCAGCGAGATACCAATAGGCCACGCCGGCTTGCCAGAATCAAGTAAAGGAATGCTTTTGTCAAAGACATTCAATACTGCGAAAGGAAGATGTGGGAGGCGGCTCGATTTTTCACATTTTCAACATTTTCTTCGAGACCTTTTAATTGTTTTGAAGAGGCTTTGTCGATATATAAAGTAAAGGTGGTCCTGTATGATATTACATGTAGATGCTTTGAAAGTTTTAAAGATGCTGAAGACACATGGTCACCTACAATAATTGTTCTTTAAAAGCATGTGCAATGTTTTCTAGGACCTCTTGTTTGAATTTCTAATAATTTTCTCACCAGAGCCGAAGGGCTTTTTAAGAAATTCATTAAACTTCACAGAAAGTAAGTACGCAAGGTCCTCTATTAAGTTTGTGTTTTTCGACCGAAATCGTAATCCAGGATGGCCATTAAGGGCTCTGATTGATTGACCCATTTTCGACTTCTCCTCTGCAACCGTTTTACAGAATTTCACCAAAACTTACAGAAAGTAAGTACTTAAGATCCTCTCCCAGGTTTGTGTTTTTTGACGAGATCTGTAATCCAAGATGGCCGCCATGAACCCTTATTTGCTGAGACGTTTTCAATTTCACCAGACTTTACAAGAAGGAAGTAATCAAGGTCCTCTACTAAGTTAGTGGGGTTTTTTTTATTCAACATGGCCACCATAGGCTCTGATTGGTTTAAACATTTTTGTTGTCTTCTCTGCACGGAATATCACCAAACCTGACATCGAGTAAGTAATCAAGGTTCTCTACCAAAATTGAATCTTTCGACCTGATCCATCAAAGCAAGGCGGTCGCCACAGGCTCTGATTGGTTGACACATTTTCTACTTCACCTCATTACCTGCTTCACAGAATTTTACCAAATCTTGTAGGAAGTAAGGACTTCTGACAAAACTGTATCTTTCGACCATATCACTTATCCAAGATGACTGCCATGAGCTCTGTTACGTTGAAACATTTTTTTCTTCTTTTCAGCAACCTCGCAGGAAGTAAGTTTTTTTTCAAGGTCCCATACCAAAATTGTATCTTTTGACCCAATCTGTTATTCGAGATGGCCACCAAGAGTTATGATTGGCTGGCATATTTTTAGACTTCTTTTCATTAGCCGCTTCAAAACTTTTCACCAAATCATATAGAAAATAAATACATGTACTCAAGGTTCTCTACCAGTTATTACCTTTTGGCCTGATCTGTCATCCATATGGTTCCCGAGGGCTCCAATTGGCTAACACAGTTTTTACTTCTTTTCAGCAATAGCTGCACAGAATCTCAAAAAACATTACAAAAATTAGCACTCAAAGTCTTATACTAAAATTGAGCTGTCCTTTATTTGTAAAGAAGCAAATTGTGCTCAGGTGAGCGATATGGTCCCACTAAATCCTCTTGTGTACAAGAGTTATCTACCTTTAGTGAAAATGAACATTCCGGAAAAGTTAGGATAATAAAGCAAAACTTTCAAGTTCATTGCACAACACATTTTTCATGGAAACTTGGAATACTGAAGGTACTCCATAAAAGTTGTAGTATTTTGAGTTAGAACCGAATCTCCCAAAAGATGGATCAAAGACGGGGCATCATAGACCATAGAAGACACACTCCTTAAACATCTTTTATTCCTTTCCTAAATACGCCAATCAAATGCATTATAGCTACATGTATCTAGAAGGGCCTCTCAAGAAGTAGAGAAAAAGAAAGTGAAAGGGGGAGGGGAGTTGCTCCATACAGAAATTTAAATTTTGGCGTTTTTGAATACTCATTCTGGACATTTTTTCAATGGATAGCTTTGAGTTTCTTGTTGTAGATTGCTTATAATGAATGAATTTTATGTATTATCAAGTAAAGAAATTAAATGTTACGGTAAAGAAATGGAATTGCAAAAGTAACTTTAAAGACTTTTTTTCTATTTTCATGCGTAAGAAATATGAGGATTTACATTTTAAATTTATATTAAATTCTGGTCGATGTCTTCTTAAAACTAATGGAGAAAGATTTTTTATGAAAGTTGGCACAAATGAAGTACTCATGTTCTCTTACAAATGCTGTATAAGGGGTGTATCCACTGCGGTCTGGCATAAACTCCAGAAAATAGTTTTCTTTAGGCCGAGTACAAAGATCTTTACATGTGAATGCATAAGGGTGATCTAAAAAAGATCTTCCTTAGAAGTAAAATTGCTTTTAGTTTCATTCTGGGTCTTTTTTGACTTTGTCAATTAAGTACATTCGGTGCCACCTATAGAAAGTTATCCCTCTTTCTCAAGATGAAATGACAAGTTGATCAAGCGCCTCGGCAAGATCGAAAGTAGAAACATGACCTAACACCTGGGTCCGGCGCCATAAACTGAGAAAATACTTAATAATTTGAATTTATTCCATCATTAAAGCTTCAAACAAATTGCCATGCAGAATGGTTTAATTCTATTTATTGATAGAATAAAACTCAATAAAATCCAAATCCCAGTTATTTATTCATTGTTGAACAGAGGAATCGGAAATTATGACTTAAGTATTTTCTCAGTTTATGGCGCAGGACCCTGCATTAACTGATTGAAAACGTTTCGCCAAAAGTTACCCGTCTATTCTTCTTTGACAACTGGCATTCAGATATCTCACATGTGTCTGTATAATGTTTTCAGGTATCAATGTAGCAATTATTTTCCATAGGGCTACATGTTAATGAACTGAGAAGTTTCAATGAAAAAGAGGGGACAGGTTTGGTGTAGTGGTTAAGCGCTTGGCTTGCGGCGCCGACGATCTTGGTTCGATTCCCGGATTGCGCCACTATATTTAAGAGGTTGGTTACCTCCTGCGTTCATGTCGCGATATAACTGAAAAATTGTTGAAAGCGGCGTAAAACACCAATCAACCAACCAAGTCTATGAAAAAGAAGATCATTTGAAGTTTCCTTTACATTTCATTAAATAGAGAGCCCCCTCCCCCACTACAGTAACCCCCCCCCCCAAAAAAAAAAAAAAAAAACCAACAAAAAACAAAATACGAAAACAAAATCTATACCTTACCGTGGCTTTTCATTTTCAAAATTTGCCTTGTTTGAACTTACCCTCAGCCTGCAGAAAATGTGCTTGCTGAAAATACCTTGATCCTTGATATGAAAAATATTGACCCATTAAATAAATTTTAGTATTGCCACCTGTCAACAGAGAGACCATAAATAGCATTTCAATCAAAAAGATGAACTTGGCATTTATATCCACTCCGAAGCTTGGGATTTTGCATCCCGAGCAGGACTTAGGATAGCCCGAACGCATACATGACTCCAGTCAGGGGCAATTTGTACATTGATTCCTTCAGTCGCTCTGTTCGATATACTGATGTAGGTATGTTACACTGATTATGATTGGACTGGATGAATATCCATCGTAACCAATGACACGGAAGAATCCAACACAGCGTTTAGGTGTGTAGAGGAACACATGTAGCTTGATGTATATTAGATATATCCTTTAGAGAGATAAATGATCATGTAAAGAACTACAATGCAAAAATTATAATTATAATTACACTCCAAGCTATAAATGGAAGACGGAAAAGTGCTCAGGTGGGCGATAAAGTCCTATTTGTGTCTTGTTACCGTCTCATCTGAAAAACTGAACATCGCCGAGCACCTGGCGGGACATGAACCCGAAATTTTTCACACGCATGCTTTGGAGATTAAGTTACGTCCAAAATGAAAGATCTTGCATAATTGTAAACTTAGGGAATCCTGCTTGTATAATTTTTACATATATCGTACGGGCGCGTTTGAGTATCACTCTTTGACCTGCTGCCGAGTGCTTTCCCTTTGTGAGTTCGACAGAACTTTCCAGGCATATTTTATTAAATGCTCAGGCTGTAGGACCCAACACTATTCCAGAACCCAGGCATATCTCAAGACCCTGTCATATCTCAGAACCCAGGCATATCTCAAGACCCTGTCATATCTCAGGACCCAGCCATATCTCAGGACCCAGCCATCAGAATTATATCCGGCATCCCCAATTGATCTTGCAAGGTTTTTTCAGTAACTTTTTTGACAATCGGGTTGTCTATTATTTTACGTCACGCTCGTTTCCTGGGCAAGGCAGTTGATGTCCCAATGACATACATGATTGTGAAAGATTTTCTTTTGTTAATATACCGAAGTCTTATCGTCCTCTATAATGCAATATTTATATTTATTACTAATGTACGACTTTGTTTGACTCCATGGTTAACGTCTTTGGTCCGTCGAAGTTCTCCGATTTGTATTTCTATTAGATGAGGTATAATGTATGTATGTATGTATGTATGTGTGCGTGCGTGCGTGTGTGCATACGTAGGTATGTACTTACGTAAGTATGCATGTACAAACATATTTATGTATGAAATGTGTATTTTGCATATTCACGCATGCATTATACATTTTTGTGCAAAGGTTTCTCCATGTCTTAAAGTAATTATGAGTTTAAATAAATAAACGAAGACTACTGTCCGCACCACTCACTCTGGAAACTGGGAAATCTGGATTTTCAGTTATTCATCTCCAGAATAATTTCAAAAAGGCAAAACCATTCGATAGATCTTGTTTAGTCGTAACTTTTGGTGTATGCTATATGTTTGTATGAAGAAGCATTCATATTTTATAGAAAAAAAATCAGTTTTAGATAGGGCGATTTCCATGTTAAATTTTGACGTGACGTCGCCAAGTTTCCCCATAGACTCAATGTTAACCATCGGCGACGTCATGTCAAAATTAACATAGAAAACGCTTATCTAAAATGATTTTCCCCTATAAAATACGAATGCTTCTTCGTAGAAACATATAACATACACAAAAAGTTACGACTAAACAAGATCTGTCGATTGGTATTAATTTTGTAAAACTATTTTAAAGATAAATAAGTGAAAATCCAGATTTTTCGGTTTACAAAGTGAGTGGCGCGGACAGTAAATGCAATTGATATAATTATATCAAGCAGGTCACAAACAGGGGCCGCTAACATATACATGTACCTACAATAATATTGGTACAACGTTAACCAACAATGTATTGTGAATTTTTTGATTGCATCAATATCTGAGGCAATGTATTTTCTTTTATACAACACATTTCAAACATGTATACATCATCTTTTCAATATCATAAAGCACAATTCAGACCGAAAAATCTTTAAGCTTTCTATTAATAGATGTTAACATGGTACAACTGTTGAGCTGTCAAAAACAAACAAAGAACTAAATATAAAAATTCCAGTACCTGAAACCACAATTTGTCTACTTAATCGTGTACGATCATTAATTTTGTTTTGTATTTGAATAATGTGTAAAAATATGTTAATTAGTCCTGCCAATGTATATTTATTATATCCCCCACAAACAAAGTTTGGGGGTTATATAGGAATCACCCTGTCTGTCTGTCTGTCTGTCTGTCCGTCTTTTCATATCTTGTCCGGATCGTAGTTAACGCAGCAAAACTCCTTGTCCGGGTCATATGTTCTTATTGTCATGTTGGATCTGGATAATATTTCACTGAATTGTTGTCCATGATCCAACAATGTGTCATGACTTCGACCCGAGATCATATCTTCAAGGTCAAGGTCACAGTGTACACATAGCCAAAATATTTGTCTAGGCCATAACTTCTTACTGCCAAATTGGATTTAGATAATATATCACACATTTGTTTTCCATGACCTAAGGCTTTGTCATGACCTGACTCAATATCATATCTCCAAAGTAAAGGTCAAAGTGCATGCAAGGTCCAAATACTTGTCTTGGCCATAACTCCTATCTGCTATTTTGTATCTGGATAACAATTTCACACAATTGTTGTTCATAAGTGAGGGTGTGCAATGACCTCAGCCGAAGGTCATATCTTCAAGGTCAAGGTCACAGTGCACACGTAGCCGAAATCCTTGTGCGGGTCATAACTCCTTCCTTCTATGTAGGATCTGGATAATATTTAACACCTCTTATTTTCCATAATCCAAAGATGTGTATCACATGGTACGGAGCATGTTGTCCGTCTGTGTGTCTGCCCGTCTCTCTGTTTGTTTGTCCATGAAACTTGCCTGGACCATAACATCTTCCTTTTAATTTGGTGGGAAATGATATTTTACAAAATTGTTGTTCATGACCCAAGGGTCTGTCATGACCTTAAATCAAGGTCATATCTACAAGGTCAAGGTCACAGTGCATACATGGCCAGAATTTTTGTCCGAGTCGTCACTTCTTCTTTTTAATTTGGTGGGAGACAATATTTTACACCATTGTTGTCCATGACATAAGGGTGTGTCATGACCTTGAACCAAAGTGAAATCTACAAAGTCAAGATCACGGTGCACACATAGACCGAATTATTGTCTGGGCCATAACTACTTCCTGTTACGTTGCAGGGAGGTAATATTTAACACAATTGTTGCCCAAGACCCGAAGGTGTGTCATGACCTTGAACCAAGGTCATATCTACAAGGTTAAGATCACAGTACAAACTTGGCCAGAATTCTTGTCCCAGCCGTAATTTCTAGTCGCGTTGAAGATTATGTTTTACACAATTGTTGCCCTGGACCCAAGGATCTGTAATGACCTTGAACCAAGGTCATAT
The DNA here is from genome assembly GCA_035048485.1 of Pteria penguin. NCBI lineage: Eukaryota > Metazoa > Mollusca > Bivalvia > Pterioida > Pteriidae > Pteria > Pteria penguin. The sequence goes on along the minus strand of CM068580.1, from coordinate 55,131,262 downwards.
CTACAATGTCAAGGTCAGAGTGCACACAAACCAGACTGTTTTCATTGATTATACCTCAAAATGTACAAGTGGGACATCCATTACTCTTATACCTATGATGTATCTTGGGATGAATTATTGCATGATTCAACTTTGTTGCCGCGGAGGGTATTTGTCCCGTTAAGACAGCTCTAGATTGTATTATTATGTAGGTTTTTTAGCTTTTGGTTAAACAGCAAAACAGTTCAATACAATGTAATACAATGCAATGTAATGCGATACAGTGTAATACAATACAATGTAATGTAATGCGATACAGTGTAATACAATACAATATAATGCGATATACTATGGGGATGTTAATTTCATTCTTAAGAATTTCTAGACGATCCAATGATTGGCTGAGTTCACCATAACATGACCCATTACGGGATTTCGCCAGATCTTTATTCGCAATGGGACAAACAGAGGAGCGGAATAAAATATGGTTCTAATCAGACTGTAGAATACAATACAATGTAATGCGATATAGTATAATACAATACAACACAATACAATTTAATAGTTATACAATACAATGTAATGTGATAAATGTACAATACAATGTAATGCAATACAATGTAAAGCGATACAGTATAAAACAATACAATACTAGTAGTACAATATAAAACAATGTATAACAATATTTGCGTTCAATATGTATATGTTTAATGAAAAGAAAAAAAAACTTTCTTTTTCTTCCTCTCCAGAATATACCACTTTCATGTAGGTATTTTCATTTACCCGATGATTTTGCATGTTCAGCCCATTAACTTTTTCTTTTGTGAAGATTTCGACATTTTTGTATTTCTTATGAACCACGTTTGTAGCTTAGAAGTTTATAAGCCCTACCCCAATCGAATATCCGTCGTGTCTATTCGTGATCCAACCACTGAACCTTTTATATGTAAGATCTGATACCAATAAGAGGTCTTGTATGTCGAACAAATTTCCAAAAGTCTTTTTTTTTTCCCAAGACTAATAAATGTAGATTTTTATTTGGCTTGTCTAATTCAACCCGTCTTTCAATTGTAAAACAACTATCCAGTGGTCCGTAATTCCGGTCGTCTAAAGTACTAGGATATACCAGACACGACCTGAGAGCAATGGGGGTTTTAACCCCTAAGAAAAAAAACCATGGTTTTATAGCATATGTATTCGTTAGTCATTGTGTGTATTTTAACGAATTTACCCAATAAATACGAAAATATAGCATCAATGTATATGGTTTGTGTAATTGTAAATTTCTTACACACATCTCCTTGATATATATTTTTATCATATTTTTATGTTTTATAATATTCATTTATAATCCGTGGGTTCGAAATATCCGTTTTAGATCCATTTAAATTGTATTAAAGATTTTAAACTTCATTTTGCGTATATTAGGTACTTTTATTCATTTACGCATGCGCGTCGACCGTTACTACATGTAGTGATTTAAGCTTGGCTTTACTGGTCGGGACTTTTTATCGGACGGAACCTTTTATCGGACAATACGGTAATTCGGATATTTCAAACAATAACTGGCGAGATTTACATAAGGATTCAAAGGTGTGCATACCAAAATCTCATCAGAAGAGGAAGTAATTACTTCTGATCAAGGTGAAATCCACTTTCGTTCTGTACTTGAAATCATTTCTGGCCCATTTAATTATATATCTTATTTTTGGAAAATCATCATCATCATCATCTCTTAGTCTTTGACTTTATATGTAATAGAATATAGAACAGAATATAATAAAATTATTTCTCTATGTCAATATCTTCTGTTCTTTCATATATTCTGTACCTTGTATGGTACCTCCTGTATCAAATAGATCCGTTAAAGCGCACAAAACAAAATGACATGTTCGATAACATGTACTTGTCATAAACTGCATAGTCTGGTAGGCATAAACAGCAAGGCTATAATCAGTTTTAAAATCTACAAATCATAATGAAAATATAACCATAAGCAGATAAAAATAGATATCAGACCATATATACGTGGATAGATGCGCATTTAGACTACTGCGGATTGCACAGTGATGATCAATGCCGAAACTGCAGAAACCCGAGGTGTGGATATTTAAAGAGCAATCTAATTACCAATTGACCTAAACACACGGGTGTATTGTACATGAGGAAGATACTCCTTAATTCTAGAACAGAATAATTTGTAAATGTAACCTTTGCTTTCTTTGCATTATGCTCTAGAGAAATCGAAGAAAACGTGCAGATTTTTTGTGTTAATGAAGTATTCAAGGCCCCCTTAAGTGTTACTGTTTTTCTGCAAAATGATTCAGGGCGAGACAACCTGGTCGCAAGATTGTACACTCCTTTTTCAAACAAGAGAAAAAGTGTACATTATTTATTCGTGGGGTTTTTTTTCAAGCACTCGGTTTCTTGTGTATGAGGAAACTGTATGAGATATGATCAAAAAGTTAATGGTGCTGTACTTCTGAATATTGGGATTGAATATTGGGATTGAAAAATTTGTCATTGTTTTTTATATAATCTCAATGTACTTCTTTCTCTGTTTCCAATTCTGAATCCCTTCAAAATAGAATGCACTATTCTGGTCCCCTAAGTACTCATATACAGCGTCCATGACACTCTCATTGCTTCCAAAATCCCCTCCATGTACGTAAGATCTATTTTTGGGAGCAGGTAGAAGTCATATCGACCTAGATCTGGAGAATATGGAGAAGAGGAAGAACCTAGAAGCTGCCGTTATGGCAACTTGGAAAGTGCAACCTGGTATATTATCCTACAAGAGCAGAATGCCTCCGGTTAGTTTTCCTTTCCTCTTTCTCATAATCTTCTGATTGATTGATTTTATTGTTTTACGTCACTCCACGATTATTTCACGTATATGGTGACGGCATCTGTCTGATGCATTGCATACAAATTTAGACCTTTGCAACGGACCCACCCGAAGTGACACGGGACGTCGGTTTTTACTGTCTCATCCGAAAGACAGAACACCGGTGGGAGTCGAACCCGGGACCTCTCGATCAGGAGCCGAGCACCAGGCCACGCCGGCTTCACAATCTTCTGACGCAGCTTTTTAAACCCATTTGCATAATATACACAGTTTATCGTGCGGCCCTCATCAAGAAAACCAATTCCCTAATTATTCCCTAATTGTCGCAAAAGATAGAAGGCATTGCTCTCCCAGCTGAGGAAACTCTCTTGAATCTCTTAGGAGGGGCGGAGCCAGAGTGAATTCATTACATGCTTTGTATTTTAGATTCAGGATCAAACTGGTAAACTCAAGTTTCATCCTGAGTGACAGTTCGATACATGACATCCTCATAATCGTCCTCATATCGAGACAAAAGATGCAAAGAAATATTATACCATATTTCTTTGGATTTTAGTCAACATTCTATGGACCCTTCTAACCGAGACTTTAGACATGCCTAAGATGTCGGTTAAAATTGAATGAACAGCCCCATAATTTATGTTAACTTCTCTGACTATATCTCGGAGATGTCAGTACTATAGCTGTACTATAAGAAGGTGTCTCCTTCCCAAAGGTCCTCTTGAGTTTTCTTACGAGTCATCCCCTTCTTAATTGATTGATCGATTGATTGTTGTTTTACGTCACTCCACGATTATTTCACGTATGTGGTGACGGCATCTGCCTGATGCATTGCATACATATTTACACCTTTGCAACGGACCCACCGAAGCAGTAATGGATCTTTTATTTGCCACACCCATTGTGACACGGGACGTCGGTGTGCCCGTGGCGGGAATCCCACCCAGGACCTCTCGATCAGGAGCCAAGCACCTTACCCACAAGGCCACACCGGCTTCATCCCCTTCTTAAACGGATACTTAATCACTGTTCTAACTTCAGTTTTCTCCATTTGGTTGTTTGACTAACTCTTCAACTTTTAACGGCGAATTCCATATATAATCAAAAGTTTTAAAAGGATACTCCCTCTATCGAAAACGTTCAGTATAATTGAATAATGGTTTGATTGTGGTTTACACTTATTTATTGTATCAAAGCATATCGGGCCGAGAACTTTTTGACCACACCTCGTACTCAAATGAGCGATATAGGCCCGTTTATGTGACTTGTTTTTCTTCGCTTTCACACAGTACTAGATATATGTCCTCATTTCACCAGAATATGATTATGAAACTGCAGTATTGGTCCGCTTGGCCAGAAAGAGGGCAGGCTTGGTGTAGTGGTTAAGCTCTTGGCTTGCGGCGCCGACGATTCGGGTTCGATTCCCGGGTTGCGCCACTATGCTTAAGAGGTTGGTAACCTCCTGCTTCCATGTCGCGATATAATTGAAATATTGTTGAAAGCGACGTAAAACACCAATCAACCAACCATCCAACCAAATCTTCATTTCACCAGAATATGATTATGAAACTGCAGTATTGTTCCGCGATGCAATCATGATATATAGTCCCTACATTTACTAGATCTTATTGTGTGTACATACATGCATGCACAAGGAAAAAGAGGGGGGGGGGGGGGGGGTTACCTGGGATCAAATTTTTATTTCATATTCTTTATTTGTATCTAATAATCTTATCTGAGGTCAACATTTTGACAAGTATGCTGAGTAGATGGGATTATAGAAGATCGTGTATTCTCATTCACAATACTTTTATACATGTATTTGAAATGTCAACTGAATCTAGGAAAAAAACAATAACATATATAAATAAGTTAATAAATTAAAACAAAACCAAAGAGACATGAACCATGCTAGGTACCGAAATAACCATCAGCAGGTATCAAAATTACCAACATACAGGTACCAATGTAAAATACGAAAGTAACTGGTGTTACATGACTATTGCACTAACAAAAATAAATCACAGTTGACATTCACGGACCCCTGAAATCTACAGTTGAGACCAGGGTCCGGCGCCATAAACTGAGAATATACTTAAGTCAAAAATTTCATTTTAATTTATTCCATTATCAAACGTTCAAATCAATTTTAATGCAGAATGGTTTAACTCTATTTATTAGTGGAACAGAACTAAATAAAATCCAAATCCCATTTATTAATTCACTGATGAACAGAAAAATATGAATTTTTGACTTAAGTATATTCTCAGTTTATGGCGCTGGACCCAGGTGCCCGGAAAGAGTGAACGTCTCTTGTTTGGCTAGTGACACCCACCGTGAATGCCCTACATACAGACGAAACAATATAATTCAGCAATGTATATATACATAAATGTGAACAAACACTGCGTAGAAAGTGTCGCTGCCACATAACATCAGGGGAAAAAAAAAAGCTTAAGTCAAACCCTCTGCGGTGAACTTTTTTTCAAGTTTGAAGTTTACTCAGATTATGAGTTTTTTCAACCTTTTCATCTATCTATGCTTTATAAGTTTGCGGCAAAAAGGGGGATATTCGTCGTCCCCCTCTTCTCTAATTCTCATTCTAATAATCAATTAATTTTTCTCTCTCAGTTGAAGACCACCATCAGCATTATGGGCTTCTCTAAAACTGTCCTGTTCATGTTACTACTGCTAGGAGCTCCAGTGCAAGGTAAAACATTAATTTAGTATAACTAGTATTAATTCAATGTTTCCTTTCATATGACAGATCCTTATAATACATTTTCACGGACTTCATATAAAAAAGGAAAGAAAGAGTTTTCTTTCTATTGTACATTGAAATTTTATCTACATCACTTCTGGAATTATAATAAGTATGTTGTATAGATAGACATATATCTGCATGCATCATGTTTATGTACATGTATACCAGAAACTTCTGCCGATGATTTACTAATATCTTAAAATTTATTTCATCATTATCATGTTTTTGATTAATGGGAATAATGTTCAAACTATACTATTCATTAAGAATGCCCTTTTATTGATTGATTTATTAATTATATGTTACGTCACTCCCTCCATTATTTCACGTATATGGTGACGGCATCTGCCTGATGCATTGCATTGAAATTTATGTCTTTGTAATGGACCCATCCGAAGCAGTAAGGGATCTTTTATGTGCCCGCCTACTGTGACACGTGACCTTGATTTAAACTGTCTCATCTGGAAGACAAGACACCGGTGCACCAAATGCCGGAGTCGAACCTGAGAATTTTCGGTCACGAGTCGAGCACCTCCATTAAGCCAAACAGGTTTCTGCCGACTCATAAGTGCCATAAACCAAACGAAAGAAAATAATATCAAAATAAGCGATATTCAAATTGGTAGATCTAGGTATTCAGTTTATTAATTTTTTATGCGTTAGATTTCACAAATATTTATGATGAAATCTAGATCAAGGAAAATATATTTACTACGACTTATTTGATTGGTGCTTTCAATAATTTTATTATTCAAAGGATTTGATAAAGTATAAGAATTTGCATTTTTTCAAATATGTATTTATCTAGTGTATATAAATATTTCCCCCTTTATCTCTGTTGAAGCTGGACCAATCTGTACTGCTTTATGCACAACAGTTGTGGGGCTTGGACTTGTGGCTGCAACGCCAGCGGCCCTCTCAGCAGCCGGTTTCACTTCCGGAGGCGTCGCGGCTGGTTCACTCGCTGCTTCATGGATGAGTACGTTAGGTGGCACTGTTGCCTCTGGAAGTTTGTTCGCTACACTTCAGTCTGCGGGAGCAGCAGGAGTTGCCTGGTCAACAAACATTTTAACAGGAAGTTCTGCTTTAGCACCGTGTGCAGCTGTGTGTGCAGTGGCGCCATGATTCCTCTCATAATAAACAATCAAGGAGGAGGAGGAAGTAGGAAGAGGAGGAGGAGGAGGAGGAGAGAGGAAACATACATAAAGATATATCAATTTTATTTTGAGAATAAGAAACATTGACTATGTTCAATGAAAAATGAACATATGCCTTTATAATTTTCCTTCTAAAGGAAACAAATTACTTTTCATATATCATGCTTAAAGTTTAAAGTTATTTCTTTGATCATTGGTTCAAAAGGAGAATGTTTTACATTTCCTTCTAATTTCTTGTCTGAAATATCTACAATGCATTTACGTTGTCTCCTTAGGTAACCGACAGGGTTAGGTTTGATACGTAACTTTTTGCCTCCGGAAAAAATGGAGTTAAACCCTTAGGCCCTCAATGTTTTTACTTCTTATAATGTATCGAAAAGATTGTTCAGCTGAATGAATTTACCAATTTTTATGTGTTTTTAGAGAAAGAAAAATAAACAGCTTGCAGGAGACATACATGTATTTTGTCAGGGGACATGTATTATGCATATCTTCTCTTAAATATTTCCTGGATATGTTTGAATTAAATTCGACTCTTTTTTTTTTTTAATAATTTTCTTGTTTTCCTTATTTTATATCTGCATGTTACTCGAGCATTACAGCTCACATTTTAGTAAGGTAAATCGTTGTGTTCTACATTTACCTTATTAATTCAGAGAACACAGGAAATGCTACGCCATGATGGATTATTATGCGGTTAGTGGTTTTAGGCCGGATTTACCATGTTATGGTGATGTTCGTTCGTCCGCGGAGTTACCTTCCTAGGGATTAGAAATCAATATTCTGGAAAGTTTTCAATCGTGATTTGGGATAATAAAGTGAAACCTGCTGTTTAGTAGGAGGCTGTAGATGAGAAGACCACTTTTATAACCGTTATTGCCATTCCGGATTTTTTTATTTTGTCGTGCTATTAGATATGAAAGTGAACCTTGGTGTGTATGTTCAGTATGATGTCTTCAAGACAAAGTTCAACCTTTTTGTAATTGACCCGACTCCAGAGTTATTGCTCTTTGATGGAAATAAAAATTCGGAAAGTTTTTCGGCCATATCAGGAATCTTTGTTATATCATCTTATGTGGGGATTACCTCGCATGTAAGAAATCCATGCTGTGACTTGTATCTTTGGATGAAGATTGCCTCGCATTATTTGGAATCCATACACTGAAATATTGTATGATGTGATAATTGCTTCGGATGTCAAGAGTCTATATTTAATTACGACGTATTGTCTTACATGAAGGTTGCCTCATAATAGCAGGGATCGCATTGACTTTGTCATCGCATATCAGAAATCATTATATTATGACGTATTGCCTTACGTGAGGATTGCCTGACATATCACCATCAGGCGCCAATATAACGACGTATTTTCTCGTGTGAGGATTGCGTCCTATGAAATATTACAATCTATAAGGACGAAATTGAAATATTCATAATGATTATGAGTATCTTAATTTCATCCGTATAAGTTGTAATATTTCATAGGACAGTTGCCTCGCACAGAAGCACGGCAATGAAATATTGCGTTTGCTAAGATTGACTTGCATTTTCGGCAATCTATGCTCTGATGTATTTCCATATGTGAGTATTGCCTTGCTTATCAGGAATCTATGACCTATTGCCTAACGTGGGGATTTTATTTCAAGGCTGCCTCGCATATCAGGAATCCATGTTATTGCTTTGTGTGAGGACTGCTTTGCCTGTCAGGAGTCTATATTATGAAATATCGTCTTATATACGGATTGCTTCGCAATCAGGAATTACTGTACGTGTACATATATTAGCTCAATCAAATTTTGGCGCAAAATGCTCGAGAGAGGGGTCGGCAGTATTTTAGCGTAGTCATGAATTAGCGCATTTGTCATGTTCGATTAGCGCAATTTATCCATTAAATCAGTGCATTCAAAACAGTTTTTGGTAAAAAAAAAAAATAGTGCGTTTAAGTATCTTACTAACGAGGAATTGAAATATATGCCACACGTGCGATTATCGAATCGGCAGGTATGACACGTTTGCCATTGGACATAATTAACGAGTACATGTACCTGGAGTTGTTAAACCGTTAATTGGCTTGGATGACAAGCGTCGGGTCAATTACCTTACTCAAAGTATATGCAGTGAATCAAATACAACCTCATTTCATTCACGTTTATCCAATAACCTACCATACCATTGAAAGCAAAACACCTAGTTATAATGATAAGTAATAATTTATTTTTAAAGAAAGACATATAGAAAACAAAATGCCATTCTTACGTTTTACGGACGAAGCCATTGTTTTCATAAGTTGATATAAAATAAATTATTTGTATCGCTGACCGCTCTTTGCCTATAATTACGTAGTGTTTTATCTAAAGCGAAATAGCATGGCGCCGCGCCATGCCCTTTTTATGCTGCGCCATGCCCTTTTTCTGAGCGCCATGCCCTTATTTTCCCTATGTGATTATTTTATGAGACTAAAGAAGATCAATCTTTGTTCACGTAATACGAAACCCTCAAAAAGATCGTTATTTACAGGGCCAGTATATTACGAATATCGCTTCGGACATGCCCTCTTTAGAATTTGGTAACACTTTCCGTACATTACGTAATGGTCTAAGTCAGCTGTTTGACCCGCTAAATATCAGCCGTAACCTGTGTACTGCACTGTCTGCTACTTTTCAGGTGTTAATTGGGGCAATTTAATCAATGTTACCTTCTTATATTTAGATTACATCTTTACACGAACAGAGTTTGACATGGTTGTCTGAATGCCGAAATAGTAATTTTGCAGGTCAAATTCACATCTGTTACCAGTCAGATATTAAAGAAAATTAAAGGATGTTTGATCTTTAAAATCAATTATTCTAGGATTAAATGAAAAGAGACTGGTTTACATAGCAGGTCACGATCGCTACCCATTTTAAATGCTTTACTTAATATCATTTAACAAATTTTCTCAATCTGACACCAAATATTTGAAGATCTACTCTCCACATTTCCTCTGATAATTTTGAACATTGTTTAGTTATTCCGACGATGATGATATTTCAGAACATTTTTTTCATTTGATACAACAATATCATCATAAGTAGTTGCAACAAGAGAGGCAACAAACACACGAAGTGTATTCACACTATCAGACGTGTCGGTTTTTTACGATCAAACAGCTGAACAACATAACTGATTATAAAACATGACTTTTTGGTATTTCTAGAATCAAGAGCTAAGTCCTTGCTAGAATCAATAGAATATCTACGATCTGTAAGTCAATAAATGTGAATGAACATTAACCATTATAATTTATTACTATTACTTAAGTACTTTGAGCTAAGACAATCATTTGGGCCAGCAACTTATTTACAAAGATCGTGGTATAAGGCAGTCACAAAACTAAAGTAACTAATAACTTTAAGGGGACAGATACACTTTATATTTCCCATTATTAATGCTTCCAGCAATTTCCTCTAAGATTTTGAATTTGAATTATTCAAACGTCAGTCACACATCCTTCCTGTAGCACCGAGATCCAGGAGTTTATTTATGAAGGAAAATTGGGTGGATGTTGGAGGTTGAGAGAAATTTTTGTTTTGTTAGTAGCAAACTGTTTTCTTTATTTTCATCAAAATATTGGTCAGGTTAATTAAAAATTTATTTCAACCCAGAAATACAACTGCACATCAAGGACTTATAAACTTGTTTATGTCTTTGTGCACATGCATACTTCTAGATCCCACATAACATTTTGTTCAATAAGACATTCTTTTCAGCTAAAATAATGGCATGTCATTCAAATATTTAAGTTATGTAAAAAATAATGATACACTGTAAAGACTGTTCAAGGTACAATGACAAAACTTGCAGTATCTCATGTTGCCAGTAATAGACAGAAGGGGCAGTGCTGGTCTTGGAGAAGTTTGAATAAATTTTTATGAACATGAAACAGTATAAGTTTACAAACTGGGAATTTATGCAATACTCAAAAGCATATAATTATTGCAATAATGTAATTGTAACAGATATTAAGTAATTATAGCTCCTACAACTGTGAAAAGGAATTTATTCTGAAGAGAAGCTGGAATTAAGATTTTCAACCAAAGCAATGTTAAGGATTACAAATTACATCAAATTATCAATAACAATTGTCTTTTACATTTTCAAATATCATCTACGTAAATAAAACGAGGAAATAATGCAATATTAAACTAAATTTTTAAATATATTTGGTGACATTTGAAGTTGCTAAATTAAGTGCCCTTTTTACCAAATACCGCGTTAAAAAGTGCCCTTTTGATGGGGAAATTTGTGTGCCCTTTTGGAATCCTAGATTTAACACTAATTACGTAATAGACGGTACTGTAGAAGCGATATGCTTAGCGGGGGTATTAATTCCTAAACTTCAAACCACGTTTCTTTTTAATTCTTGCGTTGGTTTTGTGATAATCATATCGACAGTATCCGGTAATACAAACATCTTTAATCGATCGTTACTTGTGTCCTCTTTATGCTTTATCAAAATAAATGATGAATTTGTTCCTGATATTTATTTGATAGACATAACTATAGAGTTGAAACGGAAGTGCCCATTGAATTCTATCGCTCTTTGCATATAATTACGTAATAGATGGTATTGTAGAAGCGATATGCTTAGCGGGGGGATTAATTCCTAAACTTCAAACCACGTTTTTTTTTTTTAATTCTTGCGTTGGTTTTGTGATAATGATATCGACAGTGTCCGGTAATGCAAACATCTTTAATCGATCGTTACTTGTGTCCTCTTTATGCCTTATCAAAATAAATGATGAATTTGTTCCTGATATTTATTTGATAGACATAACTATAGAGTTGAAACGGAAGTGCCCATTGAATTCTATCGATCTCATGTACTTTATATTAGCGTAGTCATGAATTAGCGCCCTTTGAACAGCGCCAATTGCGCTAAAATATGAATCCCGCTAAAATAAGTACACGTACAGGAGTATAACGACGCATTTTAATATGTGGATTGCTTGGCATAACAACATGGCCAATTTTGGTGCTAAATTTGGATTTTTACTAGTAAATATGTGGCCAAATGGGGGGGGGGGGGCTCCCGGGTCCCCCTCTAAATCCGCCACTGTATATTATGTAATATCTTATATGAGGGTTGCCTTGGATGTCAGGAATACGCGTTAAGAAGTATCGTTTTATGTGAAGGTTGTCTTGGATATCACTTAGGAATAAATATCTAGACGCATTTCCTATGTCAGGTGCACGCATAGCAGACACAAATATTTGGACTTAATTCCTTATGTGAAAGTTGTCTCTTAAATCAGGAATAAATATTATGACTTAAAAAAAAAGGGGTGGGGGGGGGGTGGTGTTCGGAACTTTTTACTAATTTATTTACTCTCTTATTTCGTTCATCTATGGGTTTCACACATGTCCTCATACGACCCAATTGAGAGCATAATGCATTGGAAAGGGGGTGGGGCGTTTTGCTCCACTACATGTACATGTACCTGGATGCGTTTATAAGTCATAGCTCAACTTTTATTCATCTTATATGCTAGTAAAACCCAGAGTTCAACTAGATGTGCTTGTGAGACAATGAGTCCCCTGCTGTCACCAAATGTCTTTGCTTTCAAATACCGAAAGACATTTAGTGTCAAGATAGATGGCCATGTAAATTGGGCACAATATTTTAGGTTCCAAACAGACACTAATATAGCGAAGCACGATGATATATGTGTATCCCTCACCCAGTCTACGATACAGGAAGATAAAAGTGAAGACAGAATCCGGAAACCATAATCGAACTGAGGGGCATATACATTTATGAAAACGAGAAACCAACATAATTTAGTGTATACAAGGACATTTTAATGGAGATAATATCAGGTGCCTGGAATGAGTTAGCATCTCCTGCTTGCCAAAACACCCATCCTAAAAATTTTTTAGACTCACTGGAAGTCGTTTCCAAAAGTTTTAGCCCGAAAATATCACTGAACAGCTCGGGCAACGACGAGACGAATATTTGACTTTTTTGTATTTATCAAAGAATTTCCTCCGACACGAAATGTCATTCATAACCGTAGTCCTTATTGAGAATATTGAGAAGTTTTTTTGAAAACTCCTAAGTATAAGTGTCAGCTGTGATACAGATACGTCATAGCTAGCCGATAATGGAATATCGAATGGCTGAAAATATCTGGAAAACGGACAGTAGGATGGACAGACGGAAGGTCAGACGGAGTGCAAGCTATAAGTCCCCTTCGGCATATAAGGAAATTTATGAGAAAAGTCGTCTGTATATCTACTTCCTTTTACAATGTGTACATGTATAAAGATATCAACACTAAATGCTACCTTACACAAAGACCAATTCGAAGAGACGAAATGGCGTCCTTGCGAACTTTGTAAAGTTATCCATTAGAACAAGTTTTCGAAAAAAAATTAAACTCGTTATAACTCTCTCAGAAATGGTGGTATGACTTAAAAGACCCCTAGAAACAATTCACAAGGGTGTGTCACTGTACCGATAAGTGTGTCCATGTGTAAGGGGATCTCCTTACGTACTTGATCACTTTATGTTTTTATATAATTGGAATAAGTTTGTACCTTAACAGACAAACGATATCATATAAAGTTTGATTAACCCCAAAGTCCAAAAACGATGTTACGATAGGACAACTGGTTTGAAACTCGAACGACATTGATGTGTAACTCATTGATACTTACCTGTATACCAAATATCAGATTGATACTTGGGTGCGAAAACTTAAAGTGGACAGATAGACAGACGGACAGACAGACCGAGGCAGGCAAACATATAGACAGGCAGACAAACAGGGGCAGACAGACAGACAGACGGGAAGGGAGACAGACGGGAAGACAGACAGACAGACAGGCAGAGAGACAGATGGAAGGAACCGGTAAGGAACTTATAAGTTTGAATTCGTATTTTGTACTTTGTTACGTTGCATTATTTAGACAGTGGATTTATAAGTAGATGGGGAAGTATAATTACGCAATAACCAAGCACATAATATTCGAAGAAAAATGCATTCTCCGAATTGTGTATACCCGTAATAAAACACATTTCACATTCACATTCACATTCATTACCCTATGCTGGGGGAGGGGTATCGAGGACTGCATAGCATTGTGACAGTACCGAGGGCTTAATCTAAGTGATAACATTGGCTGTGTATATAATTTGAAAAATAACCATTTGATTTACTTGTCTTAAATCAAATAAAAAAGAGCAGTATAAACCATTACAAGGTTATTTCAAACTATTTTAAACAGGGAACAAAATATTGTTCACGGATAGAATCAGACAGACGTTAGTTCCACCATTAGAGCTAAAAGTCGGATTGTCAAATAGCTGTAGATCTAATCAAATTTTTGCAGTTCAAAAATTTTGGTATGACCCGTATACACCGATCCACTTTCGTCGAATGTTAAGCATTTTAGAGCAAAATACGACTATGATGACGTCACGCAAGGTTGGACAAGTCGGACGTTTGACTATGACGTCATAAGTAAAACAATCAAAAGTTCGCCAAACATCGCTTTCTATGCTGAAAAGTGGATCGGTGTATAAGGGCTCTGCGGCCTACCACACTGACAATGACGTACCCGTCTTACAGTAATTAGCCACAGGCAGTGGCGTAGCTAGGCTAAATGCATGCTTTAAATTTAGAGGCGACATGTGCATGCGAGCGCAGTAGGTGCGAGCCTGTTTAGATGGGTCCGGGGGCATCCTTCCCGAAAAAAATTTGAAATTTAGAGGACTCTAGAAGCTATTTCCTGGCTTTTAGAGCCTGAAATATAGGAATAAAACGATCCATGAAATTATGCTTTATTTTGTAAAAATACGAACATTTAATCTTCAACATTTTCAGTAATTATCAGGATTGAGTGTTAAACCATTTCACAAGGACACTTTGATAACATATTTCTTCAGTTCTACAGTACGAAACCTTTGATGAATGAATGTATGTGGAAGTCTTTATCACACAGCTGAATCCAAAATATTCGCGACCCTCATTAATGAAGCAACATTATTATCATAAATTCAGTTTTATAGCGAAATTAACACTAGAGAAGATGTTAGAATGAGATAAAAGTATACCTTAGTAGCTGCTGTAATTTTGAGAAAGATGAGAACTCGTGCATAATGTGAAATAATAGACTAGTGTCACTTAAACAACAAACGGTGGTCTTTCGCATTCACAAAGTTATCAACGACCCGCGCAACATCCTCTTCCTTCCCAAAAATGTGCAACATGGAAAGTGAGGATATCATTAATCCGTGTGTTCTTTTTTTGGTGAAAATTATGTGTATACTTGAGCATTCACGCATAAGGTAGCTACAAACTGTACGCCACTGACAAAAGAGGGAGAAGAAAGAATAATGGAAAAATCGGACAGAGCTCACTTATCCTAATGAGTTCATATTCTCCACTGTGCTACAAAGAACATTCTCTTATCTCTATTTTCTCATTACAATGCGACATGTCTATCTGTCTATTTCATAAAAATATTGATGAGTCTATTGTAATATTGTAAACATTCAAGAAATCTGTCACTATGTTGACTATTCTCCTTACCATTTTAACTTATTGTGATCTCATTTTTTTAATCTATGCTCCTTTGGCGAAGTACACGCTGAACAGTAAGTAATTTCAGAAGGAAACGTAATCGAAAATTCTGGAATCTCTCTCTCTCTCCCCGAGATTCTTATACTCGCAACTCCAAAAAGGAGTCGGAACCCCCTCTGTATCCGCCAGTGGTCTGGCCTTATGCGAGGATTGCTTTGTATATCAGCAATCCATAGTATGGCGTATTCTATTATGTGAGGATTGCTTTGCAAATCAAGAATCAATAATTGCGTCGCATACAATTGCACTCCGTACTGACTAGCGCAGAAAAAAAACGTTACTTACCACCCTGCATCTGATTGGATAAAATTAAAATATAATGTAATTCCTATTACAACAAATAGCTTCGTGACATATTTTATTGTTTTACGGCCTCTCTATATACTGTTTGCTTGCAGATGTTTATAAGCCTGTCTGATTTTGATAAAAATGGAAACTGATGCCATATCATGTATCAAAATATCAGTCTCGTTTTACAGAAATTGAATACGACAAGGCAGTAAGTCAGAGAAAATATGTACGGACAAAACCTCAAGAAGAATTAATCTGAATTACTTCACAATTTTCCAAAAACTGCACAAAGTCCAAAATTGCTTGTATGTCTACGCAACGTAGTGCAAATGCATCCTTCAGTGTCCATGCAGGCTGATCTATCATTGAATTTATACAGAAATACCGCATAAAGTCACATTGAAACAATTTGCAAAACCATGTCCGTAAATTGAAAATGAAAGTAGACTCTAATCTTGCAAGTTGGTTAAATATCAATGCGTATTACTTTATCTAGATTACTCTGCCTATCTCAACTGATTATGCTGTATGAATCTGTTATCTTGGCAAAGTTCACGTAACGTACTCTGCACTAGGGTGTATTTTATTCGGCGGCATTGGTAAGTATATATATATATATATATATATAGCGAGAGAGAGAGAGAGAGAGATAGATATTGTTACTACACCGATTTGTATTCAAAACTCATGCTTTTTGAGAAGAAAAAGAACATAAAATACCAAACAAACAAAACAAATTAAATCAATCAAACAAACAAAAATCCTAATAAAATAGTAAAATTAAAAACTTTCATATCATAAATTTAAGATATGATATGTATTTTGTAAGAGATATTACCATACATAATGGTATTCTTTGTTTGAACAATGAAGTAGGGGTCATTTTTTAACACAGTATGTCCCTAATCGCGACTGATAAAAATCAATTTAATTGATTTCTAAGCCGGCGTGGTATCGCGTCGGACTCCTGATCGGGAGGCCGGGGTTCGAGTCCCGCTCTGGTCATGCTGGTGTCATGTCTTTTGGATGAGACAGTAAAAACCGAGACCCCGTGTCGTGGTATGATTGGCACGTTAAAGATCCCTCACTGCTTCGGGTGGGTCCGTTGCAAAGGTCAAAATCTGTATGTCCCGCATCAGGCAGATGCCGTCACCATATACGTGAAAATATTCGTGGTGTGACGTAAAACAAAAATCAATCAATTAATTGATTTCCTCATTTCATGTCTAGCTTAAATTGATTTTACATGAGGATATAGTTCTCAAGATTTTAAAAATTTGTAAAAATAAGATTTAAAAGATTTGAAAATAAGTGTTCACCAAGTTGTGACTTTAAACCTGGGTTAAAGTTTTAAAATCTTGTGTCTGGAGTTCCATCAGGTGTCTCGACAATTTGTTACCAAGACATCTCGCAACAAGGTAACTTGTCACCAAAAACATTTCGTCACCACTCGTTATCTGGTAAACAAACCGCAGTCACCAGGTACCGATTTCAAATATCAGCGTTCGACCTCTTGACTTCTCGACCTCTGTTGGATGAGAACGAAAAATCCGAAGAACTGTACCACGGTACAAAAGATGAATGTAATGTTCAAAATTTTACCGTAGTCCGTCTGTCCATCTGTCTCAATTTTGTTTTCATAATCATGTTTGTTTTATATGAATAAGTCAATAATGTGGCTCTGTAAACCTCATGCTATATATGCATAAGTACTTTTGGCTCTGTAAACCTTATATCATAATAATTATTACTGTTTTGCATCTAACTACTTTCATGTTGATACACTATAGTCTACTTATTTTTCCTTCTTTCAGTCCTTGACTTTCTTTTTATTTATTTTCATTTCTCTGGTTTTCCTATATTATATCTTTCTGTAAATTGCATATGGTCTAACTTTGATAATTTGTAATTTATCGGTCATCATTGTATGAAATATTGACGTTTATAAGGAGAGAGCTTTATATAAGTTTTACTTGTTGCTCAATCCTGATTTATAGAAGTAATTATATCACCTGTATTTGCAATTTATTTTGAATAAATACTGTTTAAGTTAACCAAAGTTAGAACTATCATCGTTTACATATGGACATATAGAAGGGACAGGCGGGAAAAAAATCTCATGCGCACGACTTACTAAAACAGAGATTTCTGAAAAAGCAAGAAAACCCATAGCAATTATGTGAGAGACACTTGTATTGGCTGATTAAGTCGTGCGCACGACATAACTTTCTCGTGTGCACGACTTACTAAGTTGTGCACACGACATAATTATCCCGTGCACACGACTTTTTATCTCGTGCGGACGACTTACTAAGTCGTGCGCACGAAATAAATTAGTTTTCTCTACATGTCCCTTCCATTCTTCCGTATTTACAAGTACATGTACCTTCTGTCATATGTAATATGGATAATTTTTTATCCATATTACATATGACACCTGCACTAAAGTAATAACTACGATAGATTACATGAACACAAAACCAAAGTCATAACTACCATAGTTTGCATGAACTCAGATGCAATGTTTAAGTCATAAAGCACAAAATGTGTCCATCGACCACCTCGGGCAAGGAAGTGGAATATATGCTACTGTAATTATATCTCTTAAATAATTCTAAATTCTCAGATTACTTTTAAACTTCTTACTCGGGGTTATAGATATCATAAACTTCGAAAAACTTTTGGTTAATTCTCTAGATCTTATTCAGACATTTTATCTAAATTCGGAAATGTGACTTTTCAACAATATGTATCCAGCGGAATTTCCCATCCCAATTTCTACGGAGATCTAGTGTACAAACTAAGAGGGTCAAAGGTTCCGATAATTTCATATCGGCGGGTTCTAAAATTATTAAACGCCCTCGACATCGACAGTATGAGCCCGAGATCATCGCTAAGATCATAGGTCTTGTATTGGGTCCTTCTACAACCCAATGCAGACTTTTACTTGAGCGTTGCACGCTGACTAACAGGGCGGTGGGGACTCTATGACTGGCCTTGTCCAAACCTTTTCAGAGGAGACAAGGTCCTGATCCTCGTCCCCCTGACTGTTAAATAGTTTATTGGTCAAAAGCAATACATCTTATAGACATTACAATACATGTAATAATACAACTTAAATTCTATAATACATGGTTAATCATACATAGACAAACATAAATAATTCTAAACAGCGTCTTAATCATACATGCATAAATAATTCTATACTATTTGTTTTCGTATATTAAAAGCATACTTGATATATTACCAAGCGAACAGAGTTCTTTTACATTTTGCCTTGAAAGTAATTGTATTAGTTTATAGACAGAGGTTCTTATAGAATAATATCTTTTTTATATATTTTTGCCTTAAATCAATATAAAAAGGAAATTTCAATACAAAGTGGAACTTGTCTTCTATATCTACTTTACACAGCGGACACAATCGTCAATCTAGAGGAACTTTCTTGTATCGGCCTGTCTCTATAATAAGACTATGGGAGGAAACCCTTAATTTACAAATAAGTTTTTTGTATAATGGTGGAATTCGTTTGAGAAGATAACTCTGTAATGTAAAGTTATTTATCATAAATTTTTAAATTATTATTACATTTCGGCGAATCGCTATTAACATCAGCTTTTTTGGACTGCTTGTATATATCAATCAAACGTTGTTTGACTATGCCTGATATATATTCTGGCCCTTCAACATATTGGTTCAACCATAAATCCATTAAGCCAATGCTTCACAATACATTTTTCACATCATTTGTAGAATTACCGTTTGTTATACATTCATCAAACATAAACTCATAACATGCTTTCAAATTGCAATTATTTGTCTTTAGTAGTTTTAACCAGTATTTCAGGATACGAATTTTACGAATACATATCAACGGTAATCTACCCAGTTCACAGTAAATAACATAACTTGGGGTCGATCTCCCCCCCCCCCCCCCAACCCCACCCCCGCATTTTCTTACAAAAACCGGTTTGTACTTTTTCCATGTCTTGTCCGGGTTATTACTTCTTCCCCTGTGCATGGATTTCAATAATATTTCACAGAATTGTTACTTAGGACCCAAGGGTGTGACATGACCTTGACCCAAGGTCATAGGTCAAAGGTCAAAGTCACAACATGCAAAGTGAGTAAAACCTTGTGTGGGCCATAACTTCTTCCCCTGTGCATGGATTTCAATAATATTTCACAGAATTGTTACTTATGACCCAAGGGTGTGTCATGATCTTAACCCAAGGTCATAGGTCAAAGGTCAAGGTCACAACATACAAAGTGAGTAAAACCTTGTTACTATGATAAGATGCTATGGAGATGCTATGTATCGCAGTAACTTAAGTAAACCTCTGTTGTTTTTCACGAAACTTATACAGAATTCTTAAATAGTGTAGAGGAAGCCACTTTTCAGTTTTGTTGTTACAGAGTTATGGGACTTGGATCCCTCTGTTTGGATTTCAATATTTCATAAAAGTATTACCAAAGAGACCCATCTTTGGGGGTAATAAAACCATACGTTCACATTGATCCCGTCCAAAGTAAATGACGGGCGTATTAAGCCACATTTAGCGGTGCTCTTGTTTACACTGAAGTGCTAATTGTTTCTGAGTTGCGAAAAATTGACCGTTGTAATTAAATAAGTATAGTATAGTATAGTTTATTAATCAAAAGCATAACAGCTTATAGATCAGTATGTACAATAAATAGACATATTACAGCAAGGTCATATCACATATGAGAATAACATATTAATACAATAGAATACAATTACAATAACGATGACAATAAAATACTAAAAACAATAATTATACAGTTGTAATGATCCAATTACATAGATTTTCGTACAAAAAAAATCGTTTTTTAAGAAATTTCCCCAGGTTACATAGATCTTTAGTGTTAGCTGAAACAGGTAAGTAAAAGGCCAAGATAACAAAACTTGTCAACTATTTCAATTTTCTCATTCATATAAAGCCAATCTTCTTCAGTCTTTATATTACCACCATTCCTGAATATAATAATATTTGTTTTATTAACATTTACTTCTAAAGACCATTTATCTGTATACATTTCTAGTGCATTCAATAGTACCTGAAATACCGATTGTGCCAATAATACAATATCATCCGCGTATATTGATAAAAAGATAGATAACTCGTGCAGCTCAATGTGAGGCATACTGTTACTTATAAATTTAATTCAAAATCATTAACAAACAAGGAGTACAAAAGTGGCGAAGTTATCTCCCCTTGTTTCACTCCAAGGTTGTTCTCAAAGAACTCTGAAATCTTACCATTCAGTAATACACTAGATTTTACATTCTGGTACAATGACTTCATAATTTTGAGAGACTTGTCTCTAATTCCTAACGTTGATATCTTATGCCACATCTTTACTCGTCTGACCGAGTCAAATGCACGTTTAAAATCCACGAAACAAGAATGTAGCGTTTTTCTCTTTATCAGATATTTGTTCACCATAGTACTTAAGGCAAAGATAGCATTAATAGTACTATGTGAGTGTCTAAACCCAAATTGGGCATCTGTTAATAAACCATTATCATCCGCCCATGACATTAGTGGTTTGCTGATAATTGAGATAAATAGTTTGTCCATACAGCTTATCGAACAGATTCCTCTATAATTACCAGTAACAGTAGTGTTAGTCGACTGTTAGTCGGGACTCCTATTGATCAAGGATCTGAGTTAGCTTACAGATGGGCAGAGCACGGTTTACTTATGTTGATGTCGCCTTACATATTTTTGATTGCAACATATTATTCTATAAATTTTTCGTGTGTAATAAATTTCTATGACCTCTTTTCTTGAGAAACCTGTTGATCCTTGTTCTCTATATGGAGGATTATGTATAATTTTTTAAATGTGTGTCCTTTGATTGTGCTACTTTTGCGGTCAGTGGGAAGGTGGGTGCCAGTAAACCGGTTAACCACACCAATTAAGTGACGTTTGTTACTTCAACTGACCGTCCTAAGTCGGTGTCGTAACCGCAGCACAATCGAATATTTTTGTATGTTCCGTGTATATTCTACCATTATCATTTTTTGTGTGCAGGTCCTTGGTGATTTGTGTCATACAGCTTAGTCAGATGTCTTTTGTTTTCTCTTTTATAATAAATCATGTTTTTCTTTCTTTGTTGTAGACCACGAACTGCATGATGGGATTTGCTAAATCTGTCCTGATCACATTATTACTGTTTGGGGCCCCAGTGCAAGGTACAGAACATTAATCAAATCAGATTAATGTTAATTTAGTCTAACTAGTCTTGTGTTAATTCAAATTTTCCTGTCATATGACAGATCATTATGACATGAATTACTCGGATTGCAAATAAAACAAGAGGACCAACTGGGCCTTTATCGATAACCTGAGTACCTAGATGATCAGTCATGCAGGAAGGAAGAAGTCATTTATTTTTGTATTACTGTGACTAAGTCAACACAAATGTTGAAAATATGTCAAATTTTATTTCAGACCAGAAACAAAAGCAACTACACTTTTCTGCACATCCATTCAGATGATTTTGATATTAAGCATTTGCTTTGCCTCTGCAAGATGTAATTCAGGGCAACAAGTTAGTCATTTTCTTTAAGTGGTGCCTTTTGTTGACTGATTTCAAGTCTGGGTCATGAACAACAATTATATCAAATATTGTCCAGATCCAACTTAAAATGGCCTAATTTCATATGTTGGGTGTTGTGAAACATCTAAAAACTAGATGTGTAAAGAAATGAAAAAAAAATTGACCACAGCTGGATTTGAACGGCTACTCTCCATATTTTAATTACCAAGTGGTATATATACTATTGTGAGACCTATTTTTTAGCCATGGTGGCACCACCTGTTGACCAATTTGGATGAAATGTACAAAATTGATAGTACTTCATGTATACCATGTTTCATCAAAATCTTTCATGTGGTATAACAGCATAAGTTAAAAATGTGAAGAATTGTCCCTATACACCCTCATTTGGAAGTCTTAAAAAATTCATAGAAAATCAAAAAATTGAGATATTGACAAGATTCTTTCAAAATTACATTCCTTACCATAATTATGATCAAAATAGTCCATAAGAAATCATCATTATCAATTACCAGGTAACTAGGAAATATGACACTTTTCTGCATTGAAATCAGCAAGTCCAAAAAAATGTTGAAAAACTTCTAAAATTTGGATTGGAAGGTAACTAAAATGACAATACTTCTTCACTCTTCCCTCTAGATAATTTCTATGCATTCTGTATGTCTCTTTATATAACCAGTATGAAGATGAAGACTGTTAAAAGAGGGTACTCTTTTAGGACCTATTTTTGACTGTTGTGGCGCCACCTGTAAAGAGGTCTGGGTGAAAATGACAAAATTTGAAGGAAGTCATAAGTGATTTATTTCTACAAAGTTTTATTTAAATCCTTTCAACAGATTTGAATAAAAAGTTGAAAATGTGAAAAATGGCCAACCCCCCCCCCCCCTTTTTTTTGTTTGAAGTCTTAAAAAATTCATAAAACATCCAAAAATTGAGATATTGACAAAATACTTTCACAATAATATTCCTAACTATAATTACCAGTATAATCGAAATAGTCCATAAGAAATCATCATTATCAATTAATTAAAAAGCATGATGCTTTTCTGCATTGAAATTAATAAGTCTAAAAAATGTTGCAAACACTTCAAAAATTTGATTTCGGAACAGAACCAAAAATAACAACACTTCTTTACACATTCCTGTAGATCATTCCTATGCATGCAGTTTGTCTCTGTATGCACCCGATCTGAAGAAGAAGTTTGTCAAAGGAGGATACCCTCTGTAACCTATGCCTGTGGTGGCGCCACCTGTTTATACATGGGGAAAAACAACAACACTTGTAGCGGACCATGAGTACTTTATTCCTATTAAGTTTCATAGAAATCTGTTCAGCGGTTCTTGAGAAGAAGTCAAAATGTGAAAAGTTTACGACGGATGGACAGACGATGGACGGCGCGCTATGACAAGGACAGGACAAGAATATGAAGCAATACACTAGGCTGGTGCTGCCACCACATAGGTGCAATAATCTTTGAGTGGCATAAAACAATAACAAAACGAGCGAAAAGAATGTCAAACTTGACAACATATAATGGTGGCACATACAGGTTATAGGTATCTTGATGCTTCATGTTCTTGATAAGTTGGATTTTATAGATATGCTCGAGAGTTTCAATATCAAGGAAATTATTGGCTATGACTTATGTGAATTATATGTAAAGATAAATATATACTTTGTATTTGTAAACTGTATTAATTTGTTTGAAGCTGGGCCAATCTGTACAGCTGTGTGCACAACAGTTGTGGGGCTTGGACTTGTGACTGCAACGCCAGCGGCCCTCTCAGCAGCCGGTTTCACTTCCGGAGGTATCGCGGCTGGTTCATTCGCTGCATCATGGATGAGTACATATGGTGGCTATGTGGCTGCCGGAAGTTTGTTCTCTACACTTCAGTCTGCAGGGGCAGCAGGAGTTGCCTGGACAACAAGCTTTTTCACCGGAAGTTCTGCTTTAGGACCGTGTGCAGCTGTATGTGCATTGGTACCATGATTACCCTGGCAAAAAAATCAAGGAGAAGGAGGAGGAGGAGGAGGAGGAGAGAGAGAGAGAGAGAGAGCTAACATATAAAATATATCAATTAACTCTGACCGAATAAGAAACATTGACTATTGACTATGTTCAATGAAAAATGAACACATGCCTTCATAATTTTCCCTCTAAAGGAAACAAATTAGTTTTATATTTCATGCTGAAAGTTTATAGTACTTTGATCATCTGTATGCCTCTCTGTCATCTGTATGTCTGTCTCACATCCTCTTTACTTATGATGTATTTATAGATGAAGACAGCTTGGCCGAAAAGGAGAATATTTTACACCTTCAAATTCCTTGTCTGTAATATTTGCCATAATATTTATCTTGTTTCCTTAGGTAATCGACAAGGTTAGGTTTGATAAATAACTTTTGCCTCAACAAAAATGAAGTTAAACTCTTAGGCTCTTAATGTTTTCTTTTGTTTTTTGTTTTGGGAGGGTTTTGCCTCTTATGATGTATGGAAAAGATTGAATCTACCATTTTTGGGATATTTAGAGACCAAAAAAAAAAAAAAAATAAATAAATAAATAAATAAATAAGTAAAAGATTGCTTTATGACGCTATATGAATTTACCATTTTGAGAGGTTTTTTTTATAGACGGACAAAACAAATAAATAAATGAATAATTTAAAATACTTTGCAAGAGACATAAGTTACTAGGGGACATGTTTTATACTTTTCTATTCTTGAATATTTGAATATTTTCTGCATTTGCTTGAATTAAAATCGACTTAAAGTTTTATTCATGTTTTCTTTATTTTATGTCTGCATGGTAATCAAGGATTATAGCTCACATTTAGTAAGGTAAATCTCGGAACGTTATTCATTGTATTCTACATTTTACCCTATTAAAATTAAAAAAACACAGCAAATGTTTTGCCATGATGGATTTTTATACTATTTGTTGCTGCAAACAGGATGTATTATGTTATGTCAACTTTTAGTGCTGTACGTTCGTGCGAGCTCATGGTAATCTGAAAAGTTTTCGGTTGTGCATTGAGATAATAAAGTTAACCTTGGTGCGAAGGTTAATATGAAAACCTACATATGAAGTTCAGATTTCTGGGTGATTGATTCTTTCTAACAAGAGTTATTTCCCTTCGGTGAAAATCAGTATTTCAGAAAGTTTTCGTTTGTGCTGTGAAATACAGAAGTGAAATTTGGTGTGTTTGTTATGTATGATGTCCTGCATATGATGTTTAACTTTTTTTTTTTTAAATTGACACACTTTGACAAGAGGTATCTCCCTTTAACGAAAAGGACCATCTCGAAAAGGTTTCGGTTGTACGTTTGGATAATTAACACAGACTTGTGTTTAGTTGGTATGGGGTCTTGTATAGAAAGTTTAACCTTATTGCATTTTGATGAAAACCAGTTCATCATTTGACGGCGATGTCCGTTCGTCCTTATGTCTGCAGCACTTTGTGCGGCTCATATTTTCTACATGCCTCATTAAATAAACTTCTTACATTGTAAAATTGATTCTTATAGAAAAGCAGCATATCATGATCTTTAACCTAGGTCATAACTAGAAGGTATATGTTAACTTTGGACTTCGGGGATATTTGGGTCCGACCCCTTAATTCTATATCTCTGATCCAAGATAGTTTATACTTGGTATGGAAAGGATGTGTGCCACGGACTTGAGCAAATATCATATTTCACAGGTCATATTTACAAAAGATCTGCTTGAATTTTCAGTATTTCAAAGTTAGACGATGGTAATAGCTTCAAGGTCACGGTTGATTCTGGTGAAATGTTTTGAATTGTATTCTATCTAATTCTATATGTCTGACCCCAGAAAGTTTATAATTCGTATACAATCTCTGATGAAGCAAAGGTGATAGATCCAAGGTCAATGTGAACTTTTGTGATTTTTGAGTGGGAAAGGGGGGGGGGGGGGGGGGGCGGACCCATAAATTCTATATGCCTGATCCTAGACAGTATATACTCGGTACAAATATTTTTAGGAAATTCTGTGTGTTATAAGCTTAAAAAGGGGGCCAAGGCTCCAAGGTCATTTGTAACTGTTGACTTTGATGATTTTCTTTGTTCTGTTTTACGGCTCACCATTTTAAGTTCGGAACTTTTTGTCCACCAATAAATTCTATATGTCACATACCGGACAGATTTTTATTATTAAAGGAAAGCAGTGTGTCATGACCTTCAGCCAATATCATGGTATCTTGGAAGTATTTCAATTTTACCTCAAACTAAGTTTATCATTTCTATATTTTTCTCGCAATAAATTAAAACTTAATTGAGATGTTGAATGTAGCACCAACACCAAGGTCATTATGAGTTTTAACCCTAAAACCCTTATTCGGTACATATTTTATGCCCTATTGAACTAACTTCATGCTTTAAAGAATTGATTCCTTCTAGAAGGCGCTTTGTGTGTTTCCCACCCGATGCTTATTATGGAATGGACGGAAACGCAGCGTAGAGATCAAGCATGGCTTGGTTCCACCTTGATCAGGAATGGTTGGGACTATATTGAGCGCAGGCTGAAGCGATTTAGATCATCCTCGTTCGATCTCCACTGCATCGACGACCCACTCAAGCCACATTTTGCTTACATGTAGCTCACCAGCTAGAGAATGATAAACGATCCATCGAGGACGAATCCTGTTAGAAATAGAACCTCCAACCT
Organism: Pteria penguin; assembly: GCA_035048485.1. Classification (NCBI taxonomy): domain Eukaryota; kingdom Metazoa; phylum Mollusca; class Bivalvia; order Pterioida; family Pteriidae; genus Pteria; species Pteria penguin. The sequence goes on along the minus strand of CM068580.1, from coordinate 55,104,319 downwards.
CAAGTAATGCTCAAACAACGCTTCCACATATCTTCCTTCCTTTCTCTTTCTTTTTTTTTCTTTCTTTCATTTTGTCTTTTTTCTTTTCTTTCTTTTTCTTTTTTTGCCACATGGCATAGAATAGACTGAATTTAAAAAAGAGTTGCAAGTTTGGGTCTGTGTTTTGTCCAATTTACAGGAAGAAAAGCGTTATATCGGAGAATTTTCTGTGATTTGTCGTTGGTACAGCGGAATGTGGCAAGACTTTGAGAGATGGGAGAACACCTATTTGTCAGAACGGGTATTTTTTTTTTCACAAATAAAAATAAATGATCAGAAATGAACGAGAATAGGTCAGCTATCTGGTGTGAAAGTATTCTAAAGAACCGATATTCCGAATGTCCTGCTGTTTGGTAGCAAAAAAAAAAAAAACCAAAAACAAAAACAAAACTATAATAGTCAGGTGTTAAATTCCAAGGATGCCCAATAGTTCGAAAGTTCTTTTGTTCGAATACCAAGAATTTTGAACGTCTGCAAGTGGTATTAAAAACCAATATTATTAAGGTCTAAAAGTCCGAAGTTGCAGTGGTCCTTAATTTTTTCAATACACAGGTTAGTGCTGAATATCAAATATGGGATTTATGCAGCTCTCCATAACCAACGATAACTATGAGATGATTGACAACAGTAATTCATACTGATAAGTAAACATATACAATCTAGGTACATGTAGATGTATCACAAGCTTCTTTAAAGGGTTCACAAATGACCAATATTCCTTTACATGGTTTTCATACTTATAATGAGGGGTATAAATAGCCACCCTGTTAAACTCCTTTTTTTCAAAAAAGGCCACTTGATGTGTTTCTGTTCCTTTTTCACAACTCCCATCCCGTGTTCCCCTTCTTCCCATAAATACAACACTTCCATTCATATTCAGACATCAGTCAACTTCCGTAAATCGGTATGCTTTTTATCATAATGTAAGCAGTAAAGCATTGATATTTCCCTGTGTCACAGTACAAAATAACGGCCATTAATCACATGTAGGGGTGATAGACGGCATACACCTTTGGCGCGAATCACCAATCTACAGTCTGATACTACATCTATTTCTAATATCAGTTGAATTTATTACTTCAAAGTCACATATTACAATTTGAACTACAAACATTTATTATTGACCACAGTACAAATCTTTGCTGTTTTTCGGCATCCCTGTGTAAAATGTGGACTCGTCTTTCATGTTGGCTGACCACGTGATCATGCCTATTCAAATTTATTCAATCAGACAAGAATATTAATCTAGGTCTTTAATAATCAGACAACCAATACATTTCGCGCATTAATCACCATTATACACATGTGAATAAGCGTATAAATACCAGTAGTTGATTTATGATTGACCGATCACAACATGTCCACATCCTCGTTTCACCGATGAAATACAAGAAAATCTCTCTACCTTTGTGTTACTATTAGCCACCCATTCGCATTATTCAGTAGATACGCATTTCAATTTTCTTTTCAATATAAAACATCACCTTCTTGTTAGGATTACATTAGTTTCAAGAGGCAATGAACCATGAAATAATTCCGTAACGGTCGAGATGTTAATTAATCAATTATTAGTGAATCACTTTTCAGCATGTCGGACGTAGAGAGTGTAACGAAAGAAATCCACTTTAAATTCATCTTCGCTAGCCAAGGTCTCGATTCGCTTCTCTCTTCTCCCCCTTGGCAGATTTAGCTACACTTTTAAAACTCCCGCGATGCGAGCAGAGTTGATCGCATCCAATAAGATCGCCGGACACAACAGTCATTGTAATGCATAATAAACAGTAATAGCGGCGCACATTTCTGATGATTTTTGTCGGTTGTGTCACAATGTTTTGCCTCGAAAATCAAGACGGCAATATTTAAAGACACTTAATGGTCTTAGACCAATTAGTAGAGGTTTTAGGGTATACGCCACATGCCACAGACGGCTTTGGTAATTATATTTGTAGTTTTTGTTTCGCGAAACTCAATCGCCTGTCAAAACTGGAACATGAAATTGCTAGCAGGTTGGAATCTTTAAAGAAAGACAGATATAATTTGTTGATTGACATAAGGAAACGGTACAAGTCTCAAATCATTACAAGTCGGTCATGCAACACTACCATAAACACCAAAGAAGGCATCGAATGTGACGAGTTTGAAATGAAGCACTAAACAAAGTACGACCAGGGGCACGCCATCATATAGACATGAAAGAAGCATGCACTTCTGCATTCACCCACTCCAAGAAAAATTTAAAAGGTACAGACATGTACACCAAAAAGTATAATGCAAACAGCAGAACATACTGCAATGGACATGGGTGAAAAAGAATCCAAAAGAAAATAAACATTGGTCTTTTTCACCAAACAAAGTAAAGGTAAGACTTAATACATGCACATGTATATATTCTCGAAGTCGGCGTGACGTCACTGTCTTTATTGTTCGACATAGATACCCGAGGAGTCTGTCATCGATAGTTGGGGTAAAACTTGGGGTTTAACGTTAGCGCCAATACAACTTTAAACTCTTCTGTATCATTTCTAAAGGGTTCTATTATAAAATATGATCGGAAATGTGTAACACATGTATTAAAAATTTACTTATTTGAAAGAAAAAAGAGGAGTTACCGGCTCAGTTATGTGGCAGAAGTCACCATGGAGCTATACAATACATGAATATAAATAATATAATAGAACATTTAACACATTACAAAATTGAGAGGTCATAAAAATATAAACACGTAAGGTATTGTAAAAAACATAATGGTATAAAAATATATGCGACATCAACATGATAAACCGTGCTCTGCCAGTCTGAAAGCGAGCTAAGACCCTAGATTTGTAGGAGTCCCAACTAACAGTCAGAGGGGACGAGGTTCAGGACCATGTCTCCTCTGAAAGAGGTTTGGACAAGGCCCGTCATATAGTCCCCACCGCCCTGTTAGTCAGCGTGCAACGTTCAAGTAAAAGTCTGCATAAGGCTGTAGAGGGGCCAAATACAAGACCTATAGTCTTTTTGATGATCTCAATATCATATTGTCTATTTAGGAGACGTTTGACTATTTTATTACATGATAAAATAACGTTATCGGAGCCTTTTACTTTCCTTAGTTTATATACGAGATCACCGTAAAAATTAGGATGGGAAATTCCATTGAATACATACTGTTGAAAAGAAATATTTCCAAATTTAGATAGAAGTTCTGAATAAGATCTGAAGAATTTGTCAAATGTTTTTCTTAGCTTGTGATATCTGTAACCCTGAGTTAAAAGTTTAGTAGTAATTTGTAAATTTAGTTTATGAAAGTCCAAAACATCGGTGCAGCCTCTGACAAATCGAACTAATTGAGATATATAGATACCATATGATGGGAGTCGAGGGACATCGCCATCCAAGTAAGTGAAATTTACAATAGGAAATCCAAAATCCTCACGTTTATCATAAATATTAGTATATATGAGGTTGTTGATAATTTTGATGTTTAAATCTAAGAAAGGTGTAGATTTATCTCAAGTATTAGCTTTATTCAATGTGAGCTCTGGTGGATATATTTCTGATATAAATTGTTCGAATTCAGGGTTGTCGATAACCAAAATGTCATCCAGATATCTGCAAGTATTATTAAATTTGTCAATGAGGTCAAAACGTTTTGATTTTTGAATAGAAACCATAAAATCCCTCTCATAACAATAAAGAAATAAATCTGCTATCAGAGGCGCGCAGTTAGTACCCATAGGAATCCCAACTATTTGTTGATATATCTTGCCATCAAATTGCACAAAAATATTATTCATGAGAAAATCTAGTGCTTTACATAATTCCTTGCAAGTCCAGTATTTATATGAAGTATATTGTTTGTTGGAAAAGAATCCAGAGTTATTGGAAATACATATGTACGTTTTAGATTCTCTGTGAAAACACCATTGTATAAGAGACAGCAACTTGCTTTTAATCAAATCATGAGGCAGAGATGTATAAAGTGTAGAAAAATCAAATGTAGAAATTTGAGTCGCTTTGAAATTTAGCGAAAGAAGTTTGTCTATAACTTCATGAGAATTTTTAATCGACCAAAAGTAATTGATGTTACTATTTGGAAATGCCACATCACAATATTTGATAATATGATCTTTTATAGCAGTTAGAGCAGACGTAATATGTTTCGATAGTACTGTAGTAGAGCAGTGGCTAGAATTAGATATGAAAAGTGATTTATATGGACTTTTATGTAGTTTAGGGAGCCAATACATGGTTGGTAGATCAGATTTATCAGTTTTAATTTTGAAGTCGGACATGGTCATGAGTTGATCACGCAAGGTGCTCTCTTTTGAGGTAGGGCTTTCCACATATGTATGAGTGGAGTTTAATTCGTTTTTAAGTACTTCAATATAATATAGTTTTCAAACAACTATTATGTTATTACCTGCTTTATCAGCGGGAACAAAGACATATTTAGCATGTAAGTCAGCTATCTTCTTTTTAATAGAATTTGTCTTCAATGTATTAGGCTGTTGAAATAAATGAGGATTTTCCGTAAAGTTCTTAATACGGATATCGACAATTCTTAAAATCTCGAATTTCCAATCATTAAGAGCATGAACCTTTACCTGTTCTTTTTTACACCAACGTTTACAATATGTAGTTAAAGCATCTTCTATAACGTCACGGCATTTATTGAAATCTATCCTGGACGGTAACCTATATTTAGGTCCTTTTCCAAAAAGGGTGCGCAATTTCTTGTCCGAAATACAGTTAAGGTCACCAGTAATAACATGACCTGCCGGTTTATAAACATATTTAGAATTTTCACAAGAACACGACGAAGGAATAGGGTCTGAAACATCAGGGTTAGATGTAACTTTATTATAATTTAAAATAAGATTTCTTATAGGCTTTTTGTACTGGTAACAAATAAGTGGAGGTTCTAAATTCTCAAAATATTGAAATTGCTGCTTGGGTGGAAGAGACGGAATACGAGGAAAGAGTTTATTATATGAAAATAAAATAATCAAATTGAGTTTATATCAATCAGAATTGCGTAAACTTCGAAGATCAGCTTCGTCCAGGATAGGTTTCAATTTATTTACCGGAATAGAGGATAGTGCATGCAAAAGTTCATGACGGCCATTATTTTTTGCGATAAATAGAGGATCGTTTAATGACCTATATAAACGATTACGTTTTCTGATGTTACGATTACGACGACGACCATGTGACCTACGTTTTCTAATAGTTTTATGTCTTAATGTAAAAAAATTGATCTTATTATGACGAGAAGAAATATTACCTTGTCGATATATTTGGTCGTTGAGACCAAGAGGGTATGGGGTTTGTAGTTGTTTAATCCAGTAGAGCTCGGTTTCCAAAAGTCGTTTTTTAACATCTGATTTCGTATCACCTGGTAATTTAGAGATATTTTCTACTGGAGTTATTTTCACATTGTTAATATTATGTTGGTATTTATTAAAGTGGTTATAAAGAAAATCCTGGTATTTACGACGTGAATTATTACGAATTTTATAGGAATGATTCCGAAAACGTTGTTTCAAAGTTTGAGAAGTTTCCCCGACATATTGAGCCCCACATCCTCTAGCTTCTCAAGTGATGACATATATAACATTGGCAGTATTTCAATCTATGTCTTTGTCTAATTTGGTGTTAAATATATTTCCATTAACCGTAGATTCAATATTGGACTTGCAGTTTAAATGATGGCAAGTAAGACATTTCTTGGCGTTGCACTTATTAATCTTAGAATACCCTCTGCGTATAGAATTGACAGCTCTGTAAGAATTTATAGGTGTGAATGTTTTTGAAAATGAGATCGAACGTTTAATAGGGAAACTACTTTTAAGTGGAGAAATAAGAACTTTAGTGGTGCCGAATAATTTTCTACAAGAAATACCAGGTATATGAAGAGTGGACACAGAGGGCAATCTAAGTGGTGTGATTATAACTTTAGGAGATTTGTATTTTATTTTTATTATATTTGAAGCCATTTTAATGAAAGTGGGGGGGGGGGGATAAGGATGTACAAACCCTGGGGAAAACTCCCACACAACCAAGTCAGTAACTATTGGGTGAATAATAACACTTGAAACACCCAGACACGGGGAACCTTTTTACAGGCTCCACACTGCATCTGAGAATAAGTGTAGATATGAAAGAAAAAAGAGGAGTTACCGGCTCAGTTATGTGGCAGAAGTCACCATGGAGCTATACAATACATGAATAACAAAATATTTTTTCATAACAAAACTCTTTTTTTACCAAAATTCCTCCAGGAATACGCATTGCTCTCTTTGATAAAGTCTGATGCTTTACCCCAAATGTTCCGAATGCCCTTTATAAATTACTCGGATGTCCGACTTCGAGAATAGCAGCTTCTCTTCTATATGGTTAATGTGGAATAATGGTAGTCATGAGAATTTTAACCAGACAGAAAGGACTCATTTCATAAAATCACCATGCTCACTCCTCAGATGTCTTGTCTGTCATGGTGTCAAACAGTAGTCAATAACCATCAGTTGGTGGTAAGGTATCAATTATATTGCATGTACATTATTATGAACACTGTCTTTCATACATAAAAACAATATTTCATGGTATATGTACCTTATGTTTGTGATTTGATGAGAAGCATGCTAAAGTTGATATCTTTGGAATTACAGGTGATGTATAGAGCTGGTCCCATTTATAAATTAAAGTCCAATTTAATTACTGATGGTGATGTTCAGAGAATCATAAAGACTTTGTCAACAGGACAGTCCAAGAAGAAAGTCAAGAACGTTCTTTACAATTCACAGTTCAAAGAAAGTATCCAAGACTGTGTAATTAATAGCCTAAAGAAGGAAGTGGTAGATCTATGTATGACAGAGAATCTTATTTAAGGAAAAATGATGACTTAACCAGCTTCAATATGGAGACATGGAGGAAGGAGTTATTGGAGTATGCTATACAGTACAGTTGGAGAGAAACCAGTGGGGGGTGCAGTTATAGCAGCCATGATGTGTAGATTTAGAAACATGCACATGTCTGCACTCCACCATGCAATGGCTCAGATATTGGACAATGGTAGTGCAACAGATGAGGTATATTTTACATGTACATGTACCTGTGTATATAGGTGATAGACATAGTTTATTTACGTGAACATATGCATGATAGACACTGTCAATAATGATGCTTTATATTCATGTACTGTTACCTACTGTGACCCCTAGCTATCCCATGACATGGCTGCCAATAGCAGGTGAAAATCTATTTGAAGCTAGACATCTATGTCCCATCACTATAGAGCTGAAATATTGTATGACATGATGTTACACAATATTCAACCAAACAACCAAATGCAATGTCATTTCCCCTAGTATGAATTGTACCCTTAATGTATAATGTAAATGTGATGGGAAATGTTTGATGGGATGTTACATTTGTTTCAATTTTTTCAGTGTATTTGAATCTTGGTCTGTGTGTATCATCATCTGCAGCAGCTAAGAAGAGGACTGAATTAATTGCAAAACAAGTGAAACACATTGACAAGGTTGTTCGAGAAGAAAAAAGAATTCTTGAGGAAATTTCATGTGAGGATTTTTTAAAGTTATCTGATCTCAATGGAGATAATTTTGATATAAATAAAAACCCATCTCTCATGAGCACAAAGAGTTTTCGTAAGAGTTGGCATTGGTTCTTTTGGTTGGATTGGAAAAGAGAGTTTTCAACAGAAATTTGCCATGTGATGTGCCAGAGAGATCAATTAGCGAGGTAGAGAACAGCATCTTTATTCCCATTGCCATGGATTGTAGGTGTTTAGAGAATAATTTTACTTTCCATATCATGAAGGTACTGGTTAAGTACATTTATTGCTTCAAGAAGTATGATAAATATGTACCAAAATACATTGAGCATCCCCACTTAACTGAAATGAGTAGAAAGTCAGACTTTGTGGTGCTTGAATAGTGACGAAATGATCAGCATCATGGAGCATATACACCAGCAGTACATTGCCAATTCTGGAGTCACAGATGAACATCCTCATGTGCTACTTAAGATTGATTGATTGATTGATTTTGTTTTATGTCACACCACGAATATTTCACATATATGGTGACGGCATCCTCCTGATGCGGTGCATACAAATTTTGACCTTTGCATACTATGACATGGGGCCTCGGTTTTTAATGTCTCATCCGAAAGACATGACACCGGCATGACCAGAGCGCGACTCGAACCCCGGCCTACCGATCAGGAAACCGACGCGATACTAGGCCACGCCGGCTTCATGTGCTACTTAAGAAGGTATTTGGTGGTCATGTTCTTACTAATGAAAGGCATATTCTGCTCAGATGACCATGCTTAATAGAGCTACAGATTTTGAGCAGATAGACGGTGTGATCCATAGACCTGAGGGATTACATGGAATGATGAATCTCTGTCTGGTATACTAAAAAAAGTTTAATGTTCATGATGCTTTTCATGCATGAAGAACTCTATTATCCAGCCATCCCAAATGAAGAAGAGAGTAAGTCTGTCTTTATTTTAGTACAGTCCATGTGTTGTTAAAATTTACCATCAGACACATCTGGAGACATCCTGGTGAAAAATTCAATGTTAAAATTTACCACCACCCACAATTCGAGACATCCTGGTGAAATTTCTAAATTTACACAATTCAAGGGTCTTACAAAAAAAAAATAATTACACTTAGACTCCAAGGAGATTTTCACACCATAACTAGTTTTATTTCTACAAAACACTTGGACTGTTCTCACATCTCCCTTCAGATCAGTAGAAATTTTCTTTTAAATTAGACATGTTACAGAGATAGGATTTGTTTTTCTTCAATGTTCTTGAATTTTACATGTTTGTGTCTATGATGAACTTATGCATGTGTGTTAATAATTGAATTCACATCCTGCAAACTTTAAGGTGTATCTTTGAAATTATGTGCATCTTTGATATTTACAGTTATTATGAAGATTTTAGGATATAGTTCAGCAATACCGTGAAAGTAACAAACTACATTGGTAACTGAAGAATTGAATTTGATATAAAACAACTTACTTTCCAATTCAAAAACAAATTAGAAGTTATTATAGATCTCTATTAATTGTTGAGTTGCAGATTGTGAGATATTTTTATCATTTGACTGGTCAACCCATTTCTCCATCCGTTGTCAAACTACTTGCCAATCTGTAGTTAAGTCTTATTTACATTGAGTGTACATTAGTATACATAGTAAGATTATGTTTACATCACATGGTGAACCATTATTCAGACTAGTTCATTTAAAGGTAATACTCACACTTCACTAAATTCACATTTCCCTTGATGTGGACCTAAGTGAAAATTGTAGGGATAATATTTTTCCCTATATGTATGTCTTTGATGCTAGGGGCATATTTGTTTCATAAAAATATCATTCTTGCAGTCTTTGGCGATAAATGTACAAAGTGGTCCAAATGTGTGAAATTGGCTGACCTGTTTACTTTTATATGTTACTTTTTACTTATATGTAATATCACTTTATTACAAAGGAAACTATTCACATATCTCATAGCAAGTACTGGTACCTTGTAAATGTAAATGAAACTTAAGGTAATTTCCATAAGAACAATGTGCTTCATGTACCTTGCCATGCTATGATCTAATGATTTACATGTAGTGACGATGTACCATGTACCTTGCCATGCTATGATCTAATGATTTACATGTAGTGACGATGTACCATGTACCTTACCATGCTATGATCTAATGATTTACATGTAGTGACGATGTACCATGTACCTTGCCATGCTATGATCTAATGATTTACATGTAGTGACGATGTACCATGTACCTTGCCATGCTATGATCTAATGATTTACATGTAGTGACGATGTACCATGTACCTTGCCATGCTATGATCTAATGATTTACATGTAGTGACGATGTACCATGTACCTTGTCATGCTATGATCTAATGATTTACATGTAGTGACGATGTACCATGTACCTTGCCATGCTATGATCTAATGATTTACATGTAGTGACGATGTACCATGTACCTTGCCATGCTATGATCTAATGATTTACATGTAGTGACGATGTACCATGTACCTTGCCATGCTATGATCTAATGATTTACATGTAGTGACGATGTACCATGTACCTAGCCATGCTTAGGTCTAATGATTTACATGTAGTGACGATGTACCATGTACCTTGCCATGCTATGATCTAATGATTTACATGTAGTTACGATGTACCATGTACCTTGCCATGCTATGATCTAATGATTTACATGTAGTGACGATGTACCATGTACCGCATGCTGATCACACCGATGAGTATGAAAGTGTAACAATGTCATTTTTATTTTCCAACTGATTTACCAGCAGTTTTATCAGAAAACTTCAGCTGTAGACCAAGGAACTTTATATCATCTGAGAAACATTGTGTCTAGAATTGATGTGCAAGGGGCTGACAGTGTGATAGACAAGTACAGGTTCATGCATATTGTAATCTATTCTATTTCAAATGATGTAATATTCGTTTAAATGGGCACCTGGCCTCACATGCAGATTCCAGACAGTCACAGTTGTCCTCTGTGGTACTCTGTTTTTACTTTGACTAGTTTGTGTGCCTTAATAAAATTACATCTGATAAAAAGTATTATATGTCACCCATGCCATTAAAAGAAAATATTTATTTATGTATCTAGGGATCATCTTGTCTGCCATATGTTTGTCCATCAATCTGTTACTGTCTTTTAGTCATAGTCACACTTTACTATCAAATCTAATGGAAATAACTGTCAAATTTATATTTCAAAGTATGTTGTTTTGTCATTGTTCAAATTTCAGAGCCAATTATGCATTCATCAGTGATTGTTTAGATGCATTCATTATTGGTGCCTGCCTGCACTACTTAGAGCTAGAAAGTCTCCAATCCACGCCTAAACGCCAGCAGGCCCTGTTTGACATACTACGGGCAGACCAGAAATACAGCTACATCCATGAAATAGCAACAGAGATTTAAAAAGATAAGCCAACTTTGACAGTGGTATGTGCAACTTCCAAGTTCTATAATTTGTTAGATTATGTTATCATCAAAATGATTTTTTCATAAAATTATTAATGCATGTTTCAAGGGTACTGTGAAAACTATTGAAATCTGTGAAGACATATATAACAAGAGAAGCAAATTAATTGATGGCCAATGAAGTCATATTGTGATAGAACTAATTTGAACAAGTGCTTAATGTTTCATTTGTAATAAGACGTTGGTAAAAAAAGTGAAGCTTCAGTGCCGCCTAAACATTGTGTCACACTTGCTGACAATAACAATGTGTTTGATGTTTTCTTCTTAGATATTACTGCACTTCTATTTCATTTCATTCTAGAGATGCCAAACATTGAGGAAAGTTTAACTACTTTTGACTGGCAAGCTCATGAAATAAGGACTATGTATGACCATACTGCAGCAAGTGTAACAAGCAGTATAAAACAATTGGGTACTTAAATAAACATCTGGTCAAAGAGGATGGATAGCAGTTAGTGCAAAACGTCCAGGAAAACGTGAATGCTGACTGGATAGCACAATACAGTTTCCTTCATGAAAACTGCTCTTTTGCTGCGGGACACTAACGATGCATACTGTATGGGTGATGGTGATCGAATTATGGACAACTCGAAATTTCAAATGCTGATATCAGGCATAAGCCATCATACAAAGTATCAATTGTGGCCATTTCGATTCCTTGCATACTATCATGTCTTGCTGAATCCTAGGGCAGCATATGAGTACAAGTTGAACTGTACGATCAATTGGCATGGTGGACTGGGCCATAATATCCCGAATGACAATTTAGTCGAGATATTTGTTCACCGCTTAAAGGAGAAGCTTAAAGCTCAGGGAGCAAATGTGACCTATAAAAGTGCAAAGAAAGCAGGGTTGACCTTTCAGATACAAGAGGAGATCAAGAACAATATGATGAATCAATGTTCTGTTGTGAAAAAAAGCACTAAACGTACTCATGAGTCACAGAATGTAGATATTGTCCTTATATTTACTATAGTTTAATGTGTTTGATAACATTCCAGGTAGACAGTATGAACACTTTAGAAATTTCAGGGACCTGTTTTCTTGCGTGAAAGTAAATGAATTTCACAAATGGCTTACACGCCAGATAGAGAGAGAGATTGTCTTATGAAACCATATAAATTCTTATGTTAAAGTTTTCTCATACATGTACGATTGCCAATCATGTAGATGGTAAAACTTGATCTATGGACACATTCTAAGAAGACATTACATGCGTATGTATTATGCTTATTTTATAATTATAAATATTGCCATTGTTACATAATGATATTATCTTTTTATTTTGATCACCTTCGAATTTTTTTTTTTTTTTTGTGTTATGTTTTCTGCCTAGTCAACCTTTGAAAATTCAAATTCAATGCAGAAAACGAGTGACTTCTATAGAACAGCATATTTCGCTGTGTAAATTTTGCAATTATTGTTTATTATTTTGGTTATATGTGACAGCAGAGAGCACGGTCAGTAGTCTAGGTGTGTTGAAAAATTGCAAGAACACATTACAAAAAACATGAAATTATTGCTTGGAATCTAAATTTTCATTACATGATTATGTAAATATTGAATTCACACCTGGATCTGGGTCATATAGTCGAATGATTACCTGCCAATCTTGGTAATGGCCGTGTTTTTGTCTGAGCTAGCACCTTTTGATGTTGTTTTTTGTTATGATGTTACAATAAATTTATGTTATGCACAACACATCACATCCAAACAAAAAAACATCTCCAAAGGGTGTTATCTCTGACAAAAAGAGCCATTGCTAAGATCGGCAAGTGGTCTGTTGGAAAACAAATTTCCACAACTGGTTTCTTCACACTGAAGATGCCATATGTAACTGCGAAAAACTATGAAATTTATTCATATATAAAAAAAGATGTACTTCATGACAAATGAAATAAATATAAGCAACACTGAAAATTTTACTTTAATATTATCAGGGACGTATATATCTAAATAAAAAAAGAACAGTTAACTCAGTATTCACAATATTTCGGTCTCCTGACCTTCTTCCAGTGAATTTTATTGGTATTGGTGGCTTAAGTTATGTAATATACATCATATTTCATCGGCGATGAAATATGATGGATATTACATAACTTAAGCCATATTGTGAATACTGAGTTAACTGTTTTTTGTTTTATGACACTTCCCTTCGGAGGACTATTAAGATGTTTGATATATCTAAATATATTTAGATATATACGTCTCTGATATTATTATGCCCTCAAAATGGATTTTAGGGCATCTAGTTTTTGGTCCTTTAACCTTAGCCATAACTTTTCAACTATATGAGATAAAGACTACATGTAAGACATGCATATTCTGTTACTATTACTCAAACCTTGGCCTTGATTGTGATATTTGTTCTAAATATCTTCATGTATATGAAACCTTGGCCACAACTTTTGAACCATGAGAAACAGACATAAACCAATGAAACCCTTAAACAAACACTGTCATTGACCTTGTGACCTAGAGGCTAGACCTTCATTCTAAAAGTAGCCGTTTGGACTTAGTGGTAGCAAGGGACATCTATTTTTCACAAACACATCTTTTTAATATTATGACACTGGGATCCTAGACTGTACTAAACGCTGTAGGCTTTGAGAATGATTTTATCCCAACACGTTCAAGATAATTTATTAATAATAATAACTGTATGAATTTACACTCAAGTACATAAATTTAAAAAAAACAGCAGTTTATACACGATACATAAACATGTAAATGGTAACTACACTTGTAATGATCCAGTATCAGAATGTGTTTACTTGTAACTAACTTGTAAAACTGAAATACAAGATGATTCAACAATATTAGATCATGGATTCAGTACTTCAAAATTCAAATGTGATACAGTAAAATCCAATTCACTACACTCAGAATTAGCTTCACTTGACATTTTAATATCACCAAATACATCTCATACAATCAAAATTATTTTCTCAGCTATATCATAAGACTATATTGCAAAATGTTTAAGGATGTCGTTTGAAGAGAAAATAATATCACATTTTGAAACTATTTCATCCACTACATCATCAGTCAGTCCGCATATTATGAGAGGGTCAATGACAGAGGAAACATCTCATTGTTTTTAGATGATTTTCTCCCCAGATGTTATGTTGCGACTTCGCATGTCATTCGCTTCGTCATTAGACTCGGTTGAAATTGAAAAAAAATTGGGTGGGATACAGGATATTCTTCATCTCCACACTCACATATTTTCTCGCAGACATCACTACAATTGTGGAATGGAGTAACAGTTTTTGGCTCACAACCATATGCAGCAAAAAGTACACTTCGTCGGCAGGTAAAACCTTTTACCATGTGGACAAGTTCACTTTCTACTAATTTAAAATGTCCTTTAAGATACTTATATAATAGCAACTCATGGGTCATCTTGCCGTCTCTTCCTGATCTTCCCATTTGCTGAACAAATGTATCCATGTCTCTGGGTAAACTAAAATGGATAATATTATATAAATTGTAAAAATTCACACCTATACCTGCCGAATTTGTGCATAACAGTACACATATATTCCCATCCTTTGACATGTCCTGTCTTATCTTTTCTTTCACCAATTTAACAGTTTTGCTGTGAAACATGTCAAACAGTTGACAACCTGGTTCAAATTTTTTCCTAAAAACAGCATAAAGCTTGGCAACTATTGAAATAGATTCTGAAAATATCACGTGTCTTGGTAACTCTGTACCTCTGCTTTTGAGATCACCCAATAGCAATTTAATGTTCCCTGCAGATCATCACTTTGAACCTTTGAACACATAATGCAGAAATTTTAATGTTAGGTCTGTCGGGTGACTCACTTATGTTATAATGTTGCATTTATGGCGGAAACAGGGTGTTTTCATTATCTTGTATCTTTGTGAGGGACCTGATGTTGCTGTGAGGGCATGTATGGGGACATCAGGACGTAATGACCGCAACTTACCTATACGTGAGAACAAAGGTCTGCCTCCTCTTCCTTGTTTCCTTTGCCCCTGAAAATAGATTGGATATCTTAATGACAGATGTACATGTAATGGGAATGAATACTAGTAGCTTTCCTTTTGCAACAGATTTAAACAGTATAATTTACAGTAAGGAGCACTAAAATAATGGCATTTCCAGAGACATTTTAATGTAATCAAACCATTGGAGTGGGGTTTGAACACCACCCCTCCCCACCCCCTCCCCACCACCACCAATGTATTAATGGCTTTGAACATTTATAAGGTTGCAGATTCAAATATGACCCTCGATTTTATACTATTGCTTTCTCTTAAACAGTTGTCTTACCATTGGATGACCGTGTGAGCTTCGTCAACAACTATCAGCTTCAATCTCTCTTTGTAGTTGAAAAGCATGTTCTTCAATCTGTCCCCTCCGACTATGGCCTCTGGTCTTCCGAAAACAAAGTCGAATTGTCCATTGATTATTTTTATTTTTTCATATTCTCCAGCATCCTTCCCGATATAAGTTGCTTTGAAGCCAAACTTCTCAGGTCTCTCAGTTTGCTCCTTCATGATCGCAACCAACAGGGCAATGACAATCACGCTAAATTGTGGGGAAATCATTGGCACACTCTCATAAATAAATGATTTACCACTACCTGTCTTAGTTCCAACAAAAATGTATGTGCCCTCACATATCGCTTTGATTGCTGTAAGTTGTGAATTACATAAAGAATAAATCTTAAACGTTTTGCAACAGTTCTAAGGTAAAACAAACAATGCCATATGTAAAATTAGAACCCAACCTGAACGCTGGCATATTTTAGAATTGAAAAGATATTACACTTCACTAAAAGCTAACTTGAAATACCAAAAGAGAATCACATGTATTATGGGGGCAAATTTTGCAATTTGTGAATACATTGGGGAATTTCCTGGGCTATCTCTCCATGGTAACACCAAACACAAAGAGAACAATGAATATGTTAGAACCCCTACTGAAGTCATGAATGGAATCTCAAATTTAGTAAAAGAAAAAACACCACTTGAGGTATATACTTTCCTATCAATCAAACATGATGAATTATCACGACCAAAAAACAAGCAACAGATTAGGGACAAGAAAAAATATGACAAACAAAAAATAAATCCTTATAAAGGTCACATAGGTAACTTTGCGGACGAAATAGCTCAAATTGACAAACTGGTCACCAGCAATGAGTCTATTGTAAAATATGTATTAAGATTCCCGGGAAAAGACCCACGCTTAATTTTATACACAAAGGAACAAATCAAAGATCTTAAAAATATATGTTGTAATGGCCGCAGTGTCCTAGGTGTTGATAAAACATTCAATCTGTGCAACATGCATGTCACTGCTACATGCTACAAACAATCTCAATAGAAAATGAAAAGCGTCAAGATCACCCCATATTTTTAGGTCCAGTATATGTACGTGATAATAGTGATTTTCAGACCTATGCTGCATTGTTTAAGGAGCTCTTTTGGCTGATACCAATACTTCAGAATTAATCATTGGCAGTGATGAAGAGATGGCATTAGTAAATGCAATAACCCTCAGCTTCCCCAATGCGACACATGTTCTTTGCAATCGTCACTTGAAACAAAATGCCAACCAAAAACTAATAGATTATGGGACATCAAAAACAGATAGAGATAAAATCATGAATATGATTTTCTCGCACCGGAGATCGATTAATCCCGTTTTTTATCAGTACTGGAAAATTCTATCCGGAACACTTTGTATCCTTCCGCGCGTCGTCTGCATTGTTTACAAACAAATGAAACATATTACAACATATTAGATTTTGTGTGTAATCGTTAAATTTAATGTAGAAAAATCCTATAAAAAATGAAGTTTCTTCATGCATATCATCGTGTTTTATGTTATTGCGGCGGACTATTTATTTATTCAATCAGTGATTCGGCCATCAAAGGAAGTAAACCAAAAACATTAAAATAGCTGCAGCCTATATCGAGCTGCTGAGGTGCGAGAAAAATAATCAAGCACTAGTTTGAGTTCCAGATAGAAAAAGATCAGTCGAGGGTTGGATGAATCAACAAATCTCAACCGAGGCGTTACACTATCTGGAACTCAAACCAGTGCTAGATTCTATTAATCTCTAAAAATGGACAGATCAATTCTGATGATAGTTTTTGTTTTGATGAAAACTCTAATGAAATCATCAACAAATGTGATGAGATCTCATATAAATTTTCTAAATATTTCAAAAACAAATTAATGAATACTAAAAAAGAAAAAGTTACCAACCCCAAATATAAAATTGAGATAGAAAATTGGACCAACAACAATTCCAAGTCACTGAACCATGTCCTTAAACATTTTGTTCACTGGAAATCCAAACCTCTTTTAGATATCATAGAGTCTCGGAGCATTTATATTGAGGCCCAATTTAAAGACTTAAGGAGGGCATTAATAGGCATTGGTCAGTTCAGATTAGCCAAGACCCACAACCACTTTGGAATCAATAAATCCGCTTGGGTCCTTAAAACTGACAAAAAAAAACCCCCAAAGATATTTTTGAAAAATTTCATACCTTTGTATACAGTGAGTCAAAACTAGTAACATCTTCCAATGGACAAACAATAGTTGTTGCACCAAGATCCTTAGGCAAAACAAATGGTCAAACTTCTGTGGATTTTGATATTTTAGTTGAAAATATCGAGATCAGGATTTCTTCATCACATATCCATCAACTAATAGTCATATTATGATGTTTTTCTCTGGAAAAATCACATCAAATTAGAAATATGATTAAAAAAAGCATTTCTTATGGTAAATAATACTATTATCTATCATATGTGTGGTAATTTCGGTAACTTCGATGGTAATTTCGGCACTTTATTTGGTAATATCTGCAAATAGTGGTAATTTCGGCATTTATATGCACCCCTCCTCTATGCTGTTTATTGCGAAACGAATGTTTATTTGTAGTACCGACAGGGTTTTTGTAAAACCTACTGTGATTTGCCCAAAAAATCGCTCCGATAGGCGGCGGAGCGGGAGTTTTAAAAGTGAAGCCAAATCCGCCAAGGGGGAGAAAAAAAAAGCGAATCGAGACCTTGGCTAGCAAAGATGCTCTAAATTAGACTTTACAGTTAACTACTCACTCTACTAATCAATCTTTCGGAGTCATGGCGGGAATACGTGGTATCCATGTGGATTTCTCACATTTGTTAATGCCTGACATTCCAAGATGAAATGTTTGATGTCTTCATCATTTTGATTGCAGAGTTTGCAGGAAGGAGATTCACTCTTTTTAAATTTTGCTTTTTTGCTTTGTAGTGGATATGTTCCAGTCAAAAGTTTAGCCTTAATTCCTGCTTTTGATACTATAAGAGTGTCCTCATTACAGTGGAACCAAATTTGGTGGGCTTTTCCTACTTCTAAATTTTGACAGTTGAGGTGATTAGGCTTGATTTTTGTGCAGCATTTTCTGTGATGAATGATTTTCAATACTTATTGATGTTGAGTTTTGTTTTCTGTTTCCAAATGTCTTTTCCTTGAAGTTCTCTGAGCAGATTATGTATAGATGGTAGATCATATTTTTGTAGAATTTTAGATGCATAGATGAACCAGCTGTTAGAATTTTCATCTTTGAATGATAATTGTCTTTCTACAATTTCTTTCTCTACATTTTCACCTCGGAATATTGTCATTAGTTGGTTGAGGATTTTTTTTCGATTTCTGCTCCTAATGGAATTTCACCAGCAAGGTCATATTGAGAGTGGAGCATAGCGGAAGGAACCTATGACGTTGCGTTGAAGACGGACGTTGTGTGTGACGACAATGGAAGAACTTACGCAGAGAGTAAAATTATGGCGTCATAATAACTCTCATGTTAGAACTAGCCACTAGCTTAAATAAAATGACGTCACTAGTTTATCTTGAGAGCCTAGCTGAAAAGCATGAGAGGAACTGCGCACTTTATATCAATAATCATTTCAACAGTTAACGCTGTTTTACCTCCAAAACTCTCCATCTTTTGTTTCTTCTATCGAGGACAATATAAAGTCGAAATGTAAGACGGAGACAGAGATGAATATCGGAAAATTATATATATATATATATAGCTCGAAATCCGTAAAATTTTATTCTGTAACCGCCATTACAAATTCAGAAGCTCAGAATTAAGCTAGCATCAAAATAATCTGCTATCCTTCGCAGGCGACACAATAAGCATAAACAAAATTTTTAGAAGTGAAAAAAATTAGAATAAAAGAAGATAATACTAATGATACTAATAAAAGAATGTTCAACTAGATCTACATGTACGTCTTACACCAACACGATGTTGAATGCGTCATTAGCACATTTCTGGGACACTATTTCTAATCATAGCTATCTTCTGTAGTAAATGGCATGTAATCCAAATATTCCTTGCCAACAGGTCGTCTAATAAGTGTCTAATTAAATTTGTCAACAAAAAGAAGTCATTTCATGGCTATTTCATGTTTTAATTTTTGTATATCAACCCCCCCCCCCCCCCCAAATCAAAAATTAAAACATGACTGCATGACGGGATAAATTGAAAAAAAGATAAATATAACAAATGAATTGTACTCTTTTTTCTTTCCTTTTTTTATGTCATTTTTTTCGATTTAGATATTAATTCTCTCGTCTGTCCGTCCGTCTGTCACAAAAACTTTAACCTTGGTCGTAACATTTAAACCGTAAGACGCTGGGCCTTCGAATTAAATACCTTGTCAAACGTTTAGTGAAACGTTGTTCACCCATTTTCATTTATACATTAACTTTAATGACATATCAACTAAATATATGTATTGATAAAGATAAAGAAATGATCGTGTTTCCTTCATAGATTGCAGAACATTGCAGATATCATTGCAGCTCAAGTGATCCGAATGTTCACGTCCCGGCGTCCATCTGCCCGTCTTCCGTCCGCCCATAGTACGTCGTCCATCGTCGAATGTGGAAATGATACTGTGTCCTTCAGAATGCAGAACATTGTACACATTACCCTTGTTCTGTGGAGGATATTCGTTGTCAAAACTCCAGATCTATAGAGATGTAAATTTACGTTGAAGTTGTATCGTTTGCACATGCAAATTTATTTTTAGCTCACGTGAGCTGAAATCTCAAGGGAGCTGTTCTTATAGGCTGTTGGTCGACGTCCGTCCATCCATCTGTTTGTCTGTCCGACTGTCTGTCTCTCTGACCGTCTGTCTGTATACTTTTAACATTTCTGACTTCTATTTTCGAACCGCTTTAAGGATTTTCATGAAACTTGGTATACATAAAGTACTCTAGGTCCTCCACCAAGTTTATTGATTTCATTCAGATCCGTTGACAGGTAGCAGTGTATAAGCATAGTAACCATTAACTTATTCTCTGCTCTTGGTCTATCCGACCTGTAGATAGGACGATTCAGACCTATAAATGAACCAGGCATGCACATGGTACATATAGAGCACTAAGCAGTTTTCTTTTCAAGGAATTTCAAATGCAACGAAATGATCGGGTATATAGCATTGTCCCTTTCCTTTTTTCCGGCGTTTTCTGTAATTATAACTTGGTTTTGTCTCATTATATATCTGTTAAAAACAGATATGTAAGTGAAATTACGTATATATGTACAATGAACCGCATGTGAATTTTGTATTTGGTTCCAGTCCGTGGATTGTTTTGGGGTATGAAAATTCTTATATGTCACGTAGTTCTGATAGTCTGGGTTATACTTGCGTTTTCTATTAATTCGTTGTATGTACCCTAGTATATTTTTTCCAGGTGACAATCCACAAGCCTGATTAACATATGAAAACTGTATGTTTTTCTGAGCTACTGCACATTGCATGCGAGTTGCCAAACATCCGGAGGCGCAGCAGTGACGGTTGTTATTTATTTATTTAATTAATCAATTTATTATTAATTTTCATTTATTCATATATATATATATATATATATATATATATATATATATATATATATATATATATATATATATATATACATATATATATATATATATATAAAAGCACAAAAAAGGAAATTGTAACAACATTCACTATTCATAAGTATCGGATCAACCTCAATGAAGGTTAATGCAAATCGCTCGAGAAAGAGGGGTCAATATAAAAGCACAGGTAAGCGATAACGATACTAAAACAATTTAAAAATTGCCAAATTTTCGAAGCAATCTGCTTCTTCTTCAGGACACACACAAACACTCACACAAATATAAAGACACGAAAAGAAAGATAGAAAATATATACAAAGCACTAGTCTAACAAAAACTGGTTTCTTCAATTGGCTACATATTGAGCGTTTCTCTATGCGCTATCTAATAGGAAATGAGCCAAACACAAGCTAACAGCTTGCTTACAGGTCAAGTGGCGCCCCCTAAAATGTATTTGCATTGACCTACTGGAGGTAATTAGACTAGGTGATAAGAAGTTATAGATAGAAGGACAAAGAAAATAAATAACAGAAATAAATGGGAGTGAAAAACAAATAAGTGATAAAATAAGTAAGAAAAAAAAACTGTCAAGACAAGTGGTAATATTGGATGGCGAGAGTTACATGACAAGTATAAAGACACGGATTCCTATCGTCTGTCCGTACCAAACCCTACCCAAAATGGGCATCTCCACAAAAGATACGGTGTTTGGGACAAACAGACGCAGACTGCTCTATCTCATAATATAGGATGCTGGTGTCAATACTTCTTGTTCATCATAAGGACATCTGACACTTCGTTTAGACCGCTTGGTTAATCATTAAATATAATACAAATATAATACAAATATAAACATCAGTGGTTTTTTCATGAAACTTATTCAGAATGCGGGATATAATAACTTTAGTAATCGTGAATGGATTATCGTAAAAGTATAGAATACTCTGATAAAATAAAAGAAGATGCCTAGAGATTATGAAAATATCTCCTTTGTCTGTACAGAGTTATGGGTCTTTGATTTTTATTGAGAAATTATTTTACTGCCTTCATGGATTTCCATAATATTTCACAGGGTTGTTGCCCAGGGCCAAAGCATGCGGTACCCTGAGATCCTAAATAATAGGCAAGGCTGGAATGTTTCCAAACTTTCAAATTTCATCTCTTCAAACTAAGCGACGGACGTATTAAGCCATGCTAGGTGTTGCTGTTGTTGAATTGATGACAAAGATGGACCATGTTTTCTGTCTAGAATGTGGATGATGTATTTTCCCAGTATCAACTTTGTTAATAGTTCGCACTGACAACTGTTGCACAGCTCCCGTTGTCGTTCTCCCATTATGGCTGGTATGATTATACGCCGTTCGCCATCGACCCAATGTATATTTACTCTCGTCTTTCTCTACACAGCCTTGTCGTTGGTCTTTTTCCTGCTAAACATTGGAAACGTTATCTTTTCTGTTATGCCGCAATGAAATGGCCGGGGGCAAATAGTGTTGCCCTGTTACGCCATTCTATGATCATTGAGTTTCCGCTCATTTTCTCTTTGAAGGTTTAATGGATTAAATCTATATTGGATATATAGATGTATCAAGGGAACATGTAGGTCAAGTTCGAAAAAGGGTGTGGTCCGGTAATTTTTGACAAAGTTATTGCCCTTGAACATAGAAACTTTCTTAAAAATGATAGGTTCTGCTCATTTTCTTGAAGGTTTGATGGATTAAATTGATATTGGGTATATTGAAGTATCATGGGAAAATGCAGGTCATGTTTGAATATGGGTGTGGTCCTGTAACGTTTGCCCTTCAACATAGAAAATTTCTTTAAAATGACAGTTTCCTTTCATTTTCTCGTGAAGGTTTGATTAAATTGATATTGGGTATATAGATGTATCAGGAAAATGCAGGTCTAGTTTCAATATGGGTGCGTTCGGTCCGGTAATATTTACAGAGTAATTCCCTTTGAACATTACACATATTTTGAAAATATTAGTTGTCTGGCTATTATATTTCACTAGCTAAGCTTCCAGTGGGGGGCATCTGTGTCGCACCGACACATGAAAATTCTAGTTATTATTATCTTTAGGAAGTTTGGTATTCCTTTGACGTTTTGAACTGACAAAGCGTCCCTAGTAATGGGCCACCATTTTGAATCAGTCAAAAGTGCAACGGGAAATAACTATTACTGTACGTTACCTTTGACAGATTGCGGGAAACGGCTTACAGACGCGCCTTTCTCATTGCGTACAAACAATACGCAGATTCCCTTTTATAAACACAAAGAATCCTTAAAAGTTTGTAATACTTCATTACGTTCGAATGATTTTATTTATTATCAAAATATGAAAAATTCAAAAAGAAATGTGTTATTATCAGCATATGATAAATGACGACGTACGAAGGACAAACGGATCATAAACGGTAAGTTATGACAATAGCTTAGGAAAGCTGAGGTAATTCAGCTTGGGTAAGCTGAAAATGTAGAGTTAATTAAGTATGCAACGCACAGCAGATTTTGATGGTAAGCCAACAAATTCTTTACTTGTATGTTTACCCAGTATTCAATTGGTATATAACTAGAATTAAGGTAAAAATAAAAGTAGGTGGACAAGTTTACCTGAACGTTTGACAACGATTTTAAGCAAGAGAGACAACTGTCACAATATTAAAAAAAAAAATAATCTGGCATGACGTCATTCGTGTATGCGCACAGGAACAACAATCTACAACGAGTCCATTCATTTGACAGGGATGTGCATTTTTCCTGAAAAATAACAAAAATTTTAAGAACTTTTGCGACTTTAATATCTAATCCATAAAGTGTCAATGATGTTGGATATTATTGAACTAAAAGATTTCTCAAGATTCCACTTAGGTTCGGTACGGAACAAAGTTGTATATTGAAGTAAGATGAGCCTATCCAACCATCTGTCACCCCTATAGGTAATAATGGAAGGTACTCAAACTACCCAGTATGTCTTAACGTTACAAGAAATAAGGATAACTAAATAAAAGCACTGATGGATGGACTTTATGACAATTTATTGATACGATTATGGGTATAATTACACCTTCGGTAAAGTGACATTCTTGTTGTTTGTAGAGTAAAATTCTTGCTAATAAGTAGAAAATTGATACATAGCGTAATACAAATAAATTTATCGAACCCCCACCCCACCCACCCCCCGAATGCAACATAATTTAAGTAAAATGATAGTAGAGTTATAATATTCAATGTTGTTTATTAAATTAAGAACTAATCTTAAAATGTTTTACTATGTTTTTATTAAGTGGTGCACGTGTTTGAATATCTCCTCGTTTACATCGTCATTATACAAGGGACATCCAGAAAGCAATATATTAGTATTTATATTAACAGGTATAGCATGGACTGTAGTAGGTCTTATATTATCGTATAATTTGAAATCAAAGAAATAGGGTGTGGTTGTTTCTATATATATCCATTGATACAAATATCATTATCTCTTAAATGATTATTGTACAGAGCTGCAGCCTAATCACAGACAAGTATGCTGGATTTGGCACCATCTTTTCCCTGCATAAAAGTATTTTGGAATTTTAGGGCCTTTTTCTAAATAAGCTTTAAATGAGGAAGGAGAAAATTTAGGGACCTTATAGATTCAAGTAATGAATTCCATTCAGTTGCTGTTTTATCAATGTATGAATTTTGATATAATGTGGTTTTGCATCCTTGAACCTAAATGTCGTTTCCAGTTCTAAGAACGTGTTGGCTGACCTGATGATCACTATGGGGAATCAAAGAATGTAAATATGATTGGACATCATTGTTAACCATTTTGTAAAACGTATATGTAGTTAATCTGTGATTAAATCTTCGTTTTTCCAGGCTGTCCCACCCAGTCTCTTTTAGCAGTTTAGCACTAGAACAGGATCGCGTCGCACCAGTCACTACATACGCTGTCTCGGTTTGAATTTGTTCAATTTTTGTTATTCGTATCTGGTGCAGTTGTCCCAACAGTATCAGCATATTCTAAAGTTGGCTGAATAAAAGAAAGGTATATAATTTCAAGTGCTTTCCTGTCCCGTTTTAGTTTAAGAGATCGAAAAGTGTTTATGCCTTTCCAAGTTTTTGATGTAATGTCTATAATGTGGTCATGCCAAGTACAGGCTTTATTGGTGTAATGTCGATAATGTGGTCATGCCAAGTACAGGCTTTATTGATGTAATGTCCATAATGTGGTCATGCCAAGTACAGGCTTTATTGATGTAATGTCCATAATGTGGTCATGCCAAGTACAGGCTTTATTGGTGTAATGTCGATAATGTGGTCATGCCAAGTACAGGCTTTATTGGTGTAATGTCCATAATGTGGTCATGCCAAGTACAGGCTTTATTGATGTAATGTCGATAATGTGGTCATGCCAAGTACAGGCTTTATTGATGTAATGTCCATAATGTGGTCATGCCAAGTACAGGCTTTATTGATGTAATGTCGATAATGTGGTCATGCCAAGTACAGGCTTTATTGATGTAATGTCCATAATGTGGTCATGCCAAGTACAGGCTTTATTGATGTAATGTCCATAATGTGGTCATGCCAAGTACAGGCTTTATTGATGTAATGTCGATAATGTGGTCATGCCAAGTACAGGCTTTATTGATGTAATGTCCATAATGTGGTCATGCCAAGTACAGGCTTTATTGATGTAATGTCGATAATGTGGCCATGCCAAGTACAGGCTTTATTGGTGTAATGTCCATAATGTGGTCATGCCAAGTACAGGCTTTATTGATGTAATGTCCATAATGTGGTCATGCCAAGTACAGGCTTTATTGATGTAATGTCTATAATGTGGTCATGCCAAGTACAGGCTTTATTGATGTAATGTCTATAATGTGGTCATGCCAAGTACAGGCTTTATTGATGTAATGTCGATAATGTGGTCATGCCAAGTACAGGCTTTATTGATGTAATGTCTATAATGTGGTCATGCCAAGTACAGGCTTTATTGATGTAATGTCTATAGTGTGGTCATGCCAAGTACAGGCTTTATTGATGTAATGTCCATAATGTGGTCATGCCAAGTACAGGCTTTATTGATGTAATGTCGATAATGTGGTCATGCCAAGTACAGGCTTTATTGATGTAATGTCCATAATGTGGTCATGCCAAGTACAGGCTTTATTGATGTAATGTCCATAATGTGGTCATGCCAAGTACAGGCTTTATTGATGTAATGTCTATAATGTGGTCATGCCAAGTACAGGCTTTATTGATGTAATGTCTATAATGTGGTCATGCCAAGTACAGGCTTTATTGATGTAATGTCGATAATGTGGTCATGCCAAGTACAGGCTTTATTGATGTAATGTCTATAATGTGGTCATGCCAAGTACAGGCTTTATTGATGTAATGTCTATAATGTGGTCATGCCAAGTACAGGCTTTATTGATGTAATGTCGATAATGTGGTCATGCCAAGTACAGGCTTTATTGGTGTAATGTCGATAATGTGGCCATGCCAAGTACAGGCTTTATTGATGTAATGTCGATAATGTGGCCATGCCAAGTACAGGCTTTATTGATGTAATGTCTATAATGTGGCCATGCCAAGTACAGGCTTTATTGATGTAATGTCCATAATGTGGTCATGCCAAGTACAGGCTTTATTGATGTAATGTCGATAATGTGGCCATGCCAAGTACAGGCTTTATTGGTGTAATGTCCATAATGTGGTCATGCCAAGTACAGGCTTTATTGATGTAATGTCGATAATGTGGCCATGCCAAGTACAGGCTTTATTGGTGTAATGTCCATAATGTGGCCATGCCAAGTACAGGCTTTATTGATGTAATGTCGATAATGTGGCCATGCCAAGTACAGGCTTTATTGGTGTAATGTCCATAATGTGGCCATGCCAAGTACAGGCTTTATTGGTGTAATGTCGATAATGTGGTCATGCCAAGTACAGGCTTTATTGATGTAATGTCGATAATGTGGTCATGCCAAGTACAGGCTTTATTGGTGTAATGTCCATAATGTGGCCATGCCAAGTACAGGCTTTATTGATGTAATGTCGATAATGTGGCCATGCCAAGTACAGGCTTTATTGATGTAATGTCGATAATGTGGTCATGCCAAGTACAGGCTTTATTGATGTAATGTCGATAATGTGGTCATGCCAAGTACAGGCTTTATTGATGTAATGTCGATAATGTGGCCATGCCAAGTACAGGCTTTATTGGTGTAATGTCCATAATGTGGTCATGCCAAGTACAGGCTTTATTGATGTAATGTCCATAATGTGGTCATGCCAAGTACAGGCTTTATTGGTGTAATGTCCATAATGTGGCCATGCCAAGTACAGGCTTTATTGATGTAATGTCTATAATGTGGTCATGCCAAGTACAGGCTTTATTGGTGTAATGTCCATAATGTGGTCATGCCAAGTACAGGCTTTATTGATGTAATGTCGATAATGTGGCCATGCCAAGTACAGCCTTTATTGATGGTAAGCCTCAATTATTTATGTGATGTTACATTTCTAATAGGGATATTATTCATGTATAACGGCTGGTGAATGGGTGGCATAGCCTTTAATTTGCTCTCTTAGTTCGTTTAGCTGTTCACAAAAACTATCGTGGATTTCCTTTCTAAGTGTGGATATAAGTTGGACCACTACGTTGTTTCTTTACTCTCTCTCTCTCTCTCTCTCTCTAATCTTGTCCATCTCTAGTAACGAGTCTGGTGAAAATTTAATAGAGTATGGAAATCATGCACCGCAGTATTATACAATTATTTGTGGTTGTTTATGGCCTCGCCATACTGACTGTGAATACTTGTAATAGCTGATAGGATACCGACTGTGAATACCGGTGACGGTTGATAGGATAGTGGCTGTGGATACTAGTGATAGCTGATATGATACTGACTGTGAATACTTGTGATAACCGATAGGATACTGACCGTGAATACTGGTGATAGCTGATAGGATACTGACTGTGAATACTGGTGATAGCTGATAGAATACTGACTATGAATACTGGTGATAAGTGATAGGGTACTGACTGTGAATACTGGTGATAACTGAGAGGTTACTGAATGTGAATATTGGTGAAAACTGATAGGATACTGACCGTGAATACTGGTGATAACTGAGAGGTTACTGACTGTGAATACTGGTGATAACTGATAGGAGACTGACTGTGAATACTGGTGATAGGTGAAAGGATACTGGCTATGAATACAGTTGATAGGTGAAAGGATACTGACAGTGAATACTGGTGATATCTGATAGGATACTGACTGTGAATACTGCTGATATCTGTTAGGATACTGGCTATGAATACTGGTCACAGCTGGTAGAATACAGACTGTGAAACCTTGTGATAACTGATAGGATACTGACCGTGAATACTGGTGATAACTGATAGGATACTGACTGTGAATACTGGTGATGCCTGATATGATACTGACTGTAAATACTGGTGACGGCTGATAGAATACAGACTATAACTACAGGTGACGGCTGATAAAATAGTGACTGTAAATACTGGTGATAACTGATATGATACTGACTGTGATTACTGCTGATAACTGGTAGGATATTGCCGGTGAATACTGGTGATAGCTGACAGGATACCTAATGTGAATACTGCTGAAAGCTGATAGGATACAAACTGTGCGTACTGGTGATAGCTGATAGAATACATGCTATGAATACTGGTGACGGTTGATAAAATAGTGACTGTGAATACTAGTGGTAACTAATAGCATATTGACTGTGAATACTGATGATAACTGATAGGGTACTGACTGTGAATACTGGTGAAAACTGATTTGATAATGACTATGAAGACTGGTGATAACTGATAAGATATGGACTGTGAATACTGGTGATAGTTGATACGATACTGACTGTGAATACTGCTGATAGCCGAGAGGATACTGACTGTGAATACTGGCGATAGCTGATAGGATACTGACTGTGAATACTGGTGATAAGTGATAGGATACTGTCTGTGAATATTGGTGATAAGTGATAGGGTACTGACTGTGAATACTGGTGATTAGTGATAGGATACTGACTGTGAATACTGGTGATAGCTGATGGATACTTGCTGTGAATACTGGTGATAGCTGATAGGATACTGACTGTGAATACTGGTGATAGCTGATATGGCACTGATTGTGAATACTGGTGATAGCTGATAGGATACTGACTGAATACTGGTGATAAGTGATAGGATACTGACTGTGAATACCGGTGATTGGTGATAGGATACTGACTGTGAATACTGGTGATAGCTGATAGGGTACTGACTGTGAATACTGGTGATAGCTGATAGGATACTGACTGTGAATACTGATGATAGCTGATAGGATACTGACTGTGAATACTGGTGACGGCTGATAGGATACTGACTGTGAATACTGGGGACGGCTGATAGGATACTGACTGTGAATACTGATGTTAGCTGATAGGATACTGACTGTGAATACTGATGATAGCTGATAGGATACTGACTGAATACTGGTGATAAGTGATAGGATACTGACTGTAAATACTGGGGACGGCTGATAGGATATTGACTGTGAATACTGGTGATAAGTGATAGGATACTGACTGTGAATACTGATGACAGCTAATGGGATACTGACTGTGAATACTGATGATAGCTGATAGGATACTGACTGTGAATACTGGTGACGGCTGATAGGATACTGACTGTGAATACTGATGATAGCTGATAGGATACTGACTGTGAATACTGGTGATAGCTGATAGGATACTGACTGTGAATACTGATGATAGCTGATAGGATACTGACTGTGAATACTGGTGACGGCTGATAGGATACTGACTGTGAATACAGGTGACGGCTGATAGGATACTGACTGTGAATACTGGTGATAGCTGATAGAATACTGACTGTGAATACTGGTGATAGCTGATAGGATACTGACTGTGAATACCGGTGATAGGTGATAGGATACTGACTGTGAATACTGGTGATAGCTGATAGGGTACTGACTGTGAATACTGGTGATAGCTGATAGGATACTGACTGTGAATACTGATGATAGCTGATAGGATACTGACTGTGAATACTGGTGACGGCTGATAGGATACTGACTGTGAATACTGGGGACGGCTGATAGGATACTGATTGTGATTACTGGTGATAGGATATTTTGATACTCTGAATGAGAAGTCCTTGTTTAAACTGTAACGCTTAATGTGTTTTTGACCTTTTACATCATAGTAAGTACTGCTACCGTACACAGATAAGCTGCCGATTGTCCTAACACTTTCACTGTCAATGTTCAAAATACTCTCAGTGACAATATTGGCAATTGGTGAAAGCACTGTGTTCGATTTTATACTCTGCAGAAAAATGTGGGCGTATTATACTATACTTCTGTCGTCCGTCTGCCCCACCTATCTTATCTTCGTAGCAAACCTTCCGAAACCTTTTGGGGGATTTTGATAAATCGTCATAAAATGAAAGAACACTATATGTATATGTGCACATATATTGGAAGGGGAATGCTCCCCCAAGGGGTAGACTTGTGTAGTGGTTAAGTGCTTGGCTTGCGGCGCCGAAGATCCGGGTTCGATTCCCGGATTGCGCCACTATATTTAAAAGGTTGGTTACCTCCTGCTTCCATGTCGCGATATAACTGAAAAATTGTTAAAAGCGACGTAAAACACCAATCCCATTCCCGATGACCTACGGAATGTAGAGTTTTTTTTTCCGCTTACGCCGATTGCAATGGGCAAATGTCATGAGTGATCATTCTGAAAAGTGTCATATGAAAATTTTCTAATGGATTTTTTTTCTAATTATGATACTGACCAGTTCTGGCATGCTGAATATTGGCGGTTCAAACAGACATGGGGTATTTTTTATGCTCCCCGAAAGTTTTCGGGAGAGCATATAGTCGCTGTCGTGTTCGTCCGTCCGTCTGTCCGGCCGTTCGTCTGTCCGTCCGTCCGAGCTGATATCTCCTATACCTTTCATCAGAATTTGATCGTACTTCACAAAAATATTACTTTAGTTAAGGGCTTTCGGACAAAGGTCACTCAATGGTCATTTCTAAAAGGTCAAGGTCAGACACTTATTAACTATGATTTGAAATACATTTGTACCATGAAGTACTTATATCTCCTACACTTTTCATCAGAATTTGACCATACTTCACCATAGTATTATTTCGAATAAGGGCTTTTAACAAAGGTCAATCAAGGTCATTTCTGAAAGTCAAGGTCACTTATTAACTATGACTTAAAATACCAAGAAGTAAGATAA
The DNA here is from genome assembly GCA_035048485.1 of Pteria penguin. Lineage (NCBI taxonomy): Eukaryota > Metazoa > Mollusca > Bivalvia > Pterioida > Pteriidae > Pteria > Pteria penguin. The sequence continues at coordinate 55,073,011 of CM068580.1, read as the reverse complement.
CAAACCCTATTCGATTTTCAAGACTGAGATATTTTGATCTCTAACTTCTTTTAGATATCTTTATGAGGTAGAGAAACACAATTCCCTGAAAGTTATACTTTTTACTTTCATTCTCTTTGAAAATACCCATTTCTGGTGAGTTTTGTTGTCCTCTGACAACTCTTGTTGTTTTGATCAGTTTTATCTTATTCCTTTGGTCTTGCAGTGTGTCAATACCGAGTTTTTACACTTTGTATGTTGTATAGACGGAAAACATCATACAGCAGACTCCCCAATTTATTAGGTTTCACAAGTTTCACTTGTGAAACCTTTTATTATTCTACTGTCTTTTCTTATTTATTATTATTATTATTATTCTTCATCCGTTTTTTTTTTTTGTGACGGCTCAGAAATCACTCATTATTAAAGATATTACTATTCTGTTTTCAGTGTTCGATTCGAAATTAAATTTTCAAGATTTGATTTTTTTAATTTTCTAAATTACCGCTTATAAGCGCGCAGCGCCACCTACGACGCCAAAATTTTGAATCGCTATATCTTCCTTATTATTTGTCCGATTGGAATGAAATTTTCAGCATTCGATTCAGAAAAGGAGATGCAAGATTTTATGTCACTGCGTCAATTTCGTAGCTCTACCCCGAAAAAGTTGACCTTGACCCGATTGTTTTCATTTCAAAAAAAATATTTCAATCTTAGATTTTAGACAGTAGGATGAAAGATTTTAATGGTCTGATTTGGAATATGAAAAATTTTTGAAATCGGACCATAAATAAAGTCACAATGAGCGTGGGAAAATTCGCTATGACGTCATCAAAGCTAATTAAATATTCATACGTTAATATCTCTCTTATTAAATGAGATATCGGCATGAAATTTTATATCTAAACATGTTTCCACATTCTTAATCTACCTATAGAATGAAAATGGCATGCTGCCAATATTTTTGAAATTATTGAAAATTTTCGAATCAAATCTTTGGCAAGGTCTAGCGACTTTATTTGCAGTCGGATTTGGATCGGGTTTCTTCCATTCGATAGAGCGTTCAAATACCTACCAGTAAAGTGTTCTCAGATTTTCGCTAACTCTTACGGTTCTCGAGTTATTTGCGTTTGAACACGACAACCCCCTTTAAAGTGATGTTTGTGACGTCATCAACACTCATTAATTATTCATGAAATGTTTTCGCCTATAGCTCGCTTATTGAGGAAGATAGAGGTGTGAAATTTGGTAGCATGATAGAGATTGAGAATATCTACCGACTGACAAGAGGAATTTGGCATGGAGCCAAATTCCTGAAAATGACGTCATACTTTGTAAATGACGTCATATCTCCCTTATTTTTCATCGGATCGAGGCGGGGATGGTTGGAATCGATTCTGCGTGAAAAAGTAAAATGGTAAATACCAGCAACAGAATTTCGATATCTCTTACCGTTTTCGAGATATTTGCGGTCAAAGTTCACGGTTTCACCATTCCTGAAAACACACTTTTCAAATTCAGGAAGCTGTGTTTCGCTTATTGAGGAAGTTAGAGGTGTGAAATTTGGTAGCATGATAGAAAATGAGAATATCTACCGACTTACAAGAGGAATTTGGCATGGAGCCAAATTCCTGAAAATGACGTCATACTTTGTAAATGACGTCATATCTCCCTTATTTATCATCGGATCGAATCGGGATGGTTGGAATCGATTCTGCGTGAAAATTTAACATCAACGTTGTACCAACAGAATTTCGATATCTCTTACCGTTTTCGAGATATTTGCCGTCGAAATTCATGGTTTCACCATTCCTGAAAATACACTTTTCAACTTCAGGAAGCTGTGTTTCGCTTATTTATAAAGCTAGTGGTGTGAAATTTGGTAGCATGATACAGAATAAAAATATTTACCGACTGACACGCTTATTTTACATCGGATTGCTACCAAAATAAATCCTATGCGTGAGAAGGGTTCACTCTTTTAAATTTAATTTTCATAAACTTCCTATGATTTTTCGTTTTCCCTAGGTTATCGGGGAAAGCTATCGAGAGCCACCCTCAGAAAGCGAGAAATACGCGCCGTATTTAGCGAACTTTTCACTTTCAATTTCTAAAAAGCTGCTTTACTTTGAAATTTCATCTTTCGGCTATTAATTCTCACAGACACATACTCCCGTTTAATGAAAAATTTTTTCGAAATATACGGCTTTTCAAGAGAATTACGTAAGATTTAATATTTTTCGATTTTCGCGTATGTAGCTTTTATTTTTAATGGTAGATCTCTCAAATTTTCACTGTTATGTTCTCTAGGTTCATATCTTTAGAACTTTCATCGGCCGATATTATCTATCTCTTTTAGTTTGACCTCTATTTCAATTTAAAGTTTTTTAAAAATTACGTAATGTTCAAAACTGTCTTATTTTTAGTTTTACAGTTTCCAAAACATTACGAAACGATTTTGCGTAACGATTTTACTATGAAACATGTTTCTCAGTATTTGAAAGTGAGCAATTTAAAGGTTTTTTTAAAAAAAAATATCTTGCTTGCGTAACTTTTAATGTATTGTTTTATTCCTCGTATGAACAAAGTATAAAAACAAGAGTTTGAGAAAGCATTTTGAATTCGATTTCTTAAACAAATATCAAATTTTGGGTACTCTACCGATGAACAACGCAATAAACACACTTCAGAAGCGCTGTGAATTTGCCTTGCTTAATACCTTGCACGGCACCGCTGTTATACAGGACTTCTTCCATGGACAAGGCGCAGTAACTCGCGATTAATTCAATCGCGATTTAATGTGCTTTATATAAAATAAAGTTTGAGAAAGTATTATGAATTCGAATTCTTAAACAAAAAAAAAAAACAAAACAAAAACAAAAACAGACAAACAAAAAGAAACAAAAAAAAAAAAAAAACCAATGATTGCATTCTACGAGCTACTGCTGAACAAGGCTATAAAGAAATCTTCTCCGAGCGTCGGCATTACACATTAGAGAAGCGCGGTGAATTTGCCTTGCTTAATACCTCGCACAGCGCCGCTGTTATACAGGACTTCAAACGTGTGTGAATTAATCGCGAGTTACAGTGCTTTACCTGTGGAATACGAGACATTGTCAAGTCTTTGTTTTGTATATTGGGGAAAGCGGCATTACTAAAGGCCATCGCGAGGAGAATTGTTTATTGCAGCAGAGTGGCGATTCAAGGTCAAACATCTGTACACGCGAAATACCTTGCGTAAGTTAACAAATAAACAACATAAAGCGGGGTGTAAGGACTGGAGATCTAGGTTACACGTGCAGATTGTACTAAGTGTGACTGTCCTACATGTTTCTTGTTTCAAATATATGGTCAAGCCGCTGTTATACAGGACTTCAAACGTGTGTGAATTAATCGCGAGTTACAGTGCTTACCTGTGGAATACGAGACATTGTCAAGTCTTTGTTTTGTATATTGCGGAAAGCGGCATTATTAACGGCCATCGCGAGGAGAATTGTTTATTCCAGCAGAGTGGCGATTCAAGGTCAAACATCTGTACACGCGAAATACCTTGCGTAAGTTAATAAATAAACAACATAAAGCGGGGAGTAAGGACTGGAGATCTAGGTTACACGTGCAGATTGTACTAAGTGTGACTGTCCTACATGTTTCTTGTTTCAAATATATGGTCAAGAGTAGTCGATATTGTGCGATGTAGGCTTCAGTACAATGTATATAATCTAAGTCGCTGTTACTTACAATTTCTGCAAGTAGATTGCGCAATGTGGATACCATCACTAAAGATCAGATATCTGGATCGTGAAAAAGAATTGTGTATTAGAGTAGGAGATCCCAGCTTCGTTGCTTCGACTTTAACTTGTGAAACCTACTCGTTGCTTTAGCAACGAGCTCGTTTCTAGTTCTATTTCTTATCTTTGTTTCCAACGTAAATATATATATATCTCACAAGAACCGTTCAATATATCTGTACCTAAGTCAACGCCAAGGGCCATGGACGATGCTTTTATTGTGAGCATTTGTGTATATATATATATATATATATATAGATATATATATATATATATATATACACACACACAAATGCTCACAATAAAAGCATCGTCCATGCCCCTTGGCGTTGACTTAGGTACAGATATATTGAACGGTTCTTGTGAGATGTTCTCACCTTTTCATTCGAATCACCTCTCACTTTGTCGTTGTTACGAAGTTAAATCCGAAAAGTTCCGAACATCCCTTCTTTGTGATAAAGCTAACGGTACTTATTGGTCATGCGCACTTGAGCAGAAAAACGCGAAGAATCCAAGTTTTTGAGAGGAGTGCATTATTTTAATAAAGTTAACAATTTTCGTGTAACTTTGAATCACGTTTCTTTCAAGGTTTTAATATGTTATATAGCATAGAAGTAAGGATTCTAAATTAAATGAAATACGAATTAAGCGATATAGTGTAGTTAGATGAATCAGCATGGTTACAAATACTTAAGACCACCCCTACATCTTTTAATGGAATATCACCTAACATTTACCAGACGTTTCGAATGTTTACCATTTCGGCATAGAAAAGTTCGTCCACTGTGGAATAAGAATGGAATAATTCTAAATGATATAAAGCGGAATGAAAGTGGGGGTTTTTTTTTCAGTCAACTGAATAACATGGTCACTGACCTTCCCTCACAGATTGATGGGAAGATACTGGCACATCGGGGAGGGTTGATGACCTGACATTTATGGTTTATTTACTTACATGGCCATCTTTGAACAATTGCTGGATCCATGCCTTCATATTCTCTCTTAACGGTCATATCTGACACCATTAAATCAGTTTTCTCCCACGGTATAGGGCAGCATAGATACATAATGCGAGTATATCCACAGAAGACAATATGTATTCATACTAAGCTAGTGGTTGGTGATTTATCATCTTTGAATTTATGATTTCTGTTCTTCAAATACAATGTAATCACTTTCAAAGACAAAATCATTTATCAGATTGTGTATAGGGTTTAATACCAGAGAATTCTATTCCTTGATCTCATTCAAAAATATACACATATCAACATGTATTTACGTAAATGTTTTGCAGAAAATTTTTCAAATTCTCCACTCAAGTTCACGCCACACCTCTACTTTCACCCTCTTAACCCCCCCCCCCCCTTTCCCCCTAGTTGCACTTACAATTTATCTAATAATATCTGTTAATCTGTTACAGTAGATAACTAAAGTTTATCTGATGTCTAAGGTGACCATCAGAACTTAACATACAAAGTGCATCTCTTTCTTTTTAATCTAAAAACAAAGTTCAAAGAAATCCGTTTATATTACATTTAGTCCTTTACAATATTATAAGTAATCTACATTGAGAAAATAAGAAAATAAAATACAAAGAACCTAAAAATGAAAATGCGCCCCCCCCCCTTTCCGAAAAAAAATTACAAAATCCGGAATAATGTAAAAAAAAAAAAAGCACATTAGAACGGAACCAAAAAGAATAACACCTTCTATGGTGCTCTTCTAGTGCACTCTGACAGATTGGTCAAACAGAAGAAGCTTTGGTCGTGTTAATGTCGCCTCAAATTGAGTGGATACACAGGTAGAGCGAATGTACAGCGTATATATAAAGCATAAAGGACGCAGGTATAACGTGTTTAGAGCGTCTGAATAGTGTATAGGACGCAGGTAGAGCGTCTGTAGAGTGTCTATAGAGCGTATAAGACGTAGGTAGAGCATATGTAGAACGTCTATATAGTGTATAGACCGCAAGTAGAGCGTTTAAAGAGCGTATAGGCCGCAGGTAGAGCGTTTAAAGAGCGTATAGGACGCAGGTAGAGCGTATGTAGAGCGTCTATAGAGCATGTAGGCCGCAGGTAAAGGGTATGTAGAGCGTCTCTTAAGCGTATAGGTCGCAGGTATAGCGTGTGTAGAGCGTCTATAGAGCCTATAGGGTGCAGGTAGAGCGTATGTAGAGCATCTATAGAGTGTACAGGACGTAGATAGAGCGTATAAGACGTAGGTAGAGCGTATGTAGAGCGTCTATACAGCGTATATGCCGCAGGTAGTGCGTATGTAGAACGTCTATAGAACGTATAGGACGCAGGTAGAGGGTCTGTAGGGCGTCTATAAAGCGTACAGGACGTAGATAGAGCAAATGTAGAGCGTCTATAGAGCGTAAAGAACCCAGGTATAACGTGTGTAGAGCGTCTAAATAGTATATAGGACGCAGGTAGAGCGTCTGTAGAGTGTCTATAGAGCGTATAAGACGCAGGTAGAGCATATGTAGAACGTCTATATAGCGTATAGGCCGCAGGTAGAGCGTATACAGAGCATTTAAAGAGCGTATACGACGCAGGTAGAGCGTCTATAGAGCGTGTAGGCCGCAGGTAGAGGGTATGTAGAGCGTCTCTAAAGCGTATAGGTCGCAGGTAAAGCGTATGTAGAGTGTCTATAGAACCTATAGGTCGAAGGTAGAGGGTATGTAGAGCGTATAGGCCGCAGGTACAGCGTGTGTAGAGCGTCTATAGAGGCTATAGGATGCAGGTAGAGCGTATGTAGAGCATCTATAGAGTGTACAGGACGTAGATAGAGCGTCTATAAAGCGTATAAAACGCACGTAGAGCATATGTAGAGCGTCTATACAGCGTATATGCCGCAGGTAGTGCGTATGTAGAGCGTCTATAGAACGTATAGGACGCAGGTAGAGGGTCTGTTGGGCGTCTATAAAGCGTACAGGACGTAGATAGAGCAAATGTAGAGCGTCTATAGAGCGTATAGGACGCAGGTATAGCGAACTGGAATCCCCTCTATAACTGAAATGCCCTTGGTAAAAAAAACGAATGTCACCGAAATGCCCATGGCTTCTTATACATGTTTTAGTTTTCATATTTTGTAAAAAGATGAAAGATAATTAAGTATATAGAAGCCAATTGTTTTACACACTGAAAAATCTCATTCTTAAATCTTATTTGTGGAACCTTTCTTCACAGTCTGAGACTGATTCACTATTTTCTTTATAAGAATGAAAAATATTAATCAAAAATCGCCTCTTTAGTGTGAAATCAGGACTTACATTTCTTTCTGGAACTGCGTCAGAGTAAGCTTTAAATTTGATTAATGTGAATTATAAAATGAATTATAAACATATTGGTATTATATATTATTATCACCTCAGGAAGATATAAAATATGAGGTATTCCGGCTAATGCATTAAGCATTTCGGTTTTCCTAAGGGTTTTTCGATTATAAAGGGCATTCCGGTTAATCGTACTACCATGGCTCAGGGCACTTCCTAAAATTAGTGCGCAAATGCGGACACAGACGCAGAAAAGTCCGACTTGACATAGTTTAGAGAAATACATGTACAATTATCTCGGTGAATTTTATGTATCTTAAGCTTAAACTAGAGAATTTTGTAATCTTGTCATAATTATCATTCTAAATAATAAATTCAAATAAAAATACCATTTGAAAAATATTATTTCTCTACGTAAAGTCGGACCTTTCCAGTTCTCATCCATGTACTAATTGTAGTATGCACCATGAGTTAATCTCTGATTAAATTTCAAATCTATAAGAACAATGTTCAGTTTTCAATTTTTGTTTTCTGTTCGTTGCCGTAATACTATGCATTAGATAAAATAAGATTGATGAATCACGTGTTCATAAAGAAAGCAAGGAAGATTCAATCAAAATCATTCGACAGATGATTGTACGGATGCAGAATGTCAATGCCGGGGCACAATTGAAGCGGAAGACTTCACTCATAAAATTAGCTTTTCTACATTTTCGACTTCTTCTCCAGAGCCGCTGCACAGAATTTCACCAAACTTCATAGGAAGTAAGTACTCAAGGTCCTCTACCTAGTTTTGGATTTTTGTGCCGATCCGTAATCCACAATGGCTGCCATTGGCTCTGATTGATTGACACATTTTCGACTTCTTCTCCAGAACGGCAGCACAGAATTCCAATAAACCTCATAGGCAGTAAGTACTCAAAGTCCTCTACAAAGTTCGTGTTTTTCGTGCCGATCCGTAATCCAAGATGGCCGCCATTGGCTCTGATTGGTTGACACATTTTGGACTTCTTCTCCAGAACCGCACAGAATTTCACCAAACCTTATAGGAAGTAAGTACTCGAGGTCCTCTACCAAGTTTGTGTTTTTCGTGCCGATCCGTAATCCAAGATGGCCGCCATTGGCTCTGATTGGTTGACACATTTTGGACTACTTCTCCATAACCGCTGCACAGAATTTCAGTAAACTTCATAGGAATCAAATACTCAAGGTCCTCTACCACGTTTGTGTTTTTCGTGCCGATCCGTAATCCAAGATGGCCGCCATTGGCTCTGATTGGTTGACACATTTTGGACTACTTCTCCATAACCGCTGCACAGAATTTCAGTAAACTTCATAGGAATCAAATACTCAAGGTCCTCTACCACGTTTGTGTTTTTCGTGCCTATCCGTAATCCAAGATGGCTGCAATTGGCTCTGATTAGTTGATACATTTTCGACTTCTTTTCCAGAACGGCTGCACAGAATTTTACTAAACCTTATAGGCAGGAACTACTCAAGGTCCTCTACCAAGGTTGTGTTTTTCGTGCCGATCCGTAATCCAAGATGGCCGCCATTGGCTCTGATTGGTTGACCCATTTTGAACTTCTTCAAAACGACTGCACAAAATATCACCAAACCTTATAGAAAGTCTTGTAGAAAAAAAGCAAAAGTTTCTACTGAAATTAGCTCTCATTTTATTGTAAATAAGCAATTTGGGCCTCTTGTTATGTATATATATTATTATTATTATTAACAATATATTTTGAAGGAATTTTCCATAGTTTTACTAAGCTGAAAAGCGAATTTCGTTTGACACTTTCTACGTACTACGTTTGAGCAAAGACCTAAAATCAAGTCAAGTGTTTATAAGTCCATGATTTGAGATTTTTTCATCTTTTCTTATGTTAATTTCGCCATTCTTGTGAGATTTTGAGTATGACATACCCCTGTGCCTACAGAGAAGTAATTTCTTATTGCCCGATGGTTCATGGCATCACAAAAGTGCATTCGGTCTACAGGTTATCGATTTAACGTCATCGAAGTCACTGTAGTGTTCACCGTTTTATAGTTTTTAATTGATTGATTTTTGTTTAACGTCACAACACGAATATTTCACGTATATGGTGACGGCATCTGCCTGATGCGGGGCATACAAATTTTGACCTTTGCAACGGACCCACCCGAAGCAGTGAGGGATCTTTAACGTGCCATGCATACCACGACACGGAGCCTCGGTTTGTACTGTCTCGTCCGAAAGACATGACACCGGCATGACCAGAGCGGGACTCGAACCCCGGCCTCCCGATTAGGAGTCCGACGCGATACCACTAGGCCACGCCGGCTTACGTATTATAGTCAAGAGGTTTTTAAAAAGCATTCTTTAATATGAGAGGCATTTTCATTATTTGGCCTTCTGGTGAGCATTTTGTTCAGTAGTGGATTCAGGGAGGGGGGTGCGGAGGGGACTCCCTCCCCCACCAGAGAAAGAGAGAGAGAGAGAGGTGCAAGACGATTGTTATCCGATGAAACAGTATACATATGTAAATATACGTATACAGGGGTTGCAACCACCCCTTCCCCCCTTTGGTTGGAAAATTCGAATTCAGTTGATAATCGGTTGAATCTTTGATTTTTTAGTTCTCCAGGACGAAATCCGAAGAGCTAATGGCGTATCCCGGTGTTGTCATCTTGCCAATAATCTCTTCTCATCTCATCGGCGTCCGTAGACAAAACTGTAGCCCTGGCTATATCGTTTGAACTGGAAAAGGCACAGCTTTGATATTTTGGATCTCTCATGATCAGGGCTTTCAATTGGTACCATGATTTTTGACCCAGTGACCCTGACCTTGGACTTTGACCTACTTTTTTTTTTAAAAAATCCAGGGCTCTGAATTGGTACCATGAATTTTGACGTAGTATCTTTGACTTTAGACCTTGACCCACTTTTCAATAACTTTAACATATGCTTTGCATTATGAACTGCTAAAGAATTCCGCATGCCATTGACTCTTATGACTTAAATTTTTAGCCTGGTCAAGGTCGAAGACCAAGTCACAATGGATAACATATGAATAACCATGTGAACAATGTGGGTAAAAATTAACATTGTAGAGTCTAAACCTTACACAAATGTTAGTCCTGGTAAGATGACAAACCCTATTCGATTTTCAAGTCGGAGATATTTTGGTCTCTAACTTCTTTTAGATATCTTTATGAGGTAGAGAAACACAATTCCGTGAAAGTTACACTTTTTACTTTCATTCTCTTTGAAAATACCCATTTCTGGTGAGTTTTATTGTCTTCTGACAACTCTTGTTGTTTTCTTGTTTTGATCAATTTTATCTTATTCCTTTCGTCTTGCAGCATGTCAATACCGAGTTTTTACACTTTGTATGTTGTATACATGCAACAAGAATGTGAAATAACCTTGAGGAGACGGAAAACATCATACAACAGACCCCAATTTATTCCATTTCATATCTTTGTTTCCGTTGTATATATATATATATATATATATATATATATATATATATATATATATGCTCACAACAAAAGCATCATCCATGCCCCTTGGCGTTGACTTAGGTACAGATATTGAACGGTTCTTGTGAGATGTTCTCACCTTTTCATTCGAATCACCTCTCACTTTGTCGTTGTCACGAAGTTAAAACCGAAAAGTTCCGAACATCCCTTCTTTGCGATAAAGCTAACGGTACTTATTGGCCATGCGCACTTGAGCAGAAAAACACGAAGAATCCAAGTTTTTGAGAGGAGTGCATTATTTTAATTAAATTAACAATTTTCGTGTAACTTTGAATCACGTTTCTTTCAAGGTTTTAATATGTTATATAGCATAGAAGTAAGGATTCTAAATTAATTAAAATAGAAATTAAGCGATATAGTGTAGTTAGATGAATCAGTATGGTTACAAATACTTAAGACCACCCCTACATCTTTTAATGGAATATCACCTAACATTTACCGGACGTTTCGAATGTTTACCATTTCGGCGTACAAAAGTTCGTCCACTGTGGAATAAGAATGGAATAATTCTAAATGATATAAAGCGGAATAAATGTGGTTTATTGCAGTAAACTGAATAGGATGGTCACTAACCATCCCTCACAGATTGATGGGAAGATACTGGCACATCGGGGAGGGTTTGATGACCTGACATTTATGGTTTATTTACTTACATGGCCATCTTTGAACAATTGCTGGATCCATGCCTTCATATTTTCTCTTAACGGTCATATCAGACACATAGATAAAGAATGCGAGTATATCCACAGAAGACAATATGTATTCATACTAAGCTGTTGGTTGATGATTTATCATCTTTGAATTTATCATTTCTGTTCTTCAGATACAATGTAATCACTTTCACAGACTAAATCATTTATAAGATTGTGTATAGGGTTTAATACCAGAGAATTCTATTCCTTGATCTCATTCAAAAATATACATATATCAACATGTATTTATGTAACTGTTTTGAAGAAATTTTTTAAATTCTCCACTCAAGTTCACGTCACACCTCTACTTTCACCCTTTCAAACCCCCCCCCCCCCTTTCCACCTAGTTGCAGTTACAATTTATCTAATAATAATCTGTTACAGTAGATAAGTTTATCTGATGTCTAAGGTGACCATCAGAACGTAACATACATAGTGCATCTTTTTCTTTTTAATCTAAAAAGAAAGTTCAAAGAAATCCGTTTATATTACATTTAGTCCTTTACTATATTATAAATAATCTACATTGACAAAATAAGAAAATAAAATGAAAATAACTTTAAAATGAAAATGTGCCCCCCCCCCTCCCTCCCAAATGACAAAGTCCGGAAAATGTTTTAAAAAGCGAAGAACATCAGAACAGAACCAAAAAGAATAACACTTTCTATGGTGCTCTTCTAGTGCACTCTGATAGATTGGTCAAATAGAAGAAGCCTTAGTCGTGTTAACGTCGCCTCAAATTAAATGAACGGGTAGAACGAATGTAGAGCGTCTATATAGAGCGTAAAGGACGCAGGTATGGCGTATGTAGAGCGTCTAAATAGTGTATAGGACGCAGGTAGAGCGTATGTAGAGTGTCTATAGAGCGTATAGAAAGCAGGTAGAGCGTATATAGAGTGTCTATAGAGCATATAAGACGCAATTAGAGCTTATGCAGAGCGTCTATAAAGGATATAGAACGCAGCTAGAGCATATGTAGAGACTCTATATAGCGTATAGGCCGCAGGTAGAACGTTTAAAGAGCGTATAGGCCGCAGGTAGAGCATATGTAGAGCGTCTATATAGCGTATAGGCCGAAGGTAGAGCGTTAAAAGAGCGTATAGGCCACAGGAAGAGCGTTTAAAGAGCGTGTAGGAAGCAGGTAGAGGGTATGTAGAGCGTCTATATGACCATAGGACGCAGGGAGACCGTATGTAAAGCGTCTATAGAGCGTATAGGAGGCATGTAGAGCGTCTGTAGAGCGTATAGGCCGCAGTTATAGCGTGTGTAGAGCATGTATAGAACCTATAGGACGCAGCTAGAGAGTGTGTAGAGCATCTATAGAGTGTACAAGACGTAGATAAGGCGTGTATAGAGCGTCTATAGAGCGTATAGGCCGCAGGTATAGCGTATGTAGAGCGTCTATAGAAGCTATAGGACGCAGGTAGAGGGTCTGTAGAGCGTCTATAGAGCGTATAGGAAGCTGGTAGAGCGTATGTAGAGCGTCTATAGAACGTATAAACTGCAGGTAGAGCGTATGTAGAGCGTCTATTGAACGTATAGGACGCAGGTAGAGGGTCTGTAGAGCGTCTATAGAGCGTATAGGCCGCAGGTATAGCGTATGTAGAGCGTCTATAGAACCTATAGGACGCAGGTAGAGGGTCTGTAGAGCGTCTATAGAGCGTATAGGAAGCTGATAGAGCGTATGTAGAGCGTCTATAGAACGTATAAACTGCAGGTAGAGCGTATGTAGAGCGTCTATTGAACGTATAGGCTGCAGGTAGAACGTATGTAGAGCGTCTATAGAACGTATAGGCCGCAGGTAGAGAGTATGTAGAACGTCTGGGAAGCAGGAAGAGTGTCTATAGAGCGTCTATAGAGCGTACAGGACGTAGATAGAGCAAATATAGAGCGTATAGGACGCAGGTATAGCGAACCGGAATGCCCTCTATAACTGAAATGCCCTTTTTAAAAAAAACCGAATGCCACCGAAATGCCCATTATTTTTTCTTATACATGTTTTAGTTTGCATATTTTGTAAAAAGATAAAATATACTTGTAATTAAGTATATAGAAGTCTATTGTTTTACACAATGAAAAAATCTCATTGTTAAATCATATTTGTGAAGCTTATCTTCACAGTCTGAGACTGATTCATTATTTTCTTTACAAGAATGAAAAATATTAATCTAAAAATCGCCTCTTTAGTGTAAAATCAGGAGTTACATTTCTTTCTTTAAGTGACTGCGTCAGAGTAAGTTTTGAAATGGATTAATGTGAATTTTAAAATGAATTATATATATTTTGGTATTATATATTATTATCTGAGGTATTCCGGCTAATGCATTAAGCATTTCGGTTTTCCTAAGGGTTTTTCGATTATAAAGGGCATTCCGGTTTTAAATCGTACTACCATGGCTCAGGGCACTTCCTAAAATTAGTACGCAAATGCGGACACAAACGTAGAAAAATCCGACTTGACATAGCTTAAAGAAATATAATTATCTCGGTGAATTTTATGTATCTTAAGCTGAATCTAGGGAATATTCTAATCTTGTCATAACTATCAATCTAAATAATAAATTCAAATAAAAATAGCATTTAAAAATATTATTTCTCTACGTAAAGTCGGACTTTTCCAGTTTTCGTCCACGTTCTATTATAGTATGCACCATGAGTTAATTTCTGATTAAAACTCAAATCTATAAGAACAATGTTCAGTTTTAAAATCTTTTTCTGCTCGTTTTCGTAAAACTATGCATTAGATTAAGTAAGATTGATGATTCAAGTGTTCATAACGAAAGCAAGGAAGATTAAATCAAAATCATTCGACAGATGATTGTACTCAGGGACGGATGCAGAATATCAATGTCGAGGCACAATTGAAGCAGAAGACTCCACTCATAAAATTGAAATCTAAAAGAACAACAATTTTCCAAATTTATCTGTTCATTGTAGTACAATGCATTAGAATAAATAAGAATGATGAAAATCACGGGTTCAAAAAGGGCACAGAAGATTAAATCAAAATCATTGGACCGATAATTGTGCGCACGTGCGGATGCAGAAATGTTAATGATGGGGGGGGGGGGGGGGGGGGCACAATTGAAGGGGAAGGCTTCATTGAGGCGCGTGGCTCTAAAAGAGGATGGATGCAATGCATGAAGGGCTTCCCCTCCTACTAGGGGGGAGTGGTGTCAGTGGAGTACCATCCGATCTTCGGACTTTCTGATTTACAATTCTATTTTTATGTATATATATTTTATTGACAATATATTTTGAAGGAATTTTCCTTAGTTTTACTGAGCTTTAATGCCAATTTCGTTTGATACTTTCTACATACTTCGTTTGAGCAAAGACTTAAAATCAAGTCAAATGTTTATAAGTCCATGATGTGAGTATTTGTCATCTTTTATTATGTTACTTTCGCCATTCTTATGAAATTTTGAGTGTGACAGATCCCTGTGCCTACAAAGAAGTAACTTCTTATTGCCCTTTGGTTCATGGCCTCACAAAAGTGCATTCGGTCTACAGGTGATCGATTTAACGTCATCAAGGTCACTGTAGTGTTCACCATATTATAGTCAATAGGTTTTGAAAAGCATTCTCTGAAAAGCATTTTCATTATTTGGCCTTCTGGTGAGCATTTTGTTCAGTGGTGGATGGAAGGGGGTCCGGAGGGGACTCCCTCTCCCACCAAAGAGAGAGAGAGAGAGAGAGAGAGAGAGAGGCGCAAGACTATTGTTATCCGATGAATCAGTATACATATGTAAATATATGTATACAGGGGGTGCAGCCACTCCTTCCCCCTTTTGTTGGAAACTTCAAATACAGTTGATAACCGGTTGAACCTTTGAATTTTTAGTTCGCCGGAACGAAATCCGAAGAGCTAATGGCGTATCCCGGTGTTTTCATCTTGGTCTTATCTCATCTCATCTCATCGGCGTCCGTAGACAAATCTGTAGCCCTGGCTATATCGTTTGGTCATGACTTTTGACGTAGTGTCTTTGACTTTTGACCTTGGCTCACTTTTCAATAACTTTAACAAATGCTTTGCATTATGAACTGCGAAAGAATTCCGCATGCCATTGACTCTTATGACTTAAATTTTTAGCCTGGTCAAGGTCGAAGACCAAGGTCACAATTGATAACATATGAATAACCATGTGAACACTGTGGGAAAAATTAACATTGTAGAGTCTAAACCTTACACAAATGTTGCCCCTGGTAAGATGACAGATTTTCAAGTCTGAAATATTTTGGTCTCTAACTTCTTTTAGATATCTATATGAGGTAGAGAAACACAATTCCGTGAAAATTATACTTTTTACTTTCATTCTCTTTGAAAATACCCATTTCTGGTGAGTTTTGTTGTCCTCTGACAACTCTTGTTGTTTTCTTGTTGTTTTGATCAATGTTATCCTATTCTTTTGGTCTTGCAGCGTGTCAATACCGAGTTTTTACACTTTGTATGTTGTATACATGCAACAAGATGATGTGAAATAACCTTGAGGAGACGGAAAACATGCAACAGACCCCAATTTATTCGATTTCATATCTTTGTTTCCACCGTGTATATATATATATATTCAAAAATGCTCACAACAAAAGCATAATCCATGCCCCTTGGCGTTGACTTAGGTGCAGATATTGAACGGTTCTTGTGAGATGTTCTCACCTTTTCATTCGATTCACCTCTCACTTTGTTGTTGTCACGAAGTTAAAACCGAAAAGTTCCGAACTTCCCTTCTTTGCGATAAAGCTAACGGTACTTATTGGTCATGCGCACTTGAGCAGAAAAACTCGAAGAATCCAAGTTTTTGAGAGGAGTGCATTATTTTAATAAAATTAACAATTTTCGTGTAACTTTGAATCACGTTTCTTTCAAGGTTTTAATATGTTATATAGCACAGAAGTAAGGATTCTAAACTAAATGAAATAGGAATCAAGCGATATAGTGGAGTTAGATGAATCAACATGATTACAACTACTTAAGGCCACCCCTACATCTTTTAATGGAATATCACCTAACATTTACCAGACGTTTCGAATGTTTACCATTTTAGCATAGAAAAGTTCGTCCACTGTGGAATAAGAATGGAATAATTCTAAATGATATAAAGCGGAATAAAAGTGGTTTATTGCAGTAAACTGAATGACATGGTCACTGACCTTCTCTTACAGATTGATGGGAAGATACTGGCACATTGGGGAGGGTTTGATGACCTGACCTCTATGGTTTATTTACTTACATGGCCATCTTTGAACAATTGCTGGATCCATACCTTCAAATACTCTCTTAACGGCCATATCTGACACCATTAAATCAGTTTTGTCCCACGGTATAGGGCAGCATAAATAGAGAATGCGAGTATATCCACAGAAGACAATATGTATTCATACTAAGCTGTTCGTAATCACTTTCAAAGACAAAATCATTTATCAGATTGTCTATGGGGTTTAATACCAGAGAATTCTATTCCTTGATCTCATTCAAAAATATACACAAATCAACATGTATTTACGTAAATGTTTTGCAGAAAAATTTTCAAATTCTCCACTCAAGTTCACTTCACACCTCTACTTTCACCCTTCCAATCCCCCTCCCCAGTTGCAGTTACAATTTATATAATAATAATCTGTTTCAGTAGAGAAGTTTATCTGATGTCTAAGGTTATCATCAGAACTTAACATACATAGTGCATCTTTTTCTTTTTAATCTGAAAACAAAGTTCAAAGAAATCCGTTTATATTACATTTAGTCCTTTACAATATTATAAGTAATCTACATTGAGAAAATAAGAAAATAAAATGAAAATGACCTAAAAATGAAAATGTGCCTCCCTCTCCAAAAAAAAAAAAAAAAAAAAAAAAAAAGACAAAGTCTTGGAAAATGTCAAAAAAAAAAAAAGAACATCAGAACGGAACCAAAAAGAATAACATTTTCTATGGTGCTCTTCTAGTGCACTCTGACAGATTGGTCAAACAGAAGAAGCCTTGGTCGTGTTAACGTCGCCTCAAATTGAGTGGATACATAGGTAGAGCGTCTATATAGAGCGTAAAAAACGTAGGTATAACGTGTGTAGAGCGTCTAAATAGAGTATAGGACGCAGGTAGAGCGTATATGAAGTGTCTATAAAGCGTATAGGACGCAGGTAGTGCGTATGTAGAGCGTCTATAAAGCGTATAGAAAGCAGGTACAGCATATGTAGAGCGTCTACATGTATATAGCGTAAAGGCCGCAGGTAGAGCATATGTAGAGCGGTTAAAAAGCGTATAGGACGCAGGTAGAGCGTGTATAGAACCTATAGGACGCAGGTAGAGGGTATGTAGAGCGTCTATAGAACCTATAGGACGAAGATAGAAGGTTTGTAGAGCGTCTATAGAGCGTGTTGGCCGCAGGTAGAGTGCATGTAGAGCGTCTTCAGAAGCTAAAGGATGCAGGTAGTAGGTATGTAGAGCGTCTGTAGAGCGTATAGGCCACAGGTATAGCGTGTGTAGAGCGTCTATAGAACTTGTAAGATGCAGATAGAGATCGGATATGTAGAGCATCTATAGAGTGTACAGGACGTAGATAGAGCGTATAGGACGCAGGTAGAGCATGTAGAGCGTATAGGCCGCAAGTATAGCATGTGTAGAGCGTCTATAGAGCGTACAGGACATAGATAAAGCAAATGTAGAGAGTCTATAGAACGTATAGGACGCAGGTAGAGCGTATGTATAGCGCCTATAGACCATTCTATCCCGTTATACACGGACGCGGCCATCTTTAGATCACGTGACTATCCGCCATTAAGGTACTGAATATGGCTATGATCAACCTAGTCTCGTGTCATCAGTAAAGGACTTATAATCACGTTTACAAGTCCTTGCATCAACTAATACTACCTAATGTTTTTTTTTTTTTTGTTTGTTTTTTTAAGTTTTTTTTTTTTTTGCAGTTTTGACAGTGATTATAACCGAAATACAGACTATTTGCCATGGGTTGCCTTAGTAACATTACTTTACAAAACCTAAAGCAAACGGAGATATATTCAATCTTATCGCTTTTAATGCAAGTTTTTACGAATAATTGACTGTTTAGTACTGATCAATAAAAGATACATATGGTCTCTTGTAGCGTCTGCTATTGTGGTTAAAGTAACATCGTAAATTTGTTTAGTACAGTGTCTTTTGACTGCCCATCAGTATTAAGTGCAGCTATCGCGTACAAATGCGCCACATAACCCACGTTTTCCTTATCAGTTTTACTCATCTCGGTCAACCTCGGAAATATTCATTTGCATAATGTATGCATTGCACGTGATACAAATTCTACTTCTTGCATGCTTTACATCATACTCATTCTTTCTTTCTTTTCTTTTCCGAGTCACTTAGTGCAGAAGGCTGATTTCTTTTCTTTTTCTCTTTCTTATCTTCACCATCGTTGTTTTACTCCGAATGCAAATGAATAATTTTAAGGTCATGTGCGTATTCTCCGTTCTCGTACGATCGTAAGTAGGTTAAATTTGAGGGTCGTATTTCTAACTTGCTTATTAGGTTTGGGGGTCGCTGCAGCTTATTATCTTTTTATAAGTAAAATAAGTTAGGAATATATTTTATTGTACCTCTGATTTTATAAAATTAGACATTATGTACCTTTAAAATTAAATTATTTCAGAGACATAAGTCTGTGATTATTCCCATGATTGTTACTTCGATCCATGTCCCTAAGTCGAGTGGTAGCTTGTACTAGCAGAAAATGGTTTATGTAACAAGTGTAAAACGAGGTTATCACCTGGGGTCAGTAATATCTCATAAGTATCCTTGGCAAAAGTTAAAGCTACATTGCAGAAGCTGTCGTCCGTATTACGTAATAAACTTACTGGATTTATGTCGACTGTTTAACCCCATCATCCGTAAGACTATTATTGATACACATGTATGTTGATTGAAGCAAATTAATTAACATTGCATACACAAAGGAAGTAATGCAGTGAAATGACGTTCGTTTATTTTTATGCAATGGCGAATCTAGCGCCTCCTTTGCGGGGGCGAATTTTGTCAATTTTATCATAAAATGGGCCAAAATACGTATATATATGTCTCTGGCTCTATGTCATTTTACTATCTCGATAACTTTTTCAGTGCCGTAATGGTGGATACGATTGCGACACCTATCGTTAAAGGGCAGATAACTATTGAGTAACTGCCCAGTAGAAAGGTCTATAGAGCGTATAGTGCACAGGTATAGCGAACCGGAATGCCCCCCTATAACTCAAATGCCCTTATTAAAAAAAAAACCGAATGCCACCGAAATGCCCATTATTTCTTATACATGTTTTAGTTTTCATGTTTTGTAAAAAGATAAATGATAATTAAGTATATAGAAGTCTATTGTTTTACATACTGAAAAATCTCATTGTTAAATCTTATTTGTGAAACTTATCTTCACAGTTTGAGACTGATTCAATTTTTTCTTTATAAAATTAAAAAATATTAATCTAAAATCGCCTCTTTAGTGTAAAATCAGGAGTTACATTTCTTTCTGTAACTGCATCAGAGTGAATTTTAAAATGAATTATATACATATTGGTATTATATAATATTATCACCTCAGGAAGATATAAAATATGAGGTATTCCGGCTAATGCATTAAGCATTTCGGTTTTCCTTAGGGTTTTTCGATTAAAAAGGGCATTCCGGTTAATCGTACTACCATGGCTCAGGGCACTTCCTAAAATTAGTACGCAAATGCGGACACAGACGCGGAAAAGTCCGACTTGAAATAGCTTAGAGAAATACAATTATCTTGGTGATTTTTATGTATCTTAAGCTGAAACTAGAGAATATTCTAATATTGTCATAATTATCATTCTAAATAATAAATATAAATAAAAATAACATTTAAAAATATCATTTCTCTACGTAAAGTCGGACTTTTCCAGTTCTCGTCCATGTACTAATTATAGTATGCACCATGAGTTTTTATATTCAAATCTATAAGAAAATGTTTAGTTTTCAATTTATCCCCGTTCGTTGCCGTAATACTATGCATTAAATTAAATAAGAATGATGATTCACCTATTCATAAAGAAAGCAAGGAAGATTCAATCAAAATCATTCGACAGATGATTGTACTCAGGGACGGATGCAGAATGTCAATGCCGGGGCACAATTGAAGCGGAAGACTCCACTCATAAAATTGTAATGTAAAAGAACAACAATTTTCCAAGTTTTTCTGTTCATTGTCGTAGTACAATGCATTAGAGTAAATAATTATGATGAAAATCACGGGTTCAAAAAGGGCATGGAAGATTAAATCAGAATCATTCGACCAATAATTGTGCGCACGTGCGAATGCAGAAATGTTAATGCCAGTTGGGGGTGGGGGCACAATTGAAGGAGAAGGTTTCACTGAGGCGGGTTGCGCCAAAAGAGGATGGATGCAATGCAGGAAGGGTACCCATCCTGCTAGGGGGATCAGCGGAGTACCATCCGATCTTCCGACTTTCTGATTTACAATTCTATTTTTAGGTATATATATTTTATTAACAATATATTTTGAAGGAATTTTCCATAGTTTTACTGAGCTTTAAAGCAAATTTCGCTTGACACTTTCTACGTACTACGTTTGAGCAAAGACTTAAAATCAAGTCAAGTGTTTATAAGTCCATGATTTGAGATTTTGTCATCTTTTATTATGTTACTTTCACCATTCTTGTGATATTTTGAGTGTGACAGACCCCTGTGCCTACAGAGAAGTAATTTCTCATTGCCCTATAGTTCATGGCCTCACAAAAGTGCATTCGGTCTACAGGTGATCGATTTAACGTCATCAAGTCACTGTAGTGTTCACCGTATTATAGTAGAGAGGTTTTGAAAAGCATTCTTTGATATTAGAGGCATTTTCTTTATTTGGCCTTCTGGTAAGCATTTTGTTCAGTGGTGGATTCAGGGGGTGCGGAGGGGACTCCCTCCCTCAACAGAGAGAGAGAGAGAGGCGCTAGACGATTGTTATTTGATGAAACAGTATACATATGTAAATATATGTATACAGGGGTTGCAACCACCCCTTTCCCGTTTGGTTCGAAAATTGTACCAAAAACGGTCATTTTCGACCATTTTCTTTCTGCAACCCACCTTTCCGGACCGAATACTGCAAAACATTTTTCATGGGATACTGCACATTCTCCCTTTCAAAAATTTCTAGATCCGGCTATGGACAATGAGGAAATGGCAGCTGATGATGATGGAGGGTGGTTAAGATACAGATATCAAGGGAAATGCAACCGTATCACTTGTAGCACAGAAAAGGAGTTTTGTGAAGAATTCGTTAATGTGATCAAATTTCTTATCAACTTCTGATTTCTGATCAACGTGGGCATCTACATAAAATAATAGAATAACTGAAATATTAAAAATTATTGAATAATGTGTCAGAAGAGGAAAACTATCGTTAAGGTTCC
This sequence comes from Pteria penguin, assembly GCA_035048485.1. Lineage (NCBI taxonomy): Eukaryota > Metazoa > Mollusca > Bivalvia > Pterioida > Pteriidae > Pteria > Pteria penguin. The sequence goes on along the minus strand of CM068580.1, from coordinate 55,051,323 downwards.
TGTAAAACGCAATTTCTCAACCGTGATCATGCCTAATCAATTCTATCCAATAAGACAACGATATTAATCTATGTCTCAATAAGCATTCGGCCAATATATTTCGTGCAGTAATCACCGCGAGTTTCGAGATTGTAACTCTTCTACCTTTGAAGACGCATTTAGACGTCGCGTCTCGAAGGAGGTGGGACTAGTTGCTAATGTAAACAGAGAGACAAGTGCGACGTGGCGCGGTATCTTTAAAGATGACATCTAACATTAATTTCATGTTAAAACCCCAACTAAAAACATTTTAAGTGACAGAGGCATGAGTGTTATTGATAACAATCAGCTCAGAGAATTGGCTAAAAAGGCAACAGAATAAATCTGACGGTCATAAAAACACCCGATAATACAGAAGAGTTTCGGAGGAGGAGGGCCCGTGTCATCATCGATGGAGAGTTGGTAGAGTTCTATAATGTTCATTCTCAGGAATTCAAAGAATGGACTGATGTCCTTAAACAAATCATATCCCAGGCAGATATTTTTGTATACCTTCTCTCCACTACAGAGTGGTCGCCCATGAGGCTGAACGCATACAAGACAGAAAGAGGATATAAACTGTTCCAATAAAATCATATATATTCCGTTATGTGTCATAGTTTGCCACATAATCATTTTTATGTTAAAGCGATGTGTATTCGAGAGACTTCACAGTCTGCTGATCCATACAGAACATGGTGCCTTCTCAACAGTGATGGCATTTGTGCATCCGATTATTCGGCTGGCTGAGATTGAACAGGGTAAGTTATTCACTTTGCTAAAATAACTAACTTCTACAATTGCAGGAGAACAAATTATCAAACACAATATTTTTATTCATAATGTTAAAGGGACATAGTCCGAGACTGGAAAATTTTAGCATGAAAAGGATAAATTACGACAATATCTTATTTTTCCTGTATTGTATAAATTATAAACTTTGTGTTAATTGCAAAATTTGAAACTGAAATCCCTCAATGTTTTCGTAGAATAAAGGTTATTGAGTTGAATTAAATTCAGCTGGTATCAATTCCCCAATTTAGGCGATGCTGCTCCCATAATCATGCGCGTGCGCGGATATTCACTGTAGAAAACAACAAAAATGGTTCACATGGAGGAATACGAGCACGAGAAAAGCAAAATGTGGTCGAAAATAACTATACACAAACCCAGAGGCCAAAAAAGAAAAGTGGAACAAATGTTAGAATCGGGTAAAGCTCGAGTTTCATTGTCACGTGATTTCCTCTGACCGATCTCATCAATATTCAAGAAGTTGACCTGGTTATGTTGCAAATTTAACGACGTCGGCTTTGGTAACGATACGTTTTACACATCTTAGATAATATACTAGCAATCGATTGCCGTTTAAGAAATCCGTTTAAATTTTTTTTATACTTTTCCCGACTTCAATCGGACCATGCTCCTTTAACATGCTCTGAAATATTTAAAGTTTGCAACAAATGTAAATTTTAAATGCATATAGCAATGACTAGATTATTTTCACAGTAAAACTGTCAACATGTTTTAAACATATATCATAACAAGATAATACTGTAAAAATTATAACACATTTAAATAAAACTCATTTATAAATGCAAAATCGAGCTCAGCACCTTTTGGAAAAAAAAAAAAAATAAAAAAGACCTACCTCATATTTGCATAATATACATAATTTCTGTGCATCGACTTAGATAGTTTATTGTTGAGAACATCCAGAAGAAACAAAAGGCCCCAGATCCGAATCTGGTGTCTTGCAACATGGTCTTCTTTGCTTAATTTACAAATAAATATATGTTCATTTCTTTTAGCACAAAATCAATCTTTAACTTTTTAAAATATACTTTGCAGTAATGATGATTGCAAACATATTGTGGCCCTGTTATTTAGCCTCACTCAGTGGTCAGAAAGACACACAGACAGGAATACAGAAACATGTATAGACAGGAAGTGTGATTGGGATATTCCAAGAAAAGTTTCTGCTCCAAAGCTTCTGGATGAAATTGCACAGACAAGTGGCAGTTCAAAAGTGTTACCAACTGAAGCCTGTTACGATCCTACTGTAAATGAAACAAATGTGATGTAAAACAAATGGTTTTGAATTTAATTACAAATTTCAATACCCAAATTAATCAATGACCCATATATTCCAAAACATGTGGCAGAATTCATGTAAAATTTCACTGCATCAGACACTTTGTCGGCATTTTTGTTATTTGTCTTCTTGTACGAGTAAATCAGATTGTGCAGAGATTAACAGGCTTACTACTGATCAGTCGGAGTCATGTGATTGGTATAAATACAGACATGGCAGGATAACTGCATTGATTATGCACAATATATGTCAGTACACAGGTACTGATCCTAATAAGTATACTATTGTAAAACAAAGTTTGAACACAGAATGTACATCTTTTACAACACCAGCTGTAGCATATGGAAGAGAAAGAGAGCCTTTTGTTAGAAATATGTATGAAAAACAATATACTGAAGAACACAAAGGTGGTAAAGTTGAATTGTCGGGCTTCAAAGTAAACTCTTCTCTTTCACACCTAGAAGCATCATCTGATGGTTTGGTGCAGTGTAGATGTTGTGGATTAGGGCTTATTAAAATCAAGTGTCCATACAAATTTAGACACCATACATTGATCAGATTTGTAATGAAAACTACTTTGTTCAAAAGGATGAAAATTGTTGCCTAAAACGTAAAGAAAATTCAATTTGGTATACACAAAAACAAATTCAGATGGTTGTTTGTAATGTGAAATGGTGTGACTTTGTCATGAGCCTTGAAGGTGATGTAAACATGGAAAGCGCAAAATTTACACTGAAAGAATATATTTTGATGAATTGTTGTGGAGCAATTTTCATAAAAAAATCTAGAGTGTTATTTGAGAAATATATTGTGCCAAAGCTTATATAAATATCAAATATCAAATGACATCAGAATATTTAGGGTCCGGTACCATAAACTGAGAAAATACTTAAATCATAATTTCATAGTCTTTTATTCAACAATGAATTAAAAAATGGGATATGTATTTTATTGAGTTTTATAGATTAAATTGAATTAAACCATTCTCTATGACAATTTATTTGAATGTTTGATAATGGAATAAATTAAAATGAAATAATTGACTTAAGTATTTTCTCAGTTTCAGGCGCCAGATCTGGAATACATATACCTTAAGAAATTCTGTACTCTGTGCATTTATCAAAAGGTACAATATTTAATGTTTCAAATTTCATTATGTCATTCATATAATATGTTATGCCTTTATTGTACAATTAAACCGCTTTTATTGATGCGTCTATCCATATCATAAATTTATTTCACTGTATATTAACGGCAAAACATGTGATAAATGTACATCTAATGTATTACTTTCTCACTAATGGTGGCATCAAATTACAAATAAATACAGATACTTTAACCATTTGGTTCCTGATTGGTTTAAGAGACCATGGTTTCAAAATTTCCTATCAACTTGAATAATTTGAATCTCTGAATAGCTCGTTCAACATGGATGCTAAGTTTTGAAATTTTGCGAGTCAACTTAATTTCACTGACATTCAGTAGTTTGTTTTCCCCAAGTACACTTTCTAGTGAAAGGAGGAATATTCAATGTTACATGTTTGTTGGTCAGTAAGTCTCTAATTGTGAACCCTCTATCGGCCATAATGTCATCCCCCTCTTCCACATAATCTATGAACCCAGAATCCTGTGTAATAAATTTATCTGACACATTGCCTTTCGATTTTCGATAGACATGTAATATTGCCTGATGGTGAAATTGCATTCAAACATTTCCCAGTGTTCCTGGAATTGTATGGGCTATAGGTAGCTGCCTGAGCAGTTGGTGATCTTGACCTTTCATAAAATCTATCTCTTATTGTCTATTCTTGCCTGTGTATTTGGATAATGTCTTCTAAACGACGCTGTCATATATTTTCTGACCTGATTCTTGGTCAGTTTATCAGTTTTCCAAGAATATTTGACATAAAAGTTATCCACGTTATGAAAATTTGAGTAACTCTAGACTTTGAGACTCCAAATAAGTCAGCAATACAAAACTCAAACATTCCAAGCCGCAAGCGTACAAGCGTTAGGATAAGTTCATGAAAATATGACAACTTTCGTTCTGGGCCTGGTTTTGCACGTGCATCGTTCTGGTACACTTTCTCTTTTGCACTATCTGGACCAGACCAATGAGGACTTGGATACAAGAATATTGTATATTCCAAAGAGTAAAGTAAGAGAAGCAAAACCCTGTGTATACCCGGACATTTTCATCATTTTTGGTCACATTTTCGACAAAAGATTCTCTTAACAGTGTGGATTTGTCAGCGAGCTTCGCTTTCATTTCATTGTTCTGGTGTGCAAGGTTAGATATATCATTCATAGTCATGTCTGTCTGTAATGATATGTCCTTTACATCAGGCGATTAAAGTGAACAGTGTGTTGCCAAGTAGGAATGGCCCATCTGATCAGTTGGGCTTCTTTCCACATTGTGTATTTTCTTTTCATATGCAGACAGGCACACAGAAAAGACGCCTCTTCAAAGTAGTCATGTTAAACACAATACAAGAAATACAGACACTGGAAATTTGGGATGAAATTTGGCAGCATTTTGTAGAATATATACAAAAATAATGGCTTTTTTAAAAATTAAATGTATGATCAAAATAATTTCATGTGAAAACCATACTGCAATTTTGTGATTTACTTGAAGAACATGCCTGCAATTACAGATATGGAATGTACCAAGAAGGTACTAAATTATTGTAGAGGCAGTTTTATTAAAAATGAAATTAAAATAGGATTGTATCACTGCATAAACGACTTACCGTCATCATTCTGGTAAGAAAGTTAAACTTCGTCAACAAATGTATGGGGCATTATCTTGGATCTACTTGATAGGTTTCTTCTAATGAACTAAATCCTTCTGTTAATGGATCTGTTACTGATTCTATACTTATGGGACGGCTGAGGGAAATATAAGGATTTCATATAACATTTATTAATAATTATTTTTAAGCATGTTATACATGCGTTTTGTTAAACATGCAGATACAATAGTGATATAGTAAAGATCATATAGTCTATAATCAAATATTGTTTCATTTTTTTTATTATTATGATCAAGCTCAGTGTTGGATCAAACACCCTATTTGCCTGTTGAAGGGTTTTAGGGGTTTTAAAGGGCACTGCTTTTACTGGTATCAGGCAGGGGAAAAAGTTGTGGCCTACTTGGAATTTGAACCAGGACCTTCAGGGAAGATGCTCTACTAACTGAGCATATATCCCATACCATTCAAATGTTATAGAGTGCTAATTTCGAAAACGTTCAAGTCAGTCAGAAATGGAGAGAAACACAACCCTTTTGCATGCCCGAAATTGTGTAAATCTACCAGTGATGATACATTACATTTACTTTTACTAAAATATATAAAACATAGACAAATTAATCATAGTTTACACTCACTGTAGAGAAATGTGTACAGCTTTCAGTTCATTGCAATTCTTCTATAGAATTTGACTGAATTAAGTACATCTCTTATCCATTATGTCACGAAATGGGGCCCATGTTGTGTATTCAATTTGTCCAACTTCATAATGTGTGGTAATAGATAATAATAAATTTCACACTCAAACTGACAAAATATGGTAGCCAACTTTGAAAAGAACAACACATTTCTCATCCATTTTGAAGTGCAAACATAACCCGTTGAAAGTGAATATGAATAAACAAACAGATTCCAAGAATATCATTGTTGATATAAATATATTCTGCTTACAGTAAAATGATCAAAACAATATACTGTATATCAGAGTTTTGACGAGTATTATACCTCTTTGAAGATGATTCCTTGAATTTATTGTATGGAAATAGTGTTGGAAAGTCACCCGACGACTCAAAATGCAATGAACAAATCCTCGTGTACTTGTTCGGCATCCACGTTTTCTGGGGTCTAATTAACCGAATCCACTGGTTTCTTCTCTGTTGTTGGCTTTTCGGTGGTAAGGAATAAATTATAGGATATTTAAGATTCGGATATTTAAGCTCATTGGGACGGCTAAAAGCGCCTCGGCGTAGAAGAGTTCGTTCAAAGGAGAGTATCTCAAAACCGACGTATTACAAGTAGTTGATTAATGATTCACCGATCACAACATGTCCTAAATCCTCATTTCACCGATGAAATGCAGAGTTATGGAACGCCATAGCTTGGGTATATTTTACGGATATCGTGTTGTTTCATAATTATATGCTGTGGTTGCATTATTATATGCTGTGGTCCTATAATTATATGCTGTGATTTCATTATTATATACTGTGGTCCTATGATTATTTACTGCAGATTTATAATTATATGCTGTGATTTCATTATTATATGCTGTGATCCTATAATTATATGCTGCAGTTTTATACCAATATCGAAGAAGTACCAAACCCTTAATCATTCTCAAAGTCCAAGGACAGATACAAAATCGCGTAAGTTTCAAAAAGGAACTGTTGTGAACACCGAAATACAGAAAAATTCCGAGGTGAGACCAGGTCCTATGATTATATGCTGCAGATTTATAATTATATGCTGTGATTTCATTATTATATGCTGTGGTCCTATAATTATATGCTGCAGTTTTATAATTATATGCTGTGCTCTTATAATTATATGCTGTGATCTCATAATTATGTTCTGCAATTTTATAATTATATGCTGTGGTTACATAATTATATGTTGTAGTTCTATAATTATATGTTGCAGTTTTATAATTATATGTTGCAGTTTTATAATTATATGATGATCTCATAATTATGTTCTGCAATTTTATAATTTTATGCTGTGATTTCATTATTATATGATGCGATCTTAAAATTTTATGCTGTGGTTTTATAATAATATGCTGTGGTTCATTAATTATATGCTGTAGTTTTATAATTATATGGTGTGATTTCCTAATTATATGATGTGATCTTTTATAATTATATTCTGCAGTTTCATAATTATATTATGCTGTTCCATCATTAGATTGTTCTGTCCGAGTGATTCCGAATTACCTGAGTTCGGAACATGTTTTGGTGTTATACATGTACCGTACAGTAGCTTTGTTTGAAAATTACGGAAAGTATAGAAGATATATTGATAGATTTAAACCTAAAGAGTGTTGTTTCGAATTTTAAATCACAGAAGATTGACTTGGACTATTTTACAAGCTTGTCTGAACAGCAGCTCACACGCCTGGGAATAAAGACTATAGGGGAAAAGTTGTGTCTCTCGGACAGAGTAAATTTGGTGAAATCTGAAAATCGCGAGAGAAATAAATGGGTTGAATCACAATCAAATGGAAGTCGCAGCGGAATTCTTTAATTGGTAGGAACAGTGGTGGTTGTGGTAAGAAAAGACGAGCCGTTGATGTGACTTGTACCAGTACCTGTGCATCTACCTGTAACAAAAAAAAAAACAAAACAAAACACGTGGCCTTAGAACATGGTCTGTGACGATTTATTGCCTGACCCCAAACATGCGTGAAAAATTCTATCAGTAGAAGAGAAAAGTGTACTTATAAATACTGGATTAGGAGAGAAAAGGTCCAGTATGAATTCGATGACGAAGAAGAGGTTATGAAAGAAAATTTCTTCCAATGATGTAAAGGATAATGAGACAGTAGGCTCTCCGCAATTAAAAAATTGGGGTGGTTTGGAAACTTTTTAGTTGTAATCGCTCCCGTTGACGTGAGATAATTAACTGCCCGTGGAATGTCAGATCTTTAAAATCTTGCATTGGGAATCGGGGCCAAGATTTACATTCGTCCTATTCAGAATGATGTAGATAGTACACCATCGAAAGCGAGAGTTAAAGAAGCACCTGCTGCTAAAGTAAGGTGCAAAACTGTAGCTGTATGTTTTCAGTTCGGGAGTTATGATCGCATACCTTGACCTACAAAGCTGAAAACAGTGGAGATAGAAGTGATGAGTTACCAGATCCAGGTCTAACTACCACTTCCAGTACCTGCACTCAGGAACAATCACAAGCTCTCAGTCAGACCCAATCACTACCCCATCACACAGATAATGATGATGAAATTAACGCAAATGGTACGGTCATTTATGTTGATTCTCGATTTGTGGCGCTTTCTGAATATGAGGTTTCGTCTCAAGATATTACTTCACACACCTGTAATAGGTCTGAGTGCTCATTCCTGTAATTTAACAACCTTATTGGAGACTAATGTAGCACCAAGAAATGTAGATACTGATATTGCCAGTGAGCAGAGTAGCAATAATATACATGTATACAAGATACATGTACTCAGTCTAGGGATTCAAATGCTGTCAGTGCACTGACAGCAAACTTGGCACCCAATGAGGGAACTGCATCTATGCCTAATGAGCAGAGTTGCATGTAGATATGCTACTACATGTACAAGTAGGTACAGACGCTGATCCTTTTTCAGAGCAGAGCATACTTGAATCTTTTTAAAACATTAAGGCAGTAACAGCGAAAGCAATTGAATATTGGTTAAATCAGAATATCCTAAATCCGGTGCAGATACTGAGATATTTGCAATCTGAAGTTGTTAAAGGAAGACCTCTTGAAACAGAATACCGAAGGAGAAACAAATGTCGTAATAGTTGATCGGAATAATGTTCTTGAAACTGCCTTTGACGAAATAAATTCCATTGACGATGGCGATCTGAGAACAACACTAGAGGTGCAGTTTTATCATGAGGTAATGTATGTGATATACATGTTTTGTTAGCCAGAATACAAAGCAATTCAGGCTTACCGGCATATGGATTGATGTTGTCCATTTGTTTGTCCATTAACATATTGGTTAAACTTTGTGTTTGTCATAGAAAATGATTTGCAATCTGGCCATACTATCTTTAAACGTTTAGTTGTTTCTTGTTGCTTTAGAAATTTCATCTAATTCAAGCATTGAGTGTATTTTTTCAGGTAAGGTATCATGTGCTGTTTTGGCCATGAAGTAGGTCAAGGGTCATCTCTTGACATCATTGGAAAGGTCTTGGCACAAGGATAACACATGCCAAATATGAATGCTATACCATTTATAGTAAACTTTAGGAGATTCTGTTTGAGGATAAATTTTTCGTGACAGACTGACTGATGGAATAACAGACAGACGAGTCATGTATGATATGTAATGTTTCGCAGCTTTTGTGAAAGCTCCAGGGGACAACAAATAGGTAAAGCAACCGTCTCGCATATTTTCACAAACTTGTGCATAAAATATTTATTCCGTGAAAAGTTGTATACTTGCCTTTAAAAACAACTGCTAACCAAGTAAAATTTTAGCCAGACTTTGTTTACCTTTAATGAATGTTTCCAGATCCCAATGGTATGGGCGGTGCAACTGTCAGAAACAATATCGTCAAAAACATGAATGCATTTTGAAACTTTAACTCCCCAAAACCTATATTCATATCATTATATTTTCATGTCATTATACCCTGCCATACATCATCAGGTCAATAAAGCACATCACGTCACTGAATATCAGGTCACTAGACCCTGAATCAGGCCATAGATTTTCGTTTGATCGACCCCTTTCAAGTTGCTAGTATGGTATATTATGTTATCTACATTCATAAATTATCATATACTTGTATAATAGGTATAATTCATAATGATAATAAATAGGTTTTACTTAGCAAATACTCCCAAAAACCTGCGATTGAATATCAGGTCATTTCATCATCAAGTCAATTATTATATTGATGCCTCTCTTCACCTGTGCACAAATGTTTTTGAATTGATACATCAGATATTCTTTATTATCGTTATTTATATTAAGAAAATAACAAGTAGAAGCATGCTTTTATCACGAGGTCAAAAATCTATAAAGTTAGCACGGATCACAAAAAAACTCATTTCCTCAAAATATCTGAAGGGAAAACCTTGCAAAGGAACTAAGGACACCTGTCCAGAAGTCTATTCTGTCCCTTAAAGAACATGTAATAAAACAGCTAGAGTTAAAATTTCGAAACGTGCTTTCCTTGATAAAACCTAATCGACCTATATCAGATTACCTTTGGTTTAATCAGTTGGGCAAAGCCAAAGGCCTTGACATGAAGAAAACCTACGATAACCTAACAGCAGCAACTTGCTTTCTAGAGTACATTTCTGTGGTAGAAGATGATAAGTTAACTAATGATTATTTCTATTAAGAAAAAGATAATCATATCCAAGTATTTGCATATAGGCAATGAATTTTTTTTAAATATACATCAGGTCAATATCAGGTCATCAGACCATCAGGTCATTAGACTTTCCCCTCCATTTCTATCGTATATAACTCAAACAAACGCTTGCTTATTTGAAAACTATTTAACAAATCAACAAATAAAACTGCTTTAGATATTGTAGAAATTAGCGGTACCGATTTGTTTGGAAACGTATAATACGGGAAAAAATCGTATCGGACATTAGGTCCGATTAAGACAATAATTATTCAGATTTTTATCGGACATTCGGACAGTGCGACAAATCCAACACTTTTCAAAACATGATCATGTTACTTGAATGATGGCGGCACATGTCCTGTGCATTACGTAAGAGATCACAGCGCGGGAAAAAGTTCAGATACCTTTCTAATATCAGATTTTCGATGATACGTGAAAAGTTCCGTTTTAATTAATAATAATACCTGATAAGTATGTTCTGTAAGTTTAAAAGAACCAAATGAACCAACTCGTGGGAATATACATGTATGTAAGGTCCCGGGTGCAATCTGGAACGTTCATGTTCCATATACACCTCGTGTTAGACTAAATTTTGAAGAAATATCTCCAAAGTGGTTATCTGAAATAATTCTGACTTCCGAATAATCGGGCTTTTACGCACTTCAATCACCGCACATACAAACTACTATAGGCAGTTTTCAACTGGGTCTTCGTCCCATGCATTTTCGGAATACTGGATTACCTTCATTCTCCTCTACTACCTTATTTAAATTTTTCTCTCCCCCCCCCTCCCCATCTTAATTAGCTGTCCATAAATCCGTTACCATATTAGCGAAATAATCGCAGCGCAAGGTAAATATTTACTTTCTTGGTAATGCAAACATTTCAAAACGGAAGTGCATCTGGTCTTCCGCCAATCCAGTGCATAATGGTGAAGCTAAGGAACGGATGTGGAATGCAATTTGAACTGCAAATGAAATATAACAGTCATGGTTTCTGTGGGGTTTACGTCGCATTCAGCATATTTTCCCAGTCTTTTCACGACTTGAATACAGTGACCAATCTTATCATAACTTGAATATAGTGATAGCATAGACATGTACGTCAGGCCCGAAGGAACCGGGGCTGAGGCCCCACTTTATGACCTATCATCAACCGACTTTTATAAGGTTAGGAAACGGAACGAAATTCAAGTTTGAAACCTCCCCCCCCCCCCCCAATTTTGAAATGATCCTTACGGCCCTGTGCATTGGTTTATATACGTTTATGGAGACTCAATCCGAGGGTCGAACTTGATTCACCTGCATTACAAATGTATAGAGACTTGACATCCAGCAATCTCCAAAGCAGAGTTGTCGTTCCTTTACAATCCACACACGCCTCTGCAAACGCCTCAGGTTTTACAAGACCATTGTAAAATCAGATTTTGCCTCTGAATGGTATGCCTTGGTCTTCAGTGTCTTTATTAGTTAAATTTAAAGCATTTAGTATATTACATTGAGTTTTAATCTGGCTTTTACATGAAATCAGCCCTGAATTTATACCTCACTATATTTTATCAGCGTACTAATATAATATAGTTTGTCAATAACACTATCATTTGCACCTAACATGTATTGTAATTACTAAATGAATCCCTATTTGTCCAATTTTCGCCCAGATAACTTGAATACGATGATATTCTCCCCAAAACGCGCAAAACAGTCTATATTTTCTGCCTTCTGACTAGGGACTATTTTCAGTAGTTGGCAGAGATTAAAGGGGGTACAAGGACCGTAACTCTGCTTTGGAGATTGGATATCCAGTAGTGGGCTTTAAGGGGACAGTCCCTCCTCTTTTCTCTGAAATCTCATCACGATACAAATGAAAAATTAAATAGAAGAAATAACGCTATAACCTTTCTCCCGTTGTTTTTTTTTTTTTTTTTCATTTCCCCATTCTTAGAATCGGCACTGGGTCACGGTGATATAAACATGATAAATGGAACCATAATGAGATTTAATTAATAGCTTAAATGCTTATTAAAACTCCGACAGAAAAGGATCAAATTTGGTTTCACAACTTACTTATTAAAACTCCTATAGAAAAGTATTAAATGTCCTTGTTTATTCTGAATACAATTGTTACATGTCTTCATTGTTTTGTTGACATTAAACCCAAGCACGTATCAGAGGGAGGTAAGGTAAATGCCACGATAACGTCATGCACAATCTCACCACATGACACGTCACAGTATTGTTTACGTTATAGTGGTATATCGTCACGGATCAACTTCAGAGATTTAAACCTCAGATCTCATTGTAAAGCACAGCAAAATTAAATATACAAAGCCCTAAATCTTTTTATAGATTATACAAGCGAATCTTAGTTAATAATTCTCCATGTAACAGGTGTCAGTGTTACAAGTCTGTTAACTTTCGCATTTCAATGTCGATTCCATTTAGGTATCTGTAGACGCGTACTTACTAAGAACAATAAGATGACACTTTGAATAAATGCTGCACAGCATAAGAATTTCGCAAGCTGTTAAAAAAGAGGAATATTGCGGTCGTTAGGACGAACAAACTCGCGACATGAAGATATCGCTTCCTTTACTTCGCTGTGTTTGTGTTTACATGGATGCTATCTGTGCTCAGAAACGGTGCAAGTGATCTCAACAGCATGTTCTTTCAAAGATACAAATCAATAGAAGAAATCGATTGTGTATTGTATTCGGTATCGACTGTTCGGATCTGATAGCATTTTAGTTTCAAGACAGCATACTTGGTAAGTGCTAATTTGCTTTACCTTTAATTACCAATGTGAATTGTTTAGCCATATTTCTGTTAATCTAGTAAAGGAATTTACATTGTGAAGGATTTAATTTTTTTTTTATTTATCAAGATATGATTTATCAGTAAATATGAAGAGCATTTTGTTAAGATTCTCCGATGCAAAGAATGATTTCTCTAATGTCTGAATAAAGTAAAAATGTATCTATCTACTTAACATATTGGTATATTTCTTAGATCGACCCTTAAATGTTTGCTTTCAAAACTTATCTATAACCCTCGAGCTCATGAATTTGCTCCTTCATGAATCAGAAAAGATTTTTAGCAGATCGAATGCTTGTATGCAGTGGCGGATCCAGGATTTACGAAAAAGAGGGCGGGGCACATGTGAAAGCATAATATTAGCCAAAATATTCAGCCATTTTGATGCTAAATCTGTAGTTTTGCTCATATTATTTGAGTGGTTTAAACCTTACCATCTATATGTGTCTTGGAAATTTGTGGCAAAAACAGGGGGGGGGGGGGGGGGGGCTCCTCCCCTCCCCTCTAAATCCGCCACTGGTATATTAGAATCCCAATCTTATTTCATAAGTCAGATATTGTCATTTCTATAGTGAGAGTCAGAAAAGACACATCTATGAGATGAGTGATTTCTTAACATGCATTGAAATCTGACGTCTTAATGAAAATTCAGTTATACTTAACATTAAGGGGCGAGGGGAGGGGTAATATGTGGTAGAGTAAGACTTAAGAGATCTGCTTGTGTTGTAGTAACGCTGGACTGTAAAAAGTGAATTTACAAATAAGTAAATGAAGGTGCATTTGTCAATGGTGTTTTGCAATACAGTTATCAATCGTGTGTTATATCGTATACTTAAAAGTACATTTTAGCAAAAACGTATAGTATCGTGTACTCACATGCATTTATCGAATCACGATTGCAAAAAGCAATTGTTATGCATCTATATGATCCCAGGTCTTTGGAATATTTTCAATATTTTTTGAAGATCTTTATAAAATCGAGAAGACAGAAAATAATCAAAAGGAGTGGGGCCGTATATATGAAAAAAGTCTGTACATGATACTACATGTGATTCAAGTTAGAACTGACAGCATATCATACATTACTGGATTGTATATCACATACGCGTTATTTGAAGGAAAACTTATTAATAGATTTCAAATCAGCGTATTAACATGAAGTCATTGTATTGTGTTAATTACTCCCTATTCATTATTACGTATACTTTAATTGTAAACAGTATAACAGAGTACAGACACGTTTTACTTTTGTATCTACTCCCCTTCCTTTTAAGTTTAAGGAAGAAAATAGAAAATATGTATGTGTTTGGGGGTTTTTCCATGAAATTGAAGAATGGAATAGCGTTCAGAATGATCAACACTAATTACGAAAGAAGACGGTGTATATGCGGATTAATGGGTTGGCCAAAACTTGGTACCAGGACGTATATATACAGCTTTGGTACCACAGACGTATATATACAGATTTGTTTTTTTTTTTTTTTTTCGTGGGGGGGATGTGTTTTAAATAGGTGTATTTATGCCCCGAGACAGATTTGCATCGCCTCTTGAAAAAATGATCTAGGACGGACCCCATCTCCACAGAATTGAAGGATCCTGCCAGATGATGCATGCTTGTCATTGCAGTGACGGATCCAGAATAACCGAAAGGGGGGGGGGGGGGGCAAATGGGTATTAGCCAAACTTCTCAGCCATTTTTGGTGCAAAATCTGGATTTTTACTAGTAAATATGTGACCAAGGGGGGGGATCTAAATCCGCCACTGCATTGTGCGCTATGCATTTATCACAGACTACTTTTGTGTTACAAACGTCAAGTGTCTCAGTGCATAAGACAGAAAATCATATCTTGCGTTAAATTCCTTTCTTTATCAAACACTACTTGTACTGAAAATCGTGGAAATTAATAACCTAGGACCCTTGACAAAGCTTTCATTTGTATATGAACCCTTCCTCCTAGTAAATTCAAAATTATTAAATGTGACTTTCATTCAAAATCGAATAGTTCAAATATTCGTTGTTTACGAAATCGGTATATGGCTTGAATTATTTATTAAAAGATGGGAACCAATCGATAACCCTTTATTTGAAAATACAGCTAAGTTATTGCCATGTGAAAGTTTCAAGTAAAAGTTATTAAGATAGTGGAACATTAAATCACGGTACTTTGTCCAATTTGTGTATTGGGATGGGAAAATTAATATGAGACTGATACATTCTACAGCAGTAGGGGGAGCCGGAAATTACAAACAAAGTTATCGATTTTCTCCTTCTTCTTCATGTTCTTATTCGTTCTTCTGATCGTTAAAAGTAATGTTTTTGTTTAAGAAATTAGAAACTGAGAGTAAGCTAGATAACGGTCATCAGATGGAACGTTAACTGTACGAAGATCTCAGATGTCCATCCATCCTTCTATCTGGCAGTCAGTCTGTCCATCCATTTTTCTATCTATCGTACTTCTGTTTGACAGTAAGAATTCCATCCGTATTTCTGTCTAGCAGTCAGTCTGTCCATCCGCCTTTCTAATTGGCCTATCTGGCCTGTCCATGCGTTCTGCTAGCTGGCTTTCACTGTCTATCCGTCATTGTAGCTGACAGTCACTCTGTCTGTGTATCAAAACTTCTATTTGGCAATCAGTTTGTCCATCCGTCTTTCCATCTGTCTGTCTTCTCCTTGTTTAATGTGCACATACATTTCATTACTGTACTGTATTAACAAATTAAAGTATTTTCCTTTTTTAACTTCAAATTTTTATAATTTAAAGTGAGCTACAAAAATTTAAAGTTAGAAAAGAACAGTATAAATAAAAGTCTCTATTCTCGTTAGATAAAGGTATTTTCCTAAAATGGGAAAAATGCCTTTTATCCAGGAGTTTGATTATGTGTATCATAAACATAAATCTGGACGTCATGAGAGTTATTCATGACGTTAGGCGCTACTCATCAGGGGAGGTAATTAGCTTTATGAAGGTAAATATCGACAAAACAATAAGGTGATTAGAAAACAATTTGATATTGCGTGTTTCTATTGTGTGGTTCGTTAATCTGTCAACACTTGATATTGTTCAATATTTTATCACCTTCAGACTAATTACACAAAAGGTAATCCATCCAATACGTAGAATAAGTCGAATCGTTTGGTTATCGAAAGAAATATGGAATATTGATTAAAACAACACAGTCACCAAAATTTAAAAAAAATCTCAACCTCAATACTCAACTCAAATCGCAGAGGTGAACTCAGCTGAGTTTACTTCTCAAATCGCCGTCACGATATAGATGAGGGCTTCCTCAGTAGAGGCAGATTAAACCATACTCAACTCTGTTGATGGGTTACATTTTATTCAGTGAGTTTTCGTGGATTTTCTTCTTCTTTGGTATGTGGGTGGGTGGGTGGGGGTGGGGTGTTTCATATTACGTAATAATGTACGTAATTTCAATTTATTGTCTGTTTGTGTGTTAAAACAAGCTAACGAAATGTATGTATCAATGTTGTCAATGTTAAAGTTTACGGTTGAAAATGATCTCTTATAACTCTCTTACGTGGCTTGTTGCCTCATCTTTCGAGCATTCATAACATTCTATATCCTCTGAGACGCCTCTCCGCCATTTTAAGGGGCAGGCTTGGTGTAGTGGTTAAGCGCTTGGCTTGCGGCGCCGACGATCCGGGTTCGATTCCCGGGTTGCGCCACTATGTTTTAGAGGTTGGTAACCTCCTGCTTCCATGTCGCGATATAACTGAAATATTGTTGAAAGCGACGTAAAACACCAATCAACCAACCAGCCGCCATTTTATTTGCTTGAGGAAATACGTAAGGTACCCGTAAAGCTTCACTTAAATAACTCAAGTTTGGGTGGTGACAGTGACGAGGTTGAAGAACGAAAAATGAGAAAATTACTTAGATTGAGTACTGCGTTAATTAAGATTGGTGACGACGGGGCCGGGTTTTGCACACCCGGAATTATAACTTCGGAAAGTTGAAGATAGACGCCATTGCAAGACGCATCATTCTAGTGTTACAAATTTTTGTGATTTTTTTTTCTGAGATTCAGCGAATGAAATTCTATTTGGCAAATATTACTTATGGGATAAACGTACTGTGTTTGATTGTTTCCTACAAGTATACCGTGGTTATATCGTTAGAAACAGAGTTTTCCTGCCGATGCTTGCGGAGTGAGGGATCTTTGACGTGCCGAGCTCGCCGTGACAAGGAAAAACAGTTTTTACAGTCTGATCCGAAAGACATGACACCGGTGTGCCTAGGTTGGAAGTCGAACCCGTGTCTCCCGGTCACGAGTCGAGCATCTCATTTACTG
Source organism: Pteria penguin (assembly GCA_035048485.1). Classification (NCBI taxonomy): domain Eukaryota; kingdom Metazoa; phylum Mollusca; class Bivalvia; order Pterioida; family Pteriidae; genus Pteria; species Pteria penguin. The sequence continues at coordinate 55,033,973 of CM068580.1, read as the reverse complement.
GGCTACACCGGCCTACAAATTATTAAAACAGTGTCTTTAAATCTCATATAAAATGAAAATATATAAATGTATAAATTGTTAATCAAAATTCATTAAGATACATTCACATACATGTACAATCAATATTACTAGAACCAGAATTTTAATGGTATTCAGAAAATTCCAGAGTCAACATTGTTCAACCCTCCATAAAGCAACAATAAGATTGATTGACTGATTATTGTTTTACGTCACTTCACGATTAATTCACATGTATGGTGACGGCATCTGCCTGATGCATTGCATACAAATTTAGACTTTTGCACGGACCCACCCGAAGCAGTGAGGGATATTTTACGTGCCACGCCTACCGTGACACGGGACCCCGGTTTTTACTGTCTCATCTGAAAGAAAGAACACCGGTGTGCCCAGGGTGGGAGTCGAAACCAGGACCTCTCGATCACGAGCCGAACACCTTATCCACTAGGCCACACCGGCTTCAACAATAAGATAAAGTGTTGCGTAATCACTGTTAATACATTTACATCCTTTCTCTATATATTTCTCTTTAGATAATTCTTAACACCAATGTGGTCATTTTGTATATTCTTTCATGCATCAAACAAAACCTATAACGTGTATGCTGTTTGTTCGAAATGCGGAGTTGACACCTGACACTGTATACTATGTAACAGAATATTCTCCCAAGGAAATGGTGTCAATGTCTAGAATATAAATAATATAAAGCATAGTATAGATCAATGCACAGTAATTTTTCTTTTCATAGATTTACACAACCTCTACATCTTAGCTTTATATAAGCCATATATCAAAAATGTTTGTCAACCTCTACTTTTTCATTTTTAACAGTTTTTATGGGTAATTCACCTTAATTTTGATAAAACTTGCTGGAGGGGTTCAACACCCCCTCCCCCCCCTTTCCAAATCAACTTGCAAAGTTTCTAATGTAAACATCAACCCTTTTTCTGGTTCTTAAATATTTACATTTAGATAATACTATTAAAATTCAATGATTTTACAGCAGAATCAGTGTTAATTTATAAATCTTATTAAATAATTTTACCCAATCAGAACCTGTGATCCATTGAAATAGTAGCCACGCTCTCTCTACAGAAGATAGCTAATGTCCCGTCAATAACCTTTCTTTGACCCATAATCCCACGGCGATAAGTTTGCACATTAAACGAGTCTATGTTTCATCGCAGCAGGGATGGCAGGGTATACTAAATGCGGTTTTTATATATTACCGAATCAGTATTTAGTCATGAACATCCTATTGTAAAATTTGAATTGTTGTTTTGGAGATCATAGATTGTAAATGTGCGTCTTTTAGGCAATATTACATCTCAAAGGAATATCAATATTCATTATTTATCAATAAGTATAAAATATTCATTGTACCGATATAACTATGGAGTAGGAAATTATTGAGAGTAGTTGATTCTCCCACAGGGTTCAATTTCATCTAAGTAAATCATTTACGATACTCTCAGTTATTACTCTCGATCTATGGCTAATTTCAATGGATCCTATTCCAAGGAGTATCTGCCTCATGCATAGCTCTGTCCTTAGATTGATTCTGCTCTTCAAATATTTATATATTATTAGAATTCCAATCATTCGGCCATTAACATCACTGAGGAGACATAAGTCGTCGATATGCGCATCTGGTGCATAAAATTATAACGTATATATTTTCTGATATTTATCTACAAATCCTGCTGAAGAGAATCTTTTCCGATGTTTGATTGGTGAAAAATAAAGTAATTTCTCACGAACATAAGCAATTTGATTCACCATTGTTTGCATAGGATTTACATCGATGTACATAATTAATATAAAGCTTTGTGGAAACCGAGATCAGCTAACGGTGATATGTGTAATCTAAATGACAATGTGCATATATAAACATTTTTACATTTTTCGGTTTAGAATTATGTAAATCTTCTATTATTTTAAATTCGAATTCGGCAGCACGACTGCAAGTCGTAAGTTGTTTAGAGTAATGCAGTTATCATAAATGTACAAATAATCTGAAGACGTGCAATGATTGTGACAACGGCATAAAATGTCATAATTCATATATCCGGATTATTCGTTTAACCAGTAAAATACCTGTCGATATATGTGTTTGCATTAAAGAATCATTAATTGGTTGAATTAGAAATCATAGTTGCATGCTGCAAAAAGGCAAAACTGACTACGATATTTTTCAGAGATAGATATTATTAGTGTTTAACTCAAAACAGGAAAGGTTGATCTAAAGATCGGTTTCATTTGCAGTAATTTAGCTGGAGTTACCTCCCGTTGTCGGTCATATTTGTGGCCAAACATGACATTTTGCCTCATATTCATACATGTACTAAGTTTAATTATGTTTTCTAGAAAGTTGTTATAATTAACACTTCTTTATAAACCTCTTGTCATTGTTTAATTCCTCAAAATTTGCATAGGCATCACAAAAACAAGGAAGTGTCCCTATTTTGGAGAATTCACTTACATAAATTGGTTGATTAATGAACAAATATTCAGTTATATACCTCAAAGATGACGGACATCTTTTTACATGGGAAGTAAATCAAATAAACTTTTATGCTAATGAAACCTATCATATTTGTGTCTGCGAGATTAACGAAGTGTGAAACATACAAGGAAAAACACCGGTTTTCGGTCAATACATTGGAATACATTTCTATTTGTCTGGAATGGAGATTGGACCCGGGTTTAATGTACATTAAGAAAATTAGTGGCAACCTGGGCATCTTATATCTAAATGATCAGGACCATGCAGTGACGAAGACAATAAACTCTTATAATTATAGTTGAGCAATTCATGGCTGCTCAGATTTCAAATTTTCGACAGATGTACAATTCTGATCAAAAATATTATTATGGCAAACTCAAACTAGTCTTAAAAGACATTCTTCGTAAAAGTGGAGGGAAAATATCTGGTAAGAAGAGATTGACAGAAAAATGATTCTGAAACCACTTAAAGATAGTAAAGTCCTTGTAGAGAAAAAATGTGTTCTGACAATCCCGCCATACTAACTTCCACATGGCTAATCGAACACTTCTGAACAAAGGAAGAAGTCATTGCCCATAACTATTATTTTAACACTTCGAAATATCCATATACGTGAAATAGTGTGACATTAAACAAAAATCAATCTATCAATCGAAATATCTATAATGTTTTGTTCATTTAACGATGAAAATCCAATACAAATATATATTCAAAATATATATTCTAGTGAATAACTGATATATACAATAAGATACGGGAAATCCATCAATTAAAATATTTGAGCTATTCACCATTTGTAATGTATCAACTACTCTGGTATATGTCGCAAACCTCCTTTTGTCAGCACTAACTATATATACTGTGTATACCTCTCAGCTTCTTTGAAAAGCAATAACTTACAAAATTGAAAATGCATTATTGTAAAAAAATTCCATCTCATTTGTAAAACTGACAGTTCATTTTCAATTATTAAAAATATTTAGGAATAATCACTAGATACTTGTACTTGAAAAAGATATATTGGGTTACACAATCTCTACTAAGTGTGAAACATTTAATGTATAAACAGTATGTATTCTTTATACTTTATGCTTTCAGTTTTAAGTACTTACAGTTCTGTTCTTTGAAATGTATCCAAGATGCGGGGTTTTTTTTTTCGATTTTAGTTAGCTCCTGATACCCATGTACCAAAATTCGTTTCTTATTTTTTTTTAAATAAGATCTGAGCAGTAGTTTGAATTATTTAGTAAACAAAAAATAGAACACTGAAAAGCAGCCTCCAAATGAACTTTGAACCGTGTTTTATTTTATGTAAATTTACTCTTCGACATCCTTTTCTCCTCTATCTGTTTATTCATTCTATGTTTGTGTACCTTTTAATGCATTTAGTTCCCAGGAAATAACTTATCACCTTAATGAATTTACCATAACGGCAAAACAAATCGAATGCAGCGCAATTGTTGATAATTTATTCATGCAACTTTTCCTTTAAAATATACCTAAACCGAGCATGAGCACGTTGACAAACATGTCCCTCAGGACGCTGTCACATCCACACCGTACCAGTTGCTAAGAGCTTCTACTAATATTACATTTAAGGTCTAGTCTCCTGTATGAGCCATGCTGCGGTGCCTGCAATACCCGAGACCGCACGGAGGTCGTAAATACTTTATCTCCCTATATCTACATGCTATTTCCTTTGCTGTCGGGACCATTTACATCACTGCAGTGTGTATAAGTTGCCAAGCAATTTGATATAATCAATATTTGAATGTGAATTTTAAAGGAATTTGCATACTTCATATGCATGCACAGTGCTGTTAACAATTTTTATATTCTTTGGGTATTCCTGGAGACATTACATTAACGACATGTTGATAGAGTGGCTCATGCTATATTCCATTGATCAATATAGAAATTTATGTCTTTGAATTCAGTTCGTGGAGAGCATATAAATAACTAGAAATTTGACTCCATTTGTAAATTGATCTTGGTAATCGATGGGGATGCGATGACAGAATTGAACGATTTCTCGAGAATCATTGCGAGATTCGATATGGATAGATAAACTGATAGATATTGTTTTCCAAAATCCTATCCTGGATTTCTGTTCCACAATTCACAGGATGATCTATTGTGTAAAACACGTTATCGTATTATTTAACACATCCAGAAGTTTCATTCATTGAAGGACTAATGCGACGTGTGACGTCGTGATGTCATATATTGTAATCTGGTAAAGGGTTCTCTACCATTTCGTATGAGTTCCGTTTATGAATATTGAATTTTCTGAAAATATTTTATTTTACAGAAAACTGAAAGCAGGCGTTCAAGATGTCAACGATAGATATAAATACCTACAAGTGTTCAGATGAAGCAACTTTCATGCCCATTATCAATGAATATACGTGGTCAGTTGGAGTACGCGCTACACTATATATGGTCACTATGTTATGGATGTTTATGGGCGTGGCTATTGTAGCAGATGTCTTCATGTGCGGGATTGAAAAAATTACAAGTAAAACCCGAGTTTTAAAAATTCCCGATCCCGAAAAATTAGACGAAGTGAAAACAATAGAAGTGAAGGTTTGGAATGACACTGTGGCTAATTTGAGTTTGATGGCATTTGGCACCAGTGCTCCAGAAATATTGCTATCCGTCATAGAAATTTGTACAAATTCTTTCAAATCTAGCGATTTAGGTCCCGGGACCATTGTCGGATCAGCGGCTTTCAATCTTCTCGTGATTACTGGGGTTTGTGTTGTGTCGATTCCAGACGGACAGACAAGAAAAATAGCAAACATGCCTGTATATATAACAACGACATTATTCTCTATGTTTGCTTATATCTGGCTCATCTTGGTTTTAAAAGTCATCACGCCAAATAAAGTGGATATCTGGGAAGCTATTATCACTTTCCTGATGTTTCCGGTTCTCGTCTTGACTGCGTATGCAGTAGATAGGGGTTGTAACAGAAGGAAGACGTCATCGGAACTAGAAATAGGAATAAGTAAGTTACATTTCGAAATCGTGTTGATTTTCCTTTTTCCCAATAAAATTGCACAGCATTTCACCTTCACCTATTACTATGATACCATATATATTGTTTGTATATATATTTTTTCTTATTCATACTCACCATATATTGTAATTTTTGACAATTTTATTTCACACTATAATTCACTTTTTTCTTTTTTTGAATTCGCTAGATCATATTTTCGCACGGATCTCAGTTTTGATCATTTATATTTTTGCAAGAAACACCGTATATTTTATATTTCAAAAACTGATTTTGGCTTATAATTGTCGAGAAACAGATTCGAAAATTAATGCGAAATCAAAGTTCTCGCAAATATAAAAGTTAATTACAGTTCAACCACACCGATTAAAGAACAGATCCTGGATTAACAATAATGAATTTAGTTATGTCCATGTTGCATCTTGGGGTCGTGTAGAAGATATGATAAAACTTCAGGGGGACCCCTCTCATTACATCTAAACATGATATTTCATTAGTATGTAAGTACAATGCAATTTATGATACGGTATTCAGCGATAGAATATAAGTATTTGATAATAATATCCATGTACATCTGTTGTATTTACTGTGATGAATTTGTTTTATTTATAACTTTTTGCAGAATTAAATGGTGAGTTAAATGCTTCAGACTTCGAATGGCATGCGTGCTTAATTGTGCTTCAGTGCGAATATTTGTGCGTTAGTAGTTTATATATTTCGAGTTAAACCCGCCCTCCCTGCCTCCTTTCTTTGTCTTCGATACTTCATTGCTTCATGTTTATTGTCAGAACTATATGCAGTGATATTTAACTAAATTCCTTTATTCCTATCACATTCTAATGTAGTGCTGTTGATTTTAATAGATCTAATTTCAAGTCCATTTGTTTAATTAGTCTTTTTAATTATGACGGAATATGATTTTGAGAATATGGTAACTTTTAAGATCTTTACAGTAATGTAACAGCTTTTTTTTTTTTTTGGTTTCTTTTATTTTTTTTTTTTTTTTTTACTCATTTCTCCTCAAAAAGTTATATTCACAAAGAAACAAACCTTAGAACTTAGTGCTTCACATGCGACATTTCATTATAAGCTCCTGTACAGCTGATCTGATCTGTTATATGATGGTTTTGTATGTGTTGAATTGTGTAAATGTATATAAAACAGAATGCTGTCAACGATATTGAGCTTTAAGCTGACTGAAATGTGACGAAAAAATGAAAATTGAGCAAAACATCAAATAACTATTTGCTGCTTATGTATTGTAAAGGTAATTCTCGCATAAAGATGGAAGTATGTAAAAAGATATAAGAATAATGTTTGCCTTATAATAAGAGAAATCATACGACTGAAATGTTTAATCAGTATATATATGATGTTTTCCCTCAAGCTCTTCATTAAGGAAATTCATATGTCTCTCAAAAATGTAAATAAATCAGGCATACAAATATCACCAAGCAGCTATAGAGCCCTTCATGCTTATTAGATTTATAAAATCTATATGAATAGCGATTCAGAAGACTCGAAAGAGCAGGAAGGAAATCGAAAGTGTGTGTGTGTAAAGGGAAGCTTTATTATTCATTTTTAGGGGCCAGATCGGAGGTTACATTATTTAAGAAATGAATGCTTTTGTCTTCTACTATTCTGCATATAATGACAAAAAATTCCGTATTAATCCCCCCCCCCCCCCATAATGAAAAGGAAACAAAATTCCAGAAAAACCCCAGACATGCTTATATCACATGAGCTGTCATTCGAGGCTTGCAGTTCAGGTTGTCTATGGCTTTTTCCGACATGTACTAGACATTTTTTATGTAGTTCCAACGAATTTCAATCACGCTCTTCTCATCTACCTAGATTACTCATTTTCTTGCTGCAAGAAAATTAAATTAGTTGAAAACTATTCGATCCATATTCTGAACGAGTGGAATAAAAGGCGGATACGAAGATGATTTCAAAGCTACCCTATCTTTCGTAACGTAATTTTCTATTACGCATTATAACAAAATATTTATTTTATGCATGCATGATGCTTAATTTGAATTGGACTCCTTAATTTAGGTCTCAATAAAGATGATGCAAATACAGAAATTATTCATCTGGCGAAAGAATTAGGCCGTCAAAAAGATTTAACGGAGGACGAAGCTGTTGCCTTAGCAACGAAAACTATGTTAGAGGGACAACACCACAATCGAGGCTGGTATCGGGTGCATGCAGTTAGAGGAATAACAGGAGGACATAGACTGATTCCTAAAGTCAAGAAAGAATTTAATGATGTAAGCGTTCTTAGTTACAGTATCACTATAACCGGTGTAGCTCAGTGTATGAAGTGCTCGGTTCATAACCGAAAGGTTCATGGTTCGACTCCCACCAAGGGCCCACCGATATCATATCTTTCGGATAGCACAGCGAAAACTGAGATCACGTGTTATAGAAGGTGTGACACGTAATTGAGCCCTCACTATGGATCCGTTGCAAAGGTACAAATTTGCATGCTGCCACCATATAGGTGAAATAATAATCATGAAGTGACATAAAACAATAATCAATTTAAGTATCATTGTTATTGATTAATCCAGAAAGTTAAAGATTTGGATTACCCGACGTCGACATAAACAAGGCATTTAATTACAGAATATTAGATTTCTTGCAATTATTAGATCGATTTATTGTTGGCTGGTATAGTAGCTAATTGGTCCTTTGAAATGCCATTCTAATTATTTAATTACAATATCCATCATGGCCAAATCAGGACTCTTTATAAATCACACATGTTTGTCAAGAAATCGTTAACAGAAAATATGAGCAATGAAAACAAGTAATAAGTTATCAATCATTAAAGATCAGCGACAGATCACCATGCTTGGTTACAAATATTGCCTTCGAATGTTCGCATGGTAACATTAAGTATTTATTCAATTCAGAAAAAAAAAACTTGTGAATTTGATTTGTTTATATGCATCTGAAGTAGAGCATTTGTTCTTGAAATCATCAGTATTTCTTGAAGTCAAAAAAATAGATGATTATAACCTTCTTCCATGAAAGTGAAGAACAGCATTTGCAACGTCATCACATTGTGTTTAAAACCGTATGCGCAAAGTGGAAGTGATGTCGGTATTTGTAATTGAAAAGCAGTTAAATCATGTGCTGCAAGCTACCTGCCGGTAGCTGGTCCCACCCCCTCCCCCCCCAAAACCCCCTGATAATTAGATATTTACTTGTAGATGGGTGTTGAACATATACATGTAGATACATGTATATTCCATTGTTACAAAAGAAGAACCTTTAATCCCACTTTTCAAAATCTCCAGAATTTGTTATTTCTGTACATTTGACATTTGACCAAACTTTGGTTAAATACAAACAGAACAAGGAATATCAGTTTCTTATTTCTTGGTTGGACATGTTCCTAAGTTTTTTTCTGGGTTTTTCGTAAGTCCGAAAAGTAAGAGCTCATTCATGATATATTCTAATGCATTTTGTTTGTAACACGCGATCTCATTGGCTGTTCGATTTAAAAACTGCAAGGGTATTCACGACACTCCTCCAAATTTTAATATGACATAATGATACCCTGCAGTTTCTGATTTGTGACGTCACGACACCCTACAGTTTTTGATGTGACTGTGATTAGCTACTTTGCTTAGAAAACCATAAGTCTGTGCCTCTAGTTGTAATTATTTTTGTCAAATGCATTAGAATGGGGTTATCACGTTTGTGTTTTACAAAAACGGACCGGATATCGCCGATACCCTGCCAGTTTTTTCTAAAACACTCGCATGGTAACCCTAATTGATTTTAAACAGAAAACCCCTTAAAGTTTTAGAAAACCTCATTCGCAAATTCAAATTTATAACTGGCATGTTGTCGATGATACAGACGTTAAGTTATTTAACGTGATTATAACCACGATCTTGCACCATAAGATTTAATATTGACCACAGGTATACTGCGCATGTCAACAGTTCTAGAGGACAGGTTACTTGTCAATTTTATACATCAAAGACTGTTTAAGATACTATATTTTAAGCTTTGAGTCTTTAAGCACCACTTAAGGTTTTATATTTCTATTTCTTAGAGACAAAAAAGAGAAATCTGACTCGGTGGTATTACAAAACTTCCGAAGCAAAAAGATGAATAGGTTAACACGTCAAACACGTCACATAAATATTAAGTTTCTCAACAGTTGCCATAAAAATGTGGGACAATAAATTGAAGTGACAGTAGGGCCGAAGGTTTGTTTGCTTGTTTGTTTGTTTGTATTTTGTTGTTGTTGTTTTTATTATTATTATTTTTTTTTTGGTTTTAATTTTTTGTTTGTTTGTATGGGGGTTATTTGTGTTTTGTTATGGTTTGATTTTATTATTATTATTATTATTATTATTATTATTATTATTATTATTATTATTATTATTATTATTATTTATTTATTTATTTATTTATTTATTTATTTATTTATCAATCAATTCATTTATTTATATTCCATTATTTGAAGATTTTGAAAATTTTTGAAATCAAGTAGGGGAAGGGAAAAATTACGAGACACAATGCCGTGTTTTGATGTGTTAAGCCTTTTTTCTCTCTTAGAATGTATATCCATAATGTAACTTGAAATCAGTTGAAAGAAGAAAGAAAAGTCACTGACTCAGCCGTGACATTAGTATTTAATGTAATGATATTAAAACGCATATGGACATCAAGTCATAATATAACCATCGAAAACATTAATATGATATTTCCTTTCTAGATTCAAAAATCCAGTCTCTGGTTACTTTCTTTTCTGATATATCGCATACCAGAGACTGGTAAACGAGCAGATTTCTCGTAAAACGTATATCCAATAAAAAGTAAAGGAACACAAACACTCTGTATTGCTGAGTGTTTTCTGTTCCTTTACTTTTTTATGTACCGGACTTCCCTTTGGAGACTTCTTGTATATCCAATACTTTGGGAAAGTTGTAGCAAACTCACGGTCTTCTTGGTTACTCGAGACTCAGAAAGAGTACAGGGATGTGACACACTTACCTTGAAGACAGATCCATATACATCCACTATATCAAAGTTGACCTTCTTGGCATATAAAAGTGATTTTCAAGGACATCTGCGTGCGAAACGGTAACCACAGACTGATTTTGAAATTACGTCAGAATTAACTAGAGAGAATTATTGGACACGCATTTTGCCGGGTATTTTTTTTTCCGCTTCCAGTTTCTGGTGCGTGATCAAGCAGATGCTCGATCTACAAGGCCCTGGATTATTCGGTCTATTTCCACTCATCATTTACCCCGGCATAGTTTCCTGTCTTCCGTGACACACATGGATGTATTTTGTATCTTACCCTTGTAAGACCTCATATGGAGTCAAGGTATCTGTTGTATTTTTGCCCTTTTTCCACATTGAGATTTCTAAGTTTCCCTTAATACAGCAACGACGCGCCATCAGCTTCAGAATGTTCTAGCTCACTATAAGTTATATCACCGATAGATAGTCTGCCCATATATACTCTGTCATATGGTGTAAAGAGAACGGGAGGGTTCTACAAATTCAGAGCTTATTTTAAAGTGAATTTCATTGTCTGATTCCTCCATTTTCCATTAACTTCCACTGTTTTCAATTATTTCCATAAAAGTAAACGATGTACCCATTTACATGAAAAGTAAATTCTTCTAGGGGGTTAAAGTATACTCACATCAACTTAAACTCATTCTCGGTTAATGTGATGTATAAACATTCGAAGCATTTTAAATGCAGAATAAAAAAATCGAGCGACTTCAAATTTTTATTATTCGTATATTAAGCCTTTTTCAGTATTCACTGAAAACACATCAGTTACAATGAAATATTGGCTAGTTTAAAAGATTTATTTTTACTAAAACATAGGAAAACAGAGTCAGTGGATCCTTTGACCGGTTGGCAACAGGAGCCGGCATAGCTCAGTTGATTTAGTGCTTATTGATCAAGAGGTGCATGGTTCAAGCCCCATCGGAGGTTCGTCTGTGTCTCTTTATTCATATGATTCGTAAGAACGGTAGACAAGACACGTAAAAGATTCATTATAAATTCGGACGGGACTTTTGCGCATGTCTAAATTTTTGTACATTGCATCAGGCAATTGCCCTCACATTATGGGGGCAATACACTTGGTTTGATGTAAACAAAAGGGTAAAAAAATTAGAAATTAATCGAACAGCTGAATTAAACTGATAATATTCAATTACTTCGTGTGGTTAACTGGTTCACTGACTCACCTTCCCACTCACCTCAATGAATAGCATTATCCTCTACATAGAGAACAAGACCCATCATGTTTCTCGAAATAAGAGTTCATGAAACATATAAACAATTATAGCAGAATGCAATGAAATTAAAAGTCTAATATATATTAAACAAACATTAAAAGCTAACAGTGTTCTGGTCATCTCGAAAGCAGCTAAGATTTCTGGTACGCAGGAGTCCTGGCTAACAATCAGAGGGACTAATATTCTTTTACAAAACCTTTTTTGCCCTGGTAGTTAGAGTACAATACTTAATGGGAAAAGTCTGCTTATTAATACAAGAGTCCAATGTCAGACTTAGGTTCTATATGATGCTCTTAGAATCATATCGATGGCGACGAAAACGTTTAAATATTTATGAGCATAATAAGATGAAAGTATCGGAAAACCAATTTCCTTCGTAGTTTTTTCCATTCACAATATCAGAGTATCTTTCGAATTCACTATTCACTATTAAGGGAGTGTCTTTCGAACTTACAGGGTTTTTTTTTCTGATTTTCTTTGTCTGTGGCAAAACTTGAATATTTGACCATGCTGCCGTCCGGGACATTATTATTCAATAAATACATAATGGTTTCGATATATTTGAAGGGTATTTGCATAGCGAAAATGTGTCGACATTTACATGGTATGTATTCATTGACAACTATAAACACATGGTCAGCATTATTCTAAAGTGTGTTTGCCGGTCCTCATATTCCTGAAAAGTTCTCTCTTAAACGACGAAAATATAATTGGCTTTCCTCAATTATCAATTGACTTGCCATTTCGCTACATTACGTCTTTGCATATTTGATAAGTATTCCACAAGTTTAATTCCATCGTTAATGGAGTGATATCAATATTTCACACTCGAACGGCCAATGAACCATCGTTGAATTATATTGTAATTTTCTTGGCTGTATCTGATTTCTTTCAAAGCAACAATAGCTTTTTTGTTTTTGTTTACAGAATTGCAACCTTAGTTATTTCTTTGATGTTTTGTTCAGAAGGAGACCGACCACATACCAAACGTTCGATACGTATGCTACTTAAACTCCTAGATTTACGTCTAACAGAATGTAATTTTTCAAATACTCGATGGCATGCAAGAGAAATTGCCAATACATCAGATTTGATATACATTGATATGCCACTAGGAATATTCAAATCCTATAAGGCAGAACCTATGTTTGGGCAATCATCATGTGCAGCGAGCCAAGCAGGGGACGCTTACTCGCCTCAGATACCTGTTCTCTTGTCTGATCTAAGTGATTAATGAATTTCTTTGGTGATAACACCAGTAAGAAACTTTATATGTCCCTAACGAAACTCAATAAATCATTTGTAATTGTGGATTTTTATTGTACAGAGGTACTTTTAATAATGTTTGTTTTATTTAACCGCTTTACGTTACAGTTACTGAATGACAAGTACATGTACCTACTCAAGAGGTAGATAACTTTTTTATTCCTAAAATGCTGAATAGGCGAACATGAAAAAAGTCCCTTCACCAGTGACCACACTGACCACTGTATAATCAGTTTAGCAATGATGTCATGGAAACCCTATTAGATATTCAGCTAGGGAGTACGTGGGTGGTTTTTTATATCATAAAACATGACCATGACATTTTCCTTATCTTGCAATTTGGATAAAGAAACAAATTGTGCAATGCAATCGTAATGTATTTGTACATATATTAAAAGTAATTTGATCTACCTGCAAAACATTTTATCGATCCTGATTGCTTTAGTGGATCAGTATTAGTATGTATAAATAATTACATAGACAAAGTCACGGGTTCAGCAGACATACTGGATAGTTAATTTTAAGTCTGAACAAGAAGGTACATATATTATTCATGTTTCACTGTTTGTAATATCGAGGGACTTGACCTGTTTCAACCTTTTTGCACACAGAGTGCAAATTTCCTAAGAAGTTGGCCCCGAATGTCATAAAAGGTAATGTAACCTACATCAAGGACTGGAGCGAGGTTTTATGCCGGTGCTTTCTCCATCTGTAAGCTCACAATTCAGTATTTGTTCAAGATCTTCTGAACCATATGGGATAAGATTTGAAAGGGCATTTTAAATTTATCCTTTAATTGTTTAAAAAAGGGGTAAACGTCATACTGGGCTCTTATCCGTTTACATAGTCGTAGAACCATAACGATTTATTTGGAATAAAATATCGTCATTTTCTGTATTGGTGACGTAAAGTGTACATTGTCTTTGTCTTAAAGTTGCATTGTAGTGTAAATGTGAATGTCGTTTGTATGACATACAAAGTGAAAAGAAATCAGGAATGAGATTAAAGACATACAGACATAAGAAAAAAAAGTATGTATTTGTACATATATACCTTTTCCTTTATACAAATCTATTCCGCAACAAATCGGCATATACTTATCTCTATGTCCGTCATTCTGTCTCTCTGACCTAGTTTGGTCCGTAATTTTTCTTTCTTTTTTTTTTATTTGATTTTATCTCGTTAATAATTCACACAAATAGTGCTCGTTAGTTAAAGAGAAAAGTGTCTGCAATGATGCAATACCAGTTACAGTGAGCCGATGATAATCTTTGGAGCTTAGTTCATAAAAGCTTAGCAACGACATGGATTTGCTTCATATTTCACACAATTGTTACCCATAATGCATAGGCGTGTCATGAATGACTCAGACTCAAAACGTGGCATTATTGTTGAATTATTTATTGGCGAATAGAGAAACAACTTCTTTCTTTTTAGTAATCTTGCGCTTTGATAAACTGACCACTCGATTCACTACATTTACCCATCAAATGCCCTGCATTTCGAAACATTTAACAAGTGGCCGGCAATAGTAATTGGCAACCAATGTGCCATCAGAAGACAGTGAATCAACCTTTTTATTACTTGTGTCAAATTTATCAATCTTTTTGTGGTCTGAATTGACCACATGTTTGTTTCTGTCCTAAAACTGCGCTGCAATGACATTATCGGAAAAAGGGCCGCGTAGTAAAATTTGCAGAGAAAGTTGACCCAAAGTCAACCTACAAGCTCAAGGTCATAATAATCTTATAACGACATTGGTGTTTTCCTTTAATCCTCAGTATTAATAGGGTTCTGCTTTATACTTCACACATTTGTTATCAATAATTCAAGGCTATGTCGCGACCTTGATCTCAAAGGTCACACCACCCAGGTTAAAATCAAATTATAATGACCTTATAACGATATAAACATATCTCAATCGTAAAAAGCATGTATTAGCGTAACACTGTACTGCCGTTTTAATTTTCATAAAAGCGATATGACCTTCATTTCTCTTGTCAGAAAAAAAAAATTCATAGCTTTCACCGCGACCCCGATATAATATACATTATTCATATCGTTAAACAATTGATCACCGGCCACGTCGTGGAAGCATCAATTATTGATGGATGAAAGGCAAATATTTATTCGACTCTAATTCATCATTCGTAGATTTTGTATCGATAGAACTATTAACGTTCACCCGACTTCAGTCTATTCCAGATTTAAATTTACGCAATGTAAACAATTCAAAACGTATCGACATTTTGTAACATTTAATGGGAATATTTTATGATCAAAATAATTCACATTGTGTAAAATGAACTATTTTAGAAGATCAATATTGTGTGTTTTAAATATTGAAGCGATTAATATTATGAAAGAAAATATTTATATGAAATGATTGCTTACTATTTCCCTTCTCTACAGATATACAAACAGATCAACGTGAAACATTTACACCAGGATATTTTAGAGAAGGAAGATATCGGATTATCTACTCTTGATTTATCAGAAGGAGGGAACAAACCGGTCGTAGAGTTCACAGCGGCGGCAAATGCAGTACTCGAAAACGAGGGCAAAGTTCGGATCGGCATTAAAAGATTTGGCAAAATGGATATTCCTTGTGAAGTCATGTTAGTATATGTGAACGCAACATAAACATACTAAAATAATCTTTGTTTCTCTTGCCTATTTGGTCTTTTCGTTACACAGAGTTACCTCCCATATGGGACAATATCTAACGTAAAACAGTTATGACATCATCAAATTCTATGGAAAATGACGTTTTCATACAAAATTAATGACGTCATAAATGTTTCCTGCCAGATACCGTCCCCAATGGGAAATAAATCTGTTTTTACCAAAAGAGTCAGTATCTTGCTTGTTTCGTAACCTACAGATCCCTGGTCCAATTCCCGTTCCCGGCTCGTTTATACCGTAATTCACAAGGCACCGTGTTACGTTTGATAATTATGGCATGTCAGAGATCGAGTGCTGCTTCGGGGAGGTCCGTTTCATGAGTCTAAATTTCTTTGCGTTGCATCAAGCAGATGCCTTTGCCATATAAGTAAAATAATTTTGCGTGATGTAATACAAGAAACTATTCATTTTTATGTATATGTTAACTTTACACTTGATTAAAGCTCACAGTACAATATTTGTCATTTTGAAAATAAATGATGAAAAATTAATTAAAGATGAAAGAGTTGTGGACTACGTAGATGTCTGTAATATTGTTTTAATATAAATTTTACACAGGGAAATTAAATGAGTTACCTTTAAAGTTTACAATTTGTAACTGAGGCAATTCCACAGTTATAGAATAGTATCAATGACTTTCAATAGACGATCTTCATATTTTACATGATATAAGCGGCCCAAGACCCGACATGCAACTCTTTGCCGGGATTTTTATTTTGACGTTATTACTTACATTGTGACGTCACTATCTACTTCTTTACGTCAAAATGAAAACTCCGGCAAAAAGTAACATGTCGGGTCTTGGGCCGCTTATATCATGTAAAATATGAAGATCATCTATTTCGATCTTAGCCTTATGTACTTCTTAAATAATTTTCTTTTAATGTAACTTTATTCATAATTTATCATACACTAGTTTGTTTAGTAATTTGCAGTATTTTCATAGCTTGGTATTGTTTGTTTTGCGATTTATTTCTGAATTTTCTTTTCTTTAAGAGCTGAGACAATAGACGGAACAGCGGAAGCTGGAAGTGATTACAAACCGCTTAAGGAAACCGTCAAATTTGCGGTAAATGAACAGTTACAGGAAATCTACGTGGAGATAATTGATGATGATGTATGGGAACCAGACGAAATGTTCTATGTCAAATTATATGTAGCAGACGACGAGAAAGGGAATGTAGCTATAGGCAAAACACAGATCTCGCAAATTACCATTATCAATGACGACGGTAAGTCAATACTATCTCCCACTGTAGCCTTCATATGGTCAAGTTATACTTACCTGGAATTTTAAACGTTTAAGAACGTTTATTTATTTATTTATTTATTTATTTATTTATTTATTTATTTATTTATTTATTTATTTTTCGTTTTGATTTTCCTTTTTATAATATATTTGAATTTTTACTGAAATTTTACTATATGTCTGTGTATCAAGATGTTCAAATTTATTGAATGAGATCAATATGAAATACATTTCTGATGAACGCACCATGCTCATTAAACAGTTTTGATGTTAGAATTTTTGTTTTATTCAATTCATGTTTTAAGCCATACTAAGACTATTATAGACCCATTGAAGCCCCACATGTTTGCCCGATCATGAACCAATTTTTTACGTTACGAAATGAAACTACATGTAAGTCCAAGGTTTTCCATCCCATCCCCCCAATTTTGAAATGCTTCATACGACCCTGTATTACACTTACATGGTGATCGCACCTGCTTGATGCAATGCATAGAAATTAAGTTCTAGGCAAAATACCAACCCAAAGATTTTTAACGTACCACGTCTACCATGGCACGGGACCTCGGTTTTACGGTCTCATCCGAAAGACAAAACACCGCTTTACCACCGCCTGGGACTCGATTTGGAGACCTCGCGGACGCTATCAATGTATTTAACCGATTGAGCTACTCTGGCTCTTTGATGTTAGAACTCGTATTGGTATATAATAATCAGTCATAATGTGCAACCATTTTTCTCATAGAAGTAGGTGTGCTATAGTTGAAGATATACAGGCTCATAAGATATTCCCACCGTTTTATCCACCGTGTATAAATAGATAAATAGATAAATAATAGAAGAGGTGCAACCGCTTCCGATGTCTATAAAAATACATTTTGAGTACATTTGTATACTTATATTGTTAACATTGTATCCAGTAGAGGATTCCTAAATTTAGACACCCACGTACGCAATCTGGTCTAAATTCATCACTTCTTTTAGCCTTAGCGTATAAAGAAACAACATTCAGATAAAACACAACCTATAAATCATTTGATTTTTTTTTAATTTTATGATCGTTACGGAAGCACCTGTACAGAGAGGATGCTTGGAAAATTACTTATAACGTAAGAATAATTGCCTCGTTCTCTCGGGATAATAACTCGTGCGAACGAGAAAATAGTATGCACGATATATATGTAATTTTGTATTCGTTCCTTCGTGCCATGTTACATTGGCATATCAGGACGTTATATTTCCAAACGGTAAATACATGATGGATAAATATCAAAACATATTTATACGTACTCAGGGGCGGATCTAGAAGCAGAAGTGGGGGGGGGGGGGTTGGGAGGAGGCCCAAGGGGCCGACCTGAGGCACGAAGTGCTGAGAGGGGGTGGGTACGGGAGGGGGGCAACCCCTTCTTGTAAAGGAGGGGGGTCCGGGGGGCCTCCCCTTGGAATTTTTTTTAAATTTCGAATAAAATGGTGTAATCTGGTATGTTTTCAGCCTTTTCTTTCAATAATGGCACAGGATTTTTTTCTGTCTGCTAAGAACAAAGCCATAAAGTCATATCCATTTGGTCACTTTATTTCTTCATTATTAACTTTGATATGGTGCCGAAATTGCATATATTTCACATAGTTTCCCTTAACGTAAATTTACAATGTCAGAATAAATAACTAGGTACTCAAGGTGGTTATATACAATCATATAGGGAAATTTGGTTTAGTATGGGACTGCGTTACTTGAATTCAACATATATACAGTGCTTAACTAAAGCCTCTGCACAATGTATATGTAGAGGTATGGTGTGTTTTAAACACAGTTTGACTTAATATGATACAACAATACTATTAGGTCTAATTTATGGGTAAAAGGTTCATTACTGTTACTATGCAGTGTGGAGGAAATTTCTACAAGCCGGTGTGGCCTGGTGGATAAGGTGCTCGGCTTGTGATCGAGAGGTCCCGCCTTGGGCACACCGGTGTTCTGTCTTTCGGATGAGACAATAGAAAACGAGGTCCTGTGTCACGGTAGGCGTGGCACGTAAAAAAGCTCCCTCACTGCTTCGGGTGGGTCCGTTGCAAAGGTCTAAATTTGTATGCAATGCATCAGGCAGATGCCGTCACCATATACGTGAAATAATCGCGGAATGACGTAAAACAATAATCAATCAATGGAAAGTTTTACATGTTAAGTATGGGGAAACAATGGGACAATGTTAGTAAAATGGATTGAAAATATGTAATGTACGATTTGGATTATTAGCCATGGTTGGCTGTAGTACACTATGCACTGGTATTTATACACTAAACATAAATGGGACACTTGTCCTCTAACACATACCAAGTATAGCACAAGGCACAGTGCTCATCGTGATGTAAACAGCATATAAGAAAAGAGGTGGATCACCACCCTGCCCGCATTTTCTATGGATCAGCAAATGTGATCTATCATATTTAGATAAAATGGTCTATTCGTAAATTAAAAGTTAAAGCTTTTGTCTGCGGTATTGATGATGCGTAGGTCAATCTGTCCTGTTTGTAAGACATCAACTTATGTTTGCTGTTCTATTAGGCAAGGTCTGCAATTGTCTGAGAGTTTGTCTTTGGAATTTTTCTAGACTTGAGAAGTCCTATTTCCTATAATTTAGAAACTCAATGCCATGTAAGATTCTAGGAATAGCAAAAGTCATCCACATATTGGTGGTTATTATTGGGGAAAGTCCATTTTTCCCGTGCATACCGCTTCCAAGTAAAGCATATATTGTTTTGCGGTCCATGGCTAATCTATGGGTCTATGTCTGGGTATTAGCAGGGTTCCTTTCTATTCCCAAGTCTAGATCTTCGCGCAGCGATAGCAAGCATGAGGACATGAACTGACCTTCGTCGAAAGGAAAAGAGAAAAAACCAAAAAAAAAAAAAAAAAAACCCAAAAAAAACCCGACCTCCCCCCAAACCCCCCTAAATCCGCCCATGGTATTATTAAGTTTTGGTGAATTGTATGAGCATTTAGACAGCTTATGTCTCCTTCGAGATGCATAAGGCCTAAATTTTGGAAATCGACATTATTTATATAAATAGCTTAAGGGCAAATTCATTACCAAAAGAATCTCATTTAAGACAGAGTTTTGCATCAGGGAGATACTCATTAATGCTCATTAATTTTAGAATACTTCCAGAACTTGTTTCACTGTAAATCTGGTTGGTTGGTTAAGTGATTGGTGTTTTACGCTGCTTTCAATTATCACAATTAATTGAAGTATATATAATGTATCATTTCCTCCCTGCAGAACCAGGAAAGTTCGAATTCACAAAGCCCAGTTTCATAGTGCGAGATAGTATCGACATTGCCCAGGTGTTCGTTAAACGTGTGAACGGAGCCGACGGCACAGTGACGGTGCAGTGGAAAACAACCGATATGAGCGCTGTTAGCGGTAGAGATTATACTGGAGGCGAGGGGACGATCACGTTCGGAAGTGGTGAAACATCCAAAGCGATAGAAATCAAGCTTATTGACACGGATGTAAGTATTTAATGCCGACAAAAGGTCTATTTGATTTTCATAGGTTTAATAAGCTGGGCGAAGAGGAATGGGTTGCCCAATATATTTTTCAGATAATAAAGGTTTTATCCCCCACAATAATATTTTTCTTCTTCCTTTGCTTATAGTTATTATGTCACGTTCGTTGCACATGCTTTTCTAAGAGTGCTTTATAAAACGGAAAAAATTACATGATGTAAGACTGTAAAACTGAAATACATATACAAGTACACAATGTTGAAATACAAACTAACCAAAAGACATTCTTATATACATTGTATCATTTTTGTATTTTCAATGAACATGTGTCTGGAAAGGAATTAGTGTAAAATATGCTGGTTGCGCTACGTATTATCTTTTGCATTTGAAATTCTTCTATTTGTAGATTCAGGAACGAGATCATAATTTCCAAGTGGATCTCATGTCTCCGACAGGTGGCGCTGAAATAGGAAAAATAAGCAAATGTATTGTAACACTTGTAAATGACATTGGTAGGTGCCATTTTATTATGTTTTGTTTGTTTGATTCTTACCAAAACTATTGCATTTATAGGGGATAACACATGCGTAATGACACACACACCCTCACAGACACATACAAGTGTATATGATATAAATAAATGAATAAATATATTCGCAAACCAGTAGCACCGATATTTATAACTTTCAGTTTATGACCATTAATATATAAATATGAAAAATTCTTTATGTTTTTATAAAATATTCACACTAAAGGAGTATAGAGCTAAACACCATTTTAAGTTTAAGTTTATGTCAACATATGTAAGCAATCAAGGTCAAGGTTCTCTTTACAGACTTTGATGGGTTGGTATCCAGAATTGCCAACAAGACAACCAAAGGTATGGATGGACTGAGACTTGACACATCCTCGTGGAGAGACCAGTTCAAAGAAGCTATGAATGTAAACGGTGGTGATCTAGAAACTGCTTCTGGAATAGACTATGTTCTTCATTTTGTATGCTTCTTCTGGAAGGTATGTGGTTCTTTGAAAATTATAACCGCAAAACTCGTCATTTGTTCGTCAATAGGACCATGCTTTGTCGATGTGGGGAATACAAGATATATCACAAGGAACAAGGATATTGTACTGCTAAAGCACATGTCCCCCACTGGTTTCATTAAATTTACCATGTCCAAGGGCAGTAACTTTTCGAAAAATGGGACAATCAAGGCCAACTCATATTTGATCTGTTCCAAGTGAATAAATTTAATGGTTACAATAAAGTCCGGAAAACCTTTGTGTCTCAAACCGACGGACAGGAAACCTGTTATAGTCGACTCCGGTGTCACTTGTGGGAGACGAATAATGAAGCATTGGTTTGTGGTCAGTGATAGCGCTAGAGGAAATCATCAGTAAGTTACCCAGCAAAATGTTCTCCTGCACCGACCAAGGATCGAACCCGGACATGGCCAGTAAGGAGAGTTTAAGTTGTTTTCAGTGTGCCTTTGAGCATTCGCAGAAACCGAGGACCTATCTCTATTTAATGCAAGTCATGATAATTTCCTTCAAGAATATATTAGTGATAAAATGGCTACTGCCTTGGTATAATAGAGGAAATACGAACAGATTTCTGGTAACGATGTATAATTCAAGTTTAAGTACAAATCATCTATTTGTCGTCATTTTAATGTAGTTTCAAAGCATTGCGACACTTGTCAATCAATTGTATATCATCTGTCCGTCGGTCCCGTTTGTCAAAATTGATTTTCACAAAGTTCGATCAGGAAATATAATAACTATAACTTAAGAAACTATATTTACTGTAATAACAATATTATCAAATGTTTATTTCTCAATCAATGTATTTAATGATATTAATATTATAATTCTTATCTTCAGGTGCTATTTGCTTTCATACCACCACCTTCCATCGGAGGAGGATGGTTGACCTTTACAGTTGCCCTTTTGTTCATAGGCATCATGACCGCGGTTATCGGAGAGCTGGCCACCATTTTTGGCTGCTTAGTGGGCCTAGAAAAAACAATTACTGCCATCACATTCGTTGCCCTGGGAACAAGCATGCCAGATACTTTTGCCAGCAAGGCCGCTGCTGTCAACGAAAGAACTGCAGATAGTTCTATAGGAAACATCAATGGAAGCAATGCTGTCAATGTGTTCCTAGGGTTAGGGATTTCTTGGCTCCTAGCATCATCGTACTGGCTTGCAAAGGTATAGAGAATGACTATTTTGTCTTTTACTTATCAAAAAAGTGTAGTCTGTTTTGGCATATAAGTCGCATTATGTTGTATCCATAGCCTGAAAATACAATGCAAGCAAATCCCTTTAAACATGTGAAAAAAAAACCTAAAAGTAATGTAATTCACGACAGTGTACCAAATTGGACACATGAGAACAGGTGCTCTGGAACAGTAAGCCAACGGGTGCTATGTGTAAGTGACAGTCTCTACAATGCACCACGATTCGCATCTGAGATCAGGTGGCTCAGGAAGTAAGGTAACAGATGTTATGTGACAATGGCAGAAGCTTCATTGCACCACGCAGGACACCTGAAGCCAGGTGCTCTGGAACCGTAAGGCAACAGGTGCTATGTGTAAGTGATAGTCACTACAACTTACCATGATTGACACCTGAGACTAGTGCTTTGGAAGCGTAAGGCAGCAGATACTATGTGACATTGGCAGTCACTATAACTCACCAAGGTTGACAACTGAGACCAGGTGCTCTGGAAGTGTAAGGTAACAGGTGCTATGTGACAGTAGCAATCACTACAACACACCAAGGTGGACACCTAAGACCAGGTGCTCAGGTAGGATAAGGTAACATGTACTATGTGACAGTAGCAATTACTACAACACACCAAGGTGGACACCTAAGACCAGGTGCTCAGGTAGGATAAGGTAACAGGTGCTATGTGACAGTGGCAGTCACTACAACACACCAAGGTGGACACCTGAGACCAGGTGCTCAGGAAGCTTAAGGTAACAGGTGCTATGTGACAGTTGCAGTCCCTACAACACATCAAGGTGGACACCTGAGACCAGGTGTTCAGGAAGCGTAAGATAACAGGTGCTAGTTTACAGTGGGAGTCACTACAACGGACCAAGGTAGACACCTGAGACAAGGTGCTCAGGAAGCGTGAGGTAACAGGTGCTATGCGATAGTGGGAGTCACTACAACGCACTACGATTGAGACCAGTTACTCAGGAAGCGTAAGGTAACAAGTGTTATGTGACAGTGGCAGTCATTTCAACGCACGACGGAGGAGAGCTGAGATCAGGTGCTCAGGAAACGTGAGGTAACAGGTGCTATGTGCGTGTGGCAGTCACATCAACGCACCATGATTGACACCTGAGACAAGGGTCCGGCGCCATAAACTGAGAATATACATGTACTTAAGTCAAAAATTCATATTCTTCTGTTCATCAATGAATTAATAACTGGAATTTGGATTTTATTTAGTTTTATTCTACTGACAAATAGAATGAAACCATTCTGTATTAAAATTTATTTGAACGTTTGATAATAGAATAAATTAAAATAAAATTTTTGACTTAAGTATATTCTCAGTTTAAGGCGCCGGACCCAGGGTCCGACGCCATAAACTGAGAAAATACTAAAGTCAATTCATTTTAATTTATTCAATTATCAAACGTTCAAATAAATCGTCATACAGAATAGTTTAATTCTATGTATCAATAGAATAAAACTCAATGAAATCGAAATCCCAGTTAGTAATCCATTGTTAAACAGAAGAATTTGAAATTATAACTTAAGTATTTTCTCAATTTATGGCGCCGGTGTCAGGCCTTTCTATTTATATTTAAACATAATGTTAGAAGATTACTAATATTGTTAGTTAAAACGTATTTCAGTAGGACAGTTTAAAACGTTTTGTTTTTGAACGCCCCTTTGATCATTGAGGTGGATCTTCAAAATAAATATATACATGTAACTGTACTTACTAATAAATTTTACTCGAGGTTTGATTTTGACAACATTAGAACATATTGATAGAATAGTTATAAATGTATATAAAATGATAATCTAACGGACAATGTTATCGAGTTGTTGCCATTTACAGTAGATAAATCTTCATATACAAACGTGCTAGTCACTTATTCTCAACAGTCTCTTTTTCTCTGTTCCCTATTGCTACTCTTAAGCGACCACTTTTCCTTTTGATGACCGTTTATTACGGTTTGACTGTAATAGTGACTCTTATGAACTACAACCGTACCATTGTATAACATATGAAGTAATATGAAATAATGTATTGAATTATCGTTTTCCAGGGCAAGGATTTCGATGTGGATTCCGGATCCTTAGTGTTTAGCGTAATTCTCTACACTTCATGTTCATTATGTGCTATTACTCTCCTAATGGTGCGAAGGAATATTTCAGCTTGCGGAGGCGCGGAACTAGGGGGATCAAAGGTCTTCAAGTACGCGTCAGGTTTAATATTAGTATTGCTATGGGTATTTTACGTCCTAATGTCTTCTCTACAGACAGAGAATGTTATCACTGTGAATATATAGAGTGCGGTCATCGTTGAGAAAAACATGTTATTATAGCTGTAAACAGCCTTTCAAAGAACAAAAGCAAGACAACATTTTTGGTAGATAGATCGTTAGCTTTAACAAAAACGATGCCATATTGAAGTACTAATGAATATTTTTGAAGCAAATTTACGTATAAAAAGGCAGGAATATAACATGGGACGGATACATAGATTTATACAGTACGTAAGGGACAAGAAGAAAGCTCGGAAATAGTAAAGAAATGACTGATACCAATACAGCAACATCATGACAAAGGTTTGGTCGCTCAGGTTGTGACAGAGAACTCTGCTATTCTGTGATATATTGAAATATTTTTATATGCTTCATCTTTATGCCGTTCGTATTTCTATCCAAATATTCATACATGCTTTTTTGTTTTGGCTATTTTCACACGATGGTTTTTTTTCGGCAATTTAAATAAACATCATCTTCATTCCTATTATTACAGATATCTTCGGTAATTGTCTTATGAGATTTTCAGTAGTGTTAATATGACCACAGGGCTTCGGCTCGTTGGTCTCCCCCCCCCCTCAATTATACCAATATGATAATTATTATACTGGTGTAATTAAAGAGGGGACCAACGAGCCGAAGGACCTTGTGGTATGACGTTTTATAGATAAAATGAAATACTTGTACTTTTATCTGTTCTTGAATAATTCAAAATATTACTAAATATACATTTATAATGCATTACAACGTTCTGGACTACAGTTGATGTAGTTAATATGTAGTTTACATTCATGTCATTCTTTAAATCAATCGTTGTTACTTTTTAACTTTATTAAAACTTTTAATATCAAAACTTCTTGAAGAGTTTTATTCTTTTTCATTTATGACCTTTCATTGTGTGAAATCTGACATGATAAATACGACACTAAAATAAAGTGTCGTGTATATATGTAATTGATATGTATGGAAAGATGTTGACGTCTTGTCATTTTCAACTTTTCTTCAGAATGTAACAAAACAGCAAACGTCAGAGTAAAAATGTTAGAGTTAAGTTCAAATATGGTGGCTCCTACCCTTCAACATTCTTCTTCACTACGTAACAACACGGAATAGTCAACGTAGTGTTGTAAATGTAAAGGTCAAATTTTGTTGATCCCATCCTTCAAGCTCCCCTCAGTATGTAACAAAACAAGCAAGACGGCGCAGTGTTAAGGTCAAATTTGTTTGCTCCCGTCCTTCAAACTTCCCTTCAGTATGTAGCAAAATAAGCAAGACAGCGCAGTGTTAAGGTCAAATTTGGTGGCTCCCGTCCATCAAACTTCCCTTCAGTATGTAGCAAAACAGGCAAGTTAACGATCTGTCCGGAGAGTTCTTGTTAAATATGGTGGTTCTCATTCTTCAAACTTTCCTTCAATATGTAACAAAACAGCCAAGACCGCGCAGTGTTAAGGTCAAATATAGTGGCGTTCATCATTCAAACTTCCCTTCAATATGTAACCAATAAGACAAGTCGGCGTTGTATTCAGGGTGTTCGAGTCGATTATGGTGGTTCCGTCCCTTTAGCCAAATCAATGTAGTGTTCGGAATAAAGCATCTGCAAATTCATGCCATCATATTAAAATTCTATTGTTTCCTATTCCTTGATTGAGAATGGTATTCTGAGATCTTATTTTTCGTATCCTAATCAGTGTATCCATCTTTATATTATTTCTCCTTTGGTATGACTTAAAAAGAAGGAACAGCGTGTCATTCGTCTCAACATGACTTGTCCAGAGCCCTACTGTTCAACATATTCGTTGAACATTTGGATCTGTAGGATGTATGATTTGAAAGCAACCATTATATTACCGCCAGTAGTCTGGAATCATTGATTCCTGGGGCATCTAGGTTTTGGTTTGTCTGTTTGTTTGTCCATTTGTCTGTGGCTAACACTTAAACATTGGTTATAACCTTTAAATCGTGAGACGTAGGCCTTTCATATTTCACATGCATATTCCAAGCGACGTTGACCGTGACATTTGACCTGCATTTCAAAATTTGCCCTATTTGGACTTTGTTTCCGCTGAGACATTTGTAATTCATAAACATATCCTTTTTCTTCTTTTCCTTTTGTTTTTCTTCCTTTTTTCCCTTTCTCAAAACATAGTTAGGGGTCTAGTCTTTTTTGTTTTGTTTTGCATATGTAGAACATCGGATAGAATGTACATAGATGTTCATACTTTATATGTAGGCCATCAGTGTTAGTAGTAGGCTGTGGTGCTGTTCTGTGTTATTTTAACTCTAGCAAACGATAAAAAATTCTGAAAGTGTCAATAGATTATACTGTCAACACATTCCACGTAGGTCCGTATGTGCGGGGTGGGGGGGGGGGCAAACTCAAAACAAACTTTGCAATATGATACCACTGTTTTAAGTCACTTCTTGTGCCAGAGAGTCTTGCTTGAATCGCATAGAGCTAGACACTGACCATAGGCGGGTCTATAAATTTTTGAAAGGGGCATTGCATCCTGTCATGACTATTATTTTCCAAGGGGGCATTGCTGCTTTATAGAAAGAAAAGAACAAATTTATAAATACTGTTGCAATACCAACTGCCTGTTCAGAATAATTTAATGAAAGCAATCTAGTAAATTTATTAGAAAACAACGTATGTAACAACTATAGTTGGCAAAAAAAAAAGTGGGGGAGCCCCCTCTCCCCGACCCCCGGTTCCTACGGCCATGCCATGTACTTCATTCATCATTAAAATTTGATGTTTTATTATGATATATTGATTTAATCCATCTATGAAATGAAAATTAGAAATTAGTTGTCCAACATCAGTATAAACTAATTTAAAAAATTATATTAAATTTGCTAATCAATTCAATGAATTTTCAATATCGTGTGAAATTTTCCAATGGAAATCATTTATCTGTATTTGTAATTTTGGAGTAACATTTCCCGCATACTTCATGAGTGCTGAATTCCAACACATATCTTGAACATTTTAATGATGTATATACAATATATATATATATATATATATATATATATATATATATATATATATATATATATATATATATATATATATATATATATATATATATATATATATATATATTCAGGATTCAGGATAAGAAAGTAAAACCAACCAAACCAACAAACAGACTGTAAGGATAAATATACATTTCTTATCTAGCATTTGGTCTAAAATCTAAGAATTGAAGCATATTTTAAATGAGTCATCATTCCTAAACTTAAGGAAAATTTTAAGATGTAGGTCAAAGGTCACGATCAAGATCAGAGAGTGACCTTGGTGTAATTTTGAAAGGACTTCATTTGTGGAGTATGCATGCCAAATATGAAGTCTATTTCTATCAACTTTCAAATGTTATGTCGAAGGTAAAGCCTGACAACAAACAGAAAAACAAACAGACAGACAGGTAAAATATGCCCCGATCTATCAATCCGGGGGCATAAATATATGATTAGAAATTAAAAGCAGGCGCGGATCCAGCCGGGGCGCACGTGCCCCCTCCCCTTTCCCCGGCAGTGTCCGCCGAAGGGGGGCACTATAGTCTATTTTAGGGCCTATTTTACTGCATTTTTGTCTTAAATTTCCAAAATTTCGTCATTCTCTCATATTTCTTTAAATTTGCAGTTGAAAAAGAATTGTTGACTCGCTTCACTTACGATCAATTTCATGATAAATCTCCCCTGATCCCCGTTTATGATCCATAATATCTTCCAGAGGGAAGCAAAATATATGTGCAATCCAAATTAATATCCAGCGCACAAATGTTCGGCCACTTGGCCTCAGGCGAGTAAAATCGTATGGCTACTTGTACATCGTGTAGCAAATGTTACAAATGTTTGAAGCTACGCGCTGTACAAATTGGATTTTACTTATCCATACAATTTAACTCATATACGTCTTGTACATTATGTAACTTCAGTACAAATTTTTAAACGCTTGTACTGAAGCTACGCGATGTACAAGAACGTATTTTGTATCTTCAAAAGTCTCAAATACAGGAGCTTCCATGGAGGGGGACTTTGCACCTTGTTCCAAGGATCTACCCTGCATCCACCGGGGAACAATAGGCAGTCCCTAGACCCTGCACCGAGTTTTACGCCTCCTCCAACTGAAAATCTGGATCCATGCCTGATAAAATTTCCGTGAATTAGAACAAAAGGGGCCTAATATGGCTCACACGATTTTGCAAGATTGTTGTCATATCTTCTCAGGGAAACCCCATCCCCACTTATTGGAGCGAGGGAGGGGTGAACATGATAATTTTTTACCGAAAATATTACGACAGTTTTCTTCCGATTTCAGAGTTTTACGGAATATTTGAAGTAAAGAAAATATTGATAAATAATGCAAAAAAGAGCACCAGATTGCACCATTTTGCCTAATATTTGCAAAATTTTCTCGGGAGGTCCCCAAACCCTCACCTATGGGAGGGGCGGACTCCTCCCATACCCACCCCATTTGGCCCTTTGGGCCTCAATTATGAGGTGCCCCTCCGGCACATGAAGTTCTGGATCCGCGCCTGAAGAGAATATGATTTCGGAGTAATATCGTTTGAATTTTTTTTTTTTTGAAAAACAAACAGGTTATTTATATTACTTTTTATTTAACAGATAAGATACATCTGTTATTTATAAATGTTTTGGACATTAATCTTTGTTATATGTCTATTTTTCTTTAATTGCAAAAGAAAAACGTTTATCTTTTATAGTGATGTCTTTGTTTTTATTTCATTGATATATCAATTTTGTGTTTCACATACATTGAAATTACTAAAAGTGTCAAATCTTTATTTCGTGCCTCTTGGGTAACTCACTTTGAAGTCTTTTTCCCTTTATTTTTACAAACACAAATACATATACAACTCATTGAAACGATGGTTATCAAAAGTCCGGCATATGTAATATAGTTCTTCAAATTCCTATTTATAGGTTTTGTTATAACCACTTTAATCGTTGCCACGTGACGTTTAGATGCCCAGCAGTTATAGGGGGCAGTGTCGTACATTCTCGTAGACCGGATGTGAAGACGGTTAATGGCGTCTGTGAAGATCCTTCCCCGTGTTTGACGTCTGATCGTTTGAGGATTTAACAGCGTTGTACCATTCTGCCATCGAATAAGAGATTTTGTCTCCGATTTTCCGGGACACGTAAGCACCAAGTGTTTGCCCGTTTCTTCGTACACCACACGCCGTATCACCATTGGGGGCAGTGTTGGTTTGTTCCTGTATCAAAAAAGACTAGTGTACAGATTATATAAATGTATGTGATGACTGTGGAAGATTTAGAAGAGAGGGCACCCCTTTTTCGCCTCAAATTAAGGAGGCATGTATATATAGATGATAAAGTTTAAACACTCAAATAATATGAGTAAAACTCCAGATTTGACATCCAAAATGGTTTTAAAGTATTTTGGCTAATACTCGATTTTTACGGGTGCCAACTCTCCCTCCCCCTCCCCCCTTTTTTTTAGGAAATCCTCGATCCACCACTGGATAAATTGGCCGATTATAAGAAACAGTATCGGTCTGTGGGATCTATAATTTTAGAAAAGAATTGAAGATCCCATTCTGATCTTTTTTTTCATAAAGGTATATTGTATTATATTTGTAGTGATAAAAGCTTGTCTTTATATAGCATTATCGCAAACATAATCATAATTTGGGAAAATGATCTTCCCGTATTGTTATGTAACGAACAAAAACATTTTTTTCTCATTTATAAATTTTTTGTCGACTATCTACATGCACTTCATGTACAATGATGTCAGCACAAGTCCTAAAATTGAATAGCTTATATATCATTACATTGCATCACATTCGACATTCCCCTTTTCTCATTTTAAATACAAGTTACCACGAGAATTTTGATAAAAAGAGTACAACTACTTATAAAAATGCATCTATGGGGTACAGTACTGTGCGTGTTGACATGATATAATTAATCCAGTTTTCTTTTGGAAGTGCGGGCGAAGGATTGATTCTGTCATATTTATCATCATTTTTAATTACTAGACTGTTTTTCGTAGAATTGCTTTTACTGATTTTTTTTATGAGTGAACATTTTGTTGTTATCTCTCTCAGGCGTCGTGGATGTTCATTCATCAGTTTGACACAATCATTTGTTGTTGGATTTATTTCACAAGCACTGTAGAGATACAACAAATTTTACTTTTCACAAAAAAGGGTAAAAAATAAAAATTACGAATCTACATATTTCATAAATTATTTTAGTAATGATTTATTTAGTTCTAATGAAGCCATTGTAATGTTTATTTCAGTAATTAATTAATTAACTTACCTGAGTGAATGATACCCGGCTTCAATAGTTTCTATCACCTTCCCAGTTTTATCAGTGATCTGTACGTAGGCAGGTGTAGTCGGACACACGATGAAACACTTTCCCATCAATGTCTCGCTTCGCCGTAGCTTGATTCGCTTTATATTTGCTATCTCTTTAGGTAAAACTGTCGAGCGACACGGGACTCCATCTGGGTACAATCCCAATATGGGTAAATCTTGTGGCCTCACTGCTCGATCTGGTGCTATCTTATTTACCATGCAAAGACCAATTTTCCGTCTATTACCAACTTTGCCGCACTGGTTACAGTTACTCCACTCTGACCATAGAGTAAACGTCATCAAATTATTATCAGTTAGGAAGTACTTTTTCAGCATTGTTTTCGAATTCTTCTCTTCGACAATTCTTCTTCTCTCCTGGAATAGCACATCAAGTTGATATATTTCTTCATATTCTCTATTTCCTGTATGAAGACAAAAATACTGCCCTGCGTCCAAAACGTCAACTGCGCTAATCGTAAGATCACGTGATTTTTCATCTATGTGTATGCGTTGATCAGTCTGGATGTATTGAACTACTGCATCGTTCGTTCTCAGACGTTGCCAATCCACTGTTATTTTGTGCGGATCTTGGTCTGGCCTTTGGCACAATTTACACGTCATTCTAACGTGTTGTCCTTCGAGAGCCAAGATGGCCTTAATGGTATTTTTGCTGACTTGTCTGTTATAATTGCGGTTTTTAATACATCTTTCATACGTTTTGAATACTTTTCGAGCATCATCCGCATTCAATCTCCACCCCATGCTTGCTGATCTAACGCGTCGTCGTCCTATAGCCTCAGTATAATTAGGTCGTGAAGATGTGTTCACGTTTTGAAAAATCATATTATGTTTCATTTGAATATTTTCAAGCATAGACAGAAGAACATCGGCATCTTCTTCATAAGGATCTCGCATTGCGCCTTTTCTCACATAAAATGATATCCAAATAACAAAAACACAAGAAAACATTGCAACTAAACCTATTGCAATATGGCATGTTCCCTTAACTACATGTACGTCCATGTTACATTAGAAATTATGACGTCAGGAGCAATGATAATGACGTCGGAAATGACGTCATTTAAAGTTAATATTCCCGCTTGTTAAACAACGTGACCACGTGACGTGGAATCTTTCCGGAGAGGAGTCATATTTATTTAAGAAATGATTGTAAAAAATCTTCTGGCTATCGATGTATAAACATAAACCGAGGCACAAACTATATAATCCGGGAAGTTTGTGTCTCGGCTTTTGTCTACAAATATTTTTACAGTCATTTCTTATAATTTAATTACAATTATTTCCAAAATAAACGTTTTTAGAACGATTACATCTTGCATTTGAAAGTGATAAATTCAATTTCGCGTATCAATTTTACGTTAGCCAATCAGAGTCGCGATTTAATGGCGGCCCCATCAATAACAGAGATAGTAAATGTACAAGATCGAAAGAAAAAACAGTATTGATTTTATATTTTTTGTATACTTTATTCAATTTAAAACCGACTTCTTATTCAGTTAGAGATCATTCGATATATAGATCTATATCTAGATCGAAGCGGATTTGAGTTTAAGTGCGGCCCCGATTATGTATTACTCGAAGGGATATTGTCTATACAGAAATAGATTAATTTTTACTCCATGCATTTATATACTAGTATACGTTATATGGTCAATGTGAAAATAATTAAATTATTACGTTATAAACAAATACGTACTTTGTCAGACCTCAAATGAGGCTATCAAAATGCTTTATTAAAAAGGTAATTAAATTATCCTTAGATATAGAAAACACGTCTACCACATTTTATCTTCGAGATGTCACAATGGTATAATTTTGTGCCAACTGGTGCAATGTCGGACAAGATACGAATTTCATATTTTACATGATATATGGGGCCTCATGTCCGATAATCAACGTTTTGTCGGAATTTTCATTATGATGTTAACGTTTGAATTGTCACAATAGAGTGACGTAATTTTGAGCCAAAATATTTCATACGTGGGACTTTTAATGCGAGATGAAACTGACATGAAAAAGGTCTATGGGTGTTAAGTTAACTAACCCTTCTACAAACATTATTTATCACCATGAAGATGTCATCGGACGACCAACAAATATCGTGACAAATGACTATTTGTTTTTAACTTCGTTTTTTTTTTCTCGTATGGAATGAAAGTGGTCTCGTCTTTTTACCAAAAACCAAAATCTATTATAAAATTTTCGTATTTAACATAATACAAGAGACCTAATACCGAATAACTACCTTTTGCCAGAATTTCCATTATGACGTCAATACGTCATAATAGAATGACGCAAAGGTGACTGGTAAAACGTCAAATATTGGACATAAATTAAGAGATGGACATAAATTAGGAGATGAAATTGATATGAAAAAGGTCTATAGACCCTTTCGACGCGGGACTAATATTTTGGTTGGCAAAATGATAACTGTTCCCGCAATATGACCTCAGAGACAATTTTTTATTATGACGTCATAATTTTATGGGAAACTTTACCATTCGCCAAAAAAATGTTAGTCCCGCAGTAAGAGCAAAAGGGTCTATTGAACAATCATCGCTCGTTGAAAGATTTACGAACAGAAAATGCATATTTATGACGCCATAACGAATATGTGATTTGTCGGATGTTTGTCATGTACCTGATGACATTATTCCAAAAATAAAATAACGTCTTGCCAAAGGGTAATTATGAAGATAATTGAGTGTTTCACATATTGAGAAATTGCCAGCTCTAATTTGAAGCATGCTCATCAAGCAGTTTCATTGTGACGTCATAATAAGTTAAATATTTGAAGGATAATTTATTTCTGATGACATGATGAAAAATGTGCTAATAGATGCGATGTCGGAAATATGGCGATCAGTCACTTAAATGAATCTTTTATGTAACATTTCTTTATGACGTCATAATGAAAAAAGCGCGATTTCACATCTCAAGAATTGATCGAAGATGTACAGAAGATGAAATCCTCCGATTTGCAGAGAGGAAAGGCGTTAAAGTGACCCATATCCGTATTTTCGCTCCGAGAAATAAGTGGTCGTTACTATCAGCTAAAATAAACGTACCAGTCAAACATGCTCGTATTATCGAATCCTGGAATTTCTGGCCAGAAGGAGTAAGATGCCGCCGATGGATTAGTAGAAGTCGGTGGGATAGGTTCAAGTCTTCTTGCCAAGATGATTTGAATGAGGACTGGGATGGCGAATATGACTATGAGTAGAATAAACTCAAATCATTTCACGCTTTATTTTCACAGGTTGCTTTTCAGACGTTTTATTATGGCAAGCTTTACATTACTGAGAGTCTTTTTGTTCTTTTATTTACTATGGTGCTTATTGCTGCATGGAATGTTAAAGGAGTTATCTCCTCCACTTTATCATTCTCATCTTTGTTAGAGAGATCAAAGTGCGACATAGCGATTATTACGCAGTGAGTTAGCGTTATACATGGACTCCATTCACACTGATTATAGAAGTTACGTCAAAATAGATATGAGTAGAAATTTACTTGACACAGGTCAAACACAGTTTAGTCGTAAGGGTGGTATTGCTATATTAGTTCATAGAAATATACAATTTTCTGTGAAAGAAATCACTCGCATTGACTCTGATAGAATAGTAGGAATTGAGTTAAAAGACCATAATAATAGATGTATGTATGTGTTCGGGGTATATTTACCCTCAGATGGTGATATTGACTCCTATATGCATCATATGAGTATTATTGAAAACCTCTATCTTCACTATATTTCATACGGCAGTGTTATACTTGCAGGTGACTGGAATGCTAGCTGTGTAGATTCATATGGTGTTAATCACACTAAATCAAATATTTTTAAACATCTTATTGAAACGCTTGATTGTAGCTTTCCTATGGTAGATTTCACTGTATGTGGTGAGCAATTTTCCTTCACACAAAAAGGAACAATGTTAGATTATATTTTGTTTCCAAAATACGAACTTGAAAATCTTACAAGATATGAGATAGTAGAAGAAGGCAGTATATCTTCTGCTTCTGACCACTTGCCTGTTTTTGCAAACTTTGAATTTCATTGTTCTTATGATGATATCATTTTCTTCAATCATCTAAAACGTGCGTTCCGACTTGGTATAAAGCGACCGCGGATAATATTGCGGAATATAGTAATGTAGTTTCTCAGAGACTTGAACGAGAACTGTTAAGTCGACAGTTAAATAATATGGCGGACATAGATACTTTCAGTATTGACCTTACAACAATTCTGATCGAATGCGCGGACGTGCATATACCTCGATCTAAGTACAATCCTCGAAAACGACCAGATTGGACGCGTGACGTTAAGCAGCTTCATGATGAAGAGAGAGCGAAGCGTCGTATCTGGCTAAGCGAAGGTCGACCTCGGGGTTGGCATTATACTTCATACAGCGAGTATAAACGCGCTAAGAGAAATTTTCGGAATGCACTTAATCGGGCACACGAGAATTATATGACAAACGTACTCCGGGAGATAGATGAAGCTTCAGAGTGTGATCTACGTTTATTTTGGAGACTTGTACGTCGCCAAAAACCTCGCTCGTCTCGAATTTACCCAGAAATTATCGATGATTTGGGGAATCATTATATTGACCCCACAAATGTGGCCAAAGCTTTTGCTGACCACTATGAGCGAATATATACTCCTAAGTCAGAGTCCTATGACAGTGATTTTGAGCGCACAGTTGCTTCTGAATTCCAGTTTATTGAAAGCATTTGTGCATCATCAAATCATACCCTCCCTGGAGGAAACATAACAAATGATGACGTAGTTAAAGCTCTGGGCAATTTAAAAAACAGGAAAGCACCGGGTGACGATAAACTTACTAATGAACACCTCAAATTGGGGGGCACTGTTGTTATTGATTGTCTATCAAAATTGTTTCAAGCCATTGTTAGGGTTTGCAAAGTCCCAAAATCTTGGAAAAGGGGTCTGATAATTCCCATATACAAGGGTGGAGGCAAAGACAAAAAATCATGTAAAAGTTATAGGCCAGTAGCTCTTTTATCATCTTTGCTGAAAACTTTTGAGTATGTCATTAAATCCAGAATAACGGAATTTGTTATTGATGCAGAATCCTATCCAAACTCACAACAGCAAGGATTTCAACCAAACTTGGGGTGTATGACAGCATCTTTCAGTATGCAAGAAACAATATTTCACAATCTTGAAAATGGTAGCAATATATATGCAGCGTTTCTTGATACCAGTCAAGCCTTTGACACAGTTTGGCGACATGGCTTATTTGTAAAACTTTACGAATCAGGAATCAATGGTGCACTGTGGTCTTTGATTGTTGACTGACACACTGAAACAACAAGTGCAGTTATTGTGAATTTTGTTCAGTCAAGGTGGTTTCCGGTACAACAGGGCGTGAGACAAGGGGGGGGGGGGGGGGGGGGGGTTATTTCTACATTCCTCTATCTTGTCTTTATCAACGATTTAGTTTGCAAACTAGAGGATTCGAACATTTTTGGCATACTTAACGTAAACTGCAACAGTCCTACCTTGGCAGACGACATTATGTGTATCGCGCCATCGCCGCTACAGCTTCAACACATGCTCAATACTGCATATAATTACTCACTTCTCTGGCGCTTTAGCTTTAATGCAGATAAATCTTGCATTGTAATTTTCCGTGGCAACGGTAACATTGTAAATAAAACTTCATCTCAGTTTACTTGGACAATGGGTGAAAAAACAATTCTCATCAGTGACAGTTATAACCATCTTGGAGTCCTTGTAAACAATAAATGTACTCTCTCTGAAAGAATACTATTGGCAATTGATAAGGGAAGGAAATCCTACTTTGAAATCACAAACATGATCTTGACATTTTCGAACCCTCTGTCACTGATACATTTGTACAAAACAGTTGTCCGTCCGTCTGTCCTCTATGGCTGTGAGTTGTGGAATAATCTCAAATCTCAAGACATTCGTCGCTTACATGTTTTCCAACATTATGTTTGTAAACATTCTCAAAATTTGCCAATGCAAACACGATCGGACATGGCAGAGAGTTTAGTAGGTGTATTGCCCATTGAATCAGAAATTGACACTCGTAAGTTACTGTTCTTGGGTCGTCTCTGTAGATTAGATAGTCATTACCTTCCCAAGAAAATCCTTCTTCTTAGATTGTTCTCATTTGCAGAGACTCTACCCAAAGCAGGTATACAACTCGGATTTATTCCCGACATTCTGCAAATTTTATCCGAATATAGACTAATGGATTTTCTGACAACTTGGCTTAATAATGGTACCTTTCCTGACAAATTAACATGGAAGAAAATTGTACACAGCTCTGTAACCCGACTGCATGTCCATAGGAGAGAAACTCGAATTACAAATGACCCTAGTTTCTCGTATTTTACCTCGGTGTTTAGATTCCACGATCCCTTAGTATTTTGGCATCTGGCGAAAACTATGCATGACATTTCAATATGCAAATTCATATCAAAACTTTGCACAATGATCCCACATTACCAGATAGAAATATGTACGCTTTGCGCTATGGCCAACCAAAATTTTTTTGAACATGCAGTTTGCGCATGCGCTTTCACCAAAAGTACCCGTGAGGAATGGTACAAAAATATAATCGAACTGTTTAAACCTGGG
Source organism: Pteria penguin (assembly GCA_035048485.1). NCBI lineage: Eukaryota > Metazoa > Mollusca > Bivalvia > Pterioida > Pteriidae > Pteria > Pteria penguin. Next base: position 54,995,901 of record CM068580.1, on the reverse strand, counting down.
TTAAGCGCCGAGTTGTTTAATCTCTCAGATGAAGATCTCTATTTTACCCTATTGGGACGTAAAACTCAGTATGATATCGGAACAGAAGCACGAAGATATTTCTGCCTTTTCAATTACAAATTGTGAAGGAATCTTGTATGCTTTACAATAAGTATGTTTAGCTTATCACATAGGCCTAGTTGTACATCGTATAAATAATACATGTCATATAAACACATAAGAGCTCGTATCATATCATATCATTTGATTTCCGAGTGTTTACACACAAACTGTCAAACTTATATTTATATTTTTTCATTAAGACTCACACTATATTCTTTTCATATATTGAATTGCACCACTTGAATTAATTCTATGTATTTTGTAAAATCTCTAACTTAGAGGAAATAAAGATTGAATGAAAGATTGAATGAATGAGAAATTGCCAGATCTAATTTGAAGCATGCTCATCAAGTAGTTTCATTGTGACGTCATAATTAGTTAAATATTTGAAGGATAATTTATTTCTGATGACATGATGAAAAATGTGCTAATAGATGCGATGTCGGAAATATGGCGATCAGTCACTTAAATGAATCTTTTATGTAACATTTCTTTATGATGTCATAATGAAAAAAGTGTGTCACCATGTGCGTTTTCGGACATTTAGCGAACAGTCAGAGGTGAATTTCATACTTTACATGACGTATCGAACATATTTGTTGGGATATTCATTATGACGTTAATACTTAGATTGTGACGTCACAATAGAATGACGCCAATTTGACTGGATAAACATCATATATTGGTTCTTTAATTATAGGTTATTGACTGAAAACGACGAAATATGACCGCCTGAGTTCTTTGAGCGGTAAAGCGGTCCGAGCTTGCGAGGGCCGCATCCGCTCAGAGACCGAGGGCGGTCATATTTCGTCGTATTCAGTCAATAACCTTTTTATTACATATTTAACCGTCCATCTACATTTAATTCTATAAATCGAAGTATTTTCGTTAATAGTACTGTCCGCCATGTTTGTTTGCGTACGGTATGACGTTAAATATAAATATGACGTCACGTAACTGGAAATAGTCCCCGGGCTGATATGAAGTTTGCGGGCATTTATGGCTCTATATCAGCCCGGAAACTTTCTATATAAACTATTGATAAAATTTTCAGAATATGTAATAATGAGAGATAAGTTTAATATGAAGATGGTATATTGACCAATCACTTTTCACAATAGTTTTCGAATTTTAAAACTTCATATTACGTCTTTTAAAATGCTCGTCTGAGATTTGACTGATGTGTTGCGTATACACCGATCCACTTTCGTCGAATGTTAAGCGTTTTAGCGCAAAATACGACTATGATGACGTCACGCAAGGTTGGAAAAGTCGGACATTTGACTATGACGTCATAAGTGTAACAATCAAAAGTCCGCCAAACATCGCTTTCTATGCTGAAAAGTGGATCGGTGTATTGTGACGTAATCCGATTTAACAAGTCTTTTCGTTAAACGGAGTTACTTCCCATTTGGGACGGTATCTGACGTAAAACTATTATGACGTCATTAAATTCCTATGAAAACGTCATTTGTGGACTATCGTTTCCCTGGGTTTAAGATCAGTCAGTTTCCATAAAATTTGATGACGTCATCTTGCAGATAATGTGTACAGGTCATAAATATAATGCCTATGTGTATTGAAGGCACTTCTTGATGATGTTAAATAAATACTGTTGAAAGTAAACAATTCAGAAGAGAAAATAATAATAGTCATTACTTCATTTGTTTTTTATTTTATGTTCTAATAACAAATTGTTTCTATTTTCATTCGGAACTCCTTTATTGTTGTATTGAATGATGAATGATAAACGGTACGCTTTGTTTATTCATGAAGCCATATGGTAGATCAGCGATTAAATCCTTTGATAAGAAATTCTGGCTTTCCAAGTGTATTTTCATAAATGGTAAATCGAAAAAAAATTTATTACAATATTAAGTAGATGGGCAGTACCCCCCTTGCTACCAAAGTTTTGTACAAGGCAACAAAATAGACGATCTTCATATTTTACATGATATAGATGGTATATTTAAATTTGTTTAAAACATTTTGAGCTCTGTCCCTTGCTTCGAGTTCTTAAAACTGTTGTCACCCTGATCCATGCTATATGTAGTTTGTTATAAACTACTGCATATCTATTAAACTGCCCCCACTCTTCCGCCAATATAATTAAATAACAAAATTTAAATTTCGGCGACAAATACAAACATATTTTTTAACGTCAGAATTAAAATCCCACAAGATGTTGTTTGTTCGGCACACATCATTTAAAAGGTCTATTATCCTAAGTATATATCAGTAGCGGATATAGGATTTCCAAAAAAGGGGGCACATGTGTACTAGTCAAACTACTCGGTCATTTTTTGTGCCAAATCTGGGTTTTTACTTGTAAATATGTGGCGAAAAAGGATGGGGGGCCGTTTCCCCTCTAAAACCGCCACTGTACTGATATGGTCTTTAAAACAGATTAAATTCCATTCAGTCAAACTTTCATTCAGAACACCCCCCCCCCCCCCTTCTTCTTTTGTGAAGTATCGTAGATTATATGTCTTAGTTTTATAAACGCTAGAGCATACATACATTTTAATACAATTTTGCAGGTATAAGTTCATTCTTCTTCTGGAATCGCTTTACACACGTCACAAAATGTATCCGTTGATTTACGTCGCTTTCAACAACTTATCAGTTTTCGATCTACATTCTCCCCTGATAGTCCATTATATATAGCCATGTGACGAATTACAATCTATAAATAGATATAAGTTACTAGAGCTGTATCTAACATGGAGGTACTGGGCTGGAATGTGCCGTTATGGTTACTCATGCTATTGTTTATTGTCATCACGTATATAATGTAAGTTTTCTTTCTTATTTTGAACATAAGTGTAATGTGAAACGCTGCTCATTGAACTGGGGTCAAAATGTAGATCATCTTGTGATGTTTTTCATTTGTTTATAGATGTGCTGATTATACTGACCTCAAAAATGAACACATCGTCGGGGTAGTACGATTGTCGGATATGTTTATGTATGATGTATATGCATGAAAAATTCCATTATACGAATGCGTACTTCTATTGATCTTAAACAGATTGAAGTTTCTATCTCCGGAGCATTTTCCATGAACTTTATTTTTCATGAATAAATTTTTATTAATATACTTTTTAACGAAATATATAAAGACATAAATTACACCTACATGGCATTCATGTCGTTGCCCCCCCCCCTCCCTCAATTATACCAATACAATATATGATATAATATAATATAAAATGAGATATATATATATATATGCATAGAAATGATCTAGAGGGATGAGTGAAGACGTATTGTCATTTTGGTTCCCTTCCAAAATCAAATTTTAGAATTTTTTTTCGACATTTCTTTGGACTTGGTGATTCAATGCAGAAAAAAAAGTGTCATATTTCCTAGTTAATTGATAATGATGATTTCTTATGGACTATTGTGATCATAATTATGGTAAGGATTGTTACTTTGAAAGAATTCTGTCAATATCTCAATTTTTGGATTTTCTATGAATTTTTTAAGACTTCCAAATGAGGGTGTATAGGAACAATTCAATCACATTTTTCACTTCTGCTGTTATACCACATGAAAGATTTTAATGAAACATGGAATACATGAAGTACTAAAGGTCCTCTATCAATTTGGTAAATTTCATTCAAATTGGTTAACAGATAATGCCACCATGTCTAAAAAGCAGTTCTCACAATGGTACATATACCACTTGGTAATTGAAATATGGAGAGTAGTGGTTCAAATCGAGCTGTGGTCAAAAATTTTTTTTCATTTCTTTACACATCTAAATAAGTTTTTAGATGTTTCTCAACACTCAACATATGAAATTAGGCAATTTTAAGTTAGATCTGGACAATATTTGAAACAATTGTTGTTCATGACCCAGACTTGAAATCAGTCAACAAAAGGCCCCACCTAAAGAAAATGACTAAGTTGTAGCCCTGAATGACATCTTGCAGAGACAAAGGAAATGCTTAATATCAAAATCACCTGAATGGATGTGCAAAAAAGTGGTTTTTTTATTCTAGCCTGAAATAAAATTTAACATATTTTCAACATCTGTGTTGACTTAGTCACAGTAATGCAAAAATAAATGAATTCTTCCTTCATGCATGACTGATCATCTAGGTACTGAGGTGAGCGATATAGGCCCACTTAGGCCTCTTGTTTTAAAATCATTTCTATTTGCATTTTCACTTTCAAGTTTCAAGAGCAGCAACAGACCAGAATAACAAACAACTCTCTCTTAAAGTTACAGTAATTATTATGTTAGATATATCATATAATATGTAATCTGTGTGTTTCTGGACAGTTAATATTGGGTCAGTTTGCTCAAGTCTTGACATTAAAAGCTCTAAGCCTAGTTTTGCCATTAAAAGTCGAAGGTTGAATGATGAAAACAAGGGATTTGATTGGCTTAATTTAAGCTGAAAAGTTGGACTGCTTTTTATTATGATCTATGTATCACATACACTGATTGAATATAAATATAGAATAACAAGTGTCTCTTCAAATAAATAAACATTTGTACTGTGTAATGTCAAGTAAATGAAATAATGTCTCCGATATTTAATAGTTTTTATGACATGTCTATTAAATTGAGAAAGTCTAAAAACAACAGATCAATTTATGTGAGTTGTGCATTACTTCAATTTAGAATTTTTCTAGGGTGATTTATAATCTTCTACCTTCTTTTCTGTCCTTTGGACATGACCCCGTGTCATGGTATACGATTGCACCACTCTTCATTGCTTTTTCATTGCATCACACAGGTGCCGCTACCATGTATGTTAAATAATCTTGGAGTGGCATAAACGAATTACAAAACAATCAAAGCAGATATTACTGGTATGTCAATTTGTCGGGAAAACTTGTTGTCAGTTATCAGATCATATGTTGACATAAAAGAATATGCCGACTTGTCAGAAAAATAACATTTTGACATGAAAGAATATGCCGACTTGTCATTACAATATGTTGACATGAATATCTTAAATATCGACATTTTAATTATGTCGACTTTAATATCATGAATAACTTACAAGTCGACAACTTTATCAATCAATGTTTTTCAAATTAATGCTAAAATGTCGAAAACTCATATACAACACATATCTATAGAAAGATAAAATGGTTTCGCACGACCAGAGACATAGACTGAAAATAGTCTCTGGTACAACAAAGTTTCAATAGCATATGTTCTAAAGTGCATTTTAATGCCGTATTAGATAATAACTAAACTGCATTTGATATATAATAGAGGTAAATCCGGTGTGTGCACGTCATGCGATGTATATACAGGTCAAAATGTAGATCGTCAGTGATGTTTACTGGAAGATGTAGATCACGGATGTGAATCATCGGCATAGCACGTCCTCATTGGAAGTTCTACCCTTTTATTACATATGACCGTATGACTTAAGCTTAAAACGGAATTAAGGTGATATCCATAGGAATCTTTCCCATCATTGATTCATTGAATATAGATAGAAGCGAGTCTGAATTTTGTTTATAAGAAGATGAAACATAGTTTGGCATCTATGGGCATAAGATCACTTTGTCTGTAATACACTGCAGCTTCAAGGCCACTGGCCACAAAATTAATCTTGCATCCTATTATATATATAAAAGAAGCTTGCATCCGCTGAGATACACTGGCTCATCCCCGACATGGAAAATTTACATAAAAATTTAATGAATGCGATTGACCAATTTAACTTCACTTCCTTCTTTATGTGATAATATCAACGAATATCTGAATAAGGTGTATCATGGTTTGGTAGTATACGTTTCCTGACTTCTTTGACATGGTTTGTTAAAGGGGGATCTGTGTATTCTTTGTATGCAGTGAGAGTGGTGCATCTGCATGCCGTTTCCCGCAATCCGTTAACGTTAACATGCAGTAAGAATTACTTCCCGCTGCACTGTTGATTCAAAATGGTGACCTGTTACAAAAGACGCTTGGTCAGTTCAAAACGTGCAACTAAACCACTTAACGCTACGAAAAACATAGAGTTTGCAAGGTTTAGCAGGAATAAGAACAAGTGTCAGTGGACTTCTGATCCGAGGACTAGGGTTCGATTCCAGCTGTTGGCTATTCTAAGCTGATTTATTATCTAAAACTCATCTACATCTTCATAAAAAAGTAAAATGGTTTCGTTAAAACAAACTCGCAGTAAATTTTCTCCGAAAGTGCATTTTCACCCCTATATTAGAAAATTACATCTAATCATTGGCGATCAGGTTATGCCTGTCTTCTTCCATTCATAGTCATGCGATTTGTACAGAAAGATCATAATGTAGATCGTCAGCAGTATTTATTGGCAGATGTAGATCACTAGTTTATTATTGGTACCTATGGCTTTATCGAAATTTTCTACTCTACAATGCTTTATTTATGCGTTCTTAAAACACAGTAGGGGTGTTATCTATTGGAATCTTACCCATCTAGCGTTGACATAATTTTATTAAATGTTTAAACGTTTATTATCTAAAGTTCAAACCTATCTATCATAAAAAACAAAAGCGCTGAGAATTCAACACTTTCATTATAAGTTTCTACAAAACGTCTACAATGTATGTAGATCTTTTCATATATTCCTAAATGTATCAGTACAAGGTTTAACCATACTTTGACCATATACAGGAAAGGGGGCAGGCGTGGTGTAGTGGTTAAGCGCTTGGCTTGCAGCGCCGACTATCCGGGTTCGATTCCCGGTTGCGCCACTATGTTTAAGAGGTTGGTAACTTCCTGCTTCCATGTCGCGATATAACTGAAATATTGTTGAAAGCGACGTAAAACACCAATCAACCAACCAACCATATACAATAAAATAATTCTCTTTTCTGTACTTAGTTTTTTTTCGCTTTCATCTAATTTAGGAGATACTGATTTTCATATAAGTGGTGATAGATGTCGGTTCAGAAGTCGGACTGGAGGTAACAGATCGCAAATGACTTTGGCAGGGTTTTATTTACTTTTTTTTTCTCTTTTATCGAATGTTGTGCAACACCTACTTGATTAGGTTTAATTTCTCCCCTTTATCAGGTAAATGTATGGCCTCTTCAAATTATTTAGTCATGTGATTAACAAGTAGTCTACACCATATAAAACCACGAACGCATATCGTTACTGGTATAACTAACAATAGCAGTATCAAGGATGGAAGTATTGGGCTGGAATGTTCCGTTATGGTTACTCATGCTGACCTTTATTGTCATCACGTATTTAATGTAAGTTTGACTTTTCAATCTATAAGATAAGTTGATGTGGAACGGCATTATTTATCAAATGGGTATACTTTTATTAGACTATTGATTTCTAAAAAGTATATCATCGGTAGGGTGATTTGCAGAATATTCATATATTCCGCTAATAAAAGTTGGACTATATTCATAAAACTTCTCCTTATAATACATTGGTAGGAACCGGGGGGCGCCCCCCCCCCCCTTCCCACTTTTTTTAACGTGATTTATTTTTCTGGAAAATGTTAATATAGATGGCGACAGCCTACCTATTCGTCAAAAATATTCTCCCAAATACACTCCGAATTTCTATTAGCAAGATCTTTATTGCATTTCAAACGGTAGATGTACTCATTCAGTACCAAGAAAAGTATTTCATGAGTTTTGGCCTCCGAATTTTGATTTACTTCCTACGCCACTGTAATAGCACAATCTTAATGTTATATTGATCCTTTCACTTACAGATACATGACATGGCACTTTGGAGAATTCAAGCGAATGGGAGTGCGAGGTCCAAGACCAGTACCGATTTTGGGAACGCTAATGCATATTCAGCGCCATGTGAGTACATGTCTATTCTTCTGGTGAAATTATAATATAAAACTTAATGAAAGTAAAACTTAAAGTATAGTTATATATAATATTATGTTGAACATCATCATTTTCTCTGATAATAAAGATGGCTGATGTTATAATTGTAAGAAATTATTTTAATAAATGCTTAAAGAGAAGAAAGAGATATAACACAATCACACGATAAATCCACACCAAGGGAACACCCCCAACCACAACACACACTATAATAGACAAGGAGAGAATCAAATGACAAAAACCTCACTGACTTTTCGAACGCTTACGGTAAAGTAAAATGAATATTTGCTTGTTTCCTGTTTTACATTACACCAAGATTATTGCACCTAAATGGTAACCACCTATGTAACGGACACACCCGAAGCAAGAAGGAGTATATGACACGCCCGAAGCATGAATGGATCTTTTTCATGCCACCTATCGGAACCTCGAGTATTTTTACTACAACATCCAAAGGACGGAACACCGACAAGCCACAGCGGGACTTGAACCACAGACCTCTCAGTCACGAGCCTAAAATGTTAACTGAGCTACGCTAGGGGGATACAAATATAACATAAAGGTGTTATAGTCATATCTGCTTTAACGACCACCGTACTGAGTAATCATCTGTCCTTAACAAACACCTGTCTCTACTCTTTCCTATTTGAAATGTCAATACAAAATCAACCGGTACTTGGCGGTCATCTGCCTAAAAGTGACCATTATTCCATCTTTCCTTTGGTGGTCGCTTTAAACAAGTTTCTTTGTACGACACTGTATATCTATAAGCAAGGATTAGATAAACGGAAACTATGCTTTTACCAATCGACATTGCACTCTTTTGTTTTCATATAATTGATATTTATACCATCGTCCTTATATTTATAAAAAGAAGGGGCATTCTGGCTGACTCTGCTCAGTTTTTTGCAATGAAAACACTGTAACTCATATAGAAGTGAAAATGAGCATTTATTAATAAAATGCCAACTAAAGCTATTATTTAAAATTAATCATAAAACCATGAATTTTATAATAATGTTAAGTTAACATAGCAAAAAAGATGGGGCAAAAATTACAAAAATACGCCCATCTATCATGATAAGGAAATCACTCTCAAATACATCAAACATATGGACTTAAAATAGTGATTAACTCCAATATACATTAAAAATATAAAACACAAATACAAAACAAATGCACACAATACATACAATTGTTGACATTGAAAACATGAATAAAATGAGATGGTATAGATTACTTTATGCAATACATAAATACAATTATTTAGCTGCATTCGACTGGTGTATTGTAATGTTTATTAATCAAAAGCTATACATTGTACAATATATCTGCCAATGGTGTAGCAAGCCAGCAGGAATATTTATATGTAACACGTCCGTACCTCTTTTTTACCTCTATTGTCATAGTGCAACGTCCGTCGTCCGTCGTCCGTCCGTCGTCCGTCGTTAACTTTTCTACATTTTCGACTTCTTCTCCAAAACCGCTGCACAGAATTTCACCAAACTCCATAGGAAGTAAGTACTCAAGGTCCTCTACAAAGTTTGTGTTTTTTATGCCGATCCGTGATCCAAGATGGCCGCCATTGGCTCTGATTGGTTGACACATTTTTGACTTCTCCTCCAGAAATGCTACACAGAATTTCACCAAACTTCATAGGAAGTAAGTACTCAAAGTCCTCTACCAAGTTTGTGTTTTTTATGCCGATCCGTGATCCAAGATGGCCGCCATTGCCTCTGATTGGTTGACACATTTTCGACTTCTCCTCCAGAACCGCTGCACAGAATTTCACCAAACTTCATAGGAAGTAAGTACTCAAGGTCCTCTACCAAGTTTGTGTTTTTTATGTCGATCCGTGATCCAAGATGGCCGCCATTGGCTCTGATTGGTTGACACATTTTTGACTTCTTCTCCAGAACCGCTGCACAGAATTTCACCAAACTTTATAGGAAGTAAGTACTCAAGGTCCTCTACCAAGTTTGTGTTTTTTTATGTCGATCCGTGATCCAAGATGGCCGCCATTGGCTCTGATTGGTTGACACATTTTTTACTTCTTCTCCAGAACCGCTGCACAGAATTTCACCAAACTTCATAGAAAGTAAGTACTCAAGGTCCTCAACCACACTTTTGTTTTTTATGCCGATCCGTGATCCAAGATGGCCGCCATTGACTCTGATTGGTTGACATATTTTCGACTTCTCCTCCAGAACCGCTGCACAGAATTTCACCAAACTTCATAGGAAGTAAGTACTCAAGGTCCTCTACCAAGTTTGTGTTTTTTATGTCGATCCGTGATCCAAGATGGCCGCCATTGGCTGTGTTTGATTGACACATTTTCATCTTCCTCTCCAGAACCCCTGCACAGAATTTCTTGCCTGCTTGTAAATATGCACTTTGTGCTCAGGTGAGCGATATAGGCCCACTTGGGCCTCTTGTTTTTCCGAATTCAGGTACATTTCTTCAGATTTTATATTTCCCCTAGATAGTTGCAAAATTACCGATTTATTTAATCATAAGACAGTTATCATTTGTAAATATTATTTTCACTCCATCATTTCAGGGTTTTATGAAAATTGACAAATTGTGGATGAAGGAATACGGAAAAGTATATGGGTAATATGTAATGAATATTAGATTCTTATGCTCTTTCACATGTATCTTTGACAAAGAATTAAGATGCGATTGCATGTTCTTAGACTTTGCTGTATATGTTTTTCGTATGTGCTGATCTCTGGTACACAAAGAGATTAATATTGATAATTTGTTATCCTCCAGTACACAAAGAGATTAATACTGAAATTTAGTGATCCTCCTTTGGTACAGAAAGAGATTAATACTGATAATTGGCGATCCTCCTCTTGGTACACAAAGAGATTAATACTGATGATTCGTGATCCTCATCTGGTACACAAGGAGATTAATACTGATAATTCGTGATCCTCCTCTGGTACACAAGGAGATTAATACTGATAATTCGTGATCCTTCTCTGGTACACAAAGAGATTAATACTGATAATTCGTGATCCTCTTCTGGTACACAAAGAGATTAATACTGATAATTCGTGATCCTCCTCTGGTACACAAAAAGATTAATACTGATAATTTATGATCCTCCTCTAGTACACAAAAGATTAATACTGATGATTCGTGATCCTCCTCTGGTACACAAAGAGATTAATACTGATAATTCGTGATCCTCCTCTGGTACACAAAGAGATTAATACTGATAATTCGTGATCCTCCTCTGGTACACAAAGAGATTAATACTGATAATTCATGATCCTCCTCTGGTACATGAAGAGATTAATACTGATCATTTGTGTTCTTCCTCAAATTTGTAGTAAGCAAGCTGTGGCCAATTGAACTTATGTTGAATATTTTTGAACAGACTTTTCTATTTTTTACATGCATATGTATTTATGACTTTAAAATGTACAAAGCTGAACAGTTGCGCTATCGACAACCGCGTTTATATTATCCGAATTTAATGTAGTTAAAGAGAATGTTAAAAGATCCTTCAGGTTTTCGAAGTAAACTGTGCTGTATGTTGATTTGGGTTTCTTTTTCAGCCGATACAGCAACTACTGTTTAAGATATTTCGTGATAAGATATTCATCTGCTTGCTATGACCAAGCGGGGAGGGTTTTTCTTTTACCGATGAAAAATTTCGGTTAAATTCTAGTTCCTGTTCGCGAACAAATGCTCCTCACTTCTACTGTTCCATTCAATGCAGCTATGGTATGATAAGGCATTATAAGAAAGACAAGTTTTAACTACATTTTTACATACGATAGGATACTACAGTCTGTGGAGTACATCATAGTATCTTATTATAAATATTACTAAATAATGTTGTTGATGCGAAGAAATTATCTGTAAAAAGTTTAACTTTGCGGTCGTACTAAATAGAGAACTCTAGAGAACCTTAGAGAACTTAACAGGACTCTAGCTTTTACATCCGCGGGAATGATCATATTGATTTTATTTCGCATTAATGTGATAACATGTAGATATATACATTATTTAGAAGCAAATTTATCATTATTATCCATGTTTATGGTGGTTATTATCTATCGAAACGAGTTTTCTTTTCTAGAACTCTACAGTCTGACAGTAGAGACCTCTAGATTTTTAAATGGAAGGAATGATCGTATTGGTTTAATAAAGAGACGTAAACAGCTGTGTAAGGATCAGTTTCATTTTAACATGATAAATGCAGATATTTGCATATAAATAACTAAATCATCAAATGATATCAATGTTTATGGTGGCGATTTATAGATGAGGACTGTTTTTCTTTCTTTAAGAAATAGATCTAAAGAACTCCAGTTTTATAATCGCAGGAATTATCGTATGGGTTTAATTTCATCTTTAATGTCATAAAATCCTTTTAATGTGGTTATTTACAGTATATTCATCATTAAATAGGCGAAATTAACTGATCAATTGTTATATCGATGTTAATGGTGGTAATATGTAGGCCTATATATATACACTAAATATATAAGTTTTAGGTTTTTTGTCATATCATTAAAGCGGCCCGGACATAGCAAATGCAAATGCATGTTTATACCAGACTCTGTTCGATATTACTTCATTCATTGTCCCCTGTTTTCACGAAAGCGTGGGGACATTAAATCTCATTCGTCTGTTCGTCCGTCTGTCACAAAAACTTTAACCTTAGTCATAACTTTTTAACCATAAGACTTAAGGCCTTCATGTTTGGCATGCGTGTCCTTTATTGCAATACCTTTCTGTTGGTACCAGAATTTTTTATCATGTGACCTTGACCGTTGCCTTTGATCTACTTCAATGTAGCTTTTTTACCATAAGACGTAGGGCCTTCATATTTGGCATGTGTGTCTGTAGACATGCACAACCATAACAATATGTCACAGATCACTGACCCTTACTGATAGAACTCCGAAACTAGGAGACCACAATTCTCTGAATTTGCTCGTAATGTTATCAATTACAAATAAATTAGAACCTATTTAGTAACTTGATAATGTTTCATTTTTTTCTAATAAAAGAAATCTATAGACAATGAGTATTAAGAACGACATTCTTAAGGCCCTCAAACGATTTAGACTAAAAATAGTCCAAAAGTCTACTGTTAATTACAATCCGTCAAAACATGGCAGATGAATATTTTGCAGAGCATATTTCGTTAAAATTAATCTTTATAAATACATTTAGCACATTTTGTGAACACGAATACCAGAAATAATGATTAATCATTATATGGAAATGAAAAGGGGGAGTGCGGGTGGGGGTTATTCCCATTAATGTAATATGTCTTTATGAAGCCTTTATACAATATAAAGAATATATACAAAGATTGATTTTATATCTAAAACTTGTTAAATATAAATCAGATGTATGTTTGCCTTTTAAAATGAATAGTCCACTGAATTAAAATCAAGGAATGTCTGTACAAAATTAAATGCGTTTTAAACGGATGGAAATGAAATAACAGGCCACGCATAACAAAATATTGAGAACATTTTTCTACGAAATAAAGTTACATGATGCAGGTATATAGTAAGGTGAGCTGATGTTTCTTCTGTATTTTAAAACGCATAAACAGATGCAAGGTAGTCATACTTGCGTATGTAAGTCACATGATTTCTACCTGACTCTCTTTCTGAAAATTGGGAAAGTAATATATGACAACACCCCTCCCTCTTTTGTATCAAGACCCCATCAACAGGTATATTAATATGATGTACAGTAAGCTGGAATAAAAAAGGAAAATCTGGTACATGAGGGGAGATGATATTTTAAATAAATTTCCATTTTCATTGATTTCTATACAGAATCATGATTTTGACCCAAATACCTTCAAAAAGAAAGAATGAAAGATGTTTTTTAAACAATAAAGTACAATTAAAACTAAAAATATCAAAATAAAAATGAACTCTCTCTCTCTCTCTCTCTCTCTCTCTCTCTCTCTCTCTCTCTCTCTCTCTCTCAAAGTTAAGTAACACAATCTGACAATCTGAAAGTTAAAGAAAGAAAAAGGGTTTAAGTTATTTGTTTGGAAATAAGGTGGGGATCTCAATACTTTTCAAGATATCAATGTTCATATTAACTAGTCTAGATGAGTTCCGGACTCACCAAATTTTCTGTATTTTCTTTCACATTTGTAACGAAGATGAGTCCGAAGATTCTAATTAGGATTCATGAATTCCCAGGTCTAGTGAGAACATTGAGATGTTAGACCAATTTATAAAAGGGCAGGGTCAGACATGACCCCGGTGTTCTCTGCATATATGTCAAAGAACTTTTGTTGGCACAAGGTCTGCGGAACAAAAATTACCTGGTTTGAGGGTGGAGAGTTCAGTTGTTTCTATGTTAATTAGCCATTTCTAACGAAAACAGGCCCAAGTGGGCCTATATCATTAACGTGAGACGTGAGTATCCCCCCCCCCCTTTCCACATTTTTTTGCAATCTTAAAAACTTCATTATAGAAAATATTGATGAGAACTGTGCTATTTTTCATGTTGAAGTCCAAAAAGATGTCCGAAAAGAGTAACGCCTAGCGTGGCAAAATACGCCTGTCGCTTAGTTTGAAGGGGAGGGTTTTGAAAGTATGGAAACATCTCCCCTTAAAATGTTCCATTCCCAATAGTTCAATCTGTATCCTGCCTACAAGGAATTCTAACCAAGAAGTACCACAACCTTGACCTTTGACTTTGAAAAACAATAGGTATCTTTGTCTTGGCATGAGGAGTAATTTTATTAAAAATAACAGTCTTAGACCCAACGGTTTGGTGTGTATCTTACCCACAAGGTCGGACAGACGGACGGCGCCATACGCTAATAATAAGGCCTGTCAAAGACGGGTGTATAAAAATTATACGATATATCAGATTTCAACGAAATGAACAAACTTGAAAAATACATCCTTCTAGATCACTTGGATGACATTAGTTTCAATATTCATACAGTGCTTTTGGAGAGAAAGATATTCAGAGAGGGGTATGCTCTGCGGCCTATATTTAGGCATGGTGGTGCCACCTGTCATCAAATTCGAATGAAATGAACAAAATTGGTAGAGGACCTATAGTACTTCATGTATACCAATTTTCATCAAGTCCTTCAAGTGGCCCTAAAGAAGACTTGGAAAATGTTAAAAGTGTACAGACAGATGGATGGATAACGTACAAAAAGTGATCAGATCCAACTGGCTAAATTGAAGAAAAATTAGTTCAAAATTTATTTGCTTCAGTATCCTTGTTTATCAATCATAATTTTGATTTTGCTTGCCTTAATTTAAATGGTCCGAAAAAATGTGACGCAATGAATTATTACGATGTAAACATCTCAATGACGAGAAAGTGAAACCAGTACATCCTCTTTGATAGATGTTGTTTTAATGACTATATTGTAAAGCCCTCTAGCTTCGCCAAGTTAATCTCTTAATGCATTACGAACCATATTTGCATACTTTATGACACATCATGTGCATGGTGCATACACAAGTTAATATCAACAACGATATATCGATAAATATATACGAAGAATAACAGAATATACAACAGTAATAGATATGAATTATAAAATTATGGATGTCCCCTTAAAATTCATCAATTATGGTAGATTATTTCATATCTTACCAAATTGCAAATATTAATAAAAAAACTGACCATTTTGACCACTACACCTCATAAATATGTTAGAGTTCTGTAAGGTTCTTTGAAGTTCTTGGTTACAATTTTAATTTTTATGCCCCCCCCCCTTTGGAGTCCGCTTCGGTGAAGCCGCACTCATTGCAATCACTTTCTTTTCAGGGGTTATAACTTTCACTACCGATATTGAGCTCACTACGCCGCTGAAAAATAAAGTGCCGAAAAATTACTGATGTTGTCTTAAAAATTCTTGATCAGCACAATGTACCTTTAGCTCAGTTAATTTAAGCTAAACATAAACTAGTTTCAATAACTCGAAAAAGGAGTTGCAATAATGTTTTCAAATTTCGCGTAATAATATGTAGTTATGACTACTTTACGATGTGTTTACCACCGACACCGTCGGATGTATTCGATTGTGTAATTCTCCGGACAAAGCATTTGTCTTGATCTTGTATCGCTTGTTTTTATCGAGATATTTCAATTAAAGTTTTCCCCAACATGTTCTGGAACTTCAGTTCTTTTTCACATATATGACATATTTAAGATCGATCTTCCCGCATTTCTTCTGATAATGAAAATGCAATATAAATATTTAGGTAAATGTTGTATGTTTTTAAATATAAATGATGTTAAAACATTATGAGAATCGTGAATAAGATGGTTATTTAATGTCCCATTTGAAGGAATATCGTTCCTTGACTCAGCTTCGACTCGTGACAACAATGCAGTAAAACTTGTTGCCATGAAGTTGTCGATTGCACGTTCATTTCGGATACAAGCAATTGCAAACTCTTTGCCGTAAGATAGTATGAAGAGAGCAAATTTTATTAGCATTTTGTACATAGGTATAATGACGATTTAGTTGCAGCAAAGACCTAATTTTTGCCCCCCCCCCCCCCCACCACCATTTTTCTGAAATCCTGAATCCGCCACTAAAATGGTATAATGATTACATCCTTAAAATCAGCAAAGCCGACTCTCAGGACTTTTGAGTCCTTTGATTTTTAGAATCAAAAGATGTTAACCCTTTAAATTGATAAATTATGGCAGATTACAGTATAATACTAAAATGTAATTAACTGTAACTACTTTGACTCATACACTTTATACATATACAATGGAATTAATTCTCTACCCTAGGAATCTTTAGATTTTTCGGTTTTAACCCCCATTTTTCTCAAATTTGGATGTATAACCCCTTAAAACCTAAATTATGGTAGATTATAGCATACTCTACTGATTTATAATCAAACATAACAACATTGACCACTACATTTGATAAAAATACTAGAGTTCTCTAGGATTCTTTAAGGTTCTCTAGAGTTCTCTGTTTAGCAGGACCCTTAACTTTGTATTAGAACATTCATGCATATTATATTTACAAACAAAATGATGATATAACATCATATTTTATAAGCTTTGCTTCTCTTTGTTTTTCTTTTTTATGTCAGAACGTTTGACGGGCGAGTACCAAATCTGATTGTAGCCGATGAAGATATGCTTCGAGAGATTTTTGTTAAACAGTTTTCGAATTTCACCGACAGAGAAGTATGTTAAAATTATATGTCTTTAAATCATCCTTCTTTATGCCATATTTTTCTTTTCTTAGTAATGTAAAATAATAACCCTTTTTCTCTTGAAGAACCCAGAAGGATTTAATGGTGATTTGGAAGATGCTCTCTCTTCTGTGTCAGGAAACCATTGGAAACATCTGCGTCATCTTATATCTCCTACGTTCAGTTCTGGTAAATTGAAGAAAGTAAGTTTTTGTCAGTTTCGTAACTTTTATCATAATTTGTTCGTAAAACTTGCACATGCATGTAATCTGATATTTGAAATAGTGAAATAAAGTTTACATGTAGTATAAAGCTCAAAAATTTTATGTTCGATATGATTTTTATTTCTTCTTTTTCTTTTTTAGTGTCCACATTTTAAATTAGGGGTTGTCATGCTAGTCTTTGCAAACACTAACAGGTTATCGGTGAATCCCCTGTCAGAAATTCAGTTTCACCGTGATACGTTAGCTGAGCCGTGAAACGGATATTTCTAACAGGAGATTGGCCGATACCCTGTCAGATTTTGTAAAATACCAGCATGGCACATGATTCTAATGTTTTGACCTGAAAAAAGCTTACACAAGTAAGTTTTTAACGACTTCGTTAGCGTCGTTGCCAAGGACCGTGTGGAGTCATAGCAAAAACTGCTGTGAATCGTGAATCCTCTTGCAGTTTTTGAAACAATTACCCAAACAGAATGCATTAGAATATGTGGTACTTGTTGTAACAGTAAGAGATATGCGTTTGGTACTTCTTTTGAATGTAACTTTTAGCAGTTCGGTTTTGCTAAAACCAAATGTTTTTACCTTTATCTTGATTATCACCTTTAAAACTTTTAGAATTGGCTGCTGTTCTGAAACAACGCTTCATAAAAACACAAATATATCTTTCCCTTTCTGTGTATTTTTATTTTTCTGCAAGATTTTTTTAAATGAACTGTCTGAAGTAGTGGTTTAATTACATTTTACCCTTACCACATAAAGAATTGCAATATTCATGCATTTGATTTGACAGATGAGAAAAAAATACCGAAGAAAAAGAAAATCGATTAAAATGTATGGATTTTTTAGTAAGGTCAAATATTCCTTTGCCAAAAGACGAATAGCTTGAAAGAGTTATATTCCAAAATTAAAACCTCTGTTCTGTTGTAGATGATGCCAACGATAGCGAAATCTTCCGATTCTTTAATGGATTATATGTTGGAACAAAGTAAAATAGATCCTCAGCTGGACGTGAAGAGGTACAAAACACTATTCTTTGCTTAGCTATGTTACTACTTAGGTTTTTATTTATTTTCTTTTTATTTTCATGAAGCCCCCTTTAAACATTTAAAAAGAAGGTATAATAATGGCCATATTATATTTGACGTTTTTTGTTCGTCTGCCATTGTACTTTTCGTATTATAGTTTTTACCCATTTACTCTGCATGTTTAGAAAAAAAATGATTAAATTCGCTTAAATGACTCCCAAGAATTATGTTGTTCATCCTAAACAAATGTGATGGTTGTCTGATCACAAGAGAGTCTAGCACTGGCTACGTCTATATATTTGTATTGTCGCACCTTCCCTGATGGCTAAGGACAGAGCTTGATATATATTCTTTAAGAAACTCTCTTGATATATGGTCTCCAAGAAACTTTCTTGATATATATTCTGTAAGAAACTATGAAATTCATTCATGATGCCATAAAACACAACATATTATGTTATCATATTGTGCCAACCAGAATGAGGATAGTCCTAAATATCTTACTGGTCATCGACTGACCAGCAGCCTGTATAAACGTTAGAGACAGGATATTATTAGGTACATAGTCAATAGGTGACCAGGTATGAGATGATACATGGCCAGTAAATTTCATACCCGCTGAAAATTTGAACCTTTTTATTTTAACCTGCTGATATGTCTTTTTTACTATCTCGTCTGCTGTGAAAACAGCAAATCGTTTGGCCGCCATACTTGTTTGTGGATTGAATACACACAAGAGAGGTAACTCTTTCTAATTATATTGAGCTTTTCACCGATCCCAACGATATACGAACCCTTTGGAAAACCACATTCGAGATGTGATACCCCTGACGGTGTGTACGATTTCTCAAAACTGGGAGCCGTTTTTAAGATATATATTGTCGGAAGGTGACATCTGTCAGCCAATCAGTCCGTAATGTCATGATAATCTAGTCACAGATGGGGTAATTGGGCGAATCTTTTGGTTAGTACGGAGATTGGTATGTTGATTGATTGATTTTTGTTTAACGTCACACCACGAATATTTCAAGTATATGGTGACGGCGAGATTGGTGTAAATATCGGTAAGCATGTGCATACATAAATCGTGCATTTAACAACTGTCATGTATTTTACCATGACAACATTCTCTGTATTTCATTTGAGGTATTTGTTAAAGATTTCACGTATGAAACTGTATATAGGCAATCACAAAGGAGATATTTTATCTGGGAATAACGGAAAAGCATGATAAATCATCTTATTGATGAGGTTTTTATGATTGATTGATTGATTATCGTTTTGTGTCACTCCACGATAATTTCACGAATATGGTGACTGCATCTGCCTGATGTATTGCACACATATTTAGACCTTTCCAACAGACCTACCAGAAGCAGTAAGGGATCTTTTACGTGCCACGCCTACCATGGCACGGGACCTCGGTTTTTACTGTTTCATTCGAAAGACAGAACACCGTTGCGCCCAGGGCGGGGGTCGGACCTCTCGATCACGAGCCGAGCACCTTATCCACTGAGTCACACCTGCTTTCTTATTGATGAGGACATGTACATGATACTTTAATATCTGTTTCATTTAGATGTTATGGTGGATATACTATGGACATCATTGCGTCTTCTGCATTCGGAATAGATGTAAACTCCAATAAGAATCCGAATGATCCATTTGTCCAAAATGCATCCCGACTACTAGATATATCGTTGTCGTCTCCTAAGTTTGTCTTTATGAGTATGTATTAGTTCTCAGATATTAGTGTATTAAATATTTTGCAATATGAAGTTTGTTCATTAAAGTGATTGTAATTCGATTCAGTCTTTTAATATAGTCAGTGAATTTACTCAAAATAATGGAAACATACACTTAAACAATATTTGCATAAGATGCGAACCTGAAAGATAAAATATACAGTAAATATTATAAATTTTAAACATTTGAGAAATATTTGCTTTGGGGATTTGGGAAGGTTTGACTTATGGAAAGTGATCAATTCAAGTTTTATTTTACCCTTATTTTGATAACATATTGCTGTGACACATTTTGTATAGTGTTAGTATAAATTGGTGTCATAGTGTGTGGAAATATTTTGTATCATTTCTTCTACAAGTATTTCCATTTTCTCTGTTTCGGTCTTGTCAGCGTCTGTTGGTCATAAAGACCTATTGTATCAAAATGCAAATCTGTACGCTTAAGCTTAAGTAATACTGGTTTGTAAGTACCTATAGTTATTATTCATACATCAAATGTATTGCTGTCTGTTTTATTTTTAAAGTACTATTCCCATTCTTACTCAAGCCTGTTGCCCAGATGTTTGGCATTAACTTATTTCCCAATGATGTTCAGAAATTCTTCAGAAAAGTGGTAGTGAGTGAAATCAACAAGCGAACAACAGAAAGAGCGGTATATATAACTTATTAATTTTGTGAGGATTTTTTATTTGTAAAGTATATGCAGCATTTAATGAAATTTGTACTTTATATGTATAGGAATATTGTTACATAAAATGACATAGATCAATTCTATAAACAGGATAACGTGGATTTTTTACAAATGATGATACAGGCCCATAATGATGAAGAGGTCACCACAACGTCAGAGGAGAAAAAAGGTGGTTACATTAATCCTCTATATCATTTACTTTCGTAAAGATTGCGTCCTCTTCTTTTCAGCTCACTTGGGTAACGATTATGCTTTATTATTATTGTATTTGTGTCTTTGAAATTTTGAAATTGGATACTAATTCAAGTGAGAATATTCAGGATTAAGGGGTTGAGTGTACAACAAAACAAATTTCGATACGATTAGCATTATTTCACACTTTCATACCGAATGTAGTTTCCTCTTTAATACATGTACTATTACCTCTATCTACCTATATGAATAAGAACAATATGTATCTCCAACAGCAAATCGGAAATTTCTTATGCATCTGGCAAAGGCCATTTTGATTTCAATGAGAGCAAGCCGCATTCCTATAGTATGTTTAGTTTACAGTTTACAGTATGTTTAGAACACCATTAGGAGACTTTTAAATCGGGATATTCTAATTTCATGGCTTTTTTTATAATTTTCATTTTAGGAATGACGTTTAGTGAGATTTTAGGTAATTGTCTCATTTTCTTCTTCGCTGGGTATGAGACCACGGCGTCAACGCTGTCATTGCTGACGTACTCTTTGGCAAAACACCCAGAAATACAAGAGAGACTGTTTAAAGAAGTCGAGACATGCCTTGGAGATGTACGTTTCAGTTTTGTCTCATTTTTTTATCCTCTGTACTGTTACATACATGCAAATACATACAAGTTTTGCGAAGATTTCAAAGATTGAAGTTTAAAATATGGAATTAGAAAAAGAAATAATATTTGTAAAATTGGTGTACCCTGAATACCTGGTATAAGATTTCAGTTTCAGACTTTCTATTTATTAAATCGAGGTTTTCAGTTTTCAATACATTTCGCAGGTAATGTATGTAAAACTCTGAGATACTGATGCAATTTCCACAACCCAAATTTCAAACAACACAACAATATATAATACAAGTAATCACAGATCTCTGTTAAGAAAGTGTTGGAATCAATTGTTATAAAAGAGTTAGTATCTCGTTCTGACCGGTCGCATCCGCCGTGGTGCCATAAGTGTATTAAAATTAGAATTAATCGCAGTCACAGAAGTAGGAAACGGCACAGCCGTAGTCACAGTCGGTATCAGTATAAATGATACTGTTTTGTAAAGTGGTAACGTGGAAGAAATGTCTTATACTATAAAATGATGTAAACTTTCTCTTCTCTTGATTTTGAGAATGATACCGTCAACAGCTGTGATAGTAAATACATATTAAACACTAACCAACTAATTTCGTTCTCTTAATATAAAAACACTCTTTATGACCATCAATGTATTTAAATGATATTCTTTTAAAAAGAGGACCTTCTACATTGTAATTAAATATCCAGAAACAAGGGGAATAATTTAAACATTGAAGCACAATAAACAACTTGACGACTCTGACATATTGATTTTAATTTACATTGATATAGGAACTGCCTAATTATGAGAACATCAACAAACTGACATACCTAGAAATGTGCATAAATGAAACCCTGCGAATGTTTCCACCAGCGATAAGGTTAGTTTCACATAACTCTTTTAGAAATATTCACTATTACACATACTGATTGTCTGGTGATCAGTAGAGCCTCGGGTTGATTACACTGTAAACGACATTGAAGGTTGCATTATGCAGCGTGTATTTTGAACTTTTAAAATGACACAACTGCTTCAGGATTTGTATTGCATGAATAACATGTTTTTATATAGTAAAGTAAATTCTGTCTTTTGTTTGTTTTTGGACATTTATGGCGGATATTTATAGCCAAATGGTAGAAGCTAACTACTGCTCGGGTACCTTGTCTCCATGACTGGTTCCAGGGCGTTGTTGCATATCCATAGTGGTACCAAGTGAACAGTGACAAGGAGACTTCCTTTCGTATTTTACATCATTTAAATGAGACTATTGTTATAAAATAAAAATGATTCGATAAGACTAAGAAAAGACCTCCAAGACGCTAAGAAAATTATGAAATTGATGAAGCTTAATTTTGAATTACAGAACTGACCGAAGGTGTACACAAGACACGGAAGTTAAAGGCCTAAAAATAGCAAAAAATGTAGTAGTGTCAATTCCAATCTATGCTATTCATCATTCTCCAGAATTATGGGAAGACCCGGAACGGTTTGATCCAGACAGGTGTTGTTTTATTTCTTTTTACATTTAAGATATTATACGTCTATTTATAATTTCATGCAAATTTTTGGAAATAATTCTTCTGTAATACCATGAAATAATACAATAATTTCCTGATGTATTATGCATAAGAAACTTTGTTTCAGTTCATTGTCTGTTCATAGTCTTTATAAAATTTAACGTTTTGTTATTTTTGTAATTTAGAATTGGCCAAAGTTTGACATGTAATAAAGAGATAACCAAATAACTTTATTCAATTAACAGGTTTTCACCAGAAATTATCTATTTTTCGATTTAATACAGTGGTTTCATAATGAATTAATTTTATTAGCATCTTTATTTTAGATAATTTTATGTAAGTTTCTTTCTGTCAACCAGCATTTATCTAATTTTCAGGTTTTCGCCAGAAAACAAGGAAAAACATTCTACTTTCCAATTCATTCCCTTTGGATATGGTCCAAGAAACTGTATAGGAATGCGGCTTGCTCTCATTGAAATCAAAATGGCCTTTGCCAGATGCATAAGAAATTTCCGGTTTGCTGTTGGAGACAAGACAGAGGTATGGTACCTGTAGAAAATAAGTAAAAATATGTATATTTAATTGATACTGATATATAGTTATATAACAGCAATATAAAGCATGTTATGGTCTGTTTTTTTTATGGTTTATACATTTAGGTATGGCAGGATGCATTAAGTGTTAGCTTTGTCCGTCCTTCTGCCCTGTCCTTCCCTCGCACATTCGGTTTCCAGATAATAGATCAAGTACCTTTCATCATATTGATACCAAATTTTAATGTATGCTTACTTATCGAGAGAGAAAGAATTTTATTGAGTTTTGGTCACGGTCACAATTGTAGTCCTTATCTCTTGGTTCGTGATCATTTTTTATATAGTGATAAGTCTTGCGTTGTGTTTTCCATTGTTTATTTGTAGTGCTACAACTATGTTACAGTCAGGTATACGACTCAGTGCAGATTATATATAAAAAATTCCTAATACTGATACTAATACTAATACTGAAAGATTAAGAGACTATGGCTAAAAGACTAAAACTTATAGACTAGGACTATAAGAGTGAATATATTCTAGTAACAAAGCAGTATTAATACTACTTCCAATGCAATACACCCACCCGTATGTGTACAATATCTATCTAATATGTCAACGTTATCATTAATTCTCGTGATGCCTCTGCAAATGCTCTATCAAATGCAGGTTTAATCATAAAGACATATTAAGATATCGAACTACAACGAAGTGTCCTAGAATTGTGACAATTATAGCATATCAAATATAAACAATATACTATGACTACAATGAATATGATCTGAAAATAAAACAATATAAAATAATCTTAAGGACGACATTTAACGTCTTGGAGGTCACAGGGTCACATTCGTCCCTTCCCAATAGAAAATATTTATATGCAGATATTTTCTCCACATTTTTCTTAAAAGGAGTCTGTTCTGTATACCCTGACTGTTACATATACAGACCTCTAACCAATTCACACAGAAAATCAAAACAGTAAGCAACATAATAAGAATTTCAACAGTGCAAGATAAACTATGTGCCCTGAATGTAATTTAATATAGTGCTAGTTCACTTTACTGTTAATGTCGGTTCAAAGTGCTCTATCGAATCATGATGAAATTAAAACAAACGACATGGATAATGGTCACATACACATCATTTGTAATTTAACATGAATAAATTGTGTATTATCAAAATATAACCTGGATATATTATACGCAATCAAGCTGTGACCTAAATGTGTCTCATAATGTTCTACTTCAGGTTGGGTAGCAAGGACAATGAAATATTGGTCGCACCCCATCCAGACGAGAACATGTATATCATGTACTTGCTATTTCGGTTGTACATGTCATCTAAATTAGACTCTTGACTTGAGTTGATCTAACAATTTGAATATTTCAAATAATCATATGTATTCTTATATTTAACTTGATACTTATCTCAACTTGGAGATTTCCTCAGGGTATATTCTACTGCATGTTTGACAGTCATAAACTATACAACTGCGAACCAGTGGGCGTTCGTTGCCGCATTATACGGTATTCAACCGGCGGTACGCAAATGTTTAGTTCCCTGCGCCTACAACCGTGTGGGTATTCCGTGCTGTGGTACACTTTAACCATTCACGCACCGATTATGTCATCCTGCAGTTAACTTCCCTGTGGAAACTAATTCTATAATTTCATAATCATTCTAATTAAGCCAAGTAATTGACAATGCTAATGTAAACATTTGAACATCTTGGGTGTTCTTAGAGTTGACGGGCATTATTATTAACTCTTACACTGTCCACTCCATACACACATCCTGAATTCTTCTTCTTTGATCTGTTTCTTCGCAGGTTTTAAAAGTTTTTACTTACATATGATATGTAACTTAATTAAAACAAAACATTTAACAATGATAAAATGAATTTGAACACTTTTGGACGGGCATTACTATTAGCTCTTTACACTGTCCATCCCACTGGCACATCCAGAATATACGAAAATTTCTTCTTTGATCTCGGATTTACTCGGATCTGGATTGTGATAACTTTTATTGAGTCCTACTTGCGATTTATGTTTCTTCTGCGTACTCTTTTAAATGTTCACCTCGTTGATTCCTCTGCTTTGAATATATCTGCTGCTCACTGAGTGCAATAGACTGGGTTGCAATTTTAACTTAAGTTTATTCAAGTCCGGATAGACCGATACTGGATTGGATACTGCCGGTGTCCCTGTATTAGACCGCAACTGTTGTGAAGTCATAGTAAAGGCCTCCACGTGGTGATCGTGGTAAACCGGTCTGGTTGACACCACTTTGTTTTCTGGAGTTGATGTTTTGATACCTTGACTGCTTTGTGTATCCTGACTTTTTACATACGTGAATTACTTAGGTTAATTGGTTTTCTTACTGGAGCCGACTACTGTTGAGGGTAGTGACGTGGGGTCATCTTCAAGCTCACTCCACAAGTTTTAAAGTTAATGTATTTTTTGGCTGCTTGGATGTCGTCAGTTGTTTCTTTATCGAATGTCAATGCTTTAGCTTGGATACTATGGGTCTTGGTTTTAGTCTGAATTTGATCTTTGCCACCGATCAGTCCTTCGTGAACGTAACTATTTCAGTCGACTCTGCATTTCTCTTTTTAACTGACTTTCTCTTGTTTCCTCCCTTGACCGATTGACAAATTTGGAATTTACAAAAATAATTTTGAAGCCTTGTCCGAAATATCTAAAGTATTGCCAAAAGATCATGATTACACAATAATGAAAATATACCCCCCCCCCCCCCCAAAAAAAAAAGGGGGGGGGGAGTCTCCTTATACTTTCTACTAGTTTTTCATTAAGTGATCTATTTGAATTTCCTCATTCTCCTGACGATTTAGGCGGAATTTAAATCTTTTTGGGAAAAATGTACCGAAAGTCTTTCTTGACAATTAATGAACCAAACTGGTAACCTCAGAGAAATTATCTTAAATGGTTTGTTGTAAGATATATTGTCCTTTCTTAAGTACGATGTAAGTATCATATAGGTATATAGGGCTGAGCTCGACAATTCTAACGACATTATGTCAATAGGAGACCAGGTTCTAACATGAATGCCTGAAGGTGAGGATGCATTACATATTACATTAAATTCCAAGTGGGCCAACTATGCCTTACGCTTGTGCAGTGCGATGGCTTATACCTCTAAATAAAAGGGATACGGGTATGTTACACACGAGAAAGGTGTCAAACGTATCAAGTAGAGAAAATCGAATTACTTCTAGCAGTCGACCGTTTGTAAGAATTATCGTACAAATCAATGTCCTATAGTAAGTCAAAAAGTCTCACTTATGGTCGAGCGGTAACTTAAATCGCGTGTACAAATGGATTTTTATGCCCAAAAGTAATTTGATTGACGCAAAAGGATAAATAAAGGAGGGTAATAAGTGACCTACGGATAACATATTAAGTTTGATATATAACCTTTGGGTTTGATCCCTGGCATTATCTAATAAAGCCTGTTAAAAGAAACTTATTATTGCTTAGATTCAAGGAATATTCGTTTAAAGAAATTTTGCAATGCATTGTCCATAATTTGTTTACATTTAACATCATTTTCTACTTTTCTAAGGTAACCCCCCCCCCCCCCCATCTGTTTCCGCACACGTTGCTTCCAAGGTCTGGTTCAGATAAAGATCCCATGTTTGAACATCCTCAATTATCTTTTTAGACATGACGTCATGAAGTGTTCGATGAAACCTTTCTACCTTTCCATTAGATTGAGGCACTCGGGATAATAAGTCAGCACAATGGTTTTCCTTTCCCTGTACATATTCCACCTTACAGTCAAGTGCCCATACTTGTATCTTCTTATTTTGCATAGGTGAATCTAAGATGTACTTGAGGGGTTTAAGGTTTGTCCTTATTACGAAGCTAGCATTCTGTAGGTAGTGGTCATGTTTTTGAAGTGCATAGTAAATAGCAAATGCATGCAGATATGCAACTGTCACTAGCATCCGCGTTTACCACATACGGTTTGTTTGTATCAGGGTATCCAAGTAATGGTACTGTTGTCAAACGTTCTTTAAGGAAATCGAAGACTGTTTGACATTCTGTAGTCCAGCTGAATCTTGCATATTTCTTTGTAAGACTGATCATAGACTCCGCAATCTTGAAGAAATAAGAAATAAATCTTCTGTAATAACTACACATTCCAATGAAACCTTGTATCTCTCTGACTGTGTTGGGATTCGGCAAGTTTCTTATGGCCTCCACTTTCCTCATATCCGGTTTAACTCCATCTTTACTAATAATAAATCCATAGTAATCCGTTTCCTCTTGGAAGAAAGTACATTTCTTCAGTTTTAACTTCAAACCATGTTTCCTTATTCTATCGAATATATCTTGTATGAGTCTAATATGTTCTTCTTCGTCTCTAGAAAATATCAAAATGTCATCCAAGTAAGCGATTGCGAATTCCTCACAGCCTTGTAAAACGATATTCATTAGTTCTTGGAATACTGCTGGGGCCATACTCAGTCCAAACGGAAGTACATTAAATTGTAACAACCCTCGATGACATGCGCACGCCGTCTTTTCTTCGCTACTTTCTTCAAGTTGTATTTGCCAGTATCCACTCTTTAACTCTTACGCTGAGAAATATTTTGCATTTCCAAGGAGTGTCAAGATGTCATCTACCAGGGGTAAAGCAAAAGATATTGGTTTCATAACTTTATTCAGAGACATCGTAGACGGACGTTGTGGGTCTGTAGGTCTGTGTGTCTGTGGATCTGTCCGCATCTAGTTAATCTGATACAGGCCATACCGTTTAGACTAGGACTATCAAACATGGTACACATTATGGCATGAGGACGAACCCTGTTGATTTTTCAATATCAAGGTGAAAAGTCGAGGTCATTTTGGGGGCAAAAATAGCAAATCTTTTGAAAATGCAACCTATAAACACAGTACAGGACAATGTGTTTATGCTGGAACTTTAAAAATTTGTATACTTATTTCTTATGAGTGGAAAATCCTACAGATTTTCCGGGCCATATCTGCATAGTCAAAGTTACAGTGCTTATGTCAGTTAGATTCTTATCTAGGCCATAACATTTTACACCTTTCATGGATTTGAATAATGTATCACAGAATGGTTGCCCAGCACCCAAGGGCGTGTCATGACCTGACTCAAAGGTTATATCTGCAAGCTTTAGGTCACAATGCATATGATGGGCCAATCTTTGTCTGGGCAATAACTCTTTACCCCTAACATAAATTTTCACAAAATTGTTGCCCAGGACCTAAGGGTATGTCTTGATCTTCAGTCAATGTTATATCTGTAAGGTAAATGCCACACTACATATGATTGGTAAATCTTTGTCTGGGTTATAACATTCTATCCCTTGCATGGATATTTCACAGAATTGTTGCCTAGGACCCAATGGTGTGTCATGACCTTGAACCAGGGTGACATCTGCAAGGGTAAGGTCACATTGCATGTGATGGGTAAATCTTTGTCCGGTCCATAACTTTTTACCCATTGCATGGATTTGAATATTTCAAGGAATTGTTGCCCAGAACATAAGGACCTGTCACGACATTGACTCAAAGTCATACATATACATGCAAGGTCAAGGTCATAGTGCATATGATGGGTCCGTTTCCGGTCTATGAATTATTACCCCTTGCACAGATTTGAATTATATTGAACAAAATTGTTACCCAGAACTCAAGGGTGTGTCTTGAGCTTGCTGCAACCTATCTTTTTTATTCTGAAATTACATGTATAAGAAATTCATTTCTCACTCCAGCTCTTACAAATTTCAGTTTGTGCTAGAGTTATGTATGAAATCTAATATATATTACAGGTTTTTATTTTTTTCTGTATTCTTACATTTCTGACATAGAAGAAAACAAAATGATGAGGGGTTAAATTCTCTTTGCCACAATTTATCACTGCTTTCATGGATTTCCATAATATTTCACAGTGTTTTTGCCCAGGGCCAAAGTATGTGTTATCTTAGGGTCTTAAATAATAGAGAAAGGTGAATGTTTCCATACTTTCAAGTATCTCTTCAAACTAAGCGACGGGCGTATTATGCCACGCCAGGCGTTGCTCTTATTATTATTGAGAATGGGATCGTCGTCTTCTGCACACTTTACACAGAAAATCGTAATCAACAGTGTTCATATTTGTAATATGAAAATTTCCTTTGTAAAAATAAATATAGAACATATATACCTAATAATTGTGTGCACCAGATGCGCATTTCGACAACTGATGCTCATGGCCGAATTGTTGGAATTCTCATATTATATAAATATTTGAAGAGCAGTTTTAAATCAAAATGACCAAAAACAGTGATCCAAAGAATCAATCTAAGGACAGAGCCATGCATAAGGGAGATACTCCTTATTTATAGAGTGATTTACATATTTTCATGACGGAAAACTTTAAGTATATATTTCATGTCAGTACAAAAGCACTGATAACGGAAGACGAAATCAAGTTCACGAGACACTTTCTTTAAATTATACATGTAAATAGTACAATTTATCGACAGTTAAACTTATTATAAATAAATAAACACATCAGATTTTTAATTGTAAATAGAATATGCATTTATTTATGTATCTGTTGATTTAATCTGTTGGGAAGATGTTACTTGTATGAACACTTTGTATACTCATACGAAACTTTGTATATATTTCAGTTACCTGAAAGTATGGGTGAAGGTGGACTTCTCACTCCAAAGCAGTTATGGGTGAATGTGCATCCTCATACATGACGTAAAGAAAATTCAATAAGAGCAACAGTTGACCGCATATATTGTATATTCTGTAACTTGATATAATTATATATTATCGTGTGACTTGTTAATCAATATTTTATTTTAAATAGTTTTATATTGTATATTCTATAACTTGATATCATTATATATTATCGTTTGACTTGTTATTCAATATTATATTTTTATAGTTATTGTTAGATATAAAATATATGAAATGTATAAAATTATTTGATTTTAATCGACATCATATTACCTTGACAGTCTATACCTGTTCTTACTGTGTCTGCTTGACTTAGCTTCCAATAGAAATGAAAAAGTTTGTTGTATTTTTGTCCAGTGATAGTATGCTTGATGAACATTGTATGCAAGTTTTGTGTAAAGAACCCCGAAAAAGGGAGTAAGATGAGGTTCATGGGGAGTGCTAGCATCTCCCGCTTACTAGCATCACCGTCACTTAAATGCAGTAGAAATTGTCAATGAAGTTTCTACCAAGTATAGTGTTACATGCGGTGTTTAAAATGGTCGGGATAGGTTTCAGAATATCGACATTTTGGATTTCATATTTTGCATATTATATGATAAGAGCCTCACATCGACCATACTATGACGATATAGTGAGTGACGTTGTTAGTCTATGGTTTACATATACTTGGCTGGGCAGTTTATCTGTAAGCCGACTTGCCCTCAGAACGAAGTCGCTGTAATTTGAACTCGCCATGGCATATTTAATATACACCTGTCAAAGGCATGTGATGATTAGGTATTGCTATGCACAAAACAAAAGCTTGCAATGCTGTAATAGAAATCATCGCATTTTGTCTTGAGATAAACAAGTGACCATTATTGTTTTAAGATGCGACAATATCCAGATACAAAGTAGAATTGTTTCTCTGTGTGGTTTCCTTATCTTCCAGTTCACTTGGAGAGGTAACACGAAGGTAATCCGTGAATGTTGATTATTAATTGAAAGTCGTCTATATTATATATACATGTAATCTGTATGTGAAATTGAACCGAAGGGCTGCTTTCTTTTTCTCTATAGAAAGCAAACAGAATGAATTCTGATTTGTATTAATTAAGGAATATATCAAAAAGGTGGGGGAAACGGTACCAATTGGAAAACTGAAAATTTCTTAGAACGCCATTCCTCCTAAACTGTTGCAAGTCAGAGGGCTCGTAATCTTAATTAATTCATTTTCAGTGTATTTATTTCTAGAATTAGATTTCTCTTTGACAAAACAACTTTTTATATGTTACACAACAGTAAAGAGGAATCTGCTGCTGCCATTTTATTAGTGATAGCATATGGGCCATCTTCGGAGTCTTTTATAAATGATGAGGGATCGTTTTATAAATAAATCGATATATCTTCGTTGTTGTTGTTCTTGACAGGGGGAAATATTTCATTTTATATGGTGGCTACAACTGCTTCATGTATTAAAGACACTAGGAAATGAATGACATTCTGCAGTTACAGTAGTGCACCATTTCATCTTATTACTGAGGGTAAAATCAACACATGACATATGCGAGAGACTATACTGAGAATCATTGTTCCGTTACATATCTCCTCGATACTATAATCACTTTGTAGTATATATTGTAGCGGCCAAACTGAGGGGGAAAGTTTTGGATATATTTATCCATATACGGTAAGATTTGTTTACGGCCGAAATGTTTGCCACACATCCTATCCTTCCCTTCCTTATTTATGCTTAATTCATAGATAAATGGTAAAATAAATAAACCGTTTCTCTAAGTATTGACGGGGACTGAACCCATACCTAGTGAAGTCCTCAGAATACAAATTCATTTCTTTATGAAGTACAATGG
The DNA here is from genome assembly GCA_035048485.1 of Pteria penguin. Classification (NCBI taxonomy): domain Eukaryota; kingdom Metazoa; phylum Mollusca; class Bivalvia; order Pterioida; family Pteriidae; genus Pteria; species Pteria penguin. The sequence goes on along the minus strand of CM068580.1, from coordinate 54,963,667 downwards.
ATTATGTCTTACTTTACAAGTACCAATCGGTTCTTCTTCCCGGATTCGCTTTCTACTTGCCATAGAAAATTTCCATTAATTTGAATTATACGTCAGTTTGAACAACTTTTCATTTTTCAATTTATTAGCTGTTTCGTACATTTCTGTCTAGATTCTCCCCTGATACTCGACATAGCCATGTGACATTCAGAATTACAATCTATAAATAGATAAACTTTTCTAGAGCTGTATCTATCATGGAGGTACTGGGCTGGAATGTGCCGTTATGGTTACTCATGCTATTGGTTATTGTCATCACATACATAATGTAAGTATTCCATTCTTACTTTAAAGAACATAAATACAATATGATTCTTTGAAGTGAGGTCAAAATGTAGATCATCTACCGGTCTACTATAGACTGAAGTTTCCATCTCCTGATCGCTTTCAATATGCTTTTAGATTTAGATGTGTGCCTCAACTTATTTTTCAGTAATCAATATAAGAGTATGTAAATATCATTTAAAATTTTAATCATGATGTCGTGTATTCTCTTCTGTTCAATATCCATAATACTTGCTATAATTTATAGCTTCATATTTGATAATATATATTATATATATCATTCTTCAGAGGCGTAGGAAACAAATTAAAAGAGTGTATGGGTGGTGTAGAAGGGGGTGTGAAGGGGGCAATACTTTTATTATCTATTTTTGGTTACTACGGCGGGTGTTGATTTTTCATCAAGGTATGATCAGAAAGGAGCAAGTAGAGTGCATCTTACTTCCCCCTCTCTGCTTCCTACCCAAATTGTAGACCCTCTAAAGGGATTCTCTTCTTGAAGTTGCACATTTTTTATTTGCATAAGTGTTATGACGTTTGGCCTGTTTTGTTATATAGATTTTTATCGTTGAGCTTTTATCTCCCCACTAGGTTGCCTAAATAGGACTAGGTCGAGACCTCAAAATTCCTGCAGTTATATGTTGTGTATTAAGACACTAGTCATATGAAGAAATGCATCGTTTACTAATTTACATATCCACCATATTTAGTGGCAGATCCAGAATTTTTGAAAAGGGGGGCCCAGATGTGTATTAGCTATACTACTAAATCATTTTTGGTGCCAAATCTGGATTTTTTTTCATGCAAATATGTGGCGGAAAGGTGGGGGCGTGTAAATCCGCCACTGATATTGAAATTGTCTGGGCTAAGATGCTTTAAAGAAATATACATATAACCAAAAAAAAAAAATCGTTGAGAAGTAAATACATTAATCCGGGTATTTTTTGCGATGGTAGTACTCATCCTTCTATACTGCTAGGATCAAAATGATATGAACGCTTATTTGAAGGTTACATCTAACTCCCGAGAACTTACATTTGAAATTTCAAGGCGAAAATGACCTTAACCTCTATGTAAATACCGAAAACATGACATTTTAATTCAGAACAATGATGATTCTTATTGATATGTGCGGCTTGTCATAAGTGGATTCATTGTCCAGATACACTACAATTACATCTAAATATTGTAAAAATGCGAATTTTCAACTCTACTGAGAACGTTCATCGGGCGCTGACGGGGTAGTATATTATAACTGACATTTCCTATGAAGAACGCACTCCATAGATACAGGGCGCCTATTTATTTTGAACTGCAGCAAAGAGATCATTACGAGAATTTTTTTCACGTTATTTAAGTAAGTTATCTTTTAAGTAAAGGCTATTATGAACTCATGTGAATAATATGCCAGACGTTGGGCTTAGAGAAAGAAGGTTAAATTTGACACTCTTTCTGAATGGCTGAATTTAATCAGAAGTCTGCTAAAGAAAAGACTTCGAAGACATTGTCAGTTTATTAAGAACAAACACTATTCTATATTTCGTGACGCCAGTGTCGTTAAGAGAACTTTCTCGACTTCACGAAAATTTCATCATGGTCCTGCTGACAAATCAGCTAACTATTACAAATTCGTATGTAAGGCATATTATATTAAATGTCTTATAGAAGAATTTGGTCTTAATTCAACGCCTGGTAATCCAACTTACACAGTTACAAATCTGTATCCTTCAGAGTTATTGGATAATCACAAGTCAGTTCGCAGTTCATTCGGTATTCCTACAAATGAATCTGATCTCGAGCTATATGTATCATACATCTTTTTGGATTCCAAAGATGCATCAAACTCCATATAAGCCTCGATTCATTGCTGGATCTTCCAAGTGTTCCACCACGTCTCTTTCCATGTTACCCACCAAAATTTTAACAGAAATCAAATATACAATGTAGTCTTCAGAAATATTGCTCTACTGCTTACTCGAGAAGCGGAATCAATCAGATATGGATCCTAAAGAATTCCAAGGAACTTCTAGAGCACTTAAAATCTTCTATTTTCAATAATGTCACTGGCATAAAATTTTTTGACTTTTCGACTCTTTATACAACCATTCCTCATCAAAAACTGAAGAACAGAATAACATAAATTATTCAAAACGCCTTCTTTGAAAAAAAGGAATTCGCAGGTATAAGTATATTGTTTTAGGCCACAACGACACATGTTTTGTAAAGGGACAATCTGATTCCAGCAGCAAGTATACAGAATTTCTTATAGATAATATTTATGTGATATTTGGTAGGAAAGTGTTCCAACAGAGTGTTGGTATCCCTATGGGTACTAGTTGCGCACCTCATCTGGCCGACATAATTTTTTACTCTTACGAAGCAGAATTCATAAGTCTCTGTTTTCTAAAGGCAATAAACAATTAGCAAAGTTAAACTTCACATACAGATACATTGATGACGTTTTGTCGATTAACAACTCTGTATTTAAGGATCACCTCAACATCATATATCCAAAGGAACTCGAGATAAAAGATACAACAGGGCACATCTTCTGCTTCATACCTCGATGTACTCCTATCAATTAGTGACGATGGTTCATAAGTAACCTCTCTCTATGACAAACGTGACGATTTCAATTTCATTATAAGCAACTTCCCTTTTCTGAGTAACAACATACCTTCCTCTCCCGCATACGGCGTCTTCACTTCACAACTTATACGCTTTGCCAGGGCATACTCTAAATATGAAAGCGAGGCTTCTTGTCACGAAACTACTCTCACAAGAATATATTGAGGGACGTTTGAAGTTGTCACTGAGGAAGTTGTATGGACGACATAGGGATCTAGTGTAATTTCAGATTCCTCTTTCAAGAATGTTAACCGATATTTTGGGACCTGACCATAAGAAAAAAACAACTTAATTTTTTTTTACTATACTTGATTTGATAATACGTATATATATATATATATATATATATATATATTATATATATATATATATATATATATATATATATATATATATATATATATATATATATATATATATATATATATATATATATATATATATATATATATATATATATATATATATATATATATATATATATATATATATATATATATATATATATATATATATATACAGACATTTGTTCATGTGCCTTTCCGACACCGGAAGTCAGACAGCATTTCTTGCTTTGAACCGGAAGTTCGTGTTCTTCTTTCCTTCGTGTTTTCGTGCGTGTATATTTATTTATTTAAAAGGTTTTTGCAGGACTTTTGTAACGAGTGTTGCATGCAACCAGGGGACGCTTACTCCTTCCGGGCACCTGGTCTTACCTCACCTTTTATCCCATGGACGTTCGGTACTTCTTCGTTTTTTACATTACATTCGTTTACACAAATTACGCGATGTGTGTAACCCCGCGGGTGCCCCTTACTAAATATCGAAGTACGATTTTCAGTTCATTTAAAACACTTTTGTGAATCAAAATATGTCGTTGACATTGTTAAGTCTACACAACCATCATATTATTAATATATTGTGCATTTTATCCGCATAAAACAAGAAAAGTAGTTGGGGTTTTTATTCAATCCACTGTACAGTACAGTACTGATAAGTTGGGTCGTTTTACATGCTGACCTGATTGATGCCGTAAAATTGATAAGTATATTTACTCTTTTGCAAATCACCCTATTCACAGAATTTATGAATTATATTGAAGTTTTACAATTCTGCCCGCGTGATAGAATGGCATAATGTTTTGTTATAATTTTTACCTTATTTTCTTTTACTGGTCAAGAATAGACCTTTTCCCTATTGATCTAATCAATATGACACTCAGATAATATAACTGTTACGTCACAAACCCATCGTTAACGTCACAATCACAATTCCAAAAAGTGGTTTGGGCTCCTTACGTCATTTAAAACTAGAAAAAAAATAAGGCCCATTTGAAAAATGTTTATTGTGCATTTTCACCTAAAGTTAATTTTATCGTAACTGGTCTAACTAACAATAGCAGTATCAATGATGTAAGTACTGGACTGGAATGTGCCGTTATGGCTACTCATGCTAACCTTTATTGTCATCACGTATTTAATGTAAGTTTTACTTTTCAATCTATAACTCGATATATAAGGGTACTATTTACGAAATGGATATACTTTTATTAGATTTTGGATTTCTAAAAAGTATATCACCATTTGGGTAAAATACTTATACATGCCTATAATAAAAGTTGAGGCCATATTCATAAAACTTCTCCTTATAATACATTGGTAACAACCGGGGATCCGCCCCCACACCTTTTTAATGTGATTTATTTTCTGGAAAATGTTAACATAGATGGCGACAGCCTACATGTTCGTCAAAAATATTCTCTCTAACACACTCCGAATTTCTATTAGCAAGTTCTTTATCGCATATCAAAAGGTAGGTGAACTCATTCTGTACCAAGAAAAATATTTCATGACTTTTTACCCTCCCCCAATTTTGATTTGCTTCATACGCTACTGTAATAGCAGAACCTTGATGTCATATTGATTCTTTCACTTACAGATACATGACATGGCACTTTAGAGAATTCAAGCGAATGGGAGTGCGAGGTCCTAGGCCTGTACCGATTTTGGGAACGCTCGTACATGTTCAGCGCCATGTGAGTACATGTCTATTCTTCTGGTGAAATTATGATATAAACGTAATTAAAATAAAACTTTATAAAACTATTAAAAAACCCCACTAACATAATAAAAACACTGGGAGAAAATTAAATGACAAAATCTCACTCACTTTTCGAATGCTTGCGGTAAAGTAAAGGAATATTTTTTTGTTTATTGTTTTACATCACACCAAAATTATTGTACCTAAATGGTGACCAAATATCTAACGTACACACATAAAGCAAGAAGGAGTATATGACACGCCCAAAGGATGGAGGGATCTTTTTCATGCCACCTATCGGAACCTGGATTTTTTAAATGCAACATGCAAAAGACAAACCACAGCGGGACTTGATCCATAGACCTCTCGGTCCCGAGCCTGAAATGTTGTCAACTGAGCTACGCTAGGGGAATACAAATATAACATAAACGTGTTATAGACATATCTGCTTTAACGACCACTGTACTGAATATTCATCTGTCCTTAACAAACACCTGTCTCTACTTTTTCCATTAAATGTCAATTAAAAATCAACCTGCATTAAGCGGCCAATCTGACTAAAAGTGACCATTTTGCCATCTTCCCTTTGGTGGTCCCTTTAAACAAGTTTGTTTGTACGACACTGTATATCTGTATGCAAGGATAAGATGATCTTAAAATATGCTTTTACCAATAGAATTTGAACTCTTTTTATTTTCATATAACTGATATTTATTCAGCTGCATTCGGTTGATGTTTATATGATACACGATCATACCTCCTTTTTCCGAATTCGTGTACATTTCTTCAGATTTCATATTTCTTCAAAACAGTTGCAAAATTACCGATTAATCAAATCATAAAGCAGTTTCACTCCTTCGATTTCAGGGGTTTAGAAAAATTGACATATTGTGGACGAAAGAATACGGAAAAGTATACGGGTAAATATGTAATGAATATTACAATTTTTATGTTCTTTCACGTGTATCATTGACAAAAAATAAAAATGCAATTGCATGTTCTTAGGGTTTACGGTATATATTTTTCGTATCTTCTGATCTCTGGTACACAAAGAGATTAATACTGATAATTCGTGATCCTCCTTTGGTACACAAAGAGATTAATACTGATAATTCGTGAAAATCCTCTGGTACACAAAGAGATGAATACTGATAATTTACTGTTTTTGACATGCGTATGTATTTATAACTTTAAAAGGTACAAAACTGAACAGTTGCGCTATCGACAACCGCATTGTATGTTATATATATTCGAATTTATTGTGGTTAAAGTGAATGTAAAGAAAATTTCTGTTAAATGATAAATGCTCTTTTGTCTATGCAAATATGGTATAATTAGGCATTACGTGAAAGACAAGTTTGTACTATATGTCTACATACGATGAGATACTAGAGTCTCTGGAGTGCATCATACTATCTAATTATAAATGTTACTAAATTAATTTTGTTAATGCGAAAAAATTATATGTAAAAATAGTTTAATCTTCTTTTTAATACAGTCACGTATATTCAATTTACAAACTAAATGGTTATATAACACATTTTATAAGCATTGCCTTTCTGTCAGCTGTTTAATTTTAATGTATAGGACATTTTACTTATTTGCTAACTTGTCCTGAAATATATTACTCATTTTCTTTTTTTATATATATGTCAGAACGTTTGACGGGCGAGTACCAAATCTGATTGTAGCGGATGAAGACATGCTTCGTGAGATTTTTGTCAAACAATTTTCGAATTTCACCGACAGAGAAGTATGTTAAAATGATCTGTCTTTAAAACATCCTTCTTTATGCTATATATTTCTTTTCTTAGGAATGAACAATAATTTTGCTCTTTGTTCTTGAAGAACCCGGAAGGATTTAATGGTGATTTGGAGGATGCTCTTATTTCTGTTTCTTTAAAACATCCTTCTTTATGCTATATATTTCTTTTCTTAGGAATGAACAATAATTTTGCTCTTTTTTCTTAAAGAACCCGGAAGGATTTAATGGTGATTTGGAGGATGCTCTTATTTCTGTGTCAGGAAACCATTGGAAACATCTGCGTCATCTTATATCTCCTACTTTCAGTTCTGGTAAACTGAAGAAAGTAAGTTTTGGTCAGTTTCGTAATTTTTATCATAATTTTATCGTAAAACTTGCATATGCATGTAATATGATATTTGAAATAGTGAAATAAATTATACAAGTGGCATAAAGTTAAAACTTCTATGTTGGATTTGTGTTTGTTTCCCACATTTTAAGCAAGGGGTTGCTATGTAAGTATTTTACCAAACTGAGAGGCCATCGGCGAATCCCCTGTCAGAAATTCAGTTTCACCGTGACGCTTTAGCCGAGCAGTGAAACGGATATTTCTGACAGGAAATTCGCCGATACCCTGTCAGTTTTTATAAAACACATACACCCTATTCTAATGTTTTGACCTGAAAAAAGATTACACACGACGTCGTCAACGACATTGCCTAGGAGTTTGTGATGTCATAGCGAAAACTACAGTGAATCGTGAATCATCTTGCAGCTTTTGAAACATTTAAAAAAAATCAGAATGTGTGTTGCAAATAGAGTGCATTGGAATATGTGATACATGTTGTAAACAGTAAGAGATAGGCGTTTGGTACTGCCTATGAATGTAACTTTTAGCAGATCATTTTGTTAAAACCAAACGTTTTACCTTTATCTTGACTTGATGATCACTTTTAACTTCTAACATTGGCTGCTGTTCTGATAAAAAAGCCGCTTCGCGAAAACATATTTCCTTCTCTGTGTATTTTTATTTTCCTAAATGAATTTTTTTTCTAAATGATCCGTCTGAAACAGTGGTATGTTTATTAATGTAAAATACAAAAGTAACTGGCGTCACCCAACTATGGCACTAACAACAATGTAGCAAAGTGGACATTCAGAGGTGAGATCAGGTGCCTGGGAGGAGTGAGCGTGTCATGTTTGGTTAGTCACACCCGCCATAGATGTCCTTAGATACAGACAAACAAACACAACCCAGCACTGTATATATACATGAATGTTAACCGTTTTTTACATTCAATAATTAAAATGTTTGATTTCTGATTTTGTTTATTCAGAATCATTGTTTTTCATTCGATCGATAGTAAAAATTAAATTAAAGAAGAAAAAAATCGATTAAAACGTAAGGATTTTTAGTAAGATCCAATATTCAACTGCCAAAAGTCCAATAGGTTTAAAGAGGTATATAACCAGTTGTGGAATTAAAATCCTTGTTCTGTTGTAGATGATACCAACGATAGAAAAAATTTCCGATTCTTTATTGGACTATATGTTGGAACAATGTAAAATAGATCCTCAGCTGGACTTGAAGAGGTACAAAATACTATTAGTTGGTTATCTATGTTACCACTTACGTTGTTATTTATTTTCATGAAGCCCATTTTAAACATTTTAGAATGAGGTATAATAATGCCAGTATTATATTTTATGGATAAGTCAGTATACATCATCTGACATCATGAAACTTTTTTGTGCACCTATGTATTTTTCGTGTTATATCTTTTACTTATTTCCTTTGAATGTTTAGAAAGATAATGTTTAAATTCGCCTAAATGACTCCAAGTATTATGTTGTTCATCCTAAACAAATGTGATGGTTTTCTGATCACAAAGTAGTCTCGTACTGGCTACGTCTATAAATGTGTATTGTCGCACCTTCCCTGAAGGCTAAGGATAGAGCTTGATACATATTCTTTAAGAAACTCTCTTGATGTATATATTCTCCAAGAAACTTTCTTGATATATATTCTTTAAGAAACTATGATATTCATTAATGATGCCATAAAACATAACATCATGTTACCTTATCAGCACAATAAGGTGCCAATCAGAGTGGTGATAGTCCTAAAGATCTGACTGGTCGTCGAATGACCAGCAGACTGTATAAATGTCAGGGAAGGGATATTATTAGTTACATAGTCATTAGATAACTAGGCACGAGATGATACATGGTCAGTAAATTCCGAAAATCTTGACCTTTGTATTTACACCTGCTGTTGTGTCTCCGTTTCTGTCTCGTCTGTTGTGAAAACAACGAACTGTTTGGCCGCCATACCTGTTTATGTATTGAATGCAAATACCAGAGATAACTCTTTCTGATAATATCGAGCTTCTCACCGATTCTAACGATATATGAACCCTTTGCAAAATCCTGTTCGAGATTTCATTTCCCGGACGGTTTCTAAGATTTATCAAAGCTGGGAGCCATTTTTAAGATATACATGGCCGGCAAATGACAGCTGTCAGCCAATCACAGTCCGTAATTTTATAACAATCTAGTCAGAAGTGGGGTAATTGGTCGAATACTTTGGCTACATCTGAGATTGGTATAAATATCGGGAAGCATTGCATACATACATCGTATATTTAACAGCTGTCATCTAATTTACCATGATAACATTTTATGTATATTATTTGAGGTATTTGTCATAGATTTCAAGTGTGAAACTGTTTACAGACAATCACAAAGGCAATATTTTATCTGGGAAAAACGAAAAAGCAGTAATAATCATCTTATTTAGGAGGGCATTTACATGATACATTAGTATTTCTTTCATTTAGGTGTTTTGGTGGATATACCATAGACATCATTGCGTCTTCTGCATTCGGGATAAATGTAAACTCCAATAAGAATCCGAATGATCCATTTGTCCAAAATGCATCCCGACTACTAGATTTTTCGTTGTCGTCTCCTAAGATTATCTTAATGAGTATGTATTTAGTCTCAGATATAAGTGTATTAAATATTTTGCAATATGAATTTTGTTTAATAAAAGTGATTGTGATTCGATTCAGTCTTTAAATATAGTCAGTGAATTCAATCAAAATAATGGAAGCAAACCTGAAAAATGAAAATATACAGTAAATGCATTAATTTTTTTTAACATTTTGGAAATATTGCTTTGGGGATTTGGAAAGGGTTTAATTCAAGTGTTATAATACCCTTATTCTAATGACATATTGCTGTGACACATTTTGTATAGTCTTAGTATAAATTGGTCTCATAGTGTGTGAAATATTTTGTATCATTTCTTCTACAGGTACTTCCATTTTCTCTGACTCTGTCTTGTCAGCGTCTATTGGTCATAAGGACATATTTTATCAAAATGCACATCTGTACGCTTAAGTAATACTGGTATGCAAGTACCTCTACTTATTATTCATACATAAAATATATTGCTGTCTATTTTATTTTAAAGTACTTTTCCCATTCTTACTCAAACCTGTCGCCCAGATATTTGGCATTAACTTACTTCCCAATGATGTTCAGAAATTCTTTAGAAAAGTGGTAGTGAGTGAAATCAACAAGCGAACAACAGAGAGAGCGGTATGTACATTTTGTTAAATCTTATTTATTTTGTGGGGAATTTTTGCAACATTTAATAGAATTTGTATTTTATATGTATTGGAATGTTGTTACAGAAAATGACATAGATCAATTCTATAAACAGGTCAACGTGGATTTTTTACAATTGATGATACAGGCCCATAATGATGAAGAGGTTACTACAACATCTGAGGAGAAAAAAGGTGGCTACATTACTCCCCTATGTTATTTACTTTCGTAAAGATTACGTCCTCTACCTTTCCATCTCACTTGAGTAAGGATTATGCTTTATTATTATTGTATTTGTGTTTTTGAAGTTTTGGAATCGGATACCAATTCATAGCGAAATATTTACGATGGACAAGACATAATGTGCTGAATGTTGAACGAATGTAGTTTCCTCTTAAGTGTACCTGTACTCTTATTTCTATCTACTTATCTGATTAAGAACAATATGTATTAAATGTAAAGATATCAACACTAACACCATAAGGAGACTTGGGAAACGGGATTCTCTAATTTCATGGATTTTTTATAATTTCATTTTAGGAATGACATTTAGTGAGATTTTAGGTAATTGTCTCATTTTCTTCTTCGCTGGGTATGAGACCACGGCATCCACGTTGTCATTGCTGGCGTACTGTATGGCAAAGAACCCAGAAATACAAGAGAGACTGTTTAAAGAAGTCGAGACATGCCTTGGGGATGTACGTTTCAGTTTTCTCTTATTTTTGTTATCCCCTGTCCTTTTACATACATGCAAATACATACACTTACTACTAAGATTCCAAAGGTTGAAGGTGCAATACGGAATCAGAAAAAGGAATAGTATTTGTAAAATTGGTGTACTCTAAATACCTGATAGAAGTTTTCAGTTTCAATCTTCCTATTTATTAAATCAATTTTTTCAATTTTCAATATATTTCTAGGTAATGTTAATAAAACTCTGAGATAATGATCCGATTTCCACAACCCAAAGTTCAAACAACACAACAATATATAATACAAGTAATCACATATCCCTGTTAATAAAGAATAAAGGAGTAAGCATCTCCTTCTGATCAGTCACATCCGCCGTGGTGCCATACGTGTATATAAATTAGAATTAATCGCAGTCACAGAACTAGGAAACGACACAGCCTTATCTTTTCGTGATTTGAGAATGAAACCGTCAACAGCTGTGATAATAAATGCATATTTAAAGTTTTGTTGAAAGCTCTTATACTTCATAAACAGTTACATGTATCATACGAAGCTTGATAAATATACTTTCATGTTTTTGGTATAAAGCACTAACCAGTTTAATTTTGTTCTCTTAATAAAAAACTGCTTATGACAATCATTGTAATTAAATTATATATATTTAAAAAAAAAAACCTTCTACATCGTAAATGGCCGTAAATAAGGGGGAATGATTTAAACATTGAATCAGCAATTGACAACTTGACAACTCTAACAGATTGATTTTAATTAACATTGATATGATATAGGAACTGCCTAATTATGAGAACATCAACAAATTGACCTACCTAGAAATGTGCATAAATGAAACCCTGCGAATGTTTCCACCGGCGATAAGGTTAGTTTCACAAAACCCTTTTAGAAATGTTCACTATTATACATATTGTCTGGTGATAAAAAAGGACAGTGGTATGATATGGATAGTGACATGGAGACTTCCTTTCGTATTTTACATTTAAATAAGATTATTGTTATAAAATACAGTCTTTGTTCGCAAAATGGTTGAAAATCGATTGCAACGTTGTATACTTACTTTATTTGCCAAGACATGATTCGATAATTCTAAAACAAGTGCTCTAAGACACCAAGAAAATTATGAAACTTATGAATCTTAATTTTCAATTTCAGAACTGACCGAAAGTGTACGCAAGATACTGAAATTAAAGGCCTGAAAATAGCAAAAAATGTAGTGGTGTCAATTCCAATCTATGCTATTCATCATTCTCCAGAATTATGGGAAGACCCGGAATTGTTTAATCCGGACAGGTGTTGTTTTATTTCTTTTAATATTCAATATATTATACGTCGATTTAAAGTGTTATGCGAATTTTTGGAAATGATTTTTTTGTAATACCATGAGTTTATACAATAATTTCATGGATGTATTACTCATAAAGAAACTTTATTTTAGTTCATTTTCTGCTCCTAGACTGTTTAGAATTTAATATTTTGTTATTTTTGTAATTAAGAATTGGCAAAGTTTGATATGCGATACAGAGATAACTAACTGGCTCTTATCCAATTAACAGATTTTCACCAGAAAACGAGGCAAAACATTCCACTTTCCAATTCATTCCCTTTGGATATGGTCCTAGGAACTGCATAGGAATGCGGCTTGCTCTAATTGAAATCAAAATGGCCTTTGCCAGATGCATCAGAAATTTCCGGTTTACTGTTGGCGACAAGACAGAGGTGTGGTATTTGTAGGAAAAAAGAGGAGTTACTGGCTCAGTTATGTGGCAGATGTCACTATGGAGCTATACAATACATGAATATAAATAATATACTAGAACATATAACACATTACAAAAATATTTGATTGTAGTGTAATTACGATACCGACTTAGGACGGTCATTTAATTTGACAAAAGCCAAACAAATGGTGTGGTTAATCGGTTTAGGGGCCCACCTTCCCACTCACCGTAACAGCAGAACAATCACGTACATTTAAAAATTTATAAATAATCCTCCATGTAAAGAACAAGGGTCAACATCATATTGAGAGGTCATGTAGGAAATATGTGAAAATATGTATATGTAGCTGATACTGATATATTCATTGCAGTTATATAACACTTATATAAAAGCATGTTATGGTCAGTTTTTATGTCTTCGTCGTGTATGGCAGGAAGCATTAAGTGTTAGCTTTGTCCGTTCTTCTGTTCTGTCCTTCTGTCACACGTTTGGTTTCGAGATGATAAATCAAGTACCTTTCATCATATTCAAACCAAATTTGAATATGTGCTTAGTTATCAAGAGAGAAAGAATTTTATTAATATGAGGGACAAAAGATGAAAGGTCAAGGTCACAGCTTATAAGAGCTCTTAATAGATTGTAATTGTTGATTTTTCGGATGTACTTTCACAAAAGTTTACACAAATTTCCATATATGCTTACTTATGAGAAGAAGACCCTTACTGATTTTGCACTCAAAAGGAGAAAGATCGAGGCAACAGCTGCTACAAAAGTATTGAATTATTGGTTAATTTTAATATATAATCATATATCATTCACAGCTCATCAGAATTTGATCCTATTTCACATAATTTACGTGTCAAGTTCTTTCATTTTACATATAAATTAATAGCGAATACAGTAAAACCTGTGTATAAAAGTCAGCTAAGAGAGGAACCAAAAGTGGCCTTTATAGAGAGGTTACTTTTGCTAGAAAACATAGAAAATGTGCATTTAAAAAGTGATCTTTATAACCAGGTGACCTTCATATACAGGTGACCGTTAAGGCAAGTTTTACTGTATATGCCTCAATATACACTATTGATGCAATTAATAACTCGCACTAAATGGGACATTTACGCTACATTTAGTTAAGGATCATTTACCACTATACGTACATTAGATTTTAATGTAGCACTTGTCTATTTATTTTGATGTGTGTAATATTTATCTTATCAGTATGTTTTTGTGTGCTATCCTAGACGGACGTGTCTTGGTATGGCATTGTGGGTCTCTAGGTCTGTGAATATGTGCGTCTGTCCGCACCTTTATAACCGGATACAGGCCATACCGTTTAGATTAGGATCAAGCTATTAAACTTGATACACTTATTTCTTTTGACATGAGGATGAACCCTATTCATTTTCAATATCAAGGTGAAAAGTCATTTTGGGGGCAAAATTAGCAAAGTTTTGAGAATGCAACTCATAAACAAGGAACAAACCAAACTGTTTATGCTAGAACTTTTAAACTTTGTAAACTTATTCGCCGGGCTTAATGCCGAAGGCATAAGCCAAGGCTATAGTCGCCGTGCACGATTCTCAAAGGGAGGCAGTCTAATTATAAGTTTTAAAGCCCTCTTTCTCACTCAATGTGTTCTTGCGCTTCAAAACTTAATCCCTGATGTAATTCCTAGCATTATAACATTCAGAACGTATTGAATCTTTATTGGATCATTAATTATATGTAACATTGCAAATAAGATATACATGTGTATTTTCGTACACTGAAGTTACCTGCACTTGCTTGATATCACTGCGCGAAGAGCTAGACAGAATAGTGTTAATTACAGCATAGACCGTAAGGACAGATAACTGATAACAAGTAGTACACACTGCATGTAGATGTAATTCGTCTGCTGTAGCATACACAACATTATTATACAGTATTTAATGTAATTTATGAGAGGCGCGTGATGTTTAGCGTCGACAGAGACATATACATGTATACATTTAGATATATACGTCCCTGGCGTCGTGGATGTAATTAATTGTCAATATTTGTTGATTCTAGGCTAAATGTATAAAACAAAACGAAATCCAGTGTATAAAAATAACCGATAACGCGTCACTTGACCCTCAGTTAGTCTCGTTATGGTCACTGTCTAAATATTTTAAGATCTGGACAGGCATGATATTGCCAACTGGTCTAATATTTGTGTATATGTGTATGTGAGGGGTTTCCCTATGTCTATTTTTGCCGATAGAAGCATGTGTCTAATTCAAGCGTCAAACATAAACATTGGTATAGCGATGTGTATTTCTCATTACCTTATCGCTTGGCAGAACGAAAACAGGTACATGTACTATTCCCTGTGCTGATTTAGCATGTTTGACATTATTATCAAATCGACGTCATTTCCAACAGAGTAGTAATTAAGATGTAGTTTAATCCAATGTGACCGGTTCGTGAATGGAGACAAATAAACCCACGTATCATTTCAGGTTTCCCTCGGATTTGCTCCTTAACATCTAAATTTTTGCAATTTTGACGAAAAAAAGGGGGCGATAATTGAATTTTGTTTTCATGCATTACTTTTCGAACCGTCGCCTACTTTCAAGATATGTTGAGTTTCTATGGTAGATCTGTAGAACTTTTCAAGGATCCTGCTAAACAGAGTAGGTTTAATACTGTTCAAGGATAAATAGAATATCCTGCTAAACAGAGTAGGTTTAATGGCCATGGATTGTCAATGAAAGTGAAATTGTACTAAAACAATATTAATCCAGAGAGTTATAGTCAAAACGGCCCAAGGAAAAAACGGTCCACACCAGAATGACCCATTATTTTACCACACCGGCCGAACTCTGTAATATTTTGACAATGGATATTGACTTTGATTTCAAAATAGATTTTTTCACCTAGTGTTTAAATTATACTCGATACAGATAGTAAGAGGGCAAATAATTTACATTTTTAATAAACTGCCTTCAGCATAAAATTATTCCTTTTTTCCTGTGGTCCGTTTTATTTTTGGGCCGTTTTGACTATACACCAATCAGGAAGAAAAGTCATAATTCTGTTCTCTATAGCAATAGGAGATGACAGATATATATAAAATAGAGAATAAAACATGACAAGGGCATTGTAACTGTTAAAACAGTAATGAATCTATGGTTTTCATCATGATCCCATGCCTCACGAGATATCTTATCAAAGTTATCTAATGATAAACTTCATTTCACTATTACTTAATAATTGTTCTTCAATAATGAAATGTGTAAATTCCTCTGTCCTTGAATTTGTTATCAACTATATTTTAAGTCCAATTTAATCTTTTGCTACTTGACCAGTTACTAAAAGCCCGGTTACCAGTACTGTAAGTACTTTGATTTCTTATGAGTGGAAGATACTTATGTGCTTATGTCAGTTAGAATCTTGTCCAGGCCATAACTTTTTACACCTTGCATGGATTTGAATAATGTTTCACAGAATGGTTGCCCATGACCCAAGGATGTGTCATGACCTGACTCAAAGGTCATATCTGCAAGGTCAAGGTCACAATGCCTATGATAGATTAATCTTTGTCCGGGCCATTACTCTCTACCCCTAACATGGATTTAAATAATATTTCACAGAATTGTTGCCAAAGACCTAAGGGTACGTCTTGATCTTGCATCAATGTCATATCTACAAGGTCAAGGTCACACTACATATGACTGATAAATCTTTATCTGAGCTATAACATTTTATCCCTTGCAAGAATATTTCACGGAATCGTTGCCTAGGACCCAAAGTCTTTTTTATTCTGAAATTATCAGAGATTTATTTCTCACTCCAACTCTTTCAAAGTGTAATGGTGCTAGAGTTATGTATCATCAATATCGGAGAAGTACAAAACCGTTCATTATTCTCAAAGTCCAAGGATAGATACAAAATCGTGTAAGTTTCAAAAAGGAACTGTTGTGAATCCCGAAATACTGAAAAATTCCGAGGTGAGACCAGGTGCCCGGGGAGAGTAAGCGTCTTCTGTTTGCATATTTTAATATATATTAAATTATAAGGCATTCATTTCTCACTCCACCTCTTTCAAAGTTTAATTGGTGCTAGAGTTATGTATGGAATTTAATAAATATAACAGTTTTTTTTTAAAAAAAAAAAATTCTGTACTGTTACATTTTTGACATAGAAGAAAACAAAAGGATGAAGGGGTTAAATTCTCTTTCCCACAATTTCTTACGCCTTCATGGATTTCCATAATATTTCACGGTTTTCTTTTTGTTTTTTTTTTTTTTTTTTTGGTTTTTGTTTGTTTGATTGGTTTTTTTTTCTTTTCTTTTTTTGCCCAGTGCCACAGTATATGTTATCTTGAGGTATTGAATAATAGACAAAGGAGGAATGTTTTCAAACTTTCAAATTTCATCCCTTCAATCTAACACTACGGGCGTATAATGCCCATTCTAGGTGTTGCATTTGTTAATTTTGAGAATGGGATCGTCGTCTTGTGCATACTTTAGGCAGAAAATCGTAATCAGCAGTGTTCATATTTGTAATTTGTCAAATTTGCTTTCTAAAAATATTTAACGGAAGACGAAATCAAGTTCAAGAGACACTTTCTTTAAATTATACATGTAAATAGTATAATTTATAGACAATTAAACTTGCTATAAATAGATAAAAACATTACACATTCAATTGTAAATAAAATATGCTTTTATTTTTTATATGCTGATTTAATCCTTTTGGAAGATAATACTTGCATGAACACTTTTTATAACGTTTACATAGACTCATACTACTACTACTACTACGAAATTCTGTGTATATTTCAGTTACCTGAAAGTATTGGTGACGGTGGACTCCTCACTCCAAAGCAGTTATGGGTGAATGTGCATCCTCGTACATGACGTAAAGAAAATTCAATAAGACCAGCAGTTGACCGCATATATTGTATTGTATTTTAAATAGTGTTATATTGTATATTCTATAACATGATATGTTTATGTTATCTTGTGGCTTGTTATTCAATATTTTATTTTTATAGTTATTGTTAGATATAAAAAATATGAAATGTATAGAATTATTCTGACTTTAATCAACCATCATATTGCTTTGAAAATCTATACCTGTTCTTGCTGTGTCTGCTTGACTTAGCTTCCATTAAAACTGAAAACGTATGTTGTATTTTTGTCCAGTGATAATGTGCTTGATGAACATTGTATGCAATTTATGTGTAAAGAACCCGAAAAAGGGAGTAAGATGAGGTGCATGGGGAGCGCTAGCATCTCCTGCTCACTAGCAACATCATCACGTAAATGCAATAGAAATTGTCAATCAGGTTTCTACTAAGTATAGTGTTACATTCGATGTTTAAAATGGTCGGGATAGGTTTCAGAATATCGACATTTTGGATATCATATTCTGCATATCATATGATAAGAGCCTCATATCGACCATATTCTGACGATATACTGAGTGACGTTGTTAGTCTATGGTTTACATATACATGGCTGAGCAGTTTATCTGAAAGCCGGTTGGTCCGCAGAACGAAGTCGTCGTAATTTGAACTCGCCATGACCTTGTGTATTATCTGAGATATAGATATGCCAAAGGCATGTCATGATTAGATATTGCTATGCATAAAGCAAAAGCTTGTAATGCTGAAATACAAATCATCGTATTTTGTCATAGAGAAAGGTGTACTGGTGACCATTATTGTTGTAAGATACGACAATATCCAGATACAAAGTAGAATTGTTTCCCTTTATGGTTTCCTTATCTTCCTGTTCACTTGGAGAGGTAACGCTAAGGTAATCCGTCAATGTGAATTGTTAGTTGAAAGTAGTCTACATTGTATATTATCTGTATGTGAAATTGAACCGAAGGGCTACTATTTTTTCTCTATAGAAAGCAAACAGAATGAATTCTGCTTCGTATTAATTAAGGAATATATCAAAGAGGTGGAGGAAACAATTGGTACCAATTGGAAAATCAAAAAATGTTTTGAACGCCATTCCTTTTACACTGTTGTCAGTCAGAACGTTCATAATCTTGATGATATCATTTTCAGTGTATTGATTTCTCTTTGACAAAACAACTTTTTATATATTAGACAACAGTAAAGAGGAATCTGCGACTGCCATTTTACTAATGATAACATTTGGGACATCTTCGGAGTCTTTTATAAACGATGAGGGGTCGTTGTATAAATACCTCGATATATTTTCTTTGTTGTTGTTCATGACAGGGGGGAATACTTCTTTTTATATAGTGGCTACAATTGCTTCATGCATTAAAGGCACAAGGAAACAAATGACATTCTACAGTTACAGTAGTGCACCATTTCATCTTCTTACTGAGGATAGAATCAACACATGACATACGCGAGAGACTATATTGAGAATCATTTCTCCGTTATATATATCTCCTCAATCCTATAATCATTTTGAAATAATTTACGTAATTCCTAAATGAATATGTTGATACTACTAAAGCGATGACAATACTTTTATGATACTGGCAATGCCTACAACTCTTTCTTTACAGTTGTTGATT
Organism: Pteria penguin; assembly: GCA_035048485.1. Taxonomy (NCBI): domain Eukaryota; kingdom Metazoa; phylum Mollusca; class Bivalvia; order Pterioida; family Pteriidae; genus Pteria; species Pteria penguin. Next base: position 54,944,358 of record CM068580.1, on the reverse strand, counting down.
CCCCTTTATCTCATACAAACTGACAATAAAACACATGTATTTTGTAAGGCTTGTCAACGAACAAACACATTCCTGATATTATCTTTAGAAGTCGTTGAATGTCTCCCCTTTTGCATTGTTGTTGGTACTAGTCCAGAGAATAGAGAATTTATCTTGTATGTTTCACTGACATATTTTATGCAAAATTCAGACTTGATTGTTCTGAAGTACTGCGAAAGAAAAAATGCAACTTTAAGAATAAATTAAATCTCAACTAAAATTCTGTCTGTTTTATTTGGTAAACGGTAATACACTCTTATACAGTGATTGATTGATTGATTGATTGTTTTACGTCACTCCATATTTATTTCACGTACTGGTATGCGACCAGTTATCGCCGCGGACCAATTATCGCCGTTTTGCTTAAATGATGTTTTAAACGTGATTTTTCACGAAAGTTGTTTTATATATTGTCTGTTGTGTTTAAAACAAAGTACCCATCAAAATTTCATTGCCACTAATACATTAGATAAGGAGAATAAACAAAAGATCAATGTAAACCTATTACCCCTACTTTCGATTTGAATGGGGGATATCTACAGGAAGTTCGTTGAATGACTGAATTCTATTTTAAGTACATAAACAACTATGTCTAGATGTCTACTATTATTAAAAAAAATAATTGTCAACCTTATGCAATATTTCAACTTCGAAATCACCTACTAAAATGCATACCTCTAAATTGCAAACCACCTCATTATCTCTTCTAAGTAGTTTCTCTTACGTTTTTTAAAGAGTAAAATGCAACACAGACTTCGTCATTGACATTGTCTAATGTCTTTTGGTATATAGTAAGGGTCAGGACACACAAATCGAATATTAGATGAATATATTTTGATATCAATTCTCTGCAAGAATGAAAATTAGCTGGCTACGACATGTCATAGATTTTCTTGATTTCCCCCTTAATTGGTAAAATTAAAGCACAAAAGGTGAAAATGAAGTTTTTGGGCAAATTGAATATTGGTTGTCATGGTAACAAGGTCTGTTTTGGTCAGTCATTCCAGACTGTCAAATAAGCCATTTTGGGAAATCTTGGGACATTGACTTCAAGGTCAAGGACATGTCTTATTTTAGAATGCAATTCCTTTGAAAATGGCGATTTTTGCATCTTTTATGAACAAATTTGTTATTTGTTCTGTACACTCATTTTGTTGTAGTATTTCATATAAAAGTTGAAGCTTATGAGAAGGAAAATCATCATGTTTCGTTTTTGATTAATTTCAAATATCAAATAGATCTAGGGGTCCCAGAAAAAAAAAATAGAAAATTTAGATTTTTTGACTTTGTTTTTAATTAGCACCACAGCTGTAGAATTTCAAAGAAAGGTAATGACTTTGTAGCTTATCTAAACAAATTAAATGTGTATCCAAATGTTAATTGCATGTGATAGATTTACAATTATAGGCAAATTTGAATTAGGAATTGAGAATTTTCCCATCTTCCCCTTTTTCAGATACCCTCCGTGAAGTAATGAATTATTTCAACGTTCTAGATGAATGCTTTAAGTCATAATTGAATGTATGGATCATATTATAAAATTTTATTGATATCAGAATATACACGTTATAATTTCGTGAACAAGATGCACTTTTCGACAACTTATGTCTCTTCTGTGATGCTCAGAATCAAAATATTGGAAATGGAATGAAATCTAAATGTTTGATGAGCAGAAGTACAATGAAATAGACCTAGACAATTACAGTCAACAATCCAATTACATTCATTCCGATCTTAACCTTGGTGGTATAACTTTGGGTGAAAGTTCTGAATCACTATCCTCCCTTAAGAAGCATTCCAACTTCACAACACTACCATAACGGTTCTAACAGATATAGCCCACGTCTGTATTCTACCTACAATTAATTAAGACTTTTATGCTCCCGCCAGGTATGGCAGTGGGCATTGAGTATTTGCTTTGTCTGCCCTTTCGTCCTTCCATTATTCCATCACACTTTGGTTTCCGGATTATAACTCAAGTACTTTTCAACATATTTAAACCAAATTTTTATGTATACATACTTATCAAGAGAGGAAGAATCATGTCTAAAGGTCAAGGTCACAGCAGTACTGAAAGTACTGGTTTTTAAGATGATTTTCATATATTATTATATATCATTAACTGCTCATCAGAATTTGATATTTCACATGTCAAGTTCTTGTAAATAAAGGTAATTTAATAACTTATGGTTGTAGATTTGAGGGTCAATATGTCAAAAGACAAGGTCACCAATGGTAACATTTATCTGAGTTATGGCCCATGAAATATATTATTTAGGAAAGCTTTGTTGCTGGTACGAATTAAGCCCACAATGGGGCATATGTTTTACAAACATGCTTTAGTCTTACTAAGAAATACCATGACCTTGACCTTATACCTTGAAAAACAATATGTTTTTCCTCTCGTCATAGTGATCATATGTGCCACATTGGAAGATCCTTAAAAGCATTAAAGCATTATCATAATATATATATAATATGATATGATCATATAATATGATGGGTATATAAAAATCAAGGTGTAGGTATCATTACAATAGGTTTCAGATTATAGAGAGATGAGAGTCAGGGACTTTACTGGCAGCAATTCCATTGGCACAGTGTAGGAAATTGATTTCCCAGCTTCAAAATGGTCTAACATGTAGATGCGATCACCTTTATTAAGCAGTCACCTCCTTTTATCTGTCAATTTAAGTACCTTTATTTTGATTATATAACCATATGTTTGTTATGATTGTAAATTTCAAGAGGAATGGAAAACAGTGAAGTGAGATAAAGAATAAAAGGATAAATGATTGCTTAGAAATTCTTTTTAAGATCATAAATTATGATAAGTCATATGATTTAGTAACCACTAAGATAGTAAGTGTTTAAATTAATAGTTATCGTTTTATTAACCGGATTGCAAAGCAATTCCGGTCTATGAATTGGCAAAATCCGTCTGTTCGTCCGTCAGTCCGTCCGTCCGTTTAGCTTGGTTTCTTTCATACCCTAAAGGGTACCTATGTCAAAGTTGGTAGGTTTGTAGATACTTGAATGTTCTATCCAACCAATACAAAAATTTAGTGACCTTGACCTTGACTTTATGCTTCAGTGAACACACACTGTTTTTGACCTAAGGGTGACCACTTGCATACATGTATTGTTAATGTTAATGCAAAGCAATTCTGGTCTATAAATTGGCAAAATCGGTCCGTCCGTCTGTCGTCAACATTTTGCGTTTAGCATTTGCAATCCGGTCATACCGTCCTTGACGGTTTCTTGTTATCGTTTAAATTCATGTATCTGTGATATGAATGTCTATCTACTGTAAAATTATCTTTGATAAAAACATGTATGTTAGCTGTGATGAATATCTGAGTGTGATGAATTTTTGTGCTAAATATGATTGTGAAATAAGATAATCATCAATCAACCAACCAGCGGCCAACCAACTATCATCATCATCATCATCATCATCATCATCATCATCATCATCATCATCATCATCAATCTTGTTGCCATTACTAGTAAATGATAATTTTAAACAATTATTCATATTCATTTCAATTCATTTGTTTTGTTTTGGTTTTTTTTATTATTTTCATCTCTGAAAGTATATCATTCTTGAATACTATAGTCATCAAAATCATGAAGTTAAGATTGTTTTCTTTATCATAACCGTCCTACATATTATCATCATTTAAATGTGAAATAAGTTAACATGCAATTAGAAATAATACATTTTTGGTTTTGACATTGCATTGTAATACAATCAGATCGCTACAAAAAAAAAAAAAAAATAAGATACTCAGTTTATGAGATGAGCAAAAATAAAACAAAAGGATGAGGAAAAGCAGGATTCAAGGGACAAGAGGGGTTAGAATTTAAGGAGTGGGAGGGTGAGCTAGAGTTAACAGCTCAGGTTCATTTCTAAAACACCTCCGTTATGTCTATAATATTTAACTATGATCTTTTACATTTTCTACAGCTGCATTTCATATCAAAATTATAAGTTTATATAAAGTATAAAACCATCATAAAATTATATATTTATACGATTCATCTGGAATTTAACCTGAAAAAAGGAATCTATAAAAGTTATCCCAACCAATCCCCTCCTTGAATATTTTACCAGAAAATTATAGAATGAAAAATCTCACACAAAACATATGCTTAGACAGTTTGTCAGCAAGAAACTAAAAACGTATTTTACATGAAGAAAAAAGCACCTAAACTATCGCATTGGAAAACGTATTTAGAATTGCTCATTTTTAACGAAACTTGGTAGGATAATGTATAACAGGGTTACCATTATTCAGTGAAAATTTCAATCTCCTAGATTAAGTATATCGAAAGCTATTGGTGAAAAACCTCTGAAAAACGGTGATAACTGGTCGCATACCAGTATATGGTAACGGCATTTTTTACCTTTGCAACGAACCCACCTGGAGCAATGAGAACTCTTTTACGTGCCACGTCTACCGTGACAGGTGACCTCGGCTTTTTACTGTCTCATACGATACACAGACCACCGGTACTTTTATAATAAATTGCATAGTGTCAAGTGTTATTGACCCTGCGATTTCAAAATAATAAAATAAGTGAGAATATGGCACAAACCTTATGCGATAATGAACCCAAACAACTCAACGCACGTATTTTGGTACACTCTTTATGTACAATGTCAATAAAATCAAAACAAATTTATTTCAGTTTTGGTGACAGATACATGTTTTTCTTTTAGTTTCATAGCACATCACATACAAATCTGGGAACTAAAATCCATGCCAATGTACAAATTTTCCTTTTATATTTAATGATCCTAATAACATAGGGAAGGGCTAGAAGATTACTACATATGGCCTTTAAACAGATAAAATTCCATTCAGTCAAACTAACATTCCGACTTTTCTTCTTCTTCTACTTGTTTGTGCATTCCACTGTATTGATCTAATGAGTATCAGAGAACTCATTGACAAACCGTCCTTTACAGAGTATTATCGCCAAGCCGTTACCCTTAGGAGTGCCTCATAGCCCTTTCATTTTTAGAAACGGGGTGCAACTCCTTTTACCGCACTCTCTTCTTTTATGCATGAAGTGTACACATGTGTGCTGGAGGTTTGTGTTTATTATGTACTGCTTGGATGCTCCGTAATGTATTTCCAATGCATTTTTACAGGTGCCACCGCGCAGGAATACCTTTGCCACAGCATCAGAGATACTCAACCTGGCCATTAGGAAACATAATTTCATTTTTAGGGGGACAGGGATACTTTGCGCCGAGAATCTGGCTTGCACCGAAGAAAAAAAAATTACGAAAAGGGGTTAGTGAAAATGGAGGTGTATATTGTAGCGGCCAAAGGGCGGGCGAAAATGTTGGGGGTATATTTCCATATAAGGTAAGTTTGTTTACGGCTGAAAGGTTTGCCACACATCCTACCCTTCCCTTCCTTATCTATGCTTAATTCATGGATAAATGGTAAAATAAATAATCCGGTTCTGAATATTGAGCAAAATAACTTTTACGGTTCTGAAAAAAAAAATCCGCCTCACATAAGTCTTCCTCCCCTTCCATTTAAATCAAATGGTTGCTCCCTTACTCTCCCAACGCCGGAGAGAGAATAGAGTTGGTAATTTGGGTAAGAAATTGAAATTGTATATTTTTATCTGACTATAGACGGGGACTGAACCCATACCTAGTGAAGTCATCGAATACAAATTCATTTCTTTGGTGAAGTACATTGGATTATGTCTCGCTTTACAGCTACACATAGGTTCTTCTTCCGGATTCCCTTTCCACACTCCATAGGAAAATTCATTAATTTGATAATTTGAATTTTACGTCAGTTTCAACAATTTTTCAATTTTCAAGTTATTGGATATGCTTCGTAGATTCTCCCCTGATACTCGACATAGACATGTGACATTCAGAATTACAATCTATAAATAGATTTAATTTTCTAGAGCTGTATCTATCATGGAGGTACTGGGCTGGAATGTGCCGTTATGGTTACTCATGCTATTGTTTATTGTCATCACGTACATAATGTAAGTATTCCATTCTTACTTTAAAGAACATAAACATAATGTGACACGCTGTTCTTTGAAGTGAGGTCAAAATGTAGATCATTTTGTGATGTTTGTATATTTGTTTACATGCTGAATACACTTTCATGCAATAGTTTAATCTGCTAATGTATGCATCTTCCGGTCTACTACAGATTGAAGTTTCCATCTCCGGTCCGCTTCTCCTGTATTTTTAGATTTAGATGGATGCCTCAACTTATTTGTCAGTAACCAGTATAGGAGTATATAAATATCATTTATAATGTTCTCTTCTGTTCAATATCCATAATACTTGGTACGATTTATGGCTTCATATTCCATTAATATTATTCTTCAGTGGCAAAAGGGTGTCGTGGTGGTATGGAGGGGGGGGGGGGGGGGGGAAGGTGGTGTGAAGGGGACAATACCTTTATTATCTATTTTTGGTTTGAATGTTTTGAAAGTCAAGGTATGATCAGAGAGAAGCAAGTAGAGTGCACCTTCCTTCCCCCTCTCTGCTTCCTACCCAAAATTGTAGACCCTCTAAAGGGATTCTCTTCTTAAAGTTGTACATCTTTTATTTGCATATCACAGTTATATATAAGCGTTGTGACCCTTTACCCGTTTTGCTATATATTTTTTATCTTGAGCTTTTATCTCCCTACTAGTTTGCCTAAATAGGACTAGGTCGAGACCCCAAAATTCCTGCAGATATAGATAATCAGTGTTGTGTATAAAGACACTATTCATATTAAGAAATGCATCCGTTTACTAATTTGCATATCCGCCATACTGACATTCTCCGGTCTAATATGCTTTAAATAAATATATAACTAAAGAAAAAAAAGAAAGAAAATCGCTGAAAAGCAAATACATTAATCCGGGTATTTTGCCGTGGTAGTGCTCTTCCGTTTATACTGCTACCATCCAAATGATATGAAAGCTTATTTGAAAGTTACATTTAACTCCCGAGAACATAAACTAGCATTCACAACTAAAATTTGAAATAGCAATTATTTTGCTCCAACCGTGATTTTTCTAATCCGAAGTGCATCCGAAACTCGTTTTCAAAGATAGCCATCATTAGATTGCGATATTTTTTTTTATAAAATAAAAGAATATAAAACCTGACCTATTTAAAAATTTATGATAAAAGGGGATTAACTCAATAATCAATTGAGACGCATATTGAAATCATTCTGACTACCGCCAGTACAAAGAATGCAATGTCTTTATTACAGTTATACTTAAGAAATAATTACTCTGCTTACTTCTTTAAGAAGCAACGTATCGAAACATTATATCATTGCATGAATATTTAGAATATATGGCTATATATAACGTATTTTACTGAGATGAATTACCTGTTGGAAATGTTGAAGCAAATAAAAACAATCATTTTTGAAACAAACTATAAACAAAGAACGATAATTTTGCACGCATTCTGATCGATTTTATCGCTTCAGCTTTTTAATCGTCGTGTGCATTCCTGTGCATACTTCAAATTAACTAAATATAAGCTTTTCCACAAGCTATTGTAGTAGGTTACCATCAAAATCTCCGACAGCTTCCAACACCTCTTCTTTTCCATAGAATCAGAAAATATATATTTTTTCGACAACCCTCCCCAAACGTGCACGGCCGATTATTATATCTTTTTAACAGTTTTTAAGCATTGTCATGTCAAACTGATATTCATACATACAACTATCATCATCACTGATTCTTGCAGATACCACCTTACATCCATCCCAGTAGTTCTTATTTAAGCCGATATTTACACGTGAACATGATTGGGGTGTTATGTTCAAATGTGTCCTCTGCATGACTTTTATTCTATTGTAAAATATCACAAGTTCCGGTGAATGGAGTTATCGATCTTTGACATTCCCTAGCGGCTATTGTGAATGCTACATAAACCTCAAATTTCAAGGCAAATATGACCTTAACGAAAATATGACATTTTAAGTCAGAACAATGATAATTCTTATTGATATATGGGGCTTATCATAAGTGGATCCATTTTCCAGATACGATGCAGTTACATCTAAATATGATAAACTTGCGAATTTTCAACTCTATCAGGAAGATTCACCTGACGCTGACAGGCTAGTATATTATAACTGACACTGCTTTAAAGAACGGACTCTATAGACACCAGGCGTCCTATTTATTTTGAACTGCAGCAAAGAGATCATTAGGAAAATTTTTTTTCGTGTTATTAAATATTGCATTCATCTACACAAATTACTCGATGCGTGTAAACCCGCGGGAGCCCCCTTCTAATATCAGAGTACGTGTCTTGATGACAGGGTAACTGAAAATGATTTTCAGTTTATTTTAAAGCACTTTTATGAATCAAAATATGCCGTTAACATTGTTAAATTTACACAACCATCATATTGTTAATATTTTGTGCAGTTTATTCGCATAAAACAACAAAAATAGGTTTTTTTTTCAATCCACTGTTCAGTACAGTACTGATGTACTAGATCATTTTGCATGCTGACCTTCCGAGTATTCGATGATTGATGCCGTAAAACTGAGAATTATATTTACTCATTTGCAAATTATCCTTTCCACAAAATTTATGAATTATATTGAAGCTTTACAACTGTGTCCGCGTGATTGAATGGCATAATGTTTTGTTATAATTTTCTAACTTATTTCTTTTTACTGGTCAAGAATAGACCTTTTCCCTATAGACTTTTTCCTACTGATCCAATATTTCATTCCATGCCAGACATATGATGATTTGCCGTAAAAAAATTGTCATTTTATTCTGACTTCACTATGCTAGGATTAACGTCGTAATAAAAATCCCGGCAAAAAGCAGCATGTTTGTCATAAGTCCCCTTACTTCATGTTAAATGGGATAAGCCTTTTTTAATATGATCAAAGGGAAAATAGAATTTGGCCACTCAGATAATATTACTGCGACGTCACAAACCCATCGTTAACGTCACAATGACAATTCCGCCAAAAAGTGGTTTGGGCGGTATTAGGCTCCTTACGTCATTTAAAATTAGAAAAAAATGTCCATTTGAAAAATGTTTATTGTGCATTTTCACTTTAAGTCAATTTCAAGTGTAGCAACAGACCAAATCGATATTCTGAATCGTAATCTTAAGCGGTGTTAGTACAATTCTACGCTTTAAGAATTCCATGAAAAACAAATTCATGAAACACTAAAAGAAAAATGGGTTTATAGTCTGAGAATGCTGGATAAGGTCGAAACGTGGTGAAAATAAGGATTTCATTGGTTTTATTTACAGATGTTTTTGTTATTTCTCGCATACTCTGACGGAATAAAATATAAATACTAAGTTTCACTTTCAATAAATAAACAGTATCCTGCTTAATGCAACTCAAATGTTCTTTGATATGTAGTATTTATGATAATAAATTTGCTTGAAACATCTAATATGACAGGTTATTTTGTAGTGGTATTGGGTGACTTTTTTCCAGCATTGCACGGTTATCACAAGATTAGAGTGGTCAGATATCTTTATTATTATTGTTATTATCATCATTATTATTATTATTATTATTGTTATTATTATTATTATTATTATTGTTATTATTATTATTATTATTATTATTATTCTTTGTTTTTTTGTTTTTGTTTTTGTTTTTATTATCGTTTGTTTCTGTTTGTTTGGTTGTGGGTTATTTTTTCTTTGTTTTTGTTTTTGTTCTTTTTTGGGGGGGGGGTTGTTTGTTTGTTTTTTGTTGTTGTTGTTGTTGATGTTTTTTTTTTTTTTTTTTTTTGCTGTGATCTGATTTAGAGGATACTGATTTAGGGGTTACCATGCGAGTGGTTTACAAAAACTGACAGGGTATCGGCGAATACCCTGTCAGAAATTGAGTTTCACTGCGAGGCAATACCCTGTCTCAATTTCTGACAGGGTATTCGCCGATACCCTGTCAGTTTTTGTAAAACACAAGCATGGTAAACCCATTCTAATGCATTTGACAAAAATAATTACAACTACAGGCACAGAGTTATAGTTTTCTAAGGCAATTCGCTACTCACAGTCATATCAAAAACTGTAGGGTATCGGGACGTCACAAATCAGAAACTGCAGGGTATCGTGACGTCATATAAAAAACTACAGGGGTATCGTGAATACCCTTGCAGTTTTTAAATTGGACAGCCAATGAGATCGCGTGTCACAAACAAGATGCATTAGAATTTTATATATGAGTTTCTAGAGGTCAGCTCTGAAGTCGGAGTGAATGGAACATATCCCTAACGAATTTTGGGTATGGTTTTATTTCCATTTTCCCCAAATATCTGATATTGTGCAATACCAATTTGATTAGTCTTAATTACCCCTTCTCTTGATCAGGTAACTACATTGCATTGCCTTTTCGAATTATATAGCGTGTGACTCAAACACGGAACAGTCTACGCCATATAAACAACGAAAGCATATCGTTACTGGTATATCTAACCATAGCTAAATAAAGGATGGCATCATTTATCAAATGGGTATAGTTTTTGATTCCCAAAAATATATCGTTAGTGTAAAGTGCAGAATATTTATACATGCCTACAGTAAGAGTTGGGTAATATTCAAAATCTTTTGTAATAGCAGAATTTGTCATATTGATTCATTCACTTACAGATACATGACATGGCATTTCGGGGAATTCAAGCGTATGGGAGTGCGAGGTCCAAAGCCAATTCCGATTCTGGGAACTATCTTGCATATTCATCGCCATGTAAGTACATGTGTCATCTTCGGTGAAATAAACGGCTATGAAAACATATGATAACGACAAAAAATTAATAAAACGATAAGGTATGGTTATATAATTGTGTGTTTTATCATTTTTTTGCAGATTGCAGATATTGCAATTGTAATCATGTATTTCAAATAATTTTCGAGATTAGTTTAAACATATTTTATTTCATTCTGATAACATGAAATAGGATTAGGCAAAAGGTATTACAACATTACAATAGCCTTCTCTTTATCATATACAACATATAGTTGTCAAGATGGCAACTTATAACATATGTACAACATATTAAGTGCAGATTTTTGAACATACATGTATAATATTATATAGTAATAATGAATGAAGATGATAACCCATCTTATTACAAGAGAAAGAGAAAAATGAAGAGAGAGAGAGAGAGAGAGAGACAGACAGACAGAAGAGAAGAGAGGGAGGGAATTCTTGTACGATAACTTTAACTAGCTTTAATACGCTGTTATAGATCTATGAAAATCGTTTAGTTTGTTTTATATAATCTTGAACTGATAACATATGCATTCTAGTAAATAATGTGATACGTCTTCTTCTGCCGCACCACATAAACAACGGGGTGAATTAATAAGATTTACTCTAAATAGATCATAGTTAAGGTTGCTGCACATATTACGAAGTCTGGTTAAGATGATAATAATTTCCTGTTTCCTTTATAAAAAGATTCAGGTACAATATGAATGTCCCTTTCACAGCGTAGATAATACTTAATTTGATCAGAATTAAAATTATGTCCGAGAAGAAAGAGATATAACACAATTACACGATAAATCTATTCCCAGCGACTCCTCCCCCGCCCTCATCAAAAAACACAATGAGATCATCAAATTACTAACTCTCCTTCATTTTGCCAACGCTTGCGGTAAACTAGAGGAATATTTGTATGTTTTACGTCACGCCATGATTATTGCTTTTAAATGACGACCGCCTATGTAACGGACACACCCGAAGCATGGAGGAGTAACGGACACACCCGAAGCAGGGAGGGATCTTTTATATGTCACTTCGTGGGACCTCGATATTTTACTGCATCTTACTAACGACAGGACACCAGCAAACCACTTGCAGGAGTAGAGTTCAAGACCTCTCGGACACGAGCCTAAATCTTTTTGTTCGAGCTACGTTTTGTTAGTCGCTGTACACAAGTTTGTTTGTACTACACGTTCTATATATAAACAAATATTACCTGATACCAATAAACATTGACCTCATGATCGTATTATTTCTATATAGATAACATTTATTAATCTGTTTTCGTCTGGTGTTGCAAGTCAGCGGGAGCGTTCACACCATCGTACCTCTGTATTCCGAGTCCGAGTACATTTCTTCAAATTTTATATTTCCCGTAGATAGTTGCAAAAATGACCGAGTTATTATTTGTACCTAATATATTCGCTCCTTCAACTTCAGGGCTTTATGAATATTGACAAATTGTGGATGAAGGAATATGGAAAAGTATATGGGTAATTATGTAGTGACTATTACAAATCTTATGTTCTTTCACATGTATTCTTGATAAAAAGATGCCTTCGCGTGTTCGAAGATATTACTGTATTTGTTTCTCGTATCTGCTGCACTTTGGTACACAAAGAGATTAATATTGATAATTCGTGATCCTCTTTTAAGATCGCACTAGGCACGCTGTGGTGAATTCAACTCATGTTGAATACATTCAACAGGATTTTCTATTTGTTACATGCAGATATATTAACGGTATTAAAATATTCAAAGCTGAACAGTTGCGCTATCCACAACCCCATTTTACATCAGCAATAGCTGTGTAAAATGATATTTTGTGATTCACTATTCATCTCCTAGCTATGACCATCTGTGGAAGTATTTTGTTTTTATCTTTTTGTTTGGGAAGGGGGGAGGGGGTTATTCCTTTTTTCTGTCTTTTGTCATTCTTTTTTGCAATAAATATTTATTTTGAACGAAAAAGAAAATTGATAAAATTCTGGTTCCTGAACACTAATAAATGCTCTTTCATTTTTAATGTTTCATTCAATGCAAATATGGTATAATAAGGCATTACATGAAAACTTTTGTACTACATGTCTACAGATGATGGGATACTACAATGTCCGTTGATCATAATATCTAAAAGTAAATATTACTTTATTATTTTGTTGATGCTAAGTTTATGTTTGGTGAATTAATACAATCATATGACGATATGATTTCGGACTTATGGTTTGATTTATCCAGTATCTTTACGTGATATAATATCACATTTTAGAATCTTTTCATCTCTGTTAGCTGATTTATTTAATGTGTATTGCATTTAACTTATTTGCTAATTTGTAGTGAAATATGTTGCGTTTGCTCTTTTGTCAGAACATTTGACGGGCGAGTACCAAATCTGATTGTAGCTGATGAAGACATGCTTCGAGAGATTTTTGTCAAACAATTCTCGAATTTCACCGACAGACAAGTATGTTAAAATCATCTCTCTTTAAAACATTCTTCTGTATGACATATTTTCTTTTCTTGATATTAAAAAAATGATTTTGCTTTTTTTTCCTTTGAAGATCCCCGAAGGATTTAATGGTGATTTGCAGGATGCTCTCTCTTCTGTGTCAGGAAATCATTGGAAACATCTGCGTCATCTTATATCTCCTACTTTCAGTTCTGGTAAACTGAAGAAAGTAAGTTTTAGTCAGTTTCGTATTTATTATCACAATTCGATCGTAAAACTTGCATATGCATGCAATATGACATTTGAAATAGTGAAATACATTCTACATGTAAACTAAAGTTCGAAACGTTTATGTTCGACATGATGTTACTATAGTCCAAATGTTAAATTTGTGATACATGTTATAAACAGTAAGAGATAGGCATGTGGTACTTCCTTTGAATGTAACTTCTAGCAATTCAGTTTTGCTGAAACCAAACCAAGTAAGATGTATGGAATTTTAACAAGGTCCAATATAAAATTGCTAAAGGCAATTTCAAGTTTTGAAACTAAAACCCCTGTTCTGTTGTAGATGATTCCAACGATAAAGAAATCATCCGATTCTTTAATGGATTATATGTTGGAACAAAGTAAAATAGATCCTCAGCTGGACGTGAAAAGGTACAAAATACTATTAGTTGGTTTTCTATGTTACCACTTTTTCGGCTACAACGGAGATCGATATAAGATATATAAAGATGTACATACATACATACATCGTACATTTAACAACTGTTTTTAAATTAACCATGACAACACTTATATTTTGTTTGAGGTATTTTATATAGCAAATAAGCGTGAAACTGTTTACAAGCAATCACTAAGGCGATATTTATCTGCGAATTACAAAAAGGCATATAATCATCTTATTGATGAGGGCATATACATGATATACATATACATTAGTAATTGTTTCATTTAGGTGTTTTGGTGGATATACCATGGACATCATTGCGTCTTCTGCATTTGGGATAGATGTAAACTCCAATAAGAATCCGAATGATCCATTTGTCCAAAATGCATCCCGACTACTAGATATATCGTTGTCATCTCCAAAGTTTGTCTTTATGAGTATGTATGAGATCTCATAAATAAGTTTATAATATGTATTTCACTATGAATATTGATGAAGAAAACTGAGTCTGATAGCCTTATTTCCTATTTTATACGATGTAAAGTGCATTATATCGGACTAAATACTTTTTGCCGGAATTTACATTCTGACGTTAATGCTTGAATTGAGAAGCAAATCTAAGTGGCAATACTTCTTGTGTCTGATATTGGCCCTAACATCATGTAAAACTGGGGAAAGGTCTATTCGGTGAAGTATTTGTATATAGTCAGGGAATTCAATCAATATATTGGAAGCAAACATTTGGACAATGTATGCTTGAAATGGAAACATGTTCATTCATTTAGTACATGCTTTAAAATTTCAAAATGTTGTTAATGTTTGTTTATGGGATTAGAGAAAGTTCAACTTACAGGAAGAGTTTGAGTTTAAACATACCTTTATTCAGATAACATATTGCTATATACTGTTAGTATAAAATTCTTTTAAAATGTGTTAAAATTTGTTCCACCAGTATCTGTTTCCACTGTTAAGGCATTGGGCGTGACATTGGGTCATGACGAGGCATATTTTGTCAAAATGTACACCTGTTTTCTTAAGTAACGCAACATATATACATATACCTTTAGTAATTATTCGTACATAAAATTTATCGTTGTTTGTATGATTTTATAGTACTTTTCCCATTCTTACTCAAACCTGTCGCCCAGATATTTGGCATTAATTTACTTCCCAATGATGTTCAGAAATTCTTCAGAAAAGTGGTAGTGAGTGAAATCAACAAGCGAACAACAGATAAAGCGGTATGTATAATTTGTTAAATCTTATGAATTCTGGGGGGTGGGGGTGGGGTGTTAAAGTATATATAACAATGAATGACATATGTTTTTTATGTGTATTGGAATTTTATTACATAAAATGACATAGAACAATTCTATAAACAGGATTACGTGGATTTCTTACAAATGATGATACAAGCCCATAATGATGAAGAAGTCACTACAAAGTCTGAGGAGAAAAAAGGTGGGTGTTTCCCATGTTAATTACTTTGATAAAGATTACTCCCACTTTTTTCCAGCTCACTTGGGTAAGAGTTATGCTTTATCATTATTTTATTTTTGTCTTCTTGAAGGTTTGGAATCGGATATTTATTCATGTGAAACATTAAGGATGACCATTAAAAACAAAGATTTCGGTACCATTAATTTTATTTTACACTTTCATACTATACATAATTTTCTCTTGAGCAGAGATACTCAAATTTATCTATTTATCTGAATAAGTACAAGGGATATTGATTTTTTGAAAGGTAAAGTTATGAATTCTAATGCCATCAGAAGACTTTTGAGTCAGGATTTTCTAATTTCATTGAGTCTTTTTGATTATTTTCATTTTAGGAATGACGTTTAGTGAGATTTTAGGTAATTGTCTTATTTTCTTCTTCGCTGGGTATGAGACCACAGCATCCACGCTGTCATTTCTGACTTACTGTATGGCAAAGAACCCAGAAATACAAGAGAGACTGTTTAAAGAAGTCGAAAGCTGTCTTGGAGATGTATGTTCCCATTTCTTATAATTTGGGGGGGGGGGGTATTATCTCTAACTGTTTACATACATGCAAAATGCAATTATTGTATTTATATGAATTACTAAAGTAACAAAGAATGAACGTCCAATGCTGAATTAGAAAAGGGAACAGAGTTTGTAAAAGTGGTGTACCCTGATTACCGTATGGATTTTTTTTATTTTCAGTCTTCCTAATCATTAAATGGAGGTTTTCAATTTTCACTGCATTTCAGTCAATGTACGAAATGTATTACTACATTGTGTTATACAATATAATCAAGTAAAACTTTCTAATATGTATTCTGTACATTATTTTGGGAATGAAACCCTCAATAGCTGTGAAAGTGAATTTATGTATGAAGGTTTGGTAAAAACGCAAAATCCTATACAAACTTAAAAGTGTAATATTAGACTGACATATAGAAGTCAACCCCATGTATTGCACAAACTGGAAGCTTTGAAATTCTACTCCAAAAAACTATATTTGTCCTCTTAATTTTAGATCCAAACAAAACATGCCTTGCAATTACATCATCTTTAAGATTTAATAAATCAATATTATGTATGAGGAAACATTTACTGTAATCTTTGACTAATCCAAAGTATAAATATAAGACAACTTCTATACAGAATACTTTTATATAACACTTATGGATATTAAGTGTGTTAAATATCATTGATATAGGAAATGCCTAATTATGAGAACATCAACAAATTGACCTACCTAGAAATGTGCATTAATGAAACCTTACGAATGTTTCCACCAGTGACAAGGTTAGTTGCAAACACCCATTTTGAAAATGCTCACTATAACCTCGAGCTGCATGTACAAGTTCGAAGATTGCATTATGCAGCGTATATTTAAAATTTAGCAATTGACATTCCTGCATCATAATTTGTATTGTATGAACGATTTTGTTTTATATAGTAAAGTAAATCCTGTCTCCTGTATAGTGGGGCGGCTTATGCTTAAATTCCACCAAAATAGTTCTTTTTGTGATATAAGCATGAAAATTTGTAGGAATAATCTTCTGGGTCCGGCGCCATAAACTGAAAATATACTTAAAGTCAAAATTTCATATTCCTCTGTTAATCAATGAATTAATAACTGGGATTTGGATTTTATTTAGTTTTATTCTATTGATAAATAGAATTAAATCACTCTGCATGAGAATTTATTTGAACATTTGACAATGGAATAAATTAAAATGAAATATTTGACTTGAGTATATTCTCAGTTTATGGCGCCGGACCCAGATAGTATATTATCAATATAGACTGTGTGCCAACTGGATTTTCCTACCATTTCAAGATGGCGGCCAAAATTCAAAATGGCGGCTGAATAGGATTTATGTTCAAAATTGTATGTTGGATACATGGTTAACTAAGGGTTATTTTGCGATTTTAGTCTGAATCATTTATGAAATTTCTTCCTTGCGGCTGCTTAACATTTAAACTTTTAAATAACAATTGTTTCTGGCCTGTTACTCATGTCCATTGGTCTAAATACGAAAAATTAATTCATAATTCATGAGTTAGTTGTTTACAATACTTGGACAAACTCATGCAACATTCTTGCCTCAAAACTTGGCATGGTGTCAGCTTTGTGGGAATTGGGGTGACACAAAGGGCACCTTTCTTCCTTTTTCTATTTGTCAAATACATAGTAATTCCAAAATGATCACCAGAAAACGAAAGTGGCGCCCTCTGTCAGAGATTTCTGTGTTTAAGCGTAACACGTGCACACGTGCATGGACTGTAATTACTTCTGCCACATAACTGAGCCAGTAACTCCTCTTTTTTCTTACAAGTGGATAACCCACCAGTCTGCTTTACAGTTCCGATTAATAGCCGTACGTGCAAATATTGGCTGAATAACAAAATAATTGATTGTTTTCACTTCTAAATTGAAATGTCAAAAAGAATTCGTTTGTCAACATCTCCCCACGACGAAAGGGAAACTGATTGGTCTAAATGCTTTTTATGTCAGATAGACAAAGATGAAGCATTAATGTCACCCAAAGCAAATCGGGTTATACCCTTCTTGCAAAGAATATACCCGAGTTCAAATGCTTGAATGAAATGCCAATCCATGTAGACATTCGACGCATTGATGATGGCCAGGGCATTGATGCAACTTTAGTAAAGAATAATGCAAAGTACCATCATTCTTTCAGAATAATGTTCAGCAATACAAAACTACAAAGGGCGAGAAAAAGGAGATCGAAAGTCGAAAGTGGTTCATCAAATTTCATCAGAAAAAAGAGTTCGAAGCAGATGTAGAAGCCACTTATTGCAAATTGCTTTTCTGGAAGACGAAGGTAACATATCAGACATGAGAGAGGCAATGACCATGCAGCTGAACGAAAGACTAAACCGATGCGCAATAAAATTACAAGATGAAAAACTGCTGGCAAAATTAAGTTCAGGTGATGTTGTAGCACAAGAGTTTAAATATCATCCAAAATGTTTGACAGCACTGTATAACAGAGAAAGAAAGGCACTACGGGACCATGAAATGTCAGTGGAAAAAGGAAACTGCGAGTATGGTGATGAACTTGCATTTGCAGAACTGATTACACACATAGTAGAATCACAAAGAGCTAATCCGGGAGGTATTGTTTTCAAACTTGCTGATCTTAGCTTGTTATACGAAAAACGACGTCGCGAATTTACGTATCCGTCGATTTCAACAAAATTAAATAAAACGAAATTAAAAGACAGAATCTTATCAAAGATACCAGATTTGCAAGCATACCATAGAGGACGTGAAGTGGTACTAGTGTTTGAGAAAGATATTGGACAAGCAGTTATCACCGCCTGTGAATTTACTGATGCTATGTATTTAGCAAAGGCAGCCGAGATAGTTCGCAAGGAAATGTGTCAGCACAAGGTTCAATTCACTGGTAAATTTAGCGACGAATCATTGTCAGAAGTTGTTCCAAGTTCTTTGTTAGAACTGGTCTCAATGATAGAGCATGTACCTGATATCGAATCCCAACTTGAAAACGGGATCACTGATTCTGATCTTGCCATTGCTCAATTGTTGCTTTTTAATTACCATAAAAAGCAACTAAAGGTACTAGTTTTCACCAGAGACACTCTTCAGATCGTGAACCTCCGTTTGCAATTCATGTAGGGATTCTTTTGTTTGCAAAGACACAAAAACGCAATCTAATAGATATTCTATTTCAACACGGTATTTGTATTTCGTATGACCGTGTGCTGGATATCTCTACAATGCTTGGTGATAGTGTACTTCAGAAATATTGAGAAGAAGGTGTTGTCTGTCCACCAGGTTTACGCAAGGGTGTATTCACTACCTCAGCTGTCGATAATATTAATCACAATCCTTCTTCTACAACGGCAATGACATCATTTCATGGAACAGGAATATCTATTTTTCAACACCCTTCTATTAGTGATAATACAGAGAGACGTGAATTTCCGCTTATTGAACATAAACTAACTTCGAAAAAAGTATCAAATCTCCCTGATACGTACGCAAATGTACCACCTGCTTTTCTAAAAACAAAACCATCACCTCCAATAGTGCAACACCTATTAAACTTCAGAACCAAGATTACTTGTTACATAACCTCAAGTATGAGTTTGACTGGCTTCAGTTTGTTAGTTTGACACAAGAAGTCTTAAATCTAGAGACAGTATCATGGTCATCATACCATTCTTCGCGAGGTAGGGGTCCTCATGTTAAAGTCAGCACAACATCATTACTTCCTTTGTTGCAGGATCAGGCACACTCTGTGTCGACAATTAAATATGCCATGGATAAAATACGAGAGGTCACTAATTTCCTAAATCCCACTCAAACTCCAGTTTGTTCTTGCAAAACAGATACAATGGCAGTGGCCAGACATCTATGGTGAAGATAAATTTGTGATAATGTTTGGAGGTTTGCACATAGAAATGGCTGCTTTGAAACTATTGGGTGATTTACTGAAGGGATCTGGTTGGGTAACAGCTTTGACTGAGGCGGAAATTGCATCTTCAGGATCTGCTGTATCTTTCCTAACAGTTTCAAACGTTGCAAAGACGAGACAAATTCATCAGATAACGGCTTGTAGTCTGTATAGATTAATGAAGCTAGCATTTAGCATTTAAGAATGCTACCGAGGGTCAAATAAATATAGAAGACATTGCTGTCAATGAAATGTTAGAATGGTTTTCATTGCGCGAGAAAGAATTTCCTCAATTTCAGTTTTGGGGTTTGACATTGAATTTGGAATTACTAGTCCTTTCGTTTATACGATCATAACGGGAAAGTGATTTTCGTCTCTGCATTGAAAGTCTTTCAGCTCTTATTCCCTATTTCTTGCCTTCGATCATATGAACTATGCCAGATGACTGCCTAATCACCTTCGGGACATGTAATCTCTTGAAAAACTACATCCTGATGTCCATGACGAATTTCAAAAAGGTAACTTTTCCGTAAAGAAAACAGAGAGAAGGTTTTCATGCATTGCTATTGATCAAGCACATGAGCAGAATAATGCACTTGTAAAAGATGATGGTGACAGAAGATGCTTCAGCTCTTAGGAGGTGGATGATAGCTGGACCAGAGATCAGCAGATTGGTTGAAGAGTTTTCAAAAGCAAATGGTAATGTAAAAATGAGACATTTAAAGCACCATGAAGAAACTCATTCTGCTCAAAAACAATTCTTTGAAAAAGTCCGTAAGCTTATGGCAGTATTTGAGGAAATGGGAAATCCATTTGATGAAGAGTCAAAAGATCTGTATGCTATTGATTCCAAAGATGTTGCAGAGCGCAATGTTTCCGAATCGCTTCAGAAACTATTAGAAGTTGGTTGATCTTTTCATAAAACGTATTAACGATACTGAAATGTCTGGATTCTATGACCCCATCACGAAGAATAAATTTCCTTTGTTTGGTTCCAAATCGAAGTTAAACTCTATTGCCACAAAGACAAAGGTAGCTAGTTTGAAAGATGAATGCAGCTTGTTCTCAAGATTATTCATTTCTTGCAAAAGTAGACAATGTAATTTGGAAGACTTCTTCAGACACCAAAAACAGAAGTTTACACCATCAATATCACAGAATGGAAATCTGAATTTTGGTACAGTCACAACTTATGCAAATATTAGAAAGTAATGTACAAATTCCCGTAGCTGCACGACCTGCAGACACTCTCATAATCGATGGAGCTGCTTTGGTTTACTCGAAGCAACCAGGAGTATGTAAAACATTTGATGAGTATGCCAGTGATGTGATTTTGCCTTGTGTAGAACACTGTGGACATCATCACCGGGGGATAGATATTGTTTTTGACGAATACCATGTGGATAGTTTGAAAGGTGAAACTAGACGCAAACGAGGATCGGGTGAAAGAAGAAAAGCAACTTCCAACAGTAGACCACCAAAGTCTTGGAACACATTCTTAAGATGTGATGAAAATAAAAGTGAACTTTTTCGTTTCCTTGCTGAAAAACTGTCTGGGCTGAAGTGTGAAACAGACATAATTGCGACTCGAGAGGGTCATGTTGTAACAAACAACAATGTTGATGTTTCGCATATATCACGGTGTAATCACGAAGAAGCAGACACCAGAATGTTTCTCCATGCAAAAGATGCAGCGGATAAAGCAAGTGAGAGTGTTATGTTGGTGAGTTCGGATTCAGACGTTGTTGTCCTAGGTGTCTCAATGTTTAATCAATTAAATATTGACAGATTCTGGGTTACATTTGGCAAAGGAAAGGACCTAAGATGGATCCCTTTACACGACATATCAAACTTTCTGGGACCACTGTCATTTTTTTCACGTTTTTTTCCGGTTGTGATACAGTCTCTGCATTTGTTGGTAAAGGGAAGAAATCATGTTGGCAGGCTTGGAATGTATATCAGGAGGTAACGGAGGTTTTTAGTATGTTAAGCGTCCCTATAAAAAATATCTTCTGAAAACATGACGATCATTGAAAAATTTGTTATTGTGATGTATGATCGGTCAAGTTCAACTAACAAACTTGACGAAGTAAGACTTGATTTGTTCGCACGAAAACAAAAACCATACAATGCCATACCACCATCCCGGGCAGCTTTAGTTGAACATGTAAAACGAGCTGTTCTGCAAGCAGGCCATATCTGGGGTCATTGCCTTAATCGGATGATAAAATTGCTATTACCAGATGCATGGGGTTGGGTGAAAAAGGATGGTGTATGGGTACCGTATTGGACTTGCTTGCAATCTATAGCGGCATCCTGTCAAGAACTTGCAAAATGCAGATGCAAAAAGAATTGTTCTGGGAACTGCAAGTGCTATAGATCAGGTTTACCATGCACAGCACTTTGTAGTTGTACTTGTGACGGGATTTGAGTCGATAAATTGTCAAAATAAGTAATTGAATGCAAAGCTTGCGCATGCGCAGTCCATAATTTACTCCAAATGTAGTTTATAGTATTTACAGGTTGATTTTCCATCAGATCTTAACCCCTCACCGTTCCAGATATGTTTCAATATAACCATTAGACCATACTATACATACAGGCAAGCGAATATTCGCCGCCAATTTTAGAATTTGGCGGCCATCTTGAAAATACCAAGATTTGCGTGGAACACGGTCTAATATGAACAAGTACATACTAAAGAAGTATCATGCCAAGTTTGTTGCTTGTATCATCAAAAGAACTATTTTGTCAGGTTCCCGCCCCACTAGTATGTTTTAAATATTCATGACGAATGTTTAAAAACCAAATAGAAGAAGCTAACTAATGTCCGGGTACCTTGTCTCATGTTTGATTCCAGAAGTTTACTAAATATGCACAATGGTACAATGTAGAGACAATTACAAGGAAACATATTTTCGTATTTAACATTGAAGTAAGGTTATCGATATATAATACAATGTTTATTTATTAACTATCTTTCAAAATATGGTTCAGGATCGATTTCAACCTTGTGTACTTTCGTTATTTGAAATTATGAAACTCTCTTCTTCATTATAGAACTGACCGAAAGTGTACGCAAGATACGGAAGTTAAAGGCCTGAAAATAGCTAAAAATGTAATAGTGTCAGTTCCTATCTATGCTCTTCATCATTCTCCAGAATTATGGGAAGACCCGGAACGGTTTGATCCAGACAGGTGTTTTTATAATTTTTGATATTTAACATATTATATGTATATTTAATATGTTATGCGTATTTTTGGAAATTATTTTTTGTAATACTAATGATCGAACACAGTGGTTTCATGAATGAATCACTTATTAGAAACTTTGTTTGAATTCATTTTCTGTACAAAGTTTTTAATTTTTTTTTATTTATTTTTAATTTTTTTCCTTGGAATTAGCAAAATTTTTTCTCATCATACAGAGAAAAGTCAACCAGCATTTATCTAATTATCAGGTTTTCACCAGAAAACAAGGCAAAACATTCCACGTTCCAATTTCTTCCGTTTGGATATGGTCCTAGAAACTGTATAGGAATGCGACTTGCTCTCATTGAAATCAAAATGGCCTTTTCCAGATGCATCAGAAATTTCCGTTTTGCTGTTGGAGACAGGACAGAGGTCTGGTATTTGTATGAATTCAGTCAAAATATGTAATGGATATTGATATATTCATTGCAGTTGAGATTGTTTAAATAATCATTTGATGAAAATTCCCAGGAATAATATGAATAGTGATATAAAGGCACGGTATGGTAAGTTTTTTTTCACATGCAAATTAATAGCGAATATATGCCTCAATATACAACAAAGATGCAGTTAATATATCACACAACACTCTAGTGGGACATTTTACTCAACATTTAGTTATGGATCATTAACTACTATATCTACATTATATTTCAATGTAGCCCTCGGTATTAAAGCCAGTGTGGTCTAGTGGATGAGATGTTCGGTTCGTGAACTAGAGGTCCTGGGTTCTATTCGCGCCCAGGGCACACCAGTGTTCTGTCTTTCGAATGAGACAGTAATACCGAGGTCCAGTGGCACGGTAGGCGTTGCACGTAAAAGATTCCTCGCTGCTTTTGGTGGGTCCAATGCAAAGGTAGAAATTTCTGTGCAATGGATCAGGCAGATGCCGTCACCGTATACGTGAAATAATCCTGGAGTGACTTAAAAAAATCAATCAATCAATCACTTGGCATTTGCATATGTGTAATATATATAATATTTATTCATTTTTAACGAGATGTTCAACTTGTGCATACTTCAGAGAAAATGGCATCAACAATATTAAACGAAAGACAAAATCCAGTGTCAGATACGTGTATTTAAGGCGGGTTCTTCAATCTATAAATACTACAAAACGCATTCAATTGTGAATAGAATATGCAGTTTTCGCTCACATGTACGAAGTTGAGAGGACATTTTGCAATGCCTCAAGCTTCCGCGTGGCCCCTAAAGTGGTTTGGGGTAACTCAGTATTAGGGAATGTCAAAGTCCTATATTTACCAGACCCACACCTTGTGTTCATCTTGGGGTGTTGACTTAAGCACATGCATCATATGATGCATCTAAACTATATTTTTTACAGAACCCTCCTTTTTTATTTGTTTTGTTTTATTTGTTTGGTTGGGGGTTTTTTTTGGACAAATTCTGTGTAGAGGTGAGCGTGGTAATCTTTCATTTCACTATACTTTATATATCGTTTGATTTATTTATATATCGACTTCCTTTTGGAAAATTTTACCTGTATCGTTTCTCTTGATGACGTTTACATAGACGCAAAAGATTAATACAAACTTTGGGTACATACTTGGTATTGTGGTTAAACGCTTGGCTTGCGGGAGAGGCGATCCGGGTTCGATTCTCGGATTGCGGCACTATGTTTATGAGGTTGTCGCGATATACATGTAACCGAAAAATTGTTGAAAACGACGTAAAATACCAATCAACGAATTAATTCGGAATTTTGTGCACATTTTAGTTGTCTGATACTATGGGTGATGGTGGACTCCTCTTTCCGAAGCAGTTGTGGATAAAAGTGCATCCTCGTACATGACTTAAAGAAGGATTAAAAGAAAATTCAGTTAGACTCACACCTTGACTGCATATATTATACTGTATTTGTAATAGATTTACATAGTGTGTTTTATAAGAAATATAGAATATTATATAGTATAATTACATGTCATCTTGTCACTTGGTATTCGGCATTTTCTTTTTATAATTATTGTTAGATATATAATATGTGAAATGTATAAAGAATTTATTCTGACTTTAATCGACATCATTACTTGTTATGTCTGCTTGATTTAGCTTTCAATAAAAATGTAATGTTTTGTTGTCTTTTTGTCCAAAGAGAAATGCGCTTGCTCATACACTGTATGCAAGCTCTTGTGTTTTATGATAAGGTTGGGGATACACCAAGTCAGAAGTTCAAAAATTACGCAAGCATTAGATATATAAAATCATCATTGATGGAGAATTAAATATAAAACACTCCTACATATGAACATAGCTGAACCCCGGAAAAGGAAGTGAGAAGTGGAAGCTGCACAGGGAGTATTGACATCTTTTGTGTTAGCAACATCGTTGTTTAAGTCCACTAGATATTGTCAAATAAGGTTAATACTATGTGTTGCCTTCGGTTTTTAAATTGGTTTGATGATGTTGGAGAATATCGTACAACATTCTGCATAATATATTCTACATACTTTATGATGAGAGCCGAGTATCAACTATATTATATCTTGAGTGACAATTTTAGTCTAACATTTACATATCCCTGACTGAGTAGTTTATTTGCAAGCAGCTGTGCACTCAGAACGAAGTCATCGTAATTTGAACTGTACCATTACGTATTAATTGACTTGTAAATATGCTATATACATGTAATGATGAGATATTACTACGTATAAAGTGAAAGCTTGTAATGCTGAAATTGAAAGCATCACATTTGTCAAAGAGTGAGATATTCGGGTAATAATGATGTCGTAAGAGAAGACAATGTCCAGATACAAAGCAGAACTGCTGATCTATGTGGTCTCCTTAATTTCCATTTCACTTGGAGATATAACACGAGGGTAATCCGTGAATGTGGATTACTCATTAAAAGTCGTCTATATTGTATATAATCTATGTGTGAAGTTGAACAAAAGAACTAAGTCCTTTTTCCATTAAGAAAGCAGTTAGAATGAATTATGCTTTGTATAAATACATAAATATAACAGTTGGTACCAGTTGGAAATCCAATAATGTCTTAGAACGCTTTTCCATCTAAAATTTTGTAGGTCAGAAATTTCATGAATTTGATGACATCATTTTCAGTGTTGAATGTACCCCCTGTTACATAGTAGAGATGCATAACAAAGAATTGATTACCTTTGTATGTTTCACTTTTTTTCCGCGGGCTGAATTGTTCTGAAGTACTGAGAAAGGAAAAATGTGAGTTTAAGAATGCAACTTAAGCAATAACTTAAATTTTATCTCAACTAAAAATGTATGTTTAATTTGGTAAATATATATATATGTCATAATTTCACAATCAAATTAATGTTTGACAGACTATTTATTGCCGATATCATAATGAAAAAGTGCACAAATAGGTGTGATGTCGGACATGGGGCGATCGATCACTTAAATTAATCTTTTATGGAACATTTTTTCATGACATCATAATGAAAAATAATGTGCCATTATGTGCAGTTTCGGACATTTTGCGAACAGTCAAAAGGTGAATTTCATACTTTACATAACATATCGGGCTTGATGTCCGACAAACTACTCTTTCCGGAATTTTCAATATTTAGATTGTGACATCACAATAGAATGACGCCAATTTGAGATGAAAAAAATTATATGGCCGTCTTGAAGTACAGATAAGTTTTATATGAAGATGGTATATTGACCGATCGCTTAAAATATTTGTCAAGTTTGTGACGTCATGTTATATTTTAAATGTTCTTCCGAATTATGACATAGGTGTTACGTATAGTGACGTAAACCGATTTAACAGTTTTTCGAGCATAAATGGAAGAGTCAATAGACCCTTTCACGATAAGTGCGAGACTGAGGTTTCGGTTGGCAAATTAAGTTCCTTTACCACAAAATGACGTCAGAGACTTTCAAATTTCTATTATGACGTTAAACATTTTGAGGGAAACGTTGCCATTTGCAAACCAAACTTTCCATATTGCAGATAACATTTTAAAAGTCTTTTATAATATGATTTAGACAAAAGTGCCTCTGTGTATTGATCATGTAAATGGATATTATCAAAATAAATAATTCGATGGGAAGAAAATATTAATAGTAATTAATAGGCTTCATTTGTTCTCTGTTGTATGTTCTAATAATTTTTTTTCTATTTCCATTCGAAACTGCATTATAATGAATGTTAATTAAACGATACGTCTTATATATTCATAAAATAGAATATCGATTAAATCCTTTGATAAGGAATTCTGGTTTTCAAAGTGCTTTTGCATGAGTGGTAAATCGATATCTCCTTTTTACCAAAGTTTTGTACAAGCATTAGAATATAAATTTGTCAAAACATCTTGTGATCTCTCCTGCGCTTTGAGGTCTTAAAATTGTTTGTCATCTTCCTTCATGTTATCTGTAGTTTGTAAATAAATTATAGCATATCGGTATCATTTAAACTGACCCTCTTCTTCCAATAATATAATAGATAACATAATTTCAGCTTCGGCGACAGATACATTACGCATTTTGTAACTTTCAGCTGGGAACTGTGAAGAAATATTCCTATTATACTTAATTCTCCTTGTGAAATTGAGGAGGGCGAGAGGATGAATATATAATGTATATATATATGGCCTTTAAAACAGATAAATTTCCATTTAGTCAAACTTACATTCAGAACCACCCTTCATTTGTGGAGTACCTTGGGTTATATGTCTCACTTCACAAAATTACTATTTACATGTAGAAATCGGTTCTTATTCCGAATCCACTTTCCACACACCATAAAATTTGTCCATTGATTTGACGTCGCTTTCAAAATCTTACAAGACTACCTAGTCATGTGGTGTATACGTCATAGTACGAAATACAATCTATGAATAGATATGTAACTAGGGTTGCAGCTGTGTACATCTATCATGGAGGTACTGGGCTGGAATGTGCCGCTATGGTTACTCATGCTATTATTTATTGTCATCACGTACTTAATGTAAGTACATGTATATCTTTCTTATTTTAAAGAACAGAGATACAATCTGACACGCTGCTCTTCGAAGCAAGTCAAAATATAGATCATCTTGTGATGTTTTTCATTTATATGCTGTATATACATGAAAATTCGAATATACGAATGCATTCTTCTATTGGAAGGATTGCAGTTTCTATATCAGGAGCGTTTTCTCTGTACTGGTGTAATAAGTTTGGTCCTTGGCTTTATTTTTCATGAACTAATATATATATTTTCTTTTTGACTTCATCAAATATAATTTTAATCACAAAGTCCTGTTCACTTCTTTTCAATATATTTCCACGATGCATTCGCCCCCCCCCCCACCTCCGCCTCAATTATTCAAATATAAGAAGAAATAGAGCTTCCGATTTTAATACCGTCTGTGTACAAAAGTGAATAAGTCATTTAAATCGATATCTCAAACTATCCCAAAACTGCCTCAGATGTTTATCGTCGAATTACGTGACTTAAAGAGATAAGGTCAATAACCTATGCAGTAGTTTCTAGTTGCTCTGCAGGAAAGTGCGATTGTACTTAACAGTTGGCGTTGCGCTTCAGCTGTTTATGGTAATGAATTGAAGCCCTCTCACACATATTAACAACCGATAGTTGTAAACATTATGTCAGGAGGACAAAATATTGAAGATTGAAGATTATTTGAGCAAAATTTCGAGGTATGGACATATGGACATGGACAGTTTATAAATGGATGTGTAGATAGGGGGCTGCGAGGTGAAAGCTCTGTGATATACATACTTGGTGATTTTGGTTAATATCATCCCTCGAAGCGAAGGAAACAAATCAGAAGTGGAGTGTGGTTTGGGGAATACCTAACGATTTGGGATACTAGAGAGGTATTAATTTTTTATGTGAGATTTTTTTAAAACTTATGGTATGATCAGACAAAGCAAGTGGAGTGCACATTGCTGCCGCCTTGATCCTCCTCCCTACCTAAATTGTAAAACCTCTAAACTCTAAATAGATTCTCTTCAATAAATTCTACATCTTTTATCTGCATATATCTCGGGTACATGTTGTGACAATTGACTGGCCATTTTTTCTAAATATTCTACACCAAAGTGCTTTTATCTCCCGCTAGGCGCCTAAATTGGACCAGGTCAAGATCCTAAATTTGACAAATTGTCCTGCAGTTATAGATCATCCATATTGTGTATACAGACAATAGTAACATATATCGTTTATGAATTGCTTTCTATAAGTATCACATTTATGCCTGCGTGATTTAATGGTATAATATTTTATTATCATTTTATTATTATTATTTCCTTCGCATTACTGTGGCGTCAGAAGCCTAGCGTTAACATCATAATGACAATTCCGACAACAAGTGGTATGTCTGGCATTAGGCCCTTTACATCATTTGAAATTGGAAAGTGCTCTAGATTTATTGAAATAAACAACAGACCAGAGTAACAACACAACTCTCTCTACAATAATTATTATGTTAGATATATGTAATTTAATTGTTTCTGGACAGTTAATATTGGGCCAGTTGACTTAATGACATATACACTCAAGTCATTAAAAGCTCTAAAACTAGTGTTGTCATTACAGTTTGAAGGTTGATGAAAACGAGGGATTTGATTGGCTTATTAAACGCAACAGTTTAATTTATGCGAGTCGTGCATTACTTCACTCCATAAGTTTATTAAAAACTGAAGTGACCAACCCAATGTAACATTTAAGTAAAAGATACAGGCGCGAACCAGAAAGGAAAGGGGATCCACCTTCCAAGGAGTTTTCCGAGAGTGGGTCCGCCTTCGATGCCTTTGTGTGTAAAATTACTTAGTTTCCATCGAAAAATAACAAGTAATTTTCGCCGAATCTCAGGGCGGATCCACTTGTGATACATTTGCACAGTCATACATGCCACAGCTGTCACCTCTATTATTACTCTACCTTTAATAATTTATCTTTTCCATGTCACACTTTTATCAAGCGCTGATCCAGAAATTTTGTTGAGAGAAGAGCCACCCCCTATGAATTTCCCGAGAGAAGATCAACCAATCTTTTTGAGTATAAAATGAGTTACTGTACATCAAAAAATAACAAGAAAAGTAATTTTCCAGACCCACGATTCAGCCCGCTGGATCCACGCATACTTAATATATATATGTAATGTAAAAATATTAAAAATGAAATTTAGAATATCATAACTTTCGTCTGTTACCGCTTATGTTAAACCTCAACACCAAGCGATTTAAAACTGCGTCCAATAGTTGCCGGACCGGCATCAGCAACACAGAGGCTCAGCAATTTGCTAGATATTATATTAAAACCTCTATGTTACAAGTACCAAGTTATATTAGAGATGGTATGGACTTCGATGTTACGAGACTTTATACTTATATCCCACATAACCTTGGCCTAGAAGCAGTCGACCATTGGATAAAACGATACTCGGAACATATTCCATCCCTATTCTGACGAGAATTTATTTTGGAATGTCTTCAATTATTACCGGAAAACAATCATTTCCTTTTCGATAACAATTTCTTCCTACATATTTAACGAACTGCTATATGTACAAATGTAGCGCCAACATACGCAACACTTGTAATGGGATATTTAGAGGAAAAACTGTACATGCAAATGGTGAATAATTTTGACCAAGTATTCGTTATCTACATAAAAATAACTGGAAATGATACCGTGACGATTGTCTTATTTTTGGGTGAGAAGGAAAAATGATCTTGAAAAATTCCATGAACTAATTAATATCTTACACCATACAATCACATTTACCAAAGAAAATGCGAAAACGAATTACCATTTTTTATATATTTTAATTAACTTTTTCCGTGACAAAATGTGGAGATCCAAGATGCGGAACTTGTCCATGCATTCAAGAAGGAAGTATAATTACCTTTCGAAATGGAACGGAATTCAAAATATCATACGTTGCATGACCTACTTAAACTGCATGGAAAACTACGGGAACGAAATTTAGTGAACGAGACAAACAGCAACAGACAAAACACCCGGAATTAAGGAATACGCCTTGAAGTGAACATTTTGATGTGTGTTGTCATGGGAATTTTCGTATTTTCCCATTTTTACAATGTTCACGATAATGAACAGATGAGAAAATGTAAAGAGCATTTTATAAAAATATTCAGAGTAACAAACAGAAATTAAATTGTTCAAAATAAGTTTGCCTTGTACGGCAACTACATACGTTACATTCATTGTGACGTCATACACATTATTGTTACTTTACTATTAGTTACCAACTATGCAATCTGTCTGATGAGCCCTTGAGAGCCGAAAGCACTAACAGATGAATATATCTGACTTTTATAGGGTGATTTTAATCTTCTATCTTCCTATCTGTCTTTCGTACAGTATAAGCCCTTGTCATGGTATACGATTGCACCGCAGGTAACGCCGCTAAATACATGTAAGTAAAATAATCTTGAAGTGGCGTTAATCAAATTAAAAAAAGAATATGTCGACTCGTGAGAAAATAATGTCGACTATAAAATCACGAACATCTTACATGTCGACAACATTATCTGACGATGTTTTTCAAGTTAATGCTAAAATCTCAGTATCGAAGGTTCATGTACAGTACTTGTCTGTAGAAAACATACTATATATAAAACATGTCTATAGACAACATTATC
The DNA here is from genome assembly GCA_035048485.1 of Pteria penguin. Lineage (NCBI taxonomy): Eukaryota > Metazoa > Mollusca > Bivalvia > Pterioida > Pteriidae > Pteria > Pteria penguin. The sequence goes on along the minus strand of CM068580.1, from coordinate 54,912,629 downwards.
TGTCAATGTTTTTCATATTAATACTATAATCTCGATCTCGAAAACTGATATGCAATACATGTATATAGAAAAGTAAAATGGTTTCGTACAAAAAAGTCTCAGTAGACTTTTTTTGAAAGCGCATTTATTGTCATTTTATGTGATAACCGTTGCATTGATATACAATAGTAGTTAATCACGTGTTAATATCCTGTTGAATACAATGTATACAAAAAGTCAAAATGTAGATCGTTAGTGATGTCTATTGGAAGATGTAGGTAATTGGTGTGAATCACCGGCATAGAAGGTCCTTGTTGGAAATTCTACTCTACTATTACATATGACTGCGTCCTTAAAACAAAATTAAGGTGATATCCATAGGAATCTTTCCCATCATTAACAAATTGCGTTTTGTCCGAGTTTGCCAACACAGTTCGGTGTGAAGGGGGCAGAGAGACCACAAGAATGTTTACCCCCGTCCCCTTGCCACTTTTCAGCATAAATTGCCCAAGCAAATGTATATCAACATATTCTTAGATAATAGTAATATCAGTAGAATATCAGATAAAGTATATAGTGAGTACTTTAGCAAAACTATCAGATAACACATGTACATTGCAATTTCATTGCAATGTGCCCTAATTTTCAAGACATAGCTAAGCGTTTCGTCCATAGTTTATCATAAGATGATAGGAAGTTTTATCATCTATGTGTTAAAACTATTATTATCTAAAATTTAAATATATCTATCACAATTATTAATATTACAGAGAATTCAACACTTTCATCGTAAGTTTTTTCAGAGCGTCGATGTTTATTTATATATATTCCTACCAAGTTCAACCATTCTTTGACCATGTACATTTAAACCATTCTCTGTTTCATGCTCGAGCCTCTTTCCTTTCATATGATATAGGAGATACTGATTTTCATACACAGTGCTAGACGTCAGCTCTGAAGTCGAACTGAAAGGAGAATATTGAAAATGAGTTTGGCACGGTTTCATTTCTATTTCTCTCTTTTATCCGATATTTTGCAATACCTACTTGAATAATGGCAGGTTACACCATATAAAACCACGAACGCATATCGTTACTGGTATAGCTAACAATAGTAGTATCAAGGATGGAAGTACTGTGCTGCAATGTTCCGTCATGGCTAATAATGCTAACTTTTTTTGTCATCGCGTATTTAACATAAGTTTTACTTTTCAATCAATAAGATAAGTTGATGTGGAACGGCATTATTTATCAAATGAGTATAGTTTGTTGATTGCTACAATGTATATCACCGGAACCGTAAAGGGCAAGATATTTATACTGTATATTTTATTTATTTAAAAGTTAACATAAAAGTAATATTCATAAAATCTCTCCTTAAAATAGCAGAATTTGTCAGATTGATTCTTTCACTTACAGATACATGACATGGCACTTTGGAGATTTCAAGCGAATGGGAGTGCGAGGTCCAAGGCCAATACCGATTCTAGGAACGCTCATGCATGTTCAGCGCCATGTGATTACATGTATCGTCTTCCGGTGAAATTATTAAAAAAATTACCGTAATGAAAATATATGATGATAAGAAAAAATTAATGTAGTTATATAATTATATGTAAACATCCTCATTGCCTTAAATAAACATCTTTGATGTTATGATTGTAATAAGTTATTTCAAGATTATTGCACCTAAATGATGACCGCCCGAAGCCTGGAGGAATAACAGACACACCCGCCGTGCCACTCGGGACTTTTTTTTTCGACGCAATCCGTAATCCAAGATGGCCATCGTTGGCTCTAATCTATTTACCCATTGTCTGACTTTTTCTGCAAAACCGCTGCACAGGATTTCACAAAAACGTAGAAGAAGTAAGTAGTAAAGATCCTCTACCACGTTTGTGTTTTTTGACCCCGTCCGAAATCCAAGATGGCTGCCATGTGTCCTGATTATTTGACACACTTTCAACTTCTTTTCCACAACTGCTGCATAACCAGATGTCATAATAAGAAAGTAATCAAAGTCCTTTACCAAAATTGTGTTTTTCGACTTAATCCGTAATCCAAGATAGCCGCCATGGCCTCTGACTAGTTGACTTATTTTCGACTTCGGAAATAAAGAAATAAGGAAATAAGTACTCAAGGTCCTCTGCCGATTATTTTTTGCGACCCTATCAGTAATCCAAGATGGCCGCCATGGGGACCCTGATTGGTTGACACATTTTCGACCATATCCAAAACCGCTGCACAGGACTTACTCAAGGTCCTATACCATGTTTGTGTTTTTCGAATTGATCCGTAATCCAAGATGCTCGCCATGATTTCTAAGTGGGTGACTCATTTTCGACTTTTCTGCAATAATGCAACCGCTTTATAGAAATTCACCAAAATTTACAGGAAGTAAGTACTCAAGAAACTGTACCTAGTTTGTTGTTTCGACCCGAACAGTAATCCAAGATGACTGCCATAGGGCCCCTGATTGGTTGACACATTTTTTTTTACTTACTCTCCACAACTGCTTAATTAAATTTCACCAGATTTTACAATCGGTATGTAATCAAGGTCTTCTGTCAATTTAGTGTTTTTCGACCCAATTCGAAATCAAAGATGGCTGCCATAAGCTTTGATTGATTGAAACATTTTCGACTTCTCTGAAAACTATACTGTGTATA